>CM052438.1:123870091-123908252 GCA_028533085.1 Varecia variegata | reverse complement strand
TAAGAGCAACAAAGAACTGTAGGCAAGTTCACAAGTACAGCTTATACTTTGGTGAATTCTATGTGTTAACTCTTGCCTGGTTTGGATGTCTGTTATGTGAAAATATTGGCCTGAACTTCTCTCCCTACCATAAAATGCAAAAATAGAGAGTTTTTAGCTTACTTACTCTAAGTCATATACATTCCTCGATACCCAGTTATGATTATAGAGGAGACAGAAGGCTAATTCCAGCATACAGATGCAGAGTTGATAATGGATCCATAAACCAAACAGTGAATTAATGTTTTAGCTTAGTGATTGTGACGCTGGCCCTGATTACTTCATTATCAGGGAAGGCAGCTGCGAAACAGGGAATAAATGCACTAACTCTTTCTTAAAATCTAATCACTTGTATGGACCGTTTTCTCACCTCTGAGATGTTTAAGCTCCCTGTGGGCATGAAACTTGGTTTATCAAGAGAGTGAATAGAAGGTGTGCAGGAAAATTTGCATGTTAAATTCAGGGCCCGCCTGTGATCACATTTTGGTACAGCTCACAGAGCTTAATGGGCTGATGAACCTCTCTGGACCCTCCTTCCCTCATCTGTAAGGTGGGGATAACAATTCCTACCCTGGGGTTGGTATAAAGAGTAGATGAAAGTGACAGGTGGAACGTGCTCTGGACGCCGTCCTTCAGACAGTATACGTTCCAGGAACGGTGGTCGCAGTCAGCACAGACTGTCTTGCTCATCTCTGTATTCAGAGCATTTAGTCCAGCACCCTGGAAATGGGACACTCAAGAAATGTGTGAATGGATGATTACATTAAGAGACCTTCACCTGGCCTCCTAAATGAGATCATGGAGAGGAGATGTTAACACACAGGGAAAAGCATGGGTTTAGAGACAGAAAGAAGGAATGCTCTGCCTCTTTTCCATCTGCTTGAGCTTTGCCAAATTCACTTAACTTCGATCTTCTTTTTCCTATCTGTAAAATGGGGTAATAATTCCCGCCTCATAAACTGCAGAGAGAGCCTGGCACACACAGAACCACTCACCCATGCCTTGCCACTTCCCTCCCTCCCTCCTCTCCTCCCCTTGTCCTCAACAAACTCCTTGTCAGTTCCCTTTCTTTTTCTGTACTGGCTCCAGTAGTTTGACTAGCTTATAGCAGTTTGATTATTCTTAAAAGATATATCTACTTAAATAATCCTATAGTCCTGGCTTAATTATGTGTGAATCTTTATCTTGCTTGCTGAAAGAGTATTATTTTGCCTCCCTTTTGATCTTGAAATGCTTCTCTGTTCAGGGCTGGCTGGTTCTGATAAAAGTCTCCCAAAGAGAACAGAGAGTATTTCATTTGCAAATCAAAAAAGATGACAAGGCCCCAGCAGCCAGCATGAAGACAGAGGATGAGAAATTATGTCGTATGTGTGCACACCACTTGAAACAGCCCAGGGAACATGGTGAGATTTTATGGGGAAGCTGGTACAAATAACAAAACATATTACAGAGGGTTCGCTCGCTCTGTAGGAATGTATATTATTTAGTGTCTGTCCATTTAACGAACTCATCCATCGTCCTCTGTAAGATAGGATTCATCTGACTGTTTTTCCCTCCTGTCTGAAATCCTCATCCCTTTTTATAGTTTTTAGTTTCTGAGGGAAGAAATACTGCTCTTCAGTACGTTTTTATAACATTTCCTCTTGCCTTAGGATGCAAATTGATTTCTTCAGTGAGTGTACACCTGTAGTGGTTTCTTACTCTGGGAGACATCTGCTTTTAAAATGATGATCATTTCTGGTGGAGAAGAACTGCAGGCCCATTTCAACCCATTAAACAGTTTGCATTTTTATAATTTAACTCTAAGGAAAATGGAAGTTTCTTTCATTAGGCTCTTCTTTCTGCCACGCTCAAAAAACTCTTCAGGAGTATCAGTAGGCCCTCAAAAGAATGGCATGTCCATGCATAAAAACAGCAGCATGCACCCAGGCATCAGCCTCAGAAGGAGAGGTGGTCACAGATTCTTGTTCCAGACCTCCCAGGAGAGCACCATGCACAACTGTGCCGAATGAATGCCTGGTGACATTGTGACGTGGTGGCTAACCTCCTTCCACCTTCTCTCTTCCATTCTCTCTTCGCAACGATCCCTTTTCTGGCCTCGGTTGTTAACATTCTTATTGTATCAACTTCAATAAGCTAATGGTAATTCACTCTTTCTGTTTTTTCTTCCTTTCTCAAAAGCTTTCAAATGCCTATTCAAGGTCTGGCCAATGTCAGGAACCAAGGTTATGTTACTGGAGTTAGTGTATTTTTCCCACTATATGTTTTTTCCTTTGATGTTCACACTAAGGTCCATTAGAGTACTAAACTCTGCAGATTATGGAGGGAGCCACTTTGGTTAGCTGCTGTCTTGGCATCAAGGAGCTGTGTTTCGTTCATATATTCCAAACTGTTCTCTCCAGTTACATAGATACAGAAACTGAGACCTAGAAAAGAGAGGAGAGAGATCCAAGGTCACACAGCCACTTCATAGTAAAATCCACGATTGGTCTTCTCCTCTTCATAGAACAGATGTGGCTCTAAATATCCATCGTCTCATTGAAAGGTGGCAAATCAAATCGTCTTTTCTCATTCTCATATCAGTAGGCTAGTCAAGGGTGGCCTTTGGTACTCCAAGGAGTGTTGGAGTGTTGATGGTGGTGGTGGTGATGGTGGTGGTGATGGGTGGTGGTGGTGGTAGAATGCCTATGGGGGAGGAGTAAGGGTTGCCATTCCTGATCCTACAGAACAGTCCAGGTTGGTGTGGATTCTTCTTGCAATATTCCCAGCAGTGTGGATTGCAGATGTACTGCTTAATTTTCCCAATTGACTGGTGAATATTGAATCAGACACTTAAAAACAAACTTTTCAAAACAAATAGTAATTCTCAGAGCTGGCACATTCGGAGTAGAGATTGCAAGGTGCCCCAGGTCTGGGTGAGCAATTAAGAGGAACAGCACCTGCAGGGGCAGGTGGAGGGGGAAGTATGTGGTCCCACCTGCCCCCTTTAAAAAGGCTCTTCCAGCAGCAGATACAGAAGCAGGCAGAAAGTCTTTTTTCCCCCAAAAAACGAAATCAGGTTTACATTCCAAATCTTTCTATTAGATGTTGACAATTTTCTTTCTTTTTTTTTTTTAAACTGGAAACCAATGAACCCCTGTTTTACGACATTTGATAGAAGGGAGATTTCTTTTCTTATGTGCCTCATAATTTGTAATCTTCTCACAATGAAGTAAGTAATTAACATATTTTGTAGAGTGGAATTAGTTTCTTGTCTCCTCTTTACCGCACATCTTTTCAAAATGTGCCCTTTTGGACCCATAACAAAATTAGAGATGAGCCCGTGGCTTGAGATTTGAAATGTTGGCATGTGAGGACTCAGGTCTCAGCTGAGTGCCATCTTCACACCGTCTCTGTCTGAGCTGAGGAAAGGAGGTGGAGGGCTTTGGGTCCTTGGATTACATAGAGTTGCCTGGGCATTTCATCTTCTGTTTCCTGCCAGCACTAGTTCTTCACTTTTTAACTTTGCTGGTTAACCTCCAGGTTAATAATCCACAGGCAAACACTTATATACACTAGGAGAGTTGTCTGGAAAAAATCTTTGATTCCATAAATAACCACCTCTAATTTACCTGTTTGTGAAAAGTTGTGTTTGTTTTGCTTCCCCTTAAATCTGAACACTGATTAGTAGAGCAACAGTAGATGAAACCTGTTCACTTGGAGCTGGGAGGTCCTTCCATGCAGCGGCTCAGCCTGGAGATGGAAATGAGCTGCATGAACTACTCTGCTCACCCATGCTGCACGGGCGGATCACTGCTCCAGGCCCGTCACAGCTTGCTGAGCTGTGCACACAAACTGTAGGGAACTGAGGCTCTGCTTTGTTTTCACTTATGAATGGTTTCTGAATGTGATGCTATGTTGCTGCTTCCTTTAAGTCTTCTGGGCCAAGCAGTTGTAACGTCCCCAATCTCTGATTGGGTTCTGGGGGCAGGGGAAGGGGACCTATTACCCACAATGGCTGATATTGCATAAACGGCTTATCCCTTCTCAGAGAAGAGGTGTGGAGTTTCCTGCATGGCTCTCAACAGTCATGAGAACTCCCTACTGTGAATGCCACATCCCAGGAGCCCATACTGGCTTCTTCCCTAGAGTGCAGTGATGGTAAATTGATCCTCTGCCCTTTGCTTCCATAGTTCCTTTTTCCCTCTTTCCTTTGTGTAGCTTTCCTAGTTTATTTTGTGCCACACACTCTCTGAGCTGCAGAATGATCTGTCCGGTGTAATTTCATTTGAGCCCTTCAGAAACCACCAAAGCCCATGCCTAACACCAGATGTGTATGACCCAGTTGAGCACTTATTAAGTCTGTCTATGGGAATATAAAAAATGTAATGGCAGCAGGTTTAGAACATGAGATTCAACTCAAGTGTTTCTGTTAATAATCAGGAAAAACTACTTTGGCTTGCTTCCTCCTACAGTGGGCAGCTTTGTTCAAATGAGCTGTTGTTTCAAGACCTTTCAAGTGACTTGCTCTTGTGGCAAATCAGGAGGTACCAACCTCATTTATTTTGTGGCAAGACTGGTTTAGTGAAATACTGAGAGGGTTGTCAGCATTAGGATGTAGAAGACCATAACAAAAACATGTCAGGAGGGCTCTGGGTGTCAGAGCCAAGGAAAATAGGTCGGTATGTTGGAACAAATACTATCAATTCCTTCAAAATTGAGAAAACATGTACTAAATTTGGTGATTTTATTTTTTGGATATAGCACTGTATGTATTTTACACAATTATTCAGTAAGACTTAGTGAAAAATAAAACTTCTCTTATAAAACAATGTCCTGATTGTGATGGTCCCTTTAAAGCTTATGTCAAACTAATCCTCTGCTATAAATGTAGTAGCGATGCTTAAAGCACAGGATTTTGAGACAGACAGATCCAGTCACTGTGTGACCTTGAGTCAAATTACTTAATCTAAACCTTAGTTTCATTACCTATAAAATTGGGACAATAATAACCTTCTTTATAGGATTTTGTAAGGATTAGCATGTTGCATGTGCACTGCACATATTAAGTATTTAATTTATGTTAGCTATTATGATTAGAAGCTTAAAATTGTTCCTTGTGATTCCTGAGGCAGTCTTCTAGGACAGCATTCAGAGTGCTTCAGGCATTATATTATGCATTGTATTTATAGTTTGACTCACTGATGTTGAATATACCTTTGGTCCTTTAATAAGATGGCGTCTATGAGTGAGCCTAGAGAAATTCCTCGAGCATAGTGTGTTACTTTCTTCTTTAATTTCCTGAAGAAGAGTCCCAAATTTCAGACATTTATTGGCTTCCATTAGCCAGCATCCATTTAAATGGACTCTAGCCATGTTAAGCTGGAACAGCTCATTCTCCTAAGATAGGCTAACGAGTCAACCATCAGTCTGACATGGCTATGAAGGTCATTGGGGCTCTCTTGTTGGATCTGTGGTCCCTCTCTCTGATTTTCTAAGCCAGAATCTGAGATGGCGGCTAAGGCATGCAAGCTCTGATGGAAGAGTGGTAGCATTCCCAAGAATCCAGGAGTTCAGTAAATTAGTCTGGAGACTAGGATGGCACAGTTAGCTAATTTCCCCAGATCAGCTATCTCCAGACCTACCCAACCTTGTCACTAACCCCCAAGCTTTCCCTCAGAATCATAACCCCTTTAAGGCTTTAAATTTTATTTAGTTATTAATGCAGTATATATATTTAATATTTAAGCACCCTATAGGAATTTTTTTGTGTTTCATTCAGATGTCAAAACCTCAACTGTGTAGAAATAATAAACTGGGTATGAGCCTTCAGGAGATTCTTGGTGGAGGTAATCCACAGCATGGTTAATATTCATATCAGCAACAGATGTCATAATTTAAAAAGCAATGCCCTGAGTAGTTTCAAGCTCCACTTCTGCTTCAGGCCATTCTCAGCTCTCTTAGCAAGCTGCAAGATGGGCTGCACAGAGATTCCTGTGAAGAAGATCCTGCTTCTTCCTGGCCCCACCTTTGGGGAAGGTAACCAGTAGGAGGGAGGACCAGAGCTGAGGAGTACTCCTCTTCGTACCCCAAAACCTAGAACAATGCTAAGGACATAAGGTGCTCAGTGAATGTTGGTTGAGTTGAAATGTAGGGCTCCAGGTGACCCACAAACCAGATAATCCATGCTTCAAAGGGCACAGTGATCTGTACTGTCCAGAGATCCATAGAAAGAGGGTTGAGCATACAGAAGAGGCGTGTAGGCATGAAGTCTGCAGGGCTCTTGGGGTACCAGCCACCATGCAGGATGGGAAAGGGCTTTATCCCACTGCATCCCTGCACCAAGCCTCTTGCCAACTCCAGCTCGTGTTTGGAGCCTAAAAGCAGTTCCTAAATCACATTTACCTACCCGAAATCTATCATCCTCAGGAGGTCATAAATATATAATTCAGAAGGAAGATCTTAGATTTTTCATGAGGTATCCTGTTATAATTCCTGGCATGCCACTATACACTTTTAAAGAGGCTGATAAATCTTAAAATGAGACACGGGGCTAAGCTCCAGGCTAATGTATACTTTGCTGTTGTTATGTAATTGAGATAAAATATACTTTAAGGTGACTACTTTCAAATAAAATAGAAAAAGGTCAATATTTTTAAAAATGTACATGTACTCATTAGTAGCCCTCTTAAGAAGCCATACAAAGGCAAGCACTGTAAACGAGGCAACCAGCACCCACAGAGTAGAGGGTTCTGACCAGTCCAGAATGTCTTCTGACCTTTTCCGTATAGAGAGGGACTTAATTTGTTCTTATTTTGTTTTTAAATTGAACTTATGTGAAAGCAACTTTTGACTCCATAGGATACCACATGACTAAATTTTTCTCTTCATGGTATAGGGGAGCCTCCCTCTCACTGAGAATAATTTTGGCAAAGTCTCAACTTTACATGTTCCATCATTACCATCCAAAGGCCTAAGGACGTCTTCTCATTAGGTGAAGACGTCAGAAAGGCTGCAGTTAAATTTAAGACAACATTACAGCCTTGCCGGCAGGGAGACATAACAACAGTAGACAGGCTCTGGAGGTATGCAGGAATTAGAGATGCACTTGTTTGGTTACGGCCAGAGAACATGATGGGGTTTTTCTATTTAGCATTTTTACAACAGGAGATGTTGTTCTGTCTCTATCAGCAATAGCCAGGGCATGCTAGCTCAACCTCTGAAGAATTACAAATCTTTCTGTGCAAAGCCGTGACAGAACCATGATGTGCGTTTTGATACATGCAAAAAAAACCCCATTTACCCATCTTCTAAAATGATGCTTCCAGGAGCAAGTCATTTAAAAGTTCCTGTCATATCACAAGGACATCAACATGTAAGGAAGAGTGAACTCAATTTCTAATGGTTTAAAGCACATGTATATATACCTCAGTGAAAGGGAGAAAATTAGAATCTATTCCAAAAATCCTCTTTTAGAAATTGCACAGTGCCTATGGTAGGATTTTTAAAATATAATTATTTCTCATTATAAAATAATTGGACACATATAACTATGATGTATGAGAAACATATAAAATATAGTATATGCTCACTGTAAAAAAAAAGAGAGACAAAGACATAAAAATAAGCAAATAGGAAATATTTAGTAACACCCATAACTTCTCCATGCAATGATGATCACTTTTTACATTTTGGTACATAATCTTTCAGAACCTTTTTTGGCATTTATGTATATATACACATATATTTCATATAATCCTGCATGAAATTTTCCAAAAATTATAATAATACTGTATATATTGTTCTTTAAACTTTTCTGTTTATGAACTTACTGTGGAAATTTTTCTATATTAATAAATTCACATTCAGTATACTATTTTTTTTTTTTTTTGGTTGTATGGGATCTCATTAAATAGCAATCTGTGGTAGGGTTTGTATTAGAGGACCATCCGTCACTTTTTCTAGAGGACTGCATGTTACAGTGCAGCCCCCCACACCCCCTAGTCTCACTTCTGTAGGGTTGGTTTGGTGCCCACTTTCACACCATTTAATAATCCTATTTTCTGCCTATGGATCAGCTGAAAGACCCTGGACATCACCTAATATAATTTAGCAGATTGTTTCAGACACTTGATCAGACTGCACACAAATATGAGCAAAAATCTATCCCTTGGCTGGAGTTGCAATACTCTACCTTATAGTATTCACTTACTGAAGGAAAAATGATACAGTGTAAGAAAATTTTTATATAAATATCTCTGAAATATTTCAAAAAAACCCCTACTACTTATTAATTCAAGTCATTTGGGAAATTATATCAGAAATCTGAACATCTAACCTAATTATGTAACCTTAGACATCTGAACAGATTGCCCACAAATATGAACTACTCCCTTCTCTTCCAGTGTAGATTAATATTCTACCTTATAACATTTTCTCATTGAAGGCAAAATGATATAAGCATCTTTTCACAAAAGTTCAAGTAAATCCTACAGCATCATAAAATTTCAGAGCTAAATAGTACCTTAGAAGTCATCTACTAGATGATGGATTATTTAAATCCCAAATTAAAGATCTGGATAAACATTTGCCAAATGTGGGCATGCAAGTGACATTCACATTTGGCATAGCTGCCTGCATTCTCTATTGGTGACACATTGTAGTGTAAAAGGAGGGAAAGGATCCAAACCAAACTGTAGCTGAGGCTTGACATGTCTTTGAGAGGGCACATATGCTTTCCCCTGTTTAAAAGCAAAATCCCATCAGACGATGCAAGTAGAACCAGGAGAAGGAAGAGCAGCCTTCGACTCCCTCCACACATCCCCCATGAGGTCCAACTTTGAGCTGTTAAGTAAAAGGGACTCTGGAAAGGCTCTAGTGAGCATGCCAAGAGTAAGTCATCTCTGCTCTCAGAGAAACTCCACTTTCAGACAACCTTGAAATGTGGTTTTCAGTAAGGGAGGGCAAGAAAAATAATATGCATCTGTGAAATATCCCTTTTTGAGGGTAAAAACATAAAGAAATATATAATTCACAAATACGAGTCTGTTGAGAGACCATAGATTACAAGGTCCTTAGTAACTATTTTTGTTTTCTTCCTGGCACTGAGTTTATACTTATTAGACTATAAGTAAGCATTGGCTGAATTGAATTGAAAAAAATGATCTTACCTTCTCTCGTTATTGCATTTAGACAGAGGAAGGAAAAAACAATTCTCAATTGATCTTTACAATATTAGTTCTTATCTGGGAGAAGCTTTACCTAGCTAGGCCTATGCCCAGGTATTTCCAAGAACATAAATATGTAACTGTAGACACCTAACAGATGACAAGACCAGTTCAGAAACCGTAGAAGGGAAGCACCATCTATAAGGTTGCCAGCTGGAAAGACAAATGTATCTGAACCTCTTACAGTTTAACTTCATTCTGTCATCCACAGGAGGGTTACTTGCCCCCAGAAGGACAGAATGCATGACTCTGCAGTTGCTTAATAAATGGTGTTATCTGGAGATGTGTACATTTCCAAAGCCGAGCCCCAGCGTGCAAGCTTGAAATCAGCACTCTGACCAATTTACATGTAACAGTGCACACTGCTTACCATTTCACACAGGTGTTCTGGTCCAAGGTCTGACATAGCAGACTTAAGGTAAGCTGGTGGAAAGTACAGCTGCTGGAAGAGATAAGTAGGCCCAGAGATGGGCTCAATGATCTTAGGAATGATAAGTGAATCTATGAGAAGGGAACTGCCCTTGACTGCCACAACTGAGGTTTGGAGTAAGAGTTCAAAACTGCAAAGAATTATAAGCAAAGGGGAAAAGCATTGTTCCTACTCCTTTCTGTTCTCTCCTTGATTGTCATGCATTTCAATGGCATCCAGATGTTCCATTATTTTAGCTACCAACTTGGGAAATTACATTGTAGTTACTTTCAAAGTTGTCAGAACACTAAACTCAACAATGACAGTTTATAACCCATTTTCTCTAAAGTGCTCAATTTTTTTCTTAACCCTGATGGGCTGGTATTTGAATAAAGTAAGTCAGGATTCTGAAACTCAATTAATTTCTGGATATGCAAAGTTATTCTTTGTGCTCATCCACGTGCATATTGGTTCTTACATATATTAATACATACAGAGTATACTCTACTTTTCCTCTCTTTGTATCTAGATTTGTTTAAAAATAGGAAATTTGCTCTGTGCTTTAACTTTGAATAGTTGCACTCTTTAATTTAAAACTCAACTATTTAAGTTCTTTGGGGATTCAAATGTTGCATTTTTCAGAAAATTGAAGGCTAGTTAAAAAGGCCAATATTATTAATTTTGAAAATGCATATTTTCCCAGTTGAATCAAAAACATAATAGTATGTATATCATATTTTACAACTGATTTATTTAAGATTTCCCAGAAAACCCAGTTCATAATTTCCAGTCGCAAAGGGATGAAGTTCTTCAGTTTAATGCCTGCAGCATTCTTATGGTAATTTTGAAATTGGGAGACTTGGCCACATTCATAAATGGTAACTGTAGAAAATCGGCCACTTTCAAATCAAACAAAAGCATAAAGAACCTTGAGGATACTTTTGAAAAGAGGAGACCATTTCTAACAAGTCTAGTTACAGTGTCTATTCCTCAAGCAGATGAATGGGAGAGTTCTTTTAAGACTATTGCTGTTTTTTTTTTTCATAGACTGCTTGTATTATCTGTACAGTACTTAACACCCTGTTGAACTCAATAAATATGCAGTGGTGATAATATTATTGCTCAGAATTCATTTAGCACTTTCACATCTTTTGAGTGTCACAATGTTCTGCCTACTAGGTGCAGGGAATTTTAATTTAATGCTCATTCTGAGGCTTATAGCTTGGAAGTGTAATGACCCATGTAAGATAATCCTCCACTCCAGCAGGACATTTTTGGAGCAAAGCCATCGTGTTGTCCAAGAATTCATTAAAAAGCAGAAAAACTTTACTTCCCACACTAAAATTCAGCAGTTCAGTTTCCTGGCTTTCCCAGTGTCTATCCTCCAAGCCATCCACATAATAATCCCCCAACACACAAAAAAGAAGACAAAGAAATTTTGAGATCTAGGATAATTAAATAGCTCAACCATCAATCAAACTTTGATCCATGGCAGAGGTTGGAATAGAAATCAAAAGGACCCGGAACAAGTTTTTTATCAGAATAATGCAGTTTTTCCTTCAGCCTAATTCAGCTATCACTAGATTTTGGAATATCTGGAAGTTTTCCACATATTTTCTCCTATGAAGTTACATTTTCCTCCTGGATTAATAGAAACTATACACAGGCAGTTTTAATACCAATAATATCCTTGGTATCCTCAGTATTGACACAGTTCCTGGCTTCTCATAGGCACTCTGGAACTATTTAGTTGAATGAATGAATGAACAATTTATGAAGGGAAATACCAAATTGTTCTAGAAACTCTTGTCATGGTTATTTTATTTTTATTGCTTCTTTAAAAAGAGAAGTTGGGGTTACCTAACAAAATATTTAACTTTTTCTTATATCTCATTTGGGGCTTATGGGACAACTAGTCTACTTTTTAAAACTCTAATTTATCAGGAAATGTAATAAAATATCTTGGATTATTTAAACTGACACTAAATCAATATAAATTGTCAGGAGAATATGCAAATATTTGGTGTGAGATTTGGTTAACAGCACATGGTTGATAAAATAAATATGAATAATTAACTGTAGACATGCACATGCATGCACACACACGTAAGTACTTCTAGCACATAAAACATGATAATTACATTCAAGGTTACCCTAAAGCAGTTTGGGGCAGTGAAATAACACAAGTGAAGCGCTAATTAACTGTAGGACAGTACATAATAAAATTCCGTGCCCAACTGTGAGAAACGACCTGTGCATGCTATAAAGTTAAGGGCTGGACTTACCAAGAAGAGGAGAGACTTGACCTGGGCCTTGGATAAGAAGAGAAACAATCTCATGATTTACGCAGAGACATAAAGAGGGATGGAAGTGGCCCCCTTGGGAGACTGACCAGAGTAGCCTGACTGCCAAGGAAGTTAGGTTGGCATGAAAGTCACATACAAAGATAATTTATCTGATACAAGAGGACTTTGGAGTTAGAAAGAGACTGGAATCAGGCAAGCCAGTTAAGAGGAGGAGATCCAGGGGTGAGGGGATGGCTACCCAAATGCAGATAGGGGTATCAGTGACATAAAAGATGTGAACAAATGGGAAAAACTCGGTGACTGAATGGGAGAGTGGAGGGAGGAACAAGGGCTATTCTTTGGCAGGGATGTCAGAAGCTGGTGTTCAGTAGCAGACCTGTATAAACATCCTAAGTTTGGTTGGCTTCATTTGTGTTTCTTCCCCTTAAATGACATCACATGATCATCCAGCCAGCTGCTACCTGCTTAATTAGCTCTTTCTCATTCACCATCAGGCTAGAATCTCAGGAGTGATCTACTCTTGTGCTTTGAGTTTCCAGTGCAGAAAAGAAGGCTTGCATAAGCATTTTCTGGAAAAATATACAAAAATCATTTTTTCCTTTTTTGTTGTAAATTTTCATTATTTTAGTTTTACTTGTTTCCTTAAAGTTCTTGACTCCACATGTTGTAATAATCTCTATGGCAACCGCAGTGGTTCTAGCACAGGTGAGTCGGACTTACGTATTTTAATTTTCTTGTAGTTGATGTGTTTGGGGGGTTTGACACTGAGGAGTAGGCAATTCACTCACCAGGGCCACTTTGTCCTATGAACACATCACCCCAACCTAATTGTTATTGTGTAGAAATGGAATCTAGAAAGAAAGAGATTCATTTAGGGGAAGGGAGGGCAGTTTCCTTTTATGATTGTAGCAGTACATTAATGTTCCCACAGAGAATAATAACTGATGCAACATTTGCACAGCTGGAAGAAACCCGTTGCAGGCTGACATCGAGTACTATTGGGGGAAAGAGGCTGGGTATAGGTTTGGGCACACCAGAGTTTGAGTCCAGATTCTGCCATATATTTGCTGAATGATCTAGAGCAAATTCTTATTCTGTGATAGTTTCAGTGTCTTCAGCTGTAAAATGGAGGTAATAAACAGCCACCTCATCGGGTTGTTTTAAGGGCTTTGTAGAAAGCTTATGTAGAGAGACTAACTAAATGTCTTGCATATAGCAATATATCTACTACTGTTCCTTTCTTCAAGACAAAAAAAAAAAAAAACCCTGCATGTTTCATTGTTCCTAATACCTAGCATAGCCTTAGCATATTCAGTAAGTATTTTGCTCAGTGGATGCAAAAGCAGAAGGGCACTTTGAGGACTAGGAAAAATAGCAATATCCATCAAATAGACCTGTCTGCCTTGCAATGGGGGAACCTAATTCAGCACTTCAGCTAAAGTGCATCCACATAATTGTAGGTGTGTGCGTTGCACTTGCAAAGGTGAGCAGTGTTATCCTCTCACAGACCTGTCAGAAGGCTCATCATGACTCACCTCCTACAGATCTGGTGGTGAATTATATTATCAGAATGTCAGAATTATCTGGAATGGTTTTGTCACCCACCTGACAAGGGACCTCAGTTTGATACTGCTGTGTTTAAAATGGCTGGAAAATGTGGATGTTTTATGAGATGATGTATGAACATATATGGAAGATTTTTTCCAAATGTTTTATGACAGATCTTTTTTGTTCTTTAACTCCTGTGCTTTACCTATACCATTGTTATTAACTTAAAATTAATTTTAGCTCCCTTCTACAACCGTGCCTTCAGAGCCTGGGATATGCTGGTTGTGTGCTCAGTATGATGAGGACATAGGTGAATAAGACTTGGCTCGGCAATCCCTTACCTCTTAAAAAACAGAGAAGCCCTTCATCAGGATGAAATTAGCAGTCTTGGTCTTCATCAAGAGACTTTTGCTCACAATGAAAGCGGTAGACTGGATTCAGCTGTAGTCATGGTGGATTGTAAAAATGCCCACAAAATTTTGCAACTCTTGTCTATCAAGAGGTGGAGGCTACTTCCACACCCTTTGCATCTGGGCTGGCTTGGTGACTTGCTGTGACCAATCGCGTACAGTGGAAGTGACATCGTGAACATTCTAGGCTCAGGCCCAAGACACCTTGCTTCTGTTCTTACTGTGCCTGCAATCCTGAGGCATTGATCGTTTTTTGTGACACGGTCATTGCTTGGTGGCAAGATGGACTCTCTGTCCAAACTGATTTGAAGATCAAGACTCATAATGCCACGTATGCACCAAGAGGGCATGAAAGGGTTTATTACTTGCATGTGAGCTCTCTAGGGAAGGCATGTTGGGCTCCCACGCTGACCCAAAAATGGCTTCAGAAAGTAGGAAATGGAGACGTGCTTGGGTTATATGGTGGTTGGATGTGGGGCTGGGTGAGGGTCCCTGTGCTCAAGCTGGGACCAACGTGGTTTGATCTCCATGCCAGCACCAAAGGAGGGAGTACCTGGGCTTTCTTAGCTTGCCCACATGTGGGGCAGACAGGGAAGGGAGTGGGGTGGGGCCTGCAAGCTGTCAGCAGTCAAACTGAAACATGTAGTAAAACTCATTACTACTCTTTATTACAAGATGCGCTTAGCATCTGAAATTATCCCTTTTTTAAGTACTTATTGTTTATTTCTCTACCCTCTCTTTCCTTTACAGATTGCAAGCTCAGTAATGGCTAAGACCAAGTGTATATTGTTCTCCACTGAATCTCTAGCCTCTAGATTAGTGCTTGGTACATAGTAGGTGCTCAGTAAATGTCTGTATGAATGAACTTCTACAAGTGAACATTAGTTTTGCTGTTTCCAATTCTGATGCTTAGAGTCCCATTACAGAACAATTGCACTGCAATTCTAATGATCTTAAGTTTGTAATTCTAATAGTCTTAAGTTTGAATCACCTACTCTGCATCTCCTATCAGTTGATACCTCCAAAGGAGTGAGTGAGAACTGTTAGCCTTTGGTTCTTCCCTATGCTTTGAGCTATATCCTTCCTTGTATCAAGTCCAATCGCCAGACACCATATACCTGGATTGGGCTACTCTGGCTTTCCATGGAAATATTTTTACAGTATTACATTCTTGATTTTTATTGAGGTTGTTATACTACACTGCCGCCTATGCCTATCTCTTAGTATTTTGTGAAAGTGCTGCTCAGAACACAGTTCTCTCTGTTACTAGTGAGTAACAGAGGAGAGGCCCATGCGGCAGGCATTTCAGAGTTTAGAGCTAGGCTGGGGGCATCTGCTCCTTTGTTACATGAGGAGTTCAGCCGACCATTACAGAGTGAACTGTTGTGTTAAATTGTAGATTCCCTTACCCTAGATTTTCTCATGTTATTATCCACCTGCTCTTATCTTTTCACCTTTCTTTTAGTGATATATGTTAAGGTGGAAAAGCTAGTAGGTGCTCATGGCACGGGTGGAGAAAGATTTCTCAAGCAGAAATTAAGATATAAAAGTTAAAAGTCGGGCAGGTGGGAGGGGGGCGGAGGGGAGGGGTATATTCATACCTAATGGGTGTGGTGAACACCGTCTGGGGGATGGACACCCTTGAAGCTCTGTCTCAGGGGGGGCAAAGGCAATATATGTAACCTAAACATTTGTATCCCTATGATATACTGAAATAAAAAAATTATTTAAAAAGTGATTTAAAGGAACTGGTGAACTGTGGCCTGTGGGCCAAATCTAGCCCATTGCGTGCTTTTGCAGCCTGTGAGAGGGGAATGATTTTTACATCTTTAAATGGCCAAAAAAAGAAGAAGATTTCGTGACGTGAGAAAATTATATAAAACTCTGATTTCAGTGTCCTTAAATAAAGTATTATTTTAACACAAAAAAATAAATAAAAGTTCATTTTAGCCTTTTAGAGGAGGGAGGGAGGGGGAAGGGGGGAGAAAGAGCAAGAAAGAAGGGAAGGAGAACAGGGAGATGGTGTGGCATTCCAAAGAAAGGGTGTGGGGGGTGCCAGCAGCAAGGCCAAGTGGCTCACTGAATTTAAGGGGGACAAAGAGAGAAAAAAAATAGTGATGGCTAATCAGTTTATAACAAAGGCGGTAGTAGGTACATAAAAACTGCAAGAATGTCCAAGTCCAAGAGTTGGTTTCCTGCCTTTCTTTGGAGAAGGGATTATCACAGGAGATGTGACTCTGTCCTTGAGATATGGTTGAGGTTATAGCTCATTCTGCTGTTTACTCAGGAACTCTGTAAAAGCAGATTCTCAAAAACCACAATTTTGAAAGAGATTTACATTCAGCTTTCTTTAGAAGTTGTGCAAAACAGAACTTCTGCAGGGTATCTATTAGTGAGAGAACTGGTAGGATTGATCTTCAACCATTACTGGGGAAATTGTGGGATTAGGTATTTTCCTGTTATTTTTGCAAGGCCACCCCTTTCAATATGTATACAGCCATTCCTCAGGATCCCTGGGGAATTGGTTCCATTATACCCCTTGGATACCAAAATCCATGGATGCCCAGGTCCCTTATATAAATTGGCATAGCATTTGCATATAACCTGTGCACATCCTCCAGTATACTTCAGATCATCTTTAGATTACTTACAATACTTAGTACAATGTAAATAATATGTAAATAGTTATTATATACTATATTGTTTAGGAAATAAGAACAAGAAACAAAGGTCTATACAAATTCAGCACAGATACTTCTTTTTTCCCTGAATATTCTTGATCCAAGCTTGTTGAATCATAGATGTGGAACCCATGGATACTGGAGGGCCAACAAATATATACACTTATGTCTTCCCTGTAAGTCTCCCCAAGTCTTCTTTGAACGTAGGTATTGATGCTTAATCCTGAGAAAAAATCAAAGGAAGACTTGAATTTCCATTGTCCTTCTGCTGTTTAAGGAAAACATGGTGCTTGAGAAAAAGCTGAGTAATACTGTCAGGTTGTCCCATCGGGGCCGGTGTGTTCTTTACCCTTGTGTCTCCCGCAGTACATTTTAAGGGCTCAATAAATGTTTGTCGCATTGCTCTCTCCTGGGTTTTTTCCCTACCACAGGGGCTTGATTGATGTCATTTATGACAAGAACTCATAGGATATAGGGATCTAGAATTTGAAATGGCACCCATTTTCTAGAGACACCCTGGAGAATATCTTTTAAAGTAAAGGGTTGATTTTCATCTATATCTTCTCACTCCTTAACACAGTGCCTAACCCTCAGGCTTTAAACATCATTGTGGAATAATTACTAATTGATCTTCAGGAGCACTTTAATATCTTTGAATCTCTGGGATTGATTATCTTCTTTTACCTAGAGCTTAATACACTGAAAATAAAACAAGAAGTCATTGCTAATACCGGCATTTTAACCTACAATATAAAATGCTTTAAAAATATAATCCAGCTAACCTTTTCTTCAGCGGATAGATGGGTACACATAAGGTGGGCTCTCTAATTCCTTTCCGTAAAATGAATCTATTTTCCTGCAATTTTTTCTTACCATACAACTGGAGATATGTGTTCATTGGAAAGCACAGCTTAAGATACTGAACTATGAAGCATTTGGTGATGAAGAAGGACTTGTAATTTGACAGTATTCCACACTGGATTAAAGAGTGATAAAGTGTTTTCTAACACTTAGAAATGTAAAACATATCCTCAACTGTATTCATTCATCCCATTTTCTTCATCTCCATTTCCAGATTCCAGCTTCGGGAACTTTACTCTTCTCATCTTTCTTAATAGCATCTTAATAGCCATCTAAATTTGCTTAATTTTTTTATATTTTAAAAAAATGAACTATTATTTAACTGTACCAGTATTTCAAATTCAACATCTACTACCTAAGCTCCCTTAATGCAAATGATATTTGAACACAGTGTTTATTATCCCTTTAGGATTTTTGTACAATAGTCCAGGATTCCAAATGCCATAGCTTTGTTGTTATTAAGACATACTGCATGTGTTGCAATATGGACAAATTGGGCTGATGCAAAAAATAAATTAAGTGGAAGGTTAAAGAGCCTTATCACATACCAATAGTAGACAAATATGAACTAAAAACCTGTGTCCTTTTTGGGGTGATGAAAATGTTCTAAAATTATTAGATTATGGTGATGATTGCACAACTCTGTAAATATACTAAAAACAATTTAATGGCACACATTAAACAGATGAACTTTATGATATGTAAATTATATCTCAGTAAAGCTAATTTAAAAAAAAACTCTGTCCTAGTGAAGGAATGAAATAATAGTTTAATTTACATGTACTTATAGAGGCAGCAATGATCCTAATAAACACTCAGTTGAAACAAATAGCAATTGCAACATTAAAGGTTAAAACATCAATTGTCTAAAGAATTTTCTGAAAGTTGTGTCTTGTCTGTGGCTATAGCTGCATCTTAGGAGATATAAATGCTACATCCTTGATGCTTTTGCCAATCAGCAGCTGTTTGTTGAGTTCCGTTGTGATAGGGGTCAAAGGTATAAAGTATAAAGCACAATTGTATCAGTTACCTATTGCTGTGTAACAAAACCTGTGTCTTAAAACAATGACCATTTTATTTAGCTCACAGTATCGTGGGTTGCTGGGTTATTGTTCCTGTCTGAACTGGCTCGGCTGATCTCTGCCAGGCTGTCACGAGATTGTGGTCATCTGGTGAGACTGTTTGTTGATGACCTAGGATAGACTCACACACGTCTGGCAGTTGGGAGGCTATCTTCTGAGGCACTTGCTTCTCCTCCATGTGGCCTCTCTTCCTCTCTCTTGGCCACATAGTGGTCTCAGGTTTCGAAGTACAGCAAGAGCAGAAACTACAAAGCCCCTTGAGGCTCAGAACCAGGGCTTGCACCATGTCACTTAGACGACATTTTATTGGTCAAAGTAAGTCACCAAGCCAGCCCAGATTCACAAGGTAGGAAATAGAATTCACCTATTGATAGGAGTAGCTGCAAAATTTGGTGGCCATTTTTACCATCAGCTACAACAATCTAGCTAAATCTGATGTGGTGCTATCCAGTTTATCCCTTCCATTTTAAGTAAAATAAGTCCCATGATGAAGATAATTTGGGTATTGTTAAATACACACAATCATAGTGTTGCATGTGTATTAAACTTTCAGTTAATTACCCCACTGGAAGTAGGCAGGGATAACAACAGCTCTTGCTAAAATTGTCTAATTTTGCTTTGGGCTTTTGCTATAGATTTACCTACCATAAAGATTGCTTTGTAGGAGCATGAGGATGCACACCTGTGGTCCCAGCTACTTGGGAGGCTGGTGGCGAGTGTCTGTAGTCCTATCTACTTAGGAAACTGAGTGAGGCAGGAGGATCACTTGAGCCCACAGGTTCGAGGCTTCAGAGAGCTATGATCACACCACTGCACTCCTGGGCCACAGAGCAAGACCCTGTTTCTTAAAAAAAAAAAGATTGCTTTGTATTATTCCTAAAGTATACACTATTAAATAGGAGCTCAAAGCCTGGGGACTAAGGGGAACACAAGATGGAAATAAAATTATAGTGGTGTGGTTAGCCCATATTGGGCAATTGAGAATCAACTATATAATATAGGGATTTATTAATATAGTCTGATTCTGGTCATTTGCCAGCGAGAACTTTTCTCACAGCAACAGGAAAAGTTCAGGAGTAGACCAAAGCATTCTTATGAATACAAGAAAACCCAAGACAAGAATGGGAAAAGCACCCTAAACCCCACTGACCAATGTTAAAAAAGGAATTTATAAAATCCACAATCTCGATTAAGGTATCCATCAAAAGGAAAATCAGAAGGTGGTCGGAAATCACCAGATATGATCTCACAACCTTTTCAGAACTGTGAGATCATCATCCCAGTGTCAGTTGTCCCTGAGAAAGGGGCCCTCCTTAGATATGGAAAACAGAATGTCGAGGGCCTGCCAGAAAAACCACCCCTGACTCCACTGGCAGCTGGCACGAGCCCTGTCACAACCAAAGACCTTTCTTTGTCCACAGACATTAAAACTTTTGCAATCCAATTTGAAAATCTTCTTCAGGTTTAAGCTTGGGTCTCATGCCAAAAAATCCATCTCTCAACTACCTAATCGAAGTGCAGTGTTCAGCTTGACTCTCCCTGCCCCCCTGGGCATCCATTTTCTGTAAACACAGATCGCAGTGTGATGGTATCAATGAAATACCCACTTCCAAGTCATGTGATAGAAGAAAAAAGGGCCTTCTTACTTTATTTTTTTTCCTTCATGCTTTATTTTACTTTTTTTACAAGCTTATTATTTTTATTTTTTCTGCCAATTTCCCTGATGTATATTTCTGTAGAACAGTTCCAATTTTTTCCCTATTAACATTTCATGGGAGAAAAGTGTTTTATACCAGAATAAAAATGAACAATTTATTTTCACAAAAAAGAAGAAATATGATGCAATCCAAATTTAGCCTATTTCATACTTTGTATCTCTAGAGAAATACTTATTATTTAAAAAAAAAAAAACTTCCTTCTTACTTTAGAAGTTTTCTTTTTTAAAATCGATTCTATGGATATAGAAGTCTAGGATCTTAAAGCATATCTTAAATGACCATTTGCTTTCTAGAATCTGTTGCCTCCTGTACAGTTGAGATTCTTCTAACAAAAATAGTAGATGAATTTCTTAGCAGCACACTTACTTAGGCTGATAAAGAGCTGTTATATTTTTCTTCTAATTAGACATCCCTTTTCTCTGCTATAATCCTCAGGTTAATACATTTATATAGAAACTCCTTTTCTATTGAGTCGGGGGTAGAATAATGGCACAGGCCTTGTCAGGGTGCCACGTTGGAGAGACTTTCTATTATCCTTCTGTAAGTAGACAGCTTTTAAACATTTTTGTAATATTTTTTAACTTTTAAAGTAATCAATGACTGAAACAACTGTGCTTTCTAGAGCTCTAAGTCATGTCATCAGATTTACTAAAATACCAACTATAGAATTTACAGAACTTCACATTGGATGGAATTGTTTTAACAGCTGTGGCAATTTCTAGGAAGCTCTAGTTCAGGATTTTCCTTTTCTATATTTATAGTAGCATTTTAAAGAGATATTAAATTTCTTAGAGCCTGACGATCATAGGTGGTTTAATCTTCTTATCAAAATGTTTAATATTTAGAAAAGTATATTTTATAGTCAATAAACACAATGTCAGGTATCACATATATTCAGCATAAATATGAATTTGCTGAGGAAAGATCCAAAACAACCAATATCAATAGGCAATAGTGAAATTTTGATTACTAAATGTTAGAAATACACATCCTAAGCTGATATGCCCATTGAGTCTTTGGTAAAAGAATGATAAAATGCCTAAAATTTAAAATATTTCAAGTGACTTCAGGAACTGGAAAGAGACTCAGATGCTTGAAACAACCCCTGTGCACATGACATGATAAAATATAACAGGTGACTTGCCAGAAGCACCAAATTAAGACTAAGTCACTCTAGTTGAAAGTATAAAAATGGTTAAACTCAAAAATAATAGAAAATGACATTACAAACAGCTAAAGAAATCTGAAATGGCCAAAATCACACCTTCTCAAATAAGCTAATTTGTTATTATCTGGTAACTGGGATATATAATAAATAGGATATGTCAGCTTGGTAGCAGTGGGCAGACAGATTCAACAGGAGAGTGAAAACGGTCCAAACCAGCAGAAAGGAAAAAAAGGAGGAGATTACTCAAGAGAACAGGACACTGTCAAATTCATCTTACTATTAAATCTATTCAGTGGAAGTCTGAATCACTCTATAATTCCTAACTCTCAATAAAATGAACATTCACTAAAATACTGCCCCACATGACAAAATGAAAAAACAGTCATCTAAAGCTTCTCTAAAATCTTCAAAAGCTGTTAAAGCTACTCAATCTACTACGAATTTCCATTAACTTCAAAAACAGTTGCAAGAGAAAAAATGTTTTGGTAAATTTAGCACATTGATTTTTG
Source organism: Varecia variegata (assembly GCA_028533085.1). Lineage (NCBI taxonomy): Eukaryota > Metazoa > Chordata > Mammalia > Primates > Lemuridae > Varecia > Varecia variegata. The sequence continues at coordinate 123,886,315 of CM052438.1, read as the reverse complement.
GCAAATTGGCTTCTGGCAAACTGGCCTTGTATATTGTTCATTTCAGCATATTGATTTTTAGCAACTTGGCTTTCTTCTGATATCCGGTGCCCTCAGAGAACAAACTGGATAATCAAAGACTCATTTTTTAAAAAAAATTAATACTGAGTGCCAGCAGTCACTGGTTAGGAAAGTGGGTATGCATGGTAACTGAGACAGACATTGCCCCTGAACTCATGGGAGGCACAGTCTGTCAGGGAAGACAAACATTAAAAAGAAGTGACACAAACAATTATTTAGCTAGAATTGTATTAATAATAACCGCTTTTAAGAAAAAAAAATTGACATGAAATGAGAGTGTCCAAGAGGAGGACCCAGTAGTAGAACTTTTTATTTTTAATTGGCTTGTAATTGAAAATTCTGTAAAATAGAAAGTTCGGTCTCTACCTGCCAAAACAGGTGTAAGAACTGGAGGTGAGCATCATCGTGCATCAGGTGTCGTGGGTGACACCGTCGGGCTGCGGGACGGGCACGGACCCAGGGCCAGCGGGCACTGCTGCGGGAGCGGCGGCTGGCTTTCTTTAATGTCTCTAGTGTTCATCTCGTGCAAGGGGCCTTTATGTTTTTCTCACACGTCTTGGAGATGATCTTTGTCTTGAAGGCGACATCCTAAACTTCCCACGGGCTTCCTGCGGCTTATCCGTAGCTCCGGTCTTCTCCGAGCCTGCTGCCTGCTGCTTCGCTGCCACTCGCCACTGCTGCCACTGAGGCTGGTCTTCCCACTCCTTTTCCTCTCTTTACTTTTATTCTTGCAGTTCTCCGTCACCTGCTGCTCTTCTCAGGGTCCTCAGCCTTTGAGAGAACACGCTGACTGGCTGCTGCAATCCCGTGCCTCTGTCCTGGGGGGCTGAACAACCGGAATTCATCAGGTGTGGTCTTTGGGTCTGGGTCCCTTTCCAGGGAGTGGTTTTATGTCGCTGTAGGGCTCTGGACTTCTTTTAGTCTCAGGTATGGTCTTTTCTAGAAATCTAAAGATTGCTGGAGTCCAGATTTGAGATCACCAATGTTTTACCTTGATTAATACTAGAAGACAAATCATCCACATTATTAAGAGCAGTTCTGAATATTTATTAAATAGAATTAGTTTAAAAAGATAAATGAGAGAGCAGAGATGAAACTGTATGTACAATGTGATTAAGACATTCCTATATAAACTCTACATATATAATACAGTGTGCAAATTTGTTTTTAAAAATCAGAGTCGATAGCATTAAGAGAAGAAAAATATTTTTACTTGCAGTGTTTACAAAGAAGTTCAGACTTCAGCAGAACTGGGCTGCTGGAATAAAAGGCACAGTCCAGGTTTTGTTTGTTTTTATTGTTGTTGTTTTTGTTTTAATCAGGGCATATTTGTTTCCTGGGGCTGCTGTAAAACAAATGACCGCAAACTTGCTGGCTTAAAACAGTAAGAATTTCTTTTCCCACAGTTTTAGAGGCCAGAAGTTCAACATCAGTTTCGCTGGGCTGAACCTAAGGTGTTAGCAGGGCCAGGCTCCCTCTCTAGAGGCACTTCCCCCTGCCTCTCCCAGCTCTGGGTAGCTGGCAGCATCCTTGACTTGTGGCCGCATCCCCAGCCTCTGTCTCCTCCTCCTCTACGTGTGTCTCTCTCATACGTACATTTGTGAAAATGTCATCTGTAGCCCACCAGGATAACCCAGGATGCTCTCCTCATCTCACAATCCTTAACTTAATTGAATTTGCCTTGAGGACAGTACCCTTTTTCCTAATAGGGTAACATTGACAGGTTCCAGAGATTGGGATCTTTGGGGCCATTGTTCAGTTCCCTACACAAAGGCTAAATAGTTTCTGTTGAGGATCATAATTGACAGAAAGGGGCCCAAAGCTTCATTTATGCTGAAGTTAGTGTGCTCTGTCTTGTTTGTCTTAGCATATCAAGTTGTTTTCTCCCCGGCTTGTGCTGCCCGATGTCCTTGGTCTTCACGGTGGAGGACAAGGTGCCGGTATTGCCACCTCGGTTGTATGCCTACCGACAAACCGTCTGGCGACTGCAGGGCACAAGACAAATGTCATTGTTATTTGTTGTTGTTGTTACTACATGTTTACATCCACATACAGGAAAACAGAGTGAAATTTTAAAAAAGAAACCACTCGGTAAATTAAAACACTCCTCAGTAAATTAAATCATGCCATAATGCCTTGATGGTAATTAGGTGGATAGAAAGATTAGGTGGTCATATCACTTTTAAAAATTAAGTTAAAATTTAATTTAAAAAACATTTTAAACATCCATTTAACCTGAATACTCTTGAGCCTGCTCTAGAATTCACAGTAAATTCCATACTCAGAATCTATGAGATACTAGTGGTTATCTCTGAGTTGAGTCATGGGATCATGAATGATTTTTTTTTTTTTTGATATTTTATTTTTCTGTTTTCATGATTTTCCTACATTGAACATATATTACAAGTACAAAAATTAATTAAAGTTAATATATTTGTATTGGGCTTTAGAGTTTGCAAATTACTTTACATACAGTATCTCATTTACAATTCCATGAAGTTGACATTATTTCTCCGCTTGAAAGATGGGGACACTTAGATTTAGAGGGATCCAATCCAAGGCTGCAATATAGAAAAGAAAAGAACAGCATCACAGTGGTTTGTATAAAATTTAAGTTATTGTGATATTGATGAAAATCCTTACAAAATGTTTTTTAATTTGTGCTAGAAGAGAATTTTGCTCATTCAAACCCAGTCTCCATGTAGGATTTCTAGAAGGTTCCCAATCTGTTTATTATTAACGTGTTAAAATTTTGCTTAGTCCCATAATTGTTATTTCTAGAAACTTCTGAGAAAAGCCCATTTGCATCTTGAGAATATTCCATTCAAGTCTCGTAAAGGACAATTTTCAATAATGTAAATTTTTAAAATAACCTTTTCACCTTCCAGGCTTCATCATATGTCTTCTTATGCTTAAGAACTAATATAGGTTCTCAAAAATGAACAGAATAAGTTATTTCCGTGATAGCTGACTCTTCATTACAAAATTTTGTTTTACGTCAGATTTGTTTTTGGTTGTCTCACCTATCACCTACCTCCTCTTCTGCCAACTTGCATTTCTTGAAGAAAAATCTTTCAAAATATTCGTGGTGCCATTAGGATGCCTCTCTGGACAATACTCTTCATCTTCATTTTATAACTTGGCCTTTTGTTATTGAATACAAAGATGCACGTGAGGTTAATTGATGTTTTGCTTTCCAGTTACTCTCAAACATAGAAATATTTCCAAAACATCACAAAGATCATTGGTTCATCATTACTGGTGCCAGTTTTGCCCCCAGGGGACATTTGGTAATGTCTGGAGATAGTTTTTGATTGTCAAAATAGTGGAGGGCAGTCATCTAGTGGATAGAGGCCAAGGATGCTACCAAACATCCTACAGCGCACAGGACAGCCCCATACAACAAAGAATTATGTGACCCAAAATGCTAATAGTGCCCATGTTAAAAAACTCTGGCCCAGATCAACAGCACCTGCTTTTTAGCTCCATTGTATAGCTGTTCTGAGCTCTTTCCCCTCTGAAGGCCACAGAAACACAGACTTCACACAACATACACTTAAACTAGGGGAAGCAGCGTCGTTCAAGTGATCCCGATCCACTCTCACTTCTTCTCGGTGACCTTTGCATAGCAAATGGCTTTCATATCATCTCAAAGTGTCTTGCTCTCCGGTGGCTGAAGGATTTCTGTGAGGCCTTAGATCCATTCTTTTGGGAGAAAAAAAAGAAAAAGCATTGAGGACAGTAAGAAGACCCACAAGGGCACAGTTGATTGTGCCTTCGTCTGAATCCTCTCTTTATATCTCTAGTACAGTTGTTTGTGTTTTTATAATTTAAGGGTGGTGCTCTGGTCTCCTCAGTAAATTAAATTGTGCCATAATGCCAGTACCTAGCATAATGGCAGCACATAAAAATCACTTAGTAAATGTTTGTTGAATGAACAACTTTAATTGTATTGTTTAGAGCTTCATGTTGTTGTTATAGATCATAAAGTCCAGTTGTCTGTACTTTCCCGTCACCTTCCTCAGAATTACTCTGCCTTCTAACTTCTGTTTTAGTTTTTCCACCGCTTTTATGTTTCCCAACTAGGGATCTGTTTTTTACCCATCCAATTGATTCATCAATCTACTAATTATTTCTTATGCTAGGTACTAGTAGCATTGCCAGAAAGGTGTAAGTTCTTTCAGGAATGAAGAAGCAAAACTTGAGTAAAAGCAATACATAATTTAATTATAGTACAGAGGATGGCTGAATGCTATAAGAATCTATTTATAGAAAGAACAAAATAGAATTCGAGTCACAGAGAAGGAGCTTATAGAAGTGAAATAACAGTCCATGCCTCTGAAAGTAGGATGGAGCGTGAACAGATATTTTTCCATCCATTACTCACTTGTTAATTCAGTAAGAATATTTTGAGTGCCCATTCTGTGTCTAGGGATACAAAGATAAATAAAATGTTGTTTATACCCTCAAAGAGCTTACGGTTTGGTGAGGAAAAAATGGACAATAAACAAACCTCTGGTCCAGTTCAGTTAGGGCCTTGGGGGGTATCACAGAGCAGGTTTGCTTGACTTGGAGGGTGGAGAGGTGATGCAGACAGCTTCCCTGACGGGTTACCACTGAATCTGATGTGGAAAAGGACTGGGAGCCAGACCCAGGAACAACCTGCCCTGCACAAGGTGCTGCAGACATAGAGGCCAGCAGGTTTGCTGAGGGTAGGTAGCTGACTAGAACCTAGAGAGGAGGGGAGACATAGAGAGGGGAGAGAGACAGAGACAGCAGAAGCGCGAGAGACTGAGGCATGAAGCTGGATGTCAGCAGGTTTTCATATGCCTTGTTTTTTTTGTTTGTTTGTTTGTTTGAGACAGTCTTGCTCCGTTGCCCAGGCTAGAGTGCCCTGGTGTCAGCCTAGCTCACAGAAACTCAAACTCCTTTACTCAAGCAATCCTCCTGCCTTAGCCTCCTGAGTAGCTGGGACTACAGGCGAGCACCACCACGCCCAGCTAATTTTTCTGTTTTTAGCAGAAACAGGGTCTCACCGTTGCTCAGGCTGGTCTTGAACTCCTGACCTCTTTCTCACCTTGGCCTCCTAGAGTGCTAAGATTACTTGTGTGAGCCACTGAGCCCGGCCCGTGTGCCCTGTTAGTATGGATATGCTGGGGGGCATTGGAAGAAATAGAGTTTTTGGTAACCACTAAATAGATGAATAAAATAATTCTGTGTTTTAGAAGGTTTAAGGGGAAGACTCAAGTGAACTGGGCATATTCTGGTGTTACTGGCCCACGACTCATGTTTGAAAGTTCAGGAAATCAATTTAAATAGGTAGGATGAGGCCAGACTGTGATGGAATTTGGTAGTCTTAGGAGTCTCTTATCTACAAAGTGATTGCGTGTTTTAGCTCCAAGTGTACAATGTCCTAGATGAGGAAAGGCTTGAGGCTTGAATACCAGATATGTGATTGTCACTTAGTTATCCAACTAGAGGGACTAGGTCTAAGGGAGAGCAGTTGAAATGGAAATGAAGAGAGATGGACAGCAGTCATTTAGAAGAACTAACAGTATAAAAAGGAGCATACAACTCCATAACTTCAGGTAAATGAAAAAGCATGGTGGTCCCTGGTTCAAAAAGGCAGCTGTGGTTGGGAGGCAGAGGCCAGAGGATCACTTGAGCCCAGGAGTATGAGACCTGCCTAGGCATATAGCAAGACCCTATCTCTTAAAAAATATCTTTAATTGACAACAAAAAAGGGCAGATATGGTTTGAGAGAGAATAGGTGAGTTGAGTTTGGCCCATTATATTCTAGATGCAAGGGAGCCAAAAATGTGAAACTTTTCCAAGACCTTGGATATATATGAAACATGCTTCTGCAAGAAATTGAAGCTGGAGGCACAGATTTGGGAATCCTCAAAATAGAAATGATTGTTTTAAGAGTATATAATTGCTTCTTTTTATCTGGTCTTTAGTAAGTTTTTGAAAGAAGTTTTTCTAATGTTCATTACTTGCTTCTGATATTCAATTAGCGCATGTAAGTAAGCACTTCGCTGCAAAAGCATCTGTTTAATACATGTTCCTACCTAATAAGCCAGGAAGCTCTGGCTACTTAGTAACTTCTTTATGATAAATTGGCAGCTTTGGAAGCTGCAGAAAGTTTTCTAGCCCCTAAACACTTTTATGACTGTCTGACGTTTTAATAGGAGAATGTCACTATTTAATTATGGTGAGAGTTCTTAATAACCCCACCCTGTGTATGGAAGTCTACCTACTTCTTTTGGAAAAAGGATAATCTCTGAAGAGGAGGGGGATGCAAGCTGAGATTCAGTTTGTGTCTCCTATGTCAGTGGGAGCCCACATGTTGGAGTGCCTGATATGTATCAGGCACTGGATTAGATACTAGGGATATAAGTTCTTACTGGGGCAAGTCCAGCAAAAAATCACAGTCAGCATGGAGAAAGGGGCCAAAGAGAGGTCTGTCCCAAAGGCTATAAAAACACTAGAAGAAGCAAAGGCTGACCCCGCCTCCCCCAGGGCAATAGGGTAAAAAAAATAATTGCAATGTAATGACATTTGAACTGAACCCTAAAGGCTAAGTAACATTTGCTTTGGAAGTTAAATGAGATAATGTCAGTTGATCATCCTAATAGTAATGCTCTAAAAAGTAAAGTCAATTAATTTTTTTTTAACAAAAAGCAATTTGTCCGGGTATCATGGCTCATCCCTGTGATCCCAGCACTTTGGGAGGCTAAGGTGGAAGGATCACCCAAGGCCAAGAGTTCAAGACCAGCCTGGGAAACATAGTGAGAACTTGTCTCTACAGAAAAACAAAAATAAAAAATAAATTAAAAAGCAACACACTTGTTTGCTTTTTAAAGTACATTATAAGGACATTATAGGTACTCAAAAATGAAGGAAAAAAATGTTACACATTTGCCAGGAAGGCAAGGAGAAAAGGAACAGTGTGTATATTGTACAACATTCCAACGAGAAGGAAAAAGGTATTTGTATAAAAACGCAGAGACAGGAGGAACAGGCATGGTGTGCCAGTTCGCTGGGAGATAATATTGAAAATGTTGGTTTATATATTTGCTTTACAAAATGATCCCTGATCCTGCATGGATTACAGACAGAGAGCAAGACCAGATAAAAAGAGACCAGTCAGAAGGCCATTGCCCAGGTCTAGATAAGAATGAATGGGGATCTGAGGATGGGGTAGAAGAAATGATTTGAGGTAGATCTAGATGGTAGAATTAACAGAACGTGGTAGCTAATTAAATGTGTGAACAAACAAGTGAGGATTCTGGTCCATCACCTTGTAGCGACTCCCAGCAGAGTTGGAGCATGTCTTGTCCAACTTAAGACATGCATATCTGACCCCGTCTTGTGCTGAATGATTTTTCCAGCATCAATGCTCTTCTCCTTGATTGTTTGCTTGACACTTTGGGAAATAGCATTAATACTTTCAAGACACTAGGGGGCTAATCATAGCAATTTTCATGATTGTAATACTGAATTGGAGTTTTCCTAGAATAATCATGGCAGTTCACATAGGGGTCTTTCCAGGAAGAGGATCTCACTGTCTTAGGACAAAGTCATTTGCATTAAGACCATTCCATGAGGGCAGTGTCATGAAAATTATTATTTATACAGCTTCTACTTTTGAATTCTTAGTTATCCCAGAGGTCCACTGAATACTGAATCCTTTGTTCATTCCAGATGTGTATGTGTTAAGCTGACGGACACAGACTATTCACAAATGAATGACTAGAAGGACAGATGGATGAACATAGATAGATAGCTAGACAGACAGATAAATAGATAGAAATTAATGATTGCAGGTAGTGCTCTGTTTCCATGAACATGTTAACAACTTTTAGGGAAAATTAGTTTACATTGATTTAGTAAAAACATGAATTTATTTTTATTAAACCTTGGCTACATGCAAAGCACTGTGCATACTAGACTCAAAGCCCTTGGAAGACAGTGGTGGAGGGTCATTTACTTTTGTGTCCCTAGTGCATCATCTAGTACTTGAGAAGTAGCGGGTGCTCTATAAATGTCTGCTGAATAATTAGTATGTCATTTTATTTAATTGTAGTAAAATCCCTGTGAAGCAGATATTGCTATTCCTATATAACAAATGTGGATGTTGGGGCATAATTTAAATTTGCCCAAGTTTATACAGCTGAGAAGCAATAGAGAAACGAGGATTCTTACACAAGCCTGTCTGATCCAGAAGTGGTATTCTTCTCTTCTCTCCACTGTCGTGAAGATGACTCTTTGAAGCCTTCGTATAATCCTTCTTGAGCTTCTGCATGATTTCTAGTTGGAAACTGACTCGCTCTTTCAGGTCACAGAGACATCACATCATTGTTTGCAGCCTACTTGTTTGTACTAACGCAGACATTTCATATCTCCATTGGGAGCTGCCATTCAAGAAGCACTAGCAGAGTCCCAGCCAAGGTGGGCCACAGCCCAGCTTTGGGAGATGATCAGGATAAGGACATCATGACCCCAGCCTTGCAGGACGCTCGCCAAGCCCAGATGCACACTTTTTGCAAAGCAAGCCATAATTCCCCACCCACAGATCAGCAGACCATGTTCAAATAACCATGAAAGTGATTCCCATTGATTCAGTAGGAACAAATTACACTGCAAAAGAGTGAAATGGAGTAGAAGAATGGCATTTGGAGGCCGAATTGTTAAATAATAGAAAATAAATAATGCCAATTGACCCTTGAGATGTTTGGTCATACCCACATAAGACTGCTAGGAGAATAAATTAGTTTTAAGGGATCTGCACCTTCTCTCTGAATCCCATGCCATTAGCACTGTCCTGCCAGACTCTCCAGAAAGTTCTCAGGCCTCATTTAGCTACTGATACTGTAGAAATTTCATCTTTAGGAAGAAAGTCATAAATACAGCAACATTTATACTTTTTTGAAAATGAAAGACTCCTAGTATCTGGGCGATAAAGTCAGAATCTGATCTATTTATTTAAAAGATCCGACACTCAGATGCAATTTCAGTCACTTCTAGGGTGGCCTCTTATTTTTTCCTCCTTTCACTTGTGTAAAAAGGAGATGCAATCCTCCCACTCCTGCCTATCTCCTCGATGTCTTTAGAAAGCTGGAACCAGACTCTGATTACAGACCTTTGTTGCCATGAAGAGAGAACAGAATGTGGTTAAGGAAGAAGAAAGAGCCTTAACTATGAATTCTTTTCCTGTAATGGCTAATTTTTTTCCTCTTATACCTCTCCAAAAAGGTGGCAAGGTGACATCTACTTAAAGTGTATTTAATTGCAACTTTCAGAAGACTGAAACAGTAATACCTTACAGAATCCTCAGTCATAATTCAAAATGTTTGGAATAGCGGAAGATGAAGTGTATTCTCAGCAGAGGGGGGAAGAAATTGGAATTTCGAGTAATCTGCCTGGTCTACTGATTACACTCTGTAACAAAGCCGATATATCAGCCTTTGCTTTTAGTCTCTGATTTCCATTCATCTGGGATCCTTCCCTGATGATCAGGGTCTCTCTGGGTAGCTGTGGTACTATGGTCTAAGGAATAGCAAAGGGTATTTTGTTCTATTATAATGTGGTGGTGTCAGATACAAGTAATTTGATCCTAATCCCTAACTACAACAATTCAAAGCCAGGTAAGGATCTCACCCAGAGTGTCTTCCTAAACCACAGTTTTAAAGGGTGTGTGTGTGAATACATCACTGGGTATACATGTGTGAGTGTGTGTATGTGTGTATATGAATGTTTATTCATAAAAAAACACAATAAAGTCATGTGAATAACAAAAATTGATGACCTTGCCATTAGATAAGAATTGACCTTGTGTAATTTTTACATAGAATTACCAAAAATAAGCAGTCAAAATTTTCAGTATATGTCAATCAGCTTTTTAGAAATTAAGTGAAATTAATTACTGTAATTAGGGGAGAATAAACTTTGTTTTAGTTCAGAAAACATATTATTCATATAACAGGGATCCAGGAGCCATGGGAGGTCAGGAATTATTCAGTAGTGTAACTATTACCAAGAAGCCTCATTTCTCTGCCCTGCCATCCTTGGTGTCAGGCCTTCCAGAATCTGGCTGCCCTCGAGTTTCCAAGAAAGCAACCAGAAACATCTAGAGCTACAGGTTTCCTTGTTCACACTGAGACAGGGCATGCATCAGGGTGATGGGGAGAATTGGAGCAAGTTAAACTTGCTGTCATGTAAACCCAAAATTCTTACATTTCAAAAGGATGTATAACACCTACAATCTTTTCCTCTATAGCATTTGTGAGAAGTACAGGTCTTAAGGATAAGCAAGATGTTGAGAAATCCCTTGGGCAGCCCTCTGAAACAACACAAATGCATCATTCCAGATTGATTTAAAAATACATCATTTAGGAGGAAAAATTCGATAATCACTTTCTAAGAAGATAATAATACAGATTTCTTTGGGGGGACATTTTATTTCCCAGAGTTAAAGGGCATTCCTTTAAACACCAAGTTCCCCAGGACATTAAGGTGACATTTAAAATGGTACCATAGCATCGATGATCCCATTAGGAATTTTAGCCTTACTTCCTTCATTCACACCCCACGTATAGACCTTTGTCTCACTTCCTCCATCCCTTTGTGATTTGTAGTCATGGCTGTCATCTCCTCCAGGTGGGAAGCTCCTGTAGGGTAGAGATCCCATTGTGGTTCATCTTCACCTCCCTCCCACAGGGCTTTCACATTGCAGGTCCTCGAGGGGCAATTATTGAGCACATAATGCATATTATAGATCAAGAATAGTGAATTCAAAGTATTCTAATACAAACAATATAATACTTTGATGGGTGAAGACATATTATTTCCCCACTTATACAGCAGCTACGTTTAGCTGATTTTTTCCTAGAAGTGTATGTGACATTGAGTTGGTACCATATAAGTCTGCAAGGGCATTGTAGTATCAGCCTGTATTTCACAAAGTGCTAAGTCTTGTGAGGCCATGCTGTCACCTATGAGCTGAGTGACTTTAGGCAAAGCTTTTGACCTTGCTGGGTCTTTCATGTTATCAAATGGGATTAAAACTGTTTGACCTAATTTCCTAGTCAAGTTTTCGGGAGAACCAAATGAGGTCACAGATGTAAGTGCTCTGAAGGGGTGGTAGGAATGAGGTAGCCTTGATATTACTATTGTTGTTAACAACCCAGAACATGAGGGGTCCCAGTCAACCTGTGGTTTCCAAAAATAAATCACCCTGGCAGCAGACCCACAAATGCAAAAGCACCAAGAGAAGTGTGACTTGAGCTGGCCCAGGGATACTAAAGTCTGTCTAGGGAGAAGCTGTAGAGAGGACAGATGGGTCTCACGCTCACCTGCTGTGGATTGCAATCATGTGTCCTGGGCCTCTGAACATCAGATTTTGAAACCAAAAGGACCAGAACCTGGATAACAGGCATACATCTCTGCCTGGTAGCCTCCAGCTGCTGTTGACACATTGTCCTGATGCTTCATGCAGTCTTTTTGTTTATATAATTTCTGGAGATTTCTAGGGAAGGCTGTGAGCCTTCATGTTGGAGTAATGGTCCTATTCATTGGCGCATGGAAACTGATAACTCTTCATGATCAATAGATATCCCTGTTTCCTCAAAGCCTAATCAAAAATCGAGATTACAAAGGCAATATGCGTAACCGAAATGTTTGTACCCCCATAATATTCTGAAATTTAAAAAAAAATAGATATACTATATTGATTTATTTTGAAGATAGAAAACGTAAGACCAGGGTGAATTATATGCTATGTGAATTATATCTCAATAAATACATATTTTTTAAAAAGAACCATTTTTATCATAAGCTTCCTGCTGGGTTTTTTATTTTACTAAAAATCTAATCAGTTTGGGACTTTCATAAACTAGTTTCTCTTACTGTCATACTATAAGACTTCCCAGAACATTCTCTATATATTTTGGTGAATTATATTTTCCTATTTTGGCTGAATATTAGAATCTCTGACATACTCCTTTGACAAAGCCAGAAGGAAAAGAAAGATGCTTATTCACAAAGTTACATGTTTAAGTCGGAATGAGATTTTTCAGGATGCTCGGAGCAAATAACTCAACCTTCCATGAGTGTGCACTGTGGTGTTAAATCTCCCCAAATGCTTGGCAGTCTCCCCTGCCTCTCACACTTCTGAAACGTGGTTTGGGAATATTTTTCCCAAAGTGCTTTTGCCATAAAGTAAAAATAGCTTTGGCTGCCCACTACGTAGAGTTCTTACAAAGAGACATTCATTATTCATTGCTCACTTTTCTCCAGTGTTGCCCACCAGAGATCTCAGAAGGTTTCACACATAGGTACTTGTGGGCCTGATCTTCTGAGAACTTTTTGGGAGAACATGGAGAAAGTAGGACTTTCTGGGCAATGTCATGCCCTGCTTCACAAAGTGAGTGGTGAAGGTGTATGCATTAAGCTCAGGGACAACTCTGGCCTGACTTAGTACAGCTCCTAGTGGACAGTCAACTGTGATCATCCTACTACACTCTGAGAGTGAGGTCCAAGACTGTAAAGCATCACTTGTAAAAACTACTTTTATTATATTTTCACCCAACAAAGAAACTGTGTACTTATTGGAAGTCTTTCTTTTCAAATGCCTTTTCAATGTGTTTGACTGGGCAAAAAGACTATTTCTAGGGTTTACGGATACACAACCAAGTTATACATTTTTAATTGACTCCTGCAGCTGTGTGACTCTACTGTGTCTTTCATGACTTAACACATTTAATCTATTTGGCTTTTGACATCCGCAGAAAGTTCACCAGCCACTGTTTCTACATTACTTAGGCCTCATGATAGGGGCTGCCTGCGGGGTAATGATGAAAACGTTCTTCCTTAGCCGTCTGCCACCCCTGTTGAAAAAGCAAAAGTGAAGAATCATTCTATTTGAGACAAATGGGACTTACTCAGATGAATGTTGATGGGGAGTGGAGTCGAAGGCTTAGGCTTTCTTAAAAAAATTGTTCTTTCGGGAGATTATTCATTCTCTTAAATTACTGGATTTCTGAATCCATGCGATTTCATGGTCAAAAGATAATTGGCTTTGTTTCCCCTTATCTCAGGGGAAGGAGATTTTAAAAATCATGTTAATGCTTAAAAAGACAATGTTGCAATCTTTGCAGCAGTCATTTCAAATTTTCAAGAACTTATAACAAAAGGGAGACTAGAACACCCATGTGACTTTTTAAAACAGTCTTTACTGCCGTATTAACATTTTAAGGCTTTTCATTTGATTTGCCAGTTTTATATTTTATATTTGTGATTGGTTTCATCTTCTGGGTATACAGTTATGTCACTGCTAATATTTTTCACATCGGAGTTTTCCTGTCTTTGGCAATTTATCCGTCCCATACATTGCCTTCACTTATCCTGCCCTAGGCACCAGGAACGGAAAGATGAAAGACACAGTTCTTGCCCTCAAAGAACTCACAGTAATACTTTTGGGAGAGACAAAAAAACAGTTTTAATACAGGCTCATAGGTGATTTGGTGGAAATGAGCACAAATTCTGAAGAAACACAGAAGAGGAACATAATTTAGACCTGGGACTGGGCATGTGTGTCTTACATTCTCCTGGAAACCAAGAACTGGTGACTGACTATAAATACGCATGTAATAAATTTGCTAAATACAGATAGATGGTAAATACTTCCTAAATATTGGCTATTGATATTAATGTTCACCCTTGAATGTATCTGTCTGAATTTATTTAAGTCTACTGAGTTGATCTTTATTTAAAACTTACACATACTCCCTTTCATCCTGTGAAATGTAATGAAAGTATCCAAGAAGAACCATCTTTCTCTTTTAGTAGCTGTATCTTGAGATATATTTCCCCAGGGATTTTAATTTTGTTATGTGTAAAGAACAAACACAACCCTGTTGTGTGATAAATACAAGAGTACACAGGGTTTTTAATAGCTCTGTTAATAGGATAATGAATAATGTTTGTTACTAACCAACAGGATATCTGCCTAATTTGTTAGCAGTCGAAGTTCCTTGCTATGACTCAGAATTAAAATAACATGCCATTAGAAGTAGGAAAACAAAACAGGATAAATAATTTCTTCACCAATATAGGGCCTTGTTCCTGATGCCTCTTATGAAAACCAAAAGAAACTGATGCTAGTGCAGCATCTATTATGTTTCAGGACATGCTGGATGCTATCGATACAGTGGTTGACATGGCATTGTCTTCACCTCCAGGGAGCTTACAAGCTGGCTGAATGCATGGGTGTTAAAGAGGACAGACATATAACAATTAGATATGTGATTGGGAGCATGTTAGTGTATGAACAAAGTCAAGAGAAGCATACAAAGGAATAATCCTACCTGAATGTGGTCTCCAAGAAGCCATCATAAGGAAATAAACAGATATATCGAGCTTCAGAGGATTTTGTAAGAACTACAAGGATAGGGGAGTAAAGGAGATTCCATGCAGTGGGATCCACAATCAAAGTGGCAAGGGCCTTGAAGTCCACGTTCCATGTTGGAAGAACAAATGGACTGTGAGTTCCTTGAGGAAAGGGAGCCCATATTGCTTACCCCTGTATACCCTGTGCTATGGTTTGAATGTGTCCCCAAAGTTCATGTGTTGCAAACTTCCTCAATACAATGATGTTGAGAGGTAGGACCTTTAAGAGGTGAATAGGTCATGAAGGCTCTGCCATCATAAATGGATTAATGCTATTATGCGATTGGGTTAGTTATCTTGATAGTGGGTTATTGATAAAAAGGATGAGTTCAGGCCCCCATCCTCTCTTGCTCTTCTACCTTCCTTCATGGGGTGATGTACATGCTAGCAGCTTGATATTGGACCTCCCAGCTTCCAGAACCATGAGCCAAGTAAACTTCTATTGTTTCTAAATTACCCAATCGCAGGTATTCTTTTATAGCAACACAAACCAGACTAAGACACCCAGTGTCTAAAACTGCACATCACAGGCACTAGCAAATGTGCATCTAATTAAGTGATCTGATTGTGTGATTCGAACTTTTAGGTATAGAATGGATAGAAACTGGAGGCTAAGAATAGCCTAGTGGACAGGTTTTGTCAATACTATAGGATCTTGTATGTTAATACTAAAAAGTGTGGACTTTATCCTGTAATTAAGCATTTCTTCAAGTATGTTCCTTGAAATATCAGACCTGAAGGAAGTTAATAAGCATCACTCAGAGTTCTGCCATCAAATAAGTTTGGAAACACTAGTTTAAACAGTTAACCAGCTTTTTTGCTTATACTTTCTGTGTGTCTTTAATCATGTGCATTGTAAAGCTCTAAGAGGGGTCTATACTGTTCTTTAAACTTCTAAGATCCTAGGCCCTCTTTTAAGGCAAGCATCTTGCAGGCCTAGTGTTCTCCGTGACATCTTTTATGAAATCTGCTGTAAGCAACCAAGAGCCATAAAAACCTTTCAACAGGAGACTGACATGGTTGGAATTTCATTTTGGAAGACTCTCTCTAGACTTCTAAAGAATGGAATTGGGTGAGGCAAGATTGGAGGCAGGAAGACCAGCTTGAAGACATACAATGGTTTAGGCAAGAGATAATGAGAGCTTGACACCAAGGATAGAGAAGGGGCTGAGAAACACAACCAGCATGTCACAGGTAGAACTTGTTGGGGTCATCATTATAATTGTGCAGGTTGTGCTCTGTTCAGGGACACCTGGCTGAGTGGTTCACAGTGCACAGAATCCAGCACACACTCTTTGTTGCCAAACTGTGCATCCAGCTGTAGGGCTGCATCCCTCCTGGGGAAGGCTACCCACTATGATTTGAATATTTGTCCCCTCCAAAACTCATGCTGAAATTTATCCCCCAATGTGGCAGTACTGAGAGGGAGGGGGGCCTTTAGGAGGTAACTAGATTGTGAGGGCTCTGCCATGAGTTGATAATGGATTATTGGGTTAATAGAGTAATGGTTTATCATGAGAGGGAAACTGGTGGCTTAATAAAAGGAAGAGAGACCTGAGCAAGCATGGTAGCATGCTCAGCCCTCTTGCCATGTGATGCCCTGCACCACTTTGGGCTCTGTACAAAGTCCCCACTAGCAAGAAGGCTCCCACCACACATGGCCCCTGCACCTGGAACTTCTCAGCCTTCATAACTTTAAGAGATAAAGGCCAG
>CM052438.1:123846277-123869991 GCA_028533085.1 Varecia variegata | reverse complement strand
AAAAAAAAAAAAAAAAAAAGAGAGAGATAAATATCCTTTCTTTATAAATTACCCAGTTTCAGGTATTCTGTTGTATGCAACAGAATGTAGGCAAAGACACTGTCTGTATCTAGTGCACAGCCAGCTGTGTCTCTAG
Source organism: Varecia variegata (assembly GCA_028533085.1). Taxonomy (NCBI): domain Eukaryota; kingdom Metazoa; phylum Chordata; class Mammalia; order Primates; family Lemuridae; genus Varecia; species Varecia variegata. The sequence continues at coordinate 123,869,855 of CM052438.1, read as the reverse complement.
TCAATGACAGATGAGATGTTGAGAGGGAGCAAGAGAAGTGTCTGAGTTGACTCATATTTTTGTTCTAAACTAGTGCATGGCTAAAGATGCCTTAATTTTTTATTCAAACTTCTTTTAATTCTAAAACTATAGTACCTGAAATTGTAATGCCTGGAGAAGGAATGATGAATTTTCAGTTCTGCTGCTCTGACCATTCTCTGCCAAGAGCTACAGTTTTATCTTTGCCACATATTAAAATGTACATACTATTATTACAGAGAGATTGTTATGAATTACAAACTCACATGCCTACAGAGCCCATTCAAGCATCGTAAATGAGTGAGGTCTGTAGCAGGCTGTTTGCATATTAAATTTATAGGAATGTTTTACATTTACAATAAAAATGTACTCCCTTCATTTGTCTTTAAGTATGCAGTCTTCTCCATCTATATTTTATAACTTTCTGATAGGAACATGAGGAGTGGGAAGTATTTCTCAACTCTAAGAAAAACTTCTGCACAATAGTGATGATAAATGACAACTGACATAGCTGCAGTGTTAGAGACACAACAGAGACTAGCGGGCTAGTTATTTTGATTTTTCAGGACAAGCTGGGAGTTTGAATTTTTATGTTAAATCTCCCTCCTTTTAAACATTGGCAGAAATTTTTACAATGCACTGTGTAGGCCAAACGAAAGCATATCTCTGGGCCACCAGTTCATGATCTCTACTATAGTTCATATGTGCTGTCTTACATACACATGGGCTTAATTTCTTTAAGGTGATAGGTTTAAAATTCATACTTGTATGTAGACAAGGTGTTAAATGACTCGCTAAACTGCCCTGCAAACCCATATTGAATTGCTGAGTGAGAGGAGAAAAGCAGTGTTTGCTGAGCTAGTAATCAGAGCAGTGTCATTATTTTTGCATTAAGCCTTTACTGTGGAAAGAAAGTCCAAAAATCTGGTGCCTTGTGGAAGGGTTAGTGCTTAATCCAAATAGCCTCATCAGTGGAGCTAAGGCATGAGAATCTGCCAGGATAAAAGTAACATAAAGTGTGAAGTCCGGTGCTATGAAATAGAAGGGAAGCTACCAATATACACTTTCCATTGGAATTTATATCTGGTGGATTCTGTTTCACGGAGAGGGGAATGTGGAATAGTATATCGACTAAAGCCGTGATGTCAGGGGAACTGTGAAATAGTGCAGGGGGATTTAGTCCTGCGGCTAATATGATGTCACATCTTGGTTCATGGCAGAACTTTCTTAATGGCCCACATGTGAGCCCATAGATTGGACCCATCTGTTTGAAAGGGGGAGCTAGCACATGGGTGGTAATCACCATTGTGCTAAAGAAACTTCGAGGAGGTGTTTAGTTCCTGCTGATAGGGAAGATTAGAATCAAGTAAGTTTTATGAATAGAAAATGATGAGCAGATGAGCCTGGAAGGAAATGGAAATGTGATGAGATTAGTAGCTGATGCATACCTCTCTGCAGGGAAAAAAAGCTTTAAGAGATGTCAGGCTGGGAAGTACTTTGTTTCCTGAAGTGCAAAGAAAAGATTTGGACAAAGCTGCAATGTTAGCAGCTGCTGTCAAAGTGAATTGGTCAAGCATCTTTCTAAAAAAGCGGCCATTTAGCAGTTGCTAAGTCTAAACATGGAGAGGAAAAGATGTCTTCGTTGTCTCGGGATGCAGGGTTCACACACGCATTCAACCAACAAATACTGATTGAGACCCAACTATGTACTACCACTGTGCTAGACCCTGGAGTGGCTCACAGACTCGGGAGAATCTACACCCTGCAGAAGAGAGACCAGAAGTACTTGGAAAGGGTCTCTCAATGGACTGTGAGCTGATTTTGTCCTGGGGCTTCTTAATAATGTCCATCTTTGAGCAAAGAGAAAGCTCACAGAAATGAATAGTGTGGTTCGGTGGCCCCAAAGCCTAGGTTCCCTTGGTTCCATAAATCACAGATCATCTTCAGGTTGTGTTCTTTCCTAAAAGAACAACTTTTTAGGCAAAATGAACTTCCTTAATGGTATTTCAGAGAAAATACTTGAGTCCTTTTTTCCTGCCTTTTCTTTCTTCCTTTTTCCTTTCTTCGCTTCCTTCATTCCTTTATTTCCTATCAACCTTCATTACTCTTTATTTTACTTCATTTTATTTTATTTTATCTTATTTTATTTTAAGACAGGGTCTCACTCTGTTACCCAGGCTGGAGAGCAGGGGTGTGGTCATAGTTCACTGCAGCCTTGAACTCCTAGGCTCAAGTGATCCTCCTGCCTAGTTTTCCAAGTAGCTGGGACTACAGGTGCATGCTACCATGCCCAGCTAATTTTTTTTTATTTATTATAGAGAGGGTCTCACTATTTTGCCTAGGCTGGTCTTGAACTCCTGTCATCAAGTGATCCTCCCTCATTTGCCTCCCAAAATGCTGGGATTACAGGCATGAACCTCCATGTCTGGCCATCCTTCTCTTATTTCTGATGAAGACTTTTCCCTTATAAAATAAACCGTCCCACAAATTTACTCAACATGGTAAGTGTATATGTACTGAAATAACTGAAATTGGAAATAGCAGAGACATATACTAATATATTCCACAGTCTACAGAGAATATACCACTCAACTGTACCTAATAGACAGCAACACAGAATGAGGAAGGCAGAGTGGGGAGTGACTGGACTACCTACCCATCTCCGGTTGATTTCTTAATACCAAATCATAGGTCAAATACAAGAAACCACATGTAATGAAATCAAGGGCAGATGGTTTAATGCTGCCTTCCTTTTGCTTTTCCTCCATGGAAAATGTGGGTGATGGTGCAGGTTAATTTTAGTTCAATGATTTCACCTTTCAGAAAGTTATCTTCCAGAGTTGCTGCTCCTTTGAGACCTGCCCTTTAATTTACTGTTTGCTCATAGTTTTCTTTCCAGAAATGGCAGGAAACACTTGTCTTTCCAGGAATGCAGTAGTCTGAGCCCATAGGCAAAAAGGTCCGAATTCCAGGCCCAGCCTTTATATCAGCTCCTGAGTATTCTTTGAGAAGGTCATTTCTCTGTTTCCCCACCTGTGAAGAAGAGATAAAGTTGCTTTCAACCTCTTTGCTATCTTGGGAGGATTAAGTATTTAATGTTTGTGAAACATTTTGAAGATAAAAAGTGAAGAGTAAACATAGCATCTACTCTAAACACAGTACTGGTTTTTTTTTTTTTTTTTCATATAAGAGCTCAGCATTCTGGAAAATACCTAAATTATAAAACCTCTGCAATATTAAATTTATGTATATATAAATATATGTGTGTGTATATATGAGAATGTATGAATGCAAGCCTTCTTTGAGGCTCAAAGGCGAGCTTGGAACTATAGAACCAATCTCTTAGAAAGATTGAGGTTAGTTCTAATAAGATGATATTAGGCCAAAATGTACATCTGTCTAGACCTCAGTTTTCTCATCAATACAACAAGTGGAGTGAACCAGAATGATGTCTAAGCTTCCATTTACTCCTGAATTCTCTTAATATCTAATAACTCTGTGCTTTCCTGAGTATAACAGAGAGAAGGAAAGGCAGTTTCCCTTTAGCCTGAGGTTCTACGGTACATAGAAGAACATGATGGAGTAAGCAAATACTCAAGAGTAGGCCCCTTCACCCATTCCCCTACCTATGTGGTGACCAGTAATGGGGACACTGAACACACATAAATCGTGAAAGCTGCAGTACCCACCACTGGTCTTACAAATAAATAGTGAAAATACATAGGCATCTTCACCAGAATTAATTCTCAACAGCCACAGATTCTAAAATCCTACCCATGGACAGTGTGTTCTTTGGATCCAATGACTTCTCTAGGCATACTGGTTTAAATCAATACAAGAGAAGGATGATCTACTTGTATTATTAGTAATTTATTACAGGGTTTCCTAATATTTTATGCATTATGATACTCACAGACAGTGAAATTTGTACAATAGCTTTGGGTAAAGGGAAAAGCTAACTCCAGCCAGCAGTGACTAGCCCAGTGGTCCATGTGTATATGGTCACATTTGTCTTCCCAGGAGCTATGAAGATCAACACAGCAGCACATCTAAAGCCTACTTGCTACATGTGGTTGGACGCTCTGCCTTAGTCTAAATGGCTTCATCTTCTATGTCTTCCTTGACTAGAACCTGTCAGCTAGGCCCTGAGACTTTTGATAATGAGTGGGAAGAGGGAGGAATAAATATCTTTGAGTTTTGTCCTTTACTTTAGAAGAGTATGAGATGTTAAAATAGCTCACAGCTATCAGGAAGATGAGAATGAAGGTACAAAGTACTGGAGAAGAAGGAGTATTGTCAGGATATAGGGAGGTCTGTGGTGTCAAAAGACAAAATTACAACAAATTTAGTTTGAAGATCTTAATTGGCTTTTATTTAGAATTCTAGAATCAGGCAGCATCTCATTCCATAAAATAGAATGAGTATTCCCATGAGATGAGCAGAGGAGGTTGGCTTTGTAGACAGAAAAGGTCTGAGCAGAAGCAGAGAAGAGAAAGTGGATTGGTCATTTCAATGTTACTTTGCTTGTAAAAGTTAAAGCAGAGAGGACTCCTTTATCATGCCAGCTAAAACTGGCCTGTTTGGGGATTTGGCTAGTCTCATATTCTCTCTCTCTCTCTCTCTCTCTCTCTCTGCCCCCCCTACCCCCACATTTAAGTTCTCCCAAGGTCAGATAAACAACTTAGTTTGGGCTTGGTGGGGTGAAGCTTCTGCATGCATGACTCCATTTTGGTCTGGTCTGTTGGGCTTAGTGCAGGAGCTCAGTCCAAGCCAATGGCTTCCTAGAAATTTTATTTGACAGTGACAACCAAATATGAATGCAGATACTTGGTATTTGGAGTGTTTCACCTAGAACAAGGAGTATTCTGCCTCGACAGTGACTGATTGATTGGTAATGACAGCTATCTGGAGAGCTCCATCTCAGAAGAGTCTGAGGCCACATCCCACCTTCAGGGTGAGCAGTGAATTGTTCGTGCTTCCTTTGGCCTCCAGGTGCAGCTGGCAGGATAGAGCAGCCATGGCCCCCATGCCGTATACTTGCCATCCCTGTCCAGGATGTGCTGAAATTACAGTGCTGAGGCCAATGAAAGGACACGTTCCTGTGTTCTGAGGAAGGAGGGCCAAGCATTTAGATGAGAGGCAGCCTGAGGTGGTGGTTAGGAGTGCAGACCCCAGACCAGATTGGATCCCACTCTGCTTCACCTTTCTGTGCCTGTTTCCAATCTGTAGCATGGGGATAATAATTCCATCTCCCCCAGGACCGGCGTAAGGACCCATGACTTAGTATTTGTTAAGCAGTTTGAAGAATGCCTGCACGTGGTCAACACACAGTGCCTGACCAATAAGAGAAGGAGAGAAACCAAGGCCACCCAGGCTGTCCTTCCTGCCATCCCCACAATCAGGGAGAATAATTTTCTGCAAAGAAAGGTAGAGCAAATTTTGTGTGAGAGAGCTGTAACAAAATATTAATAGTAGGAGAGGATCTAGCTTCACTGAATAAGTTTGGGTCTCAGGTCTTGGGGTGCAGAAAGAAGTTGCAGCCATGCCCCATGCTTCAGTGGCAATTTTTAAGTTATTGAGGAGGACAGAAAGGTGCCAAAAACTGGAGACAGTCAAAGGGAAATTCCTTCCCAATTATCAAGGGAAGGAAAAGGCTTGATTCTAGAAGCACAGTCAAGAGCTCGATATTGATCCAAAGCCACACTTGGGGAGGGAATTTTAAACAGGTGGTTAACAGATGCTTCTACAAGGGCTGTGCGGCGTAGGAAAAGAGCATGTAACTCGGGCGCAAACCCACATTCTGTCACTTTCCGACTGAGTGGCCTTTCAAAAGTTACTGATTTCTAAGCCTCATTGTCTCCAGCTGCAGAATGGAAATGTCAATGCCTACACTGGATTTCTGTGAAAAAGTGACAATCTTATGTAAATGATCTAGCAGAGGATTGAGCACAGTAGGCTCAATAAGTGATACCAGTATAAGTAGCAGAACACAACGGTTTAGATCAGGGGTCAGCAAAGTTTTTCTGTAAAGGGCCAAAAAGTACATATTAGGCTCTGTGGCCTATACAGATCAGCCTCAACTACTCAACTATACTCTTGTAGCAGGAAAGCATCCACAGATAATGTGTTTTTGTTCTGTTTTTCAAAACATTAGGTGGGTACAAATGTTTTTGATTACATGGACAGGCCGCTCCCTGGTTTAGAACCAAGCAGCTGGGTTTAAAACAAAGCTCTCCCACTTAAGAGTAGTGTGACCTTTGACAAGTTCTTAAATTCAGTTTCCTTGTCTGTTAGATTGGTGTGATAACAGTACCTATCTCATGAGATTGTTGTAATAATTAAAGGGAACAATGCATGAGCTGTGCATCTCCCAGGGAGTGCTTGATGCATTGTAAGCTTTTAATGCATGTTACCTGTTATCATTATGATTATCCCAAAAGCCTAGAATAGGGAGCCAAAATTACCAGTAAGATGAGATTTAAAAGAGACAAATATAAAATCCTGTCCTTATACCCCCAAAAGGAAACCACACAGTTATAGTTTATTGCTTTTTCCAGGAAAAGACCTAAGCGGTTTAATTTTTTTCATATCACAGTGCTGTGTGACATGGCTTCTACGCAAAATAAGCATAGTCATGGACTGAATAAATAGGTGAGATTGTCCCTGGGACAATGGAGGGACTTTGCACAGATCATAGTTAGTCTCCTGTGCTGCCCCAGCCATTGCATTTTAAGAAGGAAGCTGGTATATGGGAAAATACTCTGAAAGAGGGAACCAATATAATTAATAATGATTCGTTACATACAATAAGTGATCTGAGAGGTAATTACATGAATTAGGATTTTTCAATGTGGGTAAAGGATTCTCAAATATATTTTAGGATTTTTATGAGTATAGCAGTTTTAAAACATAACTCTCCAAATTACTTGGCCCTGCTCCCATCTAGAGGTAGGGTTTATAACCTGACTTCTTCAGTCTGGGCTCTGGGACTGTTGGACAGTCGAATACGGCACAAGTGATGCTGTCCCAGTTTCTGAGCCCAGGATTTAAGAAACTAGCAGCCGTCATTTTCTGTCCTTCAGGCCACTTGCTCTTAGAACCTAGCTGAGGTCCCAGCCAATGGCCACCACCAACCAACACACATGTCAGGTGACTGCAGGCCCAGCTACCTGTAACTGTGATTGCATGAGGGACTCCAAATAGGAACTGCCTAAACCACAAAAGGTGATAAAAAGATGCTGGTTATTTTAAGCTGCCTAGTTTTGTGTTCCAAAGCAGTAGATTATTGGGGTAACGTGGAAGAGGAATTTGACCTTTTCTGTAGAGTAACAAAGAGTAAACTTAGTTTATAGGAAACCACAGGCAGTCTAGGGTAAGTATAAGCAGGTAAGTTTGAGTTCAGTATTAAGAAAAGCTTCATGAAGTGTTGGGAGGATGTGGAGAAAAAGGAGCCCTTGTACACTGTTGATGAGAATGAAAATTAGTACAGCCATAATGGAAAACAATACGAAGGTTCCTCAAAACACTAAAAATAGAGCCAACATGTGAACCAGCAATCCCACTTATTGGTGTATATGCAAAGGAAATGAAATCAGTATGTCGAAGAGAAGTTTTCATTCCCACTTATTGCAGCACTGTTCACAATAGCCAAGATTTGGAATCAACCTACGTGTCCATCGACAGATGAATGGATGGAGAAAATGTGGTGCATATAAACAATGAGATACTACTCAGCCTTAATAAAGAAATCCTGTCATTAGCAACAACATGAATGAACCTGAAGGACAGTATGTTAAGTGAAATAAGCCAGGCAGAGAATGGCAAATGCCACGTGACCTCACTTCTATGTGGAATCTGAAAAAGTTTAATTCACAGAAGCAAAGAGTAGAATAGTGGCCACCACAGGGCGGGGTGGGGAGTTGTGAATGGGGAACTGTTGGTCAAAGGATACAAGATTTCAATTAGGTAGGAAGACCAAGTTCAAGAGATCTATTTTATATCATGGTGACTATAGTTAATAACAAAATATTGTATACTTGAAAATTGCTAAGTGAGTAGATTTTAAGTGTTCTCACCACAAAAACTGCTAAGTATGTGAGGTAATGCATAGACTAATTATCTTGATTAAGCCATTTGATATATGTCTACATATATCAAAATATGTTGTATATAATAAATACATACAATTTTTATTTGTCAATTAAAATTTTTTTTAAAGAAGAGCTTTGTGAGAATTGAACCTGTCGAACCACAAATGCACTGCCTCATGAGAAACTGAGTTCTTCTGATTGAATAGCTAAACTGAGCCCAGATGATTGCAGCTCCCAAATATTATAGAGAATCTAGGGCATGGGGAAAGGGTGAGTTTGGTATACATCCATGTTTGTTGGTTGGTTGGTTGGTTGATCACCCAATCTGCCTCAAAAATAGCTTTTTACCTAAAGGGCACTGGGTAAATGTTTCATTCTTCCATTCAACAAATATTTATTGAATGCTTACTATGTTCTAGGCACTGTTGTAGATGCTAGCAATATATCTGTGAACAAAATAGATGGAGTTCATAGTCTACTAGATGTGGATAAGTAATAAGCACATAAGTAAAATATATAAAATATCAGATAATGATAGGGTCAAGGACAAATACAGCAGTCTACTCTTATCCGTGAGGGGACACATTTCAAGATCTCCAGTGGATTCCTGAAACCACAGATAATACTGAGCCATATATATATTCTGCTTTTTCCTGTGTATACATACATACCTATGAAAAAGTTTTTAAATTAGGCACAGTAAGAGATTAACAGCAATAACTAATAAATACAACAATTATAACAATATATCGTAAAAAAGGTTATGTGACTGTGGTCTCTCTCTCAAAATATCTTATTATATTGAACCACAGGTAACTGAAACCATGGAAAATGAAACTACAGCTAAGGGGGACTGCTGTATAAAACAGAGGAGGGGGATATGTAATCTCCTAAGAAGGGTTTACAACTTTAAATACAATGGTCTGGAAATAGCCATTTGGGATGAATGAAAAGATGAGGAGAGTACCAGATTTGAACTCTCCAGCTTAGAAATATTTAATATATTCTTAGACACTCTTGTAATCACTACAAACAAGGCAGTGGACAAGATCCAAGGTCTCTGCTCTTAGGCAGTTTATATACTTATATTCTGTTGGAGGAAGAGGGACAACAAAAATAAATATATCAGGTAAGTTCCACGAGTGAGAAGTATAAACTTCCACCAGCCGCCTACCTCCAGAGTTCTCAGTGTCCATCCACTTTTGGTTCCATAAAGCTCTTGCATCTTCCAGGAACAGACTTTAAGCCATGTTTCTCTGTGTAACTGTGTCACCGTAATCCACTGGGCCCATGCTGGTTGCCTTCTAGTTCTGCCTGACATTCATAGACCACAGGGACACCACAGGAAAATGAAATGGGCTGCACCGTCCTTTCAGTGGCACTGAACTATTTGGGGTTCCTTTTATTAGGTGTTAGCACCTAAAGAAATTAAGCTTTCAGGCTTATGATTAATTGCCAGAACCACATTATTGATCAATGATGACAGCAAAAAAATCTAAGTTAGGTTGGCTCTGTCTTCTTGTCCCATTGTGACAGGGTGAGAGTACACATGGATCACTTCTAAACAACAGTTCATTTCATGCATCGTTAATGAAAAATGATGCAGGGGAGGAAATGGTGGAGATTTATCTCAGTTAGTTTTGCTTCTGTCTTCAGTGCTGCTACTCCCTCCATATGGGCTAATCCCAAGGGGTGGGTTGAGGACTAAAGCACCATGAAGTATGAAGTCTGAGAATCTGTTGTAATCATCAATGATTAATATTCCAGGTACAAACATGGCAGGACTGATGAGTGGGCCCAGAGAAGTAATAGTTGAAATTAAGACCTTGAGGTTGGCAATAGGGTTCAGTGTAGCAAACATTTATGGGCAGTACTCTAGGTTCCAGGAAAGAAGTGAAAAAGACAAAGTCCCTCTTTTGAGTAGCTCATGTCTGCCCCACCCCCTTCGGCCCCCATTCATAGAATCATAGAGCTAGAAGCATTTGGGAGATTGTATGTTCATTTCTTACAGAGACCCTTCAGTGTCTGAATGTTCTTTTCACATATTATCATAGGGAAGAGTTTTAAGTAAATTAATTCTTAATTTCATTCAGCAACATTATTTAGCACTTAGAGCTGAACCAGGTACCAGAATCTAACAATGAGTAAGACACAGTTCCTGACCTCCAGTTGCTCATTGTCTGGAAGGGTTGAATGGAGACTAACAAGCAAGCAGACACTGAAAATGCACAATGACAATTAGTATCCTTGAAATATGCATACAGTGGGTTGGGAACATGGTGAGGGAACCTACATCAGTCTACAGGAGGCAAGGAATGGCTTCACAGGAGTGTTTGGATTGCAGCTTCTAGAATAAGTCAGTTATATTCCCAGGAGAAGGCATTCCATGGAGGAGAATGACTATGAAAAGGAATGGAAGTATGACAGCATGGCATACTTGGGACCCCCCAAGCTCAGGGTATAACTGAACACAGAGGTGAGAACGGGGGAGATAGTGCATGCTGATAATCAGGGCTGGCCAGATCCAAAAAGGATCCGGCCAGATCTTTGTCCTCAAGGAGCCCCTGAAGAGTGTTATGCAGGTCAATGACACGATCATATTTTTGGAGAAGAAATAACACTTTACAAGAAAGGCAAAGGCTGGAGGCAGGGAGACCAGAAGGCTACTGTAGCCATCCAAGCAAGATGCAAATGAAGCTTGTCCTAGGGTAGTGTGGCAGAGGAGATTGGTGTGGGAGGTGTATGTGAGATACCTGCTGACCTCCAAGTTTTATCGGATATAGATATTTAGACAGAGGAGGATTCTAGGTGGATGCCAGGATTCTGGTGTGCCCCATTGTGTGAGTAGGTGGGGTGTCATTTATTGAGACGGTGAACATAGAAGGAGAAGGTTTGAGGGTAATGATTTCAGTTTGTGACTTTTGAGGTACATGTGGAAAGTCCAGAAAGTAAATTGCTAGTAAATAGTTGAACATGTTAGTTTGGCATCCAGGAAATGGGCCTAGACGCAAGAGAGACACATTGGAGAATGACCGGCATGTAGGTAGTAGTTGAAACCATGGGTAGGGAGATGGAGGAGTAATTGGCAAAAAGGCAGGAAAGGCAGATTGGGGCTATGTTGTAAAGGGTCTTGAGTGATCTCTGAAGGTTTTATAAGGGGAGATTGCTTTGGCTAAAGAGCCTGTCCAAGTAGGACCTGGATTAGAATCTAATTCATTAAATAGCATTTGTGGAGCATGTTCTTTGTGGCTTGGCACTGGGGTGAGAGCAGAGAACAAAACAAGCACAGTCTGACTTTGCCCTTATGCAGCTTATCAGCTTAAGTGGGGAATCATATATTTAATTAATTTCCACAATGGTAAGTGCTACAAAGACAAGCACAGGGTTATTTACGAGTACCTAATTAAGGGGCAGGGCACCTGGCACTTGGACTGTGAGGTCCAAGAAGGCAGCCCTGAAGAAGTGACTTTTCAGTGGGAACTAAAAGATGAGTAGGCAAGCTCAGCAAAGGGTTGGGGATGACACTCAGGGAAGAGAGAGTGTTGGAGGACTAGAAGGTGTGGCCTGTGGGAGCTGGGTGCTTGAAGTGAGGTAGTGACTAGGTGACTCCACTTTCCTGACACCCTCGAGAGTTGCTTCACAAGCCTGGGCAGTGCCACTCTTCTCGTCTGTAGGTAGACACCTCAAGGGCCTTGGTTTGTGATCCAGGTCTACTCCAAAAGAAAGCATGTTAATAGCAGCAGGATCCTCCAATGAGCAGTGAACTGCCAAGAAAAGAGGCTCCTTTCCTTGGCAGCCACGTGGCCCAGAGGCAGCTCCTGAACGCCACCACAGAGCCCATTACAGGGCATTTATTGAAAAGCAATGAGGAGTGATTTTGTGCACAATGAAGACAGTGAGAGTTGCCTGAATTTGGAAAGGGGCTGTTCAAGCAGAAAAGAGAGCAAAACGGTCAATGTGTTTGGGTCCACACAGCTCACCTGGGAGTGTAACATTTGACTTTGGCAGCAGCGGCAGGACATGCCTCTTCAGAACTCAGCCTGTCCAGGAATTAGCTCAGAGTCAGAATCCAACCTTGGCACATATTGGTCCTGATGTGGTTCTTTTGTGAAACACAACAAACCAATGAGAAAATAACCTTGGAAGAAATCTTGATTGATTTTTCAAAGAAATTGAGAACTCCTACGAAAATGTATCCTAAGTCTATTAAAGCTATCCTCTTAGGCAGCTTGTAAGAGAAACTGAAGTAGACCGCAATTTCATTTTGCAAAAAGCCTTTAATTTGTTTTCTAACATTTTTGGCCCTTTTTTCAGTTATTCCTGAAAAAAGCTTTATTAGGTGAAAAAATAGCTGACCAGCCACTTTGATACACGTTTTTTTTCCTCCCATTGATATTTCCTGCATCTTTATGTTCCTTCCAGCCTCCAAATTCATATTTAAAAGTTATAATCTGTTGTATTCAAGGTAATGATTAAAAGATTAAATATAGGTTCTTGCAGGGTTTTTTTTTTATTTCAGCTTATTATGGGGGTACAAAAGTTCTGGTTATATATATTTCCCATGCCCCCCCCCATTCCCCTGAGTCTGAGCTTCAAGCATGTCCATTCCCCAGACAGCAGAACATCAAGAATTGCCAAAAGTTCAATACGTAGCTTTAGCACTTATTGATGGGATCTCTGAGCCTGTTTTCTCATCTGTGAAATGGGACTAAATAAACCTGCTCCACTTACTGAAGAGGTGTTTTGGAAAGCAAATGAGATGATGCAGGAAAGAGTGCTTTATAAACTTTGTCACTCCATCTGCATGATAGAGTTAATATCATAGTGATTACCGTCACCATGACCAATAAGAAAACTATTCACACTAAGACTCAAAAGACTTTATATTTGCCATGAAAATTCTTTATACATGTGTTCTTCATTACTCTCCTCTCTCAATTTTCACAGACACACATAAGAATAGCATCACAGAGACATGGGAAGGGGTGTACATCCCCTTCCCATATTCCAAAGACAAAAAAAAAAAATTCTTGTGATTGGTAAAACATTTTAAATGCCAAATGTACTTTAAACCAGCCATCTAAATAGTGAAGTGTATATCACAATTTTCCTTTTGTTCAGTGACAATGTAAAAATCAAATTTTACATGAAGATGTGTCTTGGTCTGCTTGGATTGTTATAACAAAATGCCATAGGCTGGGTGGCTTAAACAACAGAAATTTATTGCTCACAAGTCTAGAAGCTGAGAAGTCCAAGACCAAGGCACCGGTGGATTCAGTATCTGGTAAGGGCCTGTTCCTCATGGATGGGACCTCCTGACAGTGTCCTCATGTGGTAGAAGGGACGAGCAAGCCTCCTCGACCTCCTTTATAAGGGCACTAATCCCATCCATGAGGGCTACTCTCTCATGATCTGATCACCACCTAAGGGTGCCACCTCTTAATACTATTGCATTGGAGGTCAGGTTTTAACATAGGAAGTTTGAGGGGACACAAACATTCAGATTATAGTGCGTAGACTGGGAAGTCAAAGGTCAAAGTTTCGGCAGGGTTTGGTTTCTGATGACGGCTGCCTTCCCAGACAGCAGTCTTCTCACTGTGCTCACATGGCAGAGGGAGATGGCGATCTCTGGCGTCTCTTCCTCTTTTATAAGGACACCAATGCTGTCAGATCAGGACTCCACCGTATGACCTCATTTAACCTTAATCACCTCCTTAAAAGCCTCATATCCAATACAATCACATAAGAGCTTCAACATGTGAATTTGGAAGGGGACATAATTCAGTCCATAGCAAGATAAAAAGAGAAGACAATGAATACTAAAAGAATTTTGCTTTGTCCATGGATTAGAAGGAACACCCGTGGGTTAACATATAATAATGGTTATATTGTATTTTGTGTCTGTTGGGGTGCATATTTTAGATCTACTACATTCATATTAACTAGCATATTTTGTAAAGGCAATCCTATGTCTTCTCCCTCTTCATTTCACGTCACAGTGAGCCCTTGATATGGTCTGAATGTTTATGTCTCCCCAGAAATTTGTAGGTTGAAACCTAATCCCCAAGGTGATAGTATTAAAGGTGGGACCTTTGGAGGTAATTAGGCTATGAGGGCTCCACCTTCAAGAATAGGATTAGTGCCCTTATAAAAGGGACCTCAGAGAGCTAGCTAGCCCTTTCCACGTGTGAAGACACAGCTAGGAGGCACTGTCAACAACAGCCCTCACCAGACACAGCCAGTGCCTAGATCCTGGACTTCCCAGCCCCCAGAACTGTGAAAAATACATTTCTGTTGTTTAAAAGCTACACAGATTATGTTAGTTTGCTATTTCAGCCTGACGGACTAAGACAGCCCTACTTCCCTGCCCCCCTTTCAGCAATGATTTCCATTACTGGGTTTGGGGCATCCCCCTCCTTTTGTGGATGAACTGTGAAAAGTTATACATTTGATAAGAACTACAGAAGTAAGAAAAGTTGAGATGCCCAAGTGCACAGAATCGACCTTTACGGGGTGGGCAGTGGGAGGAATAGGAAGAATAGTTTTCCTCCTTTCTGACTGCATCATACTTTCTTTTTGGAAACTCAGGTGACTGTGACAGATGGTGGTCCCTCTCCGAAACAGTCAACCATTTGGGTGGTGGTTCAGGTTCTGGATGAAAATGACAACAAGCCCCAGTTCCCGGAGAAGGTCTACCAGATCAAGCTGCCCGAACGTGACCGAAAGAAGAGGGGGGAGCCCATTTACAGGGCTTTTGCGTTTGACAGAGACGAGGGCCCCAATGCAGAAATCTCCTACAGTATTGTGGATGGCAATGATGATGGGAAGTTCTTTATTGACCCTAAAACCGGCATGGTTTCTTCCAGAAAGCAATTTACAGCGGGGAGTTACGACATCCTAACGGTAAGAGCTTCTGAACTCCAGCAACGTTGATTGGGGAAGGGGTTACGTTCTTATTCATGTATATTTCTTTGAGCAATATATCTTTGTAGTAAAGTGTAAAGCCACACAGCTGTGGAAGGCATCTCTCTGGGAGGCAAGTGCAGGTGAGAACTCCTGCCTGTTTTGGCAATATTCTTAAATAATGAGACGGTTTCCTTTGGCTGTGTCCTGTCAGCATTTTCCCCTATTCCCAGGTCATAGCCTGTCCACCACATACTCGACCACACTCTCTGTAGCCCTAAATTATTCTCAAGGCACTGAACACAGATGTAAACTACAGGGAGGGGAACAGCAGTGACACGTCCCACCCACCACTCGGCATATTGCTCCACGTGTCCCCAAGACTTCCCGTAGAAAACGACTTTTGTAATTGTTGAATGATATGATAGAACATGAATTTAGCTGTGTAAATTGTGAGACACAAATCACAGCAATGTTTATTCTGTGAAAAGTGGAAAAAAAAATCTCAAGTATAAAGTGACTACACTTTTCATTAAGTTGGAAAATTAAAAATAAAAGCAAACATGAGCCCCATCTCATGTAGAAATTTAAGCTCCCATATCCAAGGTGCCAGTGTGCGCCCTCCTCCCCCAACCACTTTAGCCATGCAGCACCTATTCCAGAGAGGAGGTGGTCATCCTTACAAGCGGTGGGCACCGTCCAGGGTCCCAATGACCATCAAGAGCTGGCCCTCTCTGCCATCCTTCTCTTTGTCCTCCACCTTCTCTGCTATATACAGTCAGTCCTTTAGTGCTTTAAAGGATGGCCTGAGTTCCTTTGATTTATCTTTTCACTCCTGTGGTCTGGACTTGGGTTCCTTGCCCTGCTTATTAACAAATCCAGAACATTGCATAGAGAAAAGAAGACAATAAAACACCAGCTCTGTTTCTGCCATTAGAAGCTCTGATATAATACATGCTGCTGTGTGAGACTTGCAGTGTGGAATCCTGGAGTACTGTATAGACGACGATGGATATTCTTGGTGCCCTGCCCAGATCCCCTTCAGCAGACTGGTTGGTCTGTCCCCCAGCTGTTGCAAGAGCTGGCTGCTAAGGGCTCGCAGCTTCCTCCTTCTCCAGAGTTTCTTCCTCGACTGATTCTTGGCCCAAGAGATTCCACACTCCCACCCCCGCCTAGCAGCCCACAGCCAATGACTGACACCCAGATGCCAAAGCCCAGTCCCCCTGATTTGAGGTGGACTCAACTCTGTGGTGCAGTGAACGGTTTGGAGCTCCCCATGGGATCCCTGGGGTTGGCCAGGCCCATTACTGTTTAGCTCCTACCCTGCGGTTCTGATCTCTTTACTTCCTTTCTCCTGAGAGCATTCCCCCAACCCAAAGCCATCTGTACCCAAATCCCTGTCTTAGCTCCTAGGGAACCTGGCTTAAGACATGTGTTTTGAAGGGTTTTCCATCCCACAAGCATGTTCCTGGGCAAAGCAATCCATGAACGTGTAGCATGCAGGTGCTATGAATTGCCAGTGTTTTCCAAGGTTATAACTATTAGTTATGTGCCCATAAACATTTTTAAATGCAATATTTCAAAATCCTTTTTAAAATTTCCTTTTTTGGGTTTTTTTTTTTTTCCTTTTTGGTTTTCTGTCAGTGTTTTCTGCTTATGGGACTTTGTGACCCTCCCATTTGAGTCCAGGACACCACAGCAGATCACCCTGCAGAGCTGGGCAAGGAGACATGCTTCCTTAGCCCATGTGTCAGCGGGCTCACGACCATAGATAGAGAAGAGTCATTAGCACCACCCTCCCCACCACGCTGCCTCCAGGGGCCCCCGCTGCCACCAAGACAGTTCTCTCACTCTTTTGTGGTGGCATAACTGAAGTGCCGGGTGCTCCTGTCACCCTTCTGGGATCCTGTGTGAGTGGAGAGCTTCTCCAGAATAGAGCAGAAGGAAGGAGCTGCAAAACATGAACACAAACACAAACAGACACACACACGCACATGCACAATTCCGTGCACAGCATTCACATGTAAGTAAGGATTCACAAAGCATCTTCTCCCCTGTGGAGTATTATCACCAGAGGCGAGGTTCAGGGTCAAGCTATAAAGAATCAGATTAGCTATTTCTACTCGTGCAACTATCATTCATGCCCACAAAACACTACAAATTGTAAGTGCAACATTTTCTTTCAGGGATCCCGTATCTGTAAAGTTGGCAGTGGTGCAGATACGCTCTGGTGAACTTGGTGACTAGTCATTCCCCTCCCTTCCCAAGCCATTCTCCCCAGGTTTGCACTCTCTTTCCCCCCGTTGCTGACACTGTGATGAGGAAGGACTCTGGGCTCAGCAACATATGAGTGACAGATCCAAACTTCCACAAGGATCAGAGCTCTAAGACGTCTTTCTGTGTTCTCTCCGTGTGTGAGTAGATAAAGGCAGTGGACAATGGGCGCCCACAGAAATCC
Organism: Varecia variegata; assembly: GCA_028533085.1. Taxonomy (NCBI): domain Eukaryota; kingdom Metazoa; phylum Chordata; class Mammalia; order Primates; family Lemuridae; genus Varecia; species Varecia variegata. The sequence continues at coordinate 123,852,386 of CM052438.1, read as the reverse complement.
TCCACGGCCCGCCTGCACATTGAATGGATTAAGAAACCACCCCCTTCACCTATACCGCTGACCTTCGATGAGCCATTTTATAATTTCACAGTCATGGAAAGCGATAGAGTAACTGAGATTGTGGGGGTGGTGTCTGTGCAGCCAGCCAACACCCCTCTGTGGTTTGACATAGTTGGTAAGTTCGAGCCTTCCAGAGCAATATCATGCAATGTGGTAATTGACTGTTTGGAGCAACTAGCAAAAAAAGAAAAAAGAAAAAGAAAAAAAGAAAGACTAACAATTAGTGCTAAGATTAAAAGATGTATAGTGCTGGAATACAAAAGAGCCAGTAAAATGAATAATCAACCTGTGCTTTCGTTCCGATTCTGTAGCTAAGCTGAACAGAAAGTGCTCTCTGGCTGGATTTTCCATAGTACGTTATTTACTGCAATCTTAATGTCTTTCTGTGTGTCATTTAAATTCTATTGTCACACTTGGCTAATCTCATTTCTAAATGTATTGATGGTACTAGACTTGCTGTCCTTCATTTCTCTCTTTTTCTTCACCTTTTTTCTGCATTCTGTTCTTTTTTTTTTCTGCTCCCGACTGCCCTGCTTCAAGGTGGCAAGCATGCTCGAGAGATGTTCTATATTCTACAGACAGCTTGTGGGCAGAACTGTTCAACAGAAGGTACCCTTAGTGCAAACACATTTGCTAAAATACAGCTATCCAATCTGCCTTTTACGGTTTTTTTTTTTTTCTGAAGCAAATTGAATTACATCTTTCATAACTGCCTGTGACAGGCTGAAGTGCAGCCCACAGATTTCATACATGCCTCTAAGAGCTATTGCATTACTCGTATCCAATGACTCCTTTGTTTGAGGTTTGATGGGGTTTGGATTTTGGGGGGGTTGTTTTGATTTTTTTTTTCTTTGCTTTTGAGGTATGTAGGGTTTTTGTTGTTTCGTTTTTATCTTTTTTGTAGGTTGGTTTATTTAACTAGGCCCTTTCCAATTGAAAAATAAATTAAAATGTATTCCAGCCCCTCTGTTTTGCAGCAGTAGTGCCATTCATATACCAAAAAGCCCCATCAGGACAGTCCCCTGGCTGCTGTCCATGAAAGGAAGGGCAGGAAATGGAACCTAGATATATAGCCAGTCAGCCTCCTGCGCAAGCTGAATAGAGAAAGCAGATGGAAGCATGCAGGGTAGACCTCGGGAGCCAACCTTTACATTCCTTGGAAGAAAGCAAGCGAGCACGCCAGGCTGCAAAAGGAAAGGGCGAAGCAGCACGATGGCCCTCGACAAACCGGCAGGGAGAGGCACTGGAGAGGAAATGAGTTCAGAGCACCAGGAAACAAAACAGGCTGTTGCTAAGAGGAGACAGGCGAGAGTCGGAGTGTGTGCAGCCGGATCTGACACCAGGTTGAGCCAAAGCTGACTTCCCACGCTTCTCTGCAGGAGGCAGGGAATCCAGGAGAGAGCAGGTCTGGGGGAATCATTTCCTTCCACATATCTCTGCCTGGATAGGCTGGGCGGGAACCTGCCTCCCTTCCCAGGAACAGCCGCATCTGGGGGAAGCGTTTAGAAAGTTCCACATCTGTATTAATTAGGCATAGAAAAAGAACACCCCGTGCTTCCCAGTCAAACCTTGGTAGGGAGTTCTCTGAACTCCCAAGAAGAAAGGGCTTGTTTTCCACATACTTCATTTTATGGAATGACAGTAAAACATCTTTGTTTTACTTAATTGGCATTAATCATGCCATCCCTGTACATGACCATCCTCATTCCAAACTTTCAGTTCCTTCTTTGTCTCCGTAACATATTGAAATGGAACCTCTTCTGATCCATGAACGATGTCTCCACCTCTTTATCTTCTCAGTCCTTTTCATTCAGCTCCAGAAGATATTATCTGACACAGTTGCTTCCTTTCTGGTGCAGCATATTCCTTGCCTGGTTGTCTGTGCAGCCACCTTTGGTGATCCCTTCACCACCAGCCCCAACCAGAGTCACAGAAAATGCATCTCAGTTTTACCATGTGTCCCCCGAGCTGGGTCTTCAGGGACTTGTGCAATGGTGGGTGATTTCTTTTAAACAGCCCAAAGAAGAGTGCAGTGGAGACAAACAGGCAGTAAGATGCCTGGTGTGCTGTTCTCAGCAGTGAAATGAGTTGCCCTCTCTCAGCAGCCACCAGTTTATGCCCCTCCTCCCTGGATACTCCAGTTTGTACGCACCTCTACAGCCTGGCAGTGCCGCCTCTGTCCCTCGCATGATCCATGCACGCGGCCTCCTGACCCACACACTTCCCACCCATCATCCACGTGCACTGGGATGCCCTCACACGGACTCCTTTAGAAGTCCTACAAGCACACCTTTCTCTGATGCTCGGTCTCATACCAGCCACCTGACCCCAGTTATCCAGGTCAGGTTCACAGCACTTCTGCATTCCTGCATGCATATGTGACTGTGTGTAGGTAAACATGCCTAGCAGCACTGCATGTAACCTAACATGCAAGTTTTTCATGTCTGCATTATTGGTGCTGTAGTATCTTTTCATTTGTGTTTATCCATTCTTAACCCTTAAGGTCAAGGCCCATGTCTCCTCATGCCTTCTACCTGCCAATGTTTCTGTTGCTATCTACCCAGGGCAAGTGGAATAAACTGTGGTGACTGATGGAGATGCCTTAGGCAGCCAATATTTTAACCCTACTGATGCCTCCTGAAACCTAGCCAGAGTCAGAATGACTTTCCACTATACTCCCTGTCATTAGCACCTTTGATAAAATAAGAATTTCACTGGTCCAAAAAGAGAGAGGCAGTTTACAGATGAGAGCCCTCCCTGGAAGGAATCCTTTTAAGCTGCTCCAAATACAAATCTAGGAACCATTATCAAGAACAAGGCATCAGTTTCCAGGTTTCTCCATCTCTGTGTTTCTAAACACTACACTGTTTGTATTTAATCCCCTTGGCTTCAGTGCACTGAGTAGTTCTCTTAGTGAAGACCCACAGCGTTGTCTCTGTGGTCCGGATTCTCTGTCAAAGAGATTTCACTGTAAAGCTGGTAACATATAGCCTAGCTTCTTCCACAAATTGAACTTACTGGGCTAGATGCCCAAACAGAACATGATTTTATTTCCATCCCCACATCCAGCCGACAACATCTTGAAACGCCAACTCTTCATTTCACTGCAGAAGTGAAATCCTTTTCCAGGTGCTGGTTGCTTTCAGTATTGATATAGTCCCCTTTCCACCAAATCCCGCTTTTGAAAATCTTGCTAATATATCCGAGTCATTTTTTCTCAATCTGCTGACAACATATTTCCCCTTCTTTTAATACCTGTTATTTCCTTTATCATATTCAGATGTTTCATTCTCGCTTTCAGGATTTCTTGCTTATTTATCTTTGACCATGTAAACTCTCCTCTCTTTCTTCCCTTCCTCCTTAACGTAAGCATCTTCTTCGGCCAAGCTAACATAGAGAGGAAAGAGAGGGAACAATGCCCCTCAATGCTCAAGAAACTGAGCAGTGTACTCTAGCTGCTAAGAATAGGCATAAGGCACATAATGTCAGCATGGATCTGAGATGAAGTTTCACGTTTAAGTGCAATCCCTGCCTAGGCAAATACTCTTATGACTCTTTCAAGGGGAGTGAAGATTTGGTTCCATTATAGACCCATTGCATTCAGACACCCATACAGACCCTGAGTTAGAGACCACAGCATCCCAGCCTAGCACTTACAAATGCTATGACAAATGAATGCGCGTTAGGTAAGCAGAAATAGTGTTTCAGCATGGTTTTCCCCGAGAGTGTAGTCTCATTTCCACATTTCCAAATTTGTCCAATTCTTGTTTAACTGCATTTCTTTTCTTCCTACCATGATATGAATTCACAAAAACTGTGTGGTGAGCAAGATTCTGTCCCTAAGCCTGGACCCTTACACCAAGGGTCTGCCAGACACTTTCTCGTTCCTCCGCAGAGACGACTGCTTACTGTTATGTAGCTAACTCTCTTCAGCTTCCAGAAACAGAAGCCCTACTTGTAACTGAGTTAAGAAAGCTGTAATTAAAAAGAAACATAATAAAGTTCAGCTGTTCTGTGTTTAAACAGCCCAACGCACAGCATGTTCCTTCTCTGTGTTAAAAGAGAAAGAAAATGAAGGGAACACAAATAACCCATAATCCTTTGTGGCTTTATCACATATCTTCACACTTCTCAGGAGACCATGACTGCAACTCCACGACTCCTTGATTTACAGACTCTCCAATGTGCACACAATCTGGATCACAGTTCAGTCCCTGTATCTTTATCCCGATGGCAAATATTTGAATTGTGAAGGCCACCGTGACTACACACGTCAAACAATTCCTCTTTACCCACAGTTAGATGGAGGGCGCTGCCACCCACTTTTTTTTTTTTTAACTTTACACCTGACTTAGACCAGAAAAATTATTTCCCTTGGAGATGGTAAGCACCTAAAATATCTTTATTTATTTATCTCACCCACTGTATAGAAAATAGAAGGGCTATTTTTTTAAAAAAAAAATAATTCTCTAATGGTGAATGCTAGCACATAGACCCAACTCCAGCTGAAATATCTTTCTGTGTTACAGATAAGTAAAGGCCACCTTGACCCTTAGCTTGTCATAGGTTCCTGCAGATTTTGGGTTCTTGGCTGCTGCCATCTCATAAGCTTATGCCTGTCCTTCTTGAACCTTGTCCCCAGTGGAGCCATTGCTTATTTAGGGTTGGATCGAGTAGGCAAGTTAAATTCTCTGATAGCTCTAATAGTGGCCCTGTTCTCTGACTAGAGCTTGGGCATCTCTGGGTCTTCCCAAACCAGGTGGCCATATTTCTTTAACACAAAACTCTTACCCAATCCTCCTGCGAGAAGTCATGTTTATGTACAATTTCTAATACAGCTATTCCTCCATCACAGTGACTTTTTGCTCAAAGTCATTAAATTAACATCAAACACTTCATTTCTCTTATTCTGCCCTCTTTCCCTAATTTCATCCCAAATAAGCCTCTCTTTTGTCCATAGCAACAATCTAGTCCAGGGAAGCACATCCGAGCAGGCGTGGGAAAATAATAATAAAGCCTAAAACCATTTCATATATTAGTTATTTTAAGAAAATGAATTTTAAACTAGATTCTAGAAGGGATTTTTCTTCCTGCCACTGTTTCCTGACCTCTACCCAGTGTCTCTTGCCTTCCCTGTAAATACACTTTTCAGCCAGGTACTTACTGTGCTTGCTTCATTCCAAGGCAGAAAATTATTCATGATCAAACCAGAACTGGTGTTTAACATTTTTCCTTAAGTTCGGTGTACGTGCTGAACCTGACTGAACAGCTTGTGTACGGCTCCCTTAATTCATTGAGATTCAGCGGCTCCGTGTTTTGGAAGCTTCTCACATAACAACACCTCCCCTTGGTGACTACTAGATTTGGGTTGGTGTTTTTACAATTAGACATGCGGTGGGATGATGCTGGGGAGAGATCTGGAAGCTTCTCTAAAGGGGAAGATGTGTGATTTTCACTGTTGGATCTCTACATGGAGAGACGATGGTGCTTTGCACCCTTTTTAAAAGAAAAACTTAACTAAATCATGGCCCAGTGCTCTGCTGCCCAGCACATTTAAGCAGTAGCTGCTGGCTTAAAGTACAGGGTGTCCCAAAAGTCTCCGTACAAAGGAAAAATTTTGTAAAATTTTATAATGAATATTTTGTAAACAAAGGTAGCTACAGTTTCCCTATGTATGGCGACTTTTCAGATACCCTGTATTTTCATTCGTGCATTTTTAAAGCCTTTTAGGACAATCCCACTTGCAAAGTTTAACTTTAGAATCCGATAGAAATCCAGTATGCCTCTTCTGCTCTTTGTTTACTCTATTACACCTGTCTTGACTGAAAATGGTCAAAGAGAAATGTCCCTGACGTGAATTATCTGTTATGTGGGCTGTTCACAACCTCGCTTTCACCCATCTCTGCCGCACACCCCTGCAGCAACGCTCAGGCTGTGACTTTTCTAATTTCCCACTTTGTTGAAACTCAGACCAGCTCGGCGGTGTCCTCCCTCGTCCCCACCTTTTGTTTAGCCCAATGCTGCTGCACCGAATACACTCTGGCTTTGC
>CM052438.1:123772397-123846177 GCA_028533085.1 Varecia variegata | reverse complement strand
GAGCAAATGTCCTGGAAATATGTAGCAGGGGCTGCTAGCGATATTGGTAGATAGGGATAGTTTGTAGGCTCTCTCTCCAGTGCTCTTTGCCCTGCTTGTATAATGGTCTAGCTCATCTACCCCTTTGGAGGCTTCTGGTGTAGAGTATTTGAAATGATAATGGCGAATGAGAGGGACACACAGACACACATGAACACACACACACACAGGAAGAGAGAGAACTATAGAAAAATGACAACCATAAAAGTAGCCAAAAGTGTTATTTGGTTCTGCCTCTCTCCTTCTTAGTTAAAAAAAAAAAAAAAAAAGAAAGAAAAGTTATTTGATACAAAAAACGACTAAGAAAAAGCACACAGTCTAAGGCCATATGTAAAATATGTAAATTTTATGCTACTAACCACATGCAGTGCTTATGTATTTTTGTGTAGGGCCCTAAGAAAAATGTGAATCTAAGTCTGTGTGAGAGAACAAATAGCATTTCCCTCTCCGTGAACAGTAACTGAAAGTGGAAATCTTTGCTTGTAGGTTCTCTCCATTTTATTTTCGTTAATCACTAAACTGGAACAAACTAAAGTTTTATAATTTGCATCATTTTTATTTTGCCTTGACCTACAAATTTTCACCTTCTAAAATAATAGACATTAGAGAATGACCCCTTGTCCCTCCCCAACACCCCCAAAGAAACCATGGTCCTCAGATTTTAAGAAAGTAAGCATCTTGGTGAAGAAAACATTCTTTTTTTTTTTTTGCATTCATTACAGACATCTTGCCAGGAAAACATTCTAACACTGATTTTAAATGTGATTTAAAATGTGATTTGATACTCATCAGAAACAACTTGAGAAGTTGCATTCTCATCTTTCCTTCTGCACAGGTCTTATGAGGCAGTCAGTTTCACATCCTTTCTTTGAAAGTTTCCATGGCAAAGTTTTTTTTTGTTTTGTTTTCATTTTTTGTTTTTTTTCGGAATGTACCACTTGATGGCAAATGATTTTTCTTTGCTTGTGAAGGTGGTTATTCAAGACACTCGAATCAGCCTTCCATTTTATTTCATATGGTTATCAACATGAAACATCCCCTTTGAATAAGAAACAGTGACCTCAGGCTTGCTTCCCTTTGCAGCCTAGACTTCCCCCTCTTTCTCCTTATCCTATTCTTCAAAAGATTTCTTTGGAGTTAACGTTTAGTGCTCCTCAATAAATCAATTAAAGATATTAATTGGAAGATGAGTCTCTTTTTAGATGAAATTTTTGAAAAAGTATATAATCTCCAAGCAATTCTCTGGTACCCTTGTATTTCCATAACTTTAATTAAATGTCAAGTGCAATTATTTCTCTCTTGCAATTAAATAATCTTAACTGTATATGACAGCTGCAAGCAATAAGTATTGGAAATATATATGGCCAGGTTTTTTTCCTTTAAATCACATTATTTATTTTGTGTCACTGTATATCAAATTCTAGTAATTCAGGTAAAATTTTACTTTCCCTTAACTGATCTGCTCCTTTATAATTATAATATCACAGAAATGTATTGTTTATTGATTAGCAAAATGAAAAATGCAACCAGGTCTGTCTTAAAAAAAGGAAAAAAATGAAATGCAAAGAATGTAGAATGTAAGAAAAGCCAAGGTTTCATTTTTAAAATATGAAATTCAATAAATGCATTGTCCCATATGCTGTAGTTAAATAAAATTACTGTCTAAGAACAAAATTGACACCATGAAATTTCAGTCTAAAATAAATAGAGCTTGTGAACATATACCGATATATATGTAATTGAAATCATTCCAGCATTTATACAATTATCATCCCTCCCCCTTAAAATAATCTTTCATTTGGGAAGATCATAAACCACACTTTGGTTCACAGAGATAGAAATATCAGCAGTAATTTAAACAATGGCGATGTTGTCTTAAACATACTAGTCACAGACTGTGAGTTATACCTGGCCCTGGGGGGAAAAAGTAAAGTTTTTATATAAATTGTTTTATAAGTTGGTTTTACATAAGATGACATTTCCTCTACTTTTTTCCCAATTTTATTTTGTGAGTCTCCCATAAATTTTCAAAGTTTTATAGGAGAAAAATAATTCCCACTGTCAAGATGGCAAAAAAAAGTATTTCTATAAATATCTCAACTTGCAGATACAGAATATTTAATATGAAATTAAAAACATTTTTTTGCTTTGTCTTCCTAGAATTTATACTTCTATTTCTGACATCTAATTGAGGGAATCTGAATTCTACCAGCCATATGTTTACCATCAATCCTGAAAGAGATTTTAAGTGTCTACTCATTTTATTAATAATAATTGGGCTATTTGTTTAGTTGGAATTTAATCGACTTTGGGAAAAAAAAAACTACATATTTGTAACACAGAAGCCACAAGGAGTTGGAGGGCCTTTAGGTTTCTGAATAGTTTATAGACTCAGTTTATGCTTCACTGCTGTAACATTACTATTGAGGTTTTCTTTGCAATACATTCCTTTTTCGTCACATTTGTTATGCATTGTAGAGGCTGTGATTTGAAATATGAATTAAGTTAGGAATAAAGAGGTCCCATTTAAGACGTGGAAAATTGAGCCATAGGTATGCCTATCAAAAAATATTTCTGTATAAGAGCTCCCTTTAAAGATATATGCTTTAATACATGTAATAAATTCTCAGATATGCTAATTTCATGTTGTTTCTGTGAACTCGTCAGGGGGGAATTTTGACAGCTCTTTTGATGCAGAGAAGGGTGTTGGGACAATTGTCATCGCAAAACCTTTGGATGCAGAGCAGAGGTCCATCTACAATATGAGTGTGGAGGTCACCGATGGGACAAATGTTGCTGTCACTCAGGTGAGATGTTAAATTATTGAATAGCAGGAATGCCGAAAGAACTGTTAAAGTCAGGGGTGCAAGCAATGAAAACAGTGTATTGGAAGTAGTAAATTATGTTCATGGACTTCTAGCGTTTAAAAACATCATTTTAGAGAACAGCCTAGAAAAAGGATTCTATTTAACTTAGCTGCCTCTTCCAAGAAATTGTGGTTGTTCATGCGTGGAAACATGATATGCATTTGTTTTCTGATTGTTTGCTGTAGATTTATCTCTTTGACAATGAAGTTAGCTTTCCCTGAATTTAAAAGGGGAGGACATCTATATTGTCTGAGTTAATATACCATGATATTCTTTACCTTCTCATTTTTTTAGTCACAGAAAATTATAGCTAAAGAATACCTAAGAGTCCAAATGCATTTTATAGACTAAGCTAAGCTAAGCAATCTGTCCAAGGTCACACAACCTTAATAATGAACAAGGGCTGGTATTTAAGTGTCCCAACTCCCTTTCTCCCACTCTAGCCTCTACACCACAGTTCTTTATCCTGAGCGCACAGTAGAGTCCCCTGGTTGTGGGGGGTGTTGAAAACACTGATGGCTGCACCCTACCCCAGAGAACCTATGTGATTCTAATGTGCAGCTAGGGGTCGAGGACCACTCCTTCTACTATTCTGCAACCTGAGTGTATATGAAAGGATATTACGAGCTGAGAGGATGAGAAAACCTCTGGGCTTTTCACACGGCTCAGCACATCTTCCTAAGTGAGACCAAGGCAGTGTTAGATATCAATATGGGACAGATGTGCCCTAAATATGAGAGGATTTTTTTGTTTTATGTTTTAGCACCAGAGACCTCGGCTGGTTATGGCAGAGAGCTGGTGCACGTGCATTTGCTATAACCCTTCTCTCCCTCCCTGCTTCGTTTTCTTATTCTGGTGACCTCAGAAGGCACCACAGATTGATCCAGGTCCTTCTTTCTGCTGAGCCCAAGTGTGTCCCCAGAATCAGTCTCAACACAGTTGAGAGCTCAGGTTGTGCAGGTGGAATTGCTGCCAACCCTGAAGCAAGCAACCGTTGGTTTGTTCTAAATATGATGTAAGCTTCTGTAACTAGGTAGTTTTAAAAAGGCGAGAGGGGGAGTATTTCATGTGCTTGTGTAGCCAGGGTGCCTCTTAGTTTGAAATTGTTTCAAAAATATAATGAAATTGTTTCCTTTGAGTCTGTTTATAATCATAGGATGGTAGAATTGGAAGGAAACAATAGGGTTCATTTCGATACAGCCCCTTTACTTTACATTCCAATAAACTGAAACCCCAGAAAGGGGAAGTGGCTTGCATATGATAAGGCAGCCAGCATATGTGACAATTCCTGATCCTCCCACCTGCGTCCTTTTTCAGTAACTAGAATGACCACACAACCCTGTTTGCCTTTAAGAGTCCTATTTATACCTGTTGCACTGGCATAGTTGTTAGTAGTACCCTGTTCACTCTCAAAATTGCCCCAGTTGGGACAATAAGTTATATGATCACCCTGCCTAAAGCATACTGTTTCAGGGTATTTTCAAGACTAAAATATAGACACATAGAAATGACCCCATGGCTGAGGTTCTACGGGAACCGCACGATCAGAAAACATGCCCCCAAGACTAATACAAAACAACCCACCTGCAAGAGTGCTAAGTCTTTAGTATTAATTCACCGTACATGTGAATTTAAATCAGGTTTTTAAAATTAGCCATGTCTTAGCATACCCAACCTCAACTTTTCAATGCCACTTAAAAAAGCATAAGACATATTTTGAGTAAAATATAAATAAAGCATGGAACCATATTCATTTCCAGACTCTTCTCCAGAGTTTTATGCCAGTTGAATTAAATGGTATTCAGTGTGCCCAGAACATTATGGATATTTTAAAAATTAAATATTTATTTAATGAGTGAATGAATAGTGGATACTATTTATTCAGCAGGGTCTATCTGGCAGGTATACTAGGTCTTCAAAGCACACAACTGATTCATGTTAACAACAACAACAAATTATCAATGACACTTTTCTTTTAGAATTTCATTAGGACCAGATGAGAAGTCATTAAACAGCATTTATTCCACAAGTGTTTTTTGAGTTCATACCATATGCTAAGAGCTATACTAGGTACTAAGTACTAAGATCACAGATTCAGAGTTTTAAATCCAGATGACTGATAAGCACTCATTTAAAAAAATTAATACGGGAATATATATTACAAGGCTTTGAATGTATACTTCGCTTGAGTCCTGTTTTTGTTGATTTTATTTCAGACTATACACAGTTAGACTTATCTCCAGAGCAGTTCAGAAGGAGTTAGAGAATTGGGGTGAACTTGGAGGTCCCCCTTGGCAGGGCCAAGATGAGGAAGTTGTAGTAATAAAAGGTGTCAAGAGATTTTCTTGTCAAAAGCGTCCAAGTCACTGTGTGTCTCCAGAGCCATGACCTCCTTAAGAAGTGAGAACTAACACTTTCCAAAGTATAAACTTGTGTCATCGTTATTACATCAGAAAACCATTACTCTTTCTATCGAGTTGTCTTAGGGCCTGACCACCTGCCAGTGCTGCCAGTCCAGGCCTCTGACATTCACCACGTCTTCCCTGGCAGTGGTGACAGGAGCTGTTCTCTGAATTAGTCAGCACCCTCAGTGTCAAGGACATTTTTACAAAAGAATGTTTTGAGAAATAAAAGGCATTCTAGATTTCTTTTACAAATCACTGAAGCATGCTCCAAACCATGACCCTAGGCAACTTAATGATTCTACCATCAAACAGAGACCCTTCACCATATAACTAAATAAATGTCCTATAGCCCCAAAACACCTGTTTAGTTTTCCTTTGGGAACTTTCTCTACTTTGTTCATTTGGAATCATAAAACATGGTATGACACAGGCTTCAAATCAGCCATAAACAACATGTTGAACTTTACTTCACATACGTCAAATAAATCAGAACCTCACTGACTCTGTGTCTACATGAAAACCCTTCCTTCATCTTCAGTTTTGGCCCTGTTCTCCCAACTCTCACAGCGTTCTTGTGCCTCAGAGCTGTAATATCTGATGATGAATAAACATCCCTTCTTTCCTGAGATTCCCTAGTGTGAGCACAGAATGTAAGAAGGTCCTGTGGATTTCAAGTTACAAAGATTCGGATGAACTAAATGCAAGAACAAATCTTGCATTGATCTTTCCAAGATAGTCAGAGGTCCTGGAATTCCATAAATTTTTAAATAAATTTTGGCATGCATGCATATTTTTCTAGAGAGAAAGCCCATAGTTTTTGTCAGATGTTTAAATGGGTATGTGGCCTAAAAATGATTAAGATAAAGTAACTCCTTAACACATTTTCATTAGATGGCAACTCTAATTAAAATTTTCAATATACAGCAACCCATATTTCCTAGGAAACACACACATCTGAGGGGATCGTTCGTCCTATAAGAGCTCCCCAGCACTGGCACCCGGGTTTCAAAACAGCATTGTTGTGGGTTAATAAAGACACTAGGTTTGTCCCCCAAAGCCTTGGACAGCAAACAGGAAGTTAACATTCTTCGAGAAATTGTTTTTTTAAATGTAATAATCAGTGGAGGGGAAAAAGGTGCCGCCATCTTCAGCACTGCAGAAGTGTTCTCCTTGTTGATGTCTCAGAAGCCCAGAGATGAGAGAGGGTGTCTGGCTGAGGAGGGAAGGATGGAAGGGTCGAGGGTGGCGGTATGGTCTGCCATGTCAGGCTGGAGAGGGGTCAAGGAACCAAGTAGCACAGGCTGTTATAAGCAGGGGAGGAGTAGAGCGTGTCCAGGTGGAACCAGAGGCCATAAGAGCGGGAATAATGAAATGCCAAGGAGGATGGGGTTACCATCCTTTTGAACATAAAGGAGTGCTACAAAACCATTTTAAGAGGAATTCTTCCCCTAGCACCCAGGCCATGGTCTTTACAAACCATTTACCATGGAAAGGAAGCAGAGTTCCTTACAGAAATAGCTAATTCCAGGGTTGGGGCAGGAGCCTGGGGCATCGTATTCTACCAGAAAACACTAATGGAATCATGTTGAAAGGTGACAAGAGGCAACTTAAACTGGCTTCCACCAAAGATAGTATAATTTGAACATCAAAAAAGGATAATGGAATAATGACTATAATAAACTGAAACATGTGAAATAGATAAAAAACCCAAGTGTTTACATATATCAATCCTTAAAAACAAATTCATGTAACACGGTTACACATTGAGGCAGGTACTATTTGTGGTGGACAGAAAGGCTCTTCTTCCCCTCCCAAGGAAATGTCCATGTCCTCATCTGTGGAATATATGAATATATATGTCACATGGCAAAAGGGACTTTGCAGATGTAATTAAGGTTACAGATCCTAACATGAGGGGAGGATCCTGGAGTATCCAGGTAGGCCCAGGCCAATCCCATGGAGCCCTTAAGCAGGTAACTTTCTTCATCTGGAGTCAGAAGAGAGGCAGCAAAAGGAGAAGTCAGAGCTTTGAGGTGTGAGAAGGGTTTGACCATTACTAGTTTGAATCTGGAGGGGACAACGTGACAAGGAATGCATGCGGCTTTAAGGAGCTGAGTGGGACTCCCAGCTCACAGCCAGCAAGGAAACAGGGACCTCAATCCTGTGACCATAAGGAATTATATTCCATCAACCGCCTGAGTGAGCTTAGAGCAGTACAGCCCCAGAGCGTCCAGAAAGGAACATGTCCCTGCCAACCCTTGATTTTGACCTTGACTTCTGACCTACAGAACTATGAGATAATCAGTGTTTTAAACTTCTAAGTTTGTGGTAACTTCTTATGGTAGAAATAGGGAACGAATCTACTGTTGTCACCCCCATCTTACACAGAAGAAAATAGGGATAAAGCAAGGTTAAGTCACTTGAGGGGATCCACAGGTTCAGATCCAGGCAGTTGAGTTCCAGAGCCTTCTCTCTCAGCCACTACACTGTGCTGCCTCTCAAAGGCAAGATTAAATCTTTGATACCTGTTCTAAGGCAGGAACCTAACCCTACTAGTTACGAGGGAGACAGTCTTTTAAGATGGCTGCCTGGGGAACGTGATGCCACCTGTGGCCATCAGAATGTCCCATATCCAGCCATATATCCTGGGAAGAGAGCAAAATACCTGAACCTCCTCATAGCTCTTGCTTCAACCACTGAGCTTTTGGGCTCCAGAGACACACATTACTGAGGATGAAAATTATGAATTTTAACAACGTTCTCCATACATCTTCCAAACAAATGTGAGTTACTACATCATCATAGCCAATTCACATGAATCTAGAACATGGCTCTTCCAAGGGGTCAATGGATGAAAATATATAGTAACATATAACACCTGATATTTGCATAATAAGACTTTACTTAACTAACAAGCTTCATTCTTAAGCTTCAATTCCCTATAACAATGGGGTAGTTGAGTCAGGGGTTATCATTACACTCATTTTCCAGTGAGAATTTCAGGCACAGACTGGTTAGGTGGCCTGCCTAGGTGTACAAAGAGATATAAATCCACTTCTTCCTTCTCAAAATCATATACTATCCCAGGAACTTTCTCCTGCACATTTATATATATGAAATACATAATTTAATTCATTAGTGGAAGTGTCTGGTGTCATGGAAGAAGCACTAACCCAGAATGGGGAAACCCAAGTTCAAGTCGGCACTTAAGCAATTGCTGTCTGTTACCACAGAAGGTAGCTCAGTATTGATGAGGCTCAGTTTCTTCTGCATGGTGGGGACGGATAAGACCTCACGTGCCTTGTGGGTTTTCATGAAATAAGATATTACGAGAAGGTTCTTGGAATCTATCATGTGCTGGACACATACAGGCTTTATTGTCTGTTTCTCAATTAACTTAAAATTAGCTATAAAATATGTATGTGGTTTTTATTATTTAAGAAAGACAGTAGAGAAAGTCATACTCAAATAATCTAAAAGTTACATTAATTATGATGTGTAATTTCATGATGTTAATGTTTTTCTTATTTAAGTTATGCTTTGAATTTCTAAAGATAGGAAAATCAGCTTGTATTTGTGTGCTCCACAGCCAAACCTGAGATAAAAAAATCTCTTCCAGATAATCTCCAAAATCCTTAAACCTCACAGAGGAAGTTTATTGAGATTGGCCATAGTCTTTCTGAAAAGGGTCTGCATTTATTGGGGCTGGGAGGACTGTGACCTCCAGTCCTAAGGTTTGCCTTGACCTTCACTGCTTTGAGAATTCCATTCCTCCCGTCTCTAAGTGCTATGTCCTGCCATCTTAAAAAGATTTTTACCTTGAAGATTGGGACTTTGTCTTATCCCTCCCTTTGCCCTGAACCTGCTTAAAAAGGGGGAAAAAATCACTTTTGCTAAAGTTACTCCTACACAGGACATCTCCTCCATCAAGGTTTTTCTTTCACCTCCTTTGGTATCACTTGCCTCTTAGCAGGTGAAAAAGGAAGTGGCCCAAACTTTCCTTGTGTATTTGCTGGAACAACTACAATTATATGTAGATAAAATAAGGCAGCAAGCTATCTCTTAAAATGTGAGACTTTCTGTTTTAAAAAAAATGATAAAATTTCCGTATGTAACAGATCCGTGCCTGACGACTTACAGGGAAATCAATTTTTGAAAATGGATTCCAATTTTAAAGGCAGCAGGGAACTTCCCATTTAAAATAATCCCATGATTAGTGCTCTGAAATGAGAATGGAATCATTTGTCTATTTTATAAATTAGGATTTCTCTATAGAAAAGTACATAATATTGTCACACATCATGTGTAATAAATGTTACATACACTTATTTTTTATGTGTACGTAACTTAAGTGCACACGTAACTTAAGTATGACGGAATGAATACAGAACTGGCTCCGTAAGACCTGGGTTTGAGTCTGGCCTTGCTGTTGTGACTCTGGGCACATGCCTTAACTTCTCTGATTCTCTTTTTTCCCACTGGAAAATGAGGGATAATATGGCTTAAGGAATGAATATGATACAGATTTATAAACTGTGCAACAAGTACAAGCTACATGATTTTTCTACTTATATGTTCAAAAACAAAACTTGTAAGCTTGAGCAGAATGGAAGTGACTTCACCCTTGAAATCACAAGTATAGAATGTTTTAAATATGGTTTTGAAATGCCAGCAGAGGCAGAAGAGAATTTCAGTAATTTAGGACTTAATTGGTTCTAATAAAAGACAGAGCCTTTACCCTACAGCTCGCCCCATGGGCACTTCATACCAGGAGCCTTTGTAAAGCAGAGCTTGGCATCTACCCAGACTTAGCTTAGATGAGCCTGCAAAACCCAAAGTGTTTGTGGTGGGCAGCATTGAAACCAGCTCTGAAGAGGCTTCCTATATTCGGGTTTCCTCCTGCTTTGATTTCATTGTACATCTTTAGGCATTTCAATTACCATTTTGCACACAACATCTTTGAGAGTTACTTTGCTTTGTTTGTTAGTTCAGGAGCTCACAAATGGCCCCAACTGTGGGAAATAAAAAGCAAATGAGGAGAAGGAAGTCTTTTACAGAGAAACACTTGTTCTGACTGTAGATTAGGTTTAGGACAAAGCAAGCAGAAAGAGGCAAGCTTTTCAAGAGCACATCAACTTTGAAACTTCGTGAAGGTCAGGGCAGCCTTGCTGGCTGTAAAAGCTTTTTTTTTTTTTTTTTTTTTTATCCTGTTAAATAACTGAACTCAAATATTTTAGCAACTTGACTAAGTTAACTTGAACTTTTTAAAGGAAAGAATTGACATTCAAAGAATCTAGTATGGTTTTGCAAATACAGTAGAAACAAAAACAATACCCAAAACTCTATGGGCACATTTCTCAACACTTTTTCTACCACAAACTACAGGGCAAAGCTTGCCCCATGTCAGGCTCACTCTCAAAGGCAAGTTGTCCTGGAACAGAGGTGGTAGCACCACCCCTCGTCTCTCCCTCAAAACAAGCATATCTATCAAAGTGCATGATCGTGCAGCTATTTATATAGATAACCATGATCTGGTTGCATTTATTTTAAAAAGTAAGTAATTTTCTGGAATGCAGCCAAATACTAGCATATTATTTAATGGAGAATCATTAGAGGTTTTTTTTTTATTAGGAATAAGACAAGAGAATCATTATGTTCACTACTATGTAATGTTGTGCTCTATTAGTCAATATAACTAGACAAAGCAATTTGTGTCATAAGAATTATAAAGAAAAAGGTAGCTGGGCACAGTGGCAAACCTGGAGTCACAGCTAATTGGGAGGCTGAGGCAGGAGGATCACTTGAGCCCAGGACTTCAAATCCAGCCTGAGCATCATAGTGAGACCCCCATCTCTTAAATAAATAAATAAATAAACAAACAAACAAATAAATAAAATTTATTTTAAAAAGCGAAACTTGCTTTTAAAAGAAGAAAAAAGTTGTAAAACTATCTCACATGCAGTATAATTATATAGCTGAACAACTCAAAAGAGTGGTCTTCAGATTTAGGATCTGAAAAAGAAAACAAGTGAACAGAAAAACTGTAAATGATAAAAAAATTAGTAAAATGACACATTACAAATTTAACATACAAAAATCAATAACCTACATACATATAGCCCCCCCATCAAAAAAAATAAAACAGTGAAAAGATACATTTGAAAAGAAGATCTCATTTAGGATAGCATATGCATAAACTTTAAAAAGTATTCAAAAACTATTTAAGGAAAACTAAAACTTCCCAGAAAAACAAAGCAGTAGATTTGAACAAATGAAAAAAGACAAACCATGTTCTCAGATAGGAAGACTATATAAGAAAGAAATCAATTCTCCTTTAGGTAACCTGTACTTTTAGCATAATTCCAACTAAAAATACTATCAAGTTTCTGTTAAGTGCTATATAAATTCATTAGGAAAAACAACAAGCAAGAATAGCCAGGAATACCCTGAAAAAGAACAAAAAAAGGTCCTAGCCTTTCCAAACATCAAAACATATTGTAAAGCCTCTATAATTAAAACATTTTGATATTCATGCATGAAAAGACAGATTAATCAATGGAACAGAATAGAAAATCCAGAAATATACTAACTGCCTTTATAAATTTAGTATACGATAAAGCCGGCTCCTCAAATAGTCTTTAGATAGTCTTCTAAAAAGTGGCATTGAAATAAATGGAGCACCATATGGAAAAAAATAAAACTAGATCCATTTCTCACATAATATACTAGGAAAAATTCCAAATGAATTAGAGATGTAAATGAAAGAAAGGGGGAACATACAAAGGCTATTTTTTTTTTAAAAAAAGGGGGGGTGTGTGTTCATTTATAACCTGGAAGTGCAGAAAGTATTCTAAACTGTGACTTAACATCCAGAAACAATAAGGGAAAAGATTGATATGTTCAGTTTTGCATGGCAAAAAATTACCATGAGCAAAATAAAAATATGTGACAAAATTGAAAACCTATTTGCAATTTATATCACCAACCTTCCAAAAATAAAGAAGGAAAATGCCATCTAGCCCATAGAAGAATAAGCTGATATAAATTGTTTAACAGAAAAAGAAATGCAAATGGGTTTTTTTTTGAAATATAAGTTTTTTTTTAATTTTTTATTTCAGCTTATTATGGGGGTACAAATGTTTAGGTTACATAAATTGCCTTTGCCCCACTCCCCAGAGAGAACCAATGTTAATGTTAATGTTATGTTAACTGTAATTGTAATGTGAATGTAAAGTGAAATATTAGTAACATGGTGGGGAAGAGTATATACAATATGTTTATATTAACAAAATAGATGGGTAAACCATAATTTTTTAAAAAATATTACCTATAGTAGAGGAAGGGAATACGGTGAAGGGGAGAAGTATAGAAGCTAAACTTCTTTGAATATACATTTTTGGAAAATTAACTTTAGAACTATACATATAAAACAAAATATTAAAAAATCAAGGCTAAAATTTGAAAGTAAATGGAAGCAAATCTTAAATGTGTATCCATTTGGTAGCATATTTACACAGAGAAGAACTGTGCTAAGTGACTTTAAAAATACTAATTTGACTACATATTCCTAGTTGGATAAATCCTAAGAACAAAAAGAACTGCAAAATAATATTAAATTGTTTTGAGTGATCATAATTGTAATTATAATAACAATGTTGGTATCATTATTCTGAGACTTTTGTGCATATATTTCAGATAAAGCAATGAATAATTATGATGTCATTGAGCATGAGAAATTCCAGCATGGGAGAAAGGAGTTACAAATGTAAAAACAATAAGATTAAGTAAAAGCATTGATGCTCTAATTTTGAATTGAATTAGCAGTATGAATTTATGAAATATTAAAAAAAAAAAAAGAACCTTTCCTGACTCTGTCCAGTGAATAAAACTGAAACATAATAGCCAATCCTGTAGCAAAAGCATTCCTGGCACTAGATCATGGTCTCTAGATGCCATTTCTAACTAAAAAGAAACCAAGGCTTCTTGGAGAAATGAGTAATTCAGGATTGGGGCAGAAAATGTTCAAGGCAACCTGGGAAAAATTACCAATAGCAATTATCAGAAAGCAAGGAAGCTATCAAAGAGTACTAAGATTGTGTCAAAAGACCTCAAGAACCAACCTGAAGAGGCTCCCACTGTCCAAGGAAGGGCTATTTGTGCATCAATAAATGTAATAACTATGATGGACAGAAACATATCTGATGTGATTAGGTTCATGAGTACATAGTAATGCTTGAAGAAGAATACTTAATTGGTCACTTTGAGAGGAGCTAAGGAACTAACTCATTATTTCAAAATGATAAGGGGGAAAGAAGCATTTATCCTGCCTTTCCTATATGAAGTGTACGTCAGAGTAACCAAATAGTTGAGAAGTTTCTTTTTACAGAAGTATTTCAGCTAGTAAATGAGAAAGGAATCATAGAACATTACCATTCTGAAATTTTTAATGAATTAATGTTACCTATGTAATGATTGTTAATTGCTGCTATCACAGGACAAGAGAGAACCAGATACTATGTATCTCCAGATGGAAGTACACTAGATCACTCCTGAAGGAGTATTTGTGTCAAAAAGAAAAAGGAAATTGAACCTCCATTTTATCAAGCCTCCTAGGTGAAACTATTATAAGAAATGCAGGGGACAGAGGAACATGTAGAACAAAACCACAGGGATGCTATGAGCAAAACTGAGACTGTGGGAATTAAAGAGAAAATAATTGAGTTTCTTCGACACTAACAATAACACCATAAAAGTTGCAAGGAAATAGAGGGAGAACCTATAGATTAAAATATAATTAAAGTACATATCAACCAAATGCAATGTTCGGACCTTATTTGCATTATTTTTATTAAAAGAAATTATGAAAATATACATATGTGTATAAACACAACACATTTAAAACAGATAAATATGAATACCAATTGAATATTTGATGATATTAAAGAACTACAGTTTTCTCTGTTTAGGTACAAAAATGGTATTGTGTGTGTGTGTTTATTCTAAGAGTCCCCATCTTTGAGAGCCACGCTCTGAAATTACATGATGGCTGAGATTTGCTTTAAAATAATATGGGAGGAGCAGGTGGGGGTGATTGGGAGTATAGATGAAACCAGATTAGCAATGAATTGATCATTATGAAAGCTGAGTGATGAAAATGTGTGTTCATTTAACTATTACTTTTATATCTACCAGAAAATTTGTATAATAAAATGCTTTATGAAAGTAAACAATTTGGAAACTTCCTATCTTAGCTATTCTTAGTACCATGTTCTTTGCTAGCCGCCTCCCATCTGAAGGACAGCCGTGGTGCATGGACACTGCCATTGAGAAGGTGTGACTGCTCTCAGTTCTCCTCTGTCTGTTCCTCTGTTTCCTTTGTCTCTTTGCTACTTTTCCTATTTTTTCACTGCCTCCGCAGAAGTCCACTAAGAGAAGCACATAATGAGAACTTAAAGTAATAGAAACTTAACAAACTAAGGTCACCTTGTGATCATTTACATTATGCCTCAAAGTAATTCCATGGAATTATCACCTTCAGGTGGCCATCTCAGCTGTTCAATTAATAGTGAGAATATTGAACAGCTCATAGTTTATGTTCCTGCTAATGTGAACTACTGGTTTATTGTCAACCTCTAATTACAGAGTGTTTTTATAAGAGAGCTTCCTACACGTTAAGGTAGCTGCTAGAAGCTGAGATCCAAGGACCTGGAGGGAAAAAAAGAGGGAGGGGGCCTCTTTTATTAGCAATGAGCGAATTGGCATTAGTCATCACTCCTGTCTTCTTTTAACTATAGGTATTTATCAAAGTGCTGGATAATAATGATAATGGCCCAGAATTCTCTCAGCCGAATTACGATGTGACAATTTCCGAGGATGTGCTTCCAGATACAGAGATACTGCAGATTGAAGCCACAGATAGAGACGAGAAGCACAAACTGAGCTACACGGTCCACAGCAGCATCGACTCCATCAGCATGAGGAAATTCCGCATCGACCCTAGCACGGGCGTGCTCTACACTGCCGAGAGACTGGACCATGAGGCCCAGGACAAGCACATTCTCAACGTAATGGTAGGACCAAACTGCTAATTTGCTCTCCTGGCAGAACCGTTGACCATTCACGTCACACACCTGAGTCTTCAGAAGTGCAGGGCCCCTAGATTTTGTGAGTAACAGTAAATTTGGTCTCTTCACAGCCAGATTGCATTCATTTTTGCCTTTTTCTTTCAATGAAAAATTATTGTTGTTAGATAGCAAATCCATCTCTTTGCCAAACTGAAATATTACATAAGTTCTACAGACAGTGGCTACTCAGAAAAGGTTGCTGACAGACTTGAGAGGGAAGGAACAGGTCATGTTCCCAGGCTCTGGTGTTGGTTTGCATCCAGACGATTTTGTGCAAAAGTTTAAAAGAAGTTCCTTGAGAAGTTAATCACAAGGGTAATCATTTACTCAGCCTATGCAATGCTCAGTCCTTGGGAGCATTTAGAGACCCGATTTATTACTTATTGTACTGGCATTGGGCCTAATAGTAAATACTGGCACACCAAAGAGAACTCAAAACACGCTGATGCCTGCAGAGAGACTGTTAAGTCTGAATTTGTGTTCATAGAGCCTCCAAATTATGTAGGAGAAACTGCTTTACTTTTAAAGTGGAGTTTGCCTAGCTCACTTAAATGGAAGTAGAGATTAATAAGAAACATCCTTGATGAATTTACGGCCTGAAATCAGTCCCTTCAACCACCCAAGAACCCCATGGGCATTGCATAGCCACTGCCTGTCAGAGCCCCCTCCGCATTCCTTAATACCGGGTAGGATGACAGACAATCTTGTGCACTGATTAGCTTTAAAAGAATATAGTAAGAGGCTACGAACTCCTAACCAGCTGAAAGTAACGTTCCACTAAGTGCTGCTCTTCCTTCACAAGACTGGAAACCTTCCTGGGCAAGAGGAAACCTGAGAGTCTTGTCTTCAACTATGGTTTCCAGCTAAGACTTCAAGAAACAGAAGCAGTGACTCATGGAGGTCATCCAATCAACCCTGAGTCTGGCCCTTCATTCATTCATTCAACATATATTTCCTGAGCACCTACTGTGCACCATGCACTGTTCTAGGCACTGAGGATAGAAAAAAAATATTCCTGTACCCGTGGAACTTACATTCAATTGGAATTGTCATAGATTTCAGTAATCTCAAAATAAAGAGTTCAGCTTAGTCCTTGCGTGTGCAGGCCAGTCTACAGACAGGGAAATTCAGCACTCTCACTGGGTTGATTCTGCATGAGTTTTCTTCCAGGGAAGAAACCTTGTGCTGGTGACTAACTCCATTCTCATGGTTCTTCAAGTCATTTCTGTTCATTCTTTCATTAGCAAACTCAGAATTGAGTTTGGTCTCCCTTTACCATTAATCATTTATATAATTGAGTATTTAGAGCAAACAACTCCTTTATGCTGCCTTTTTCCAAGCTAACCCATTTTAGTCCTTTTGCTCGTTCCTCCTAGGTACTGTTTCTGAAAACCCTTTTCTCTATATTGGCTCTTCTTGGTATATTTTTCTAATTTCTTCACATCTCTCTGCAGTTATGGAGTCTAAAATTGAATACGCCAAGAGCACATATTTGAGTAGTGCTACATTAAATTATAGCAAAATCTTGTGGTTAAAGAATTGATTGTTTGCAAGCTTCTGCCATATGCAAGCCAGGGGGAGTTTTAAAGCTGCCAAGAAAGGTTCTTTGGTAGAATCACAAGGAGGGTCTCAGTGTTAGAAATTGAGATTTGATTCTCTTGCCTGAAAGTGCTGCACACGACTACCACCACCATTTTACCACTTCTACTTGTTCTTGTTACAGGATGCCAAATGCTAGGTTAGGTTTTTACTACTCACTGTGAGAGCACCTCTAGTGTGTCCCGCTCGGGCACCTACTCCTGGGCATTATCACTATCTATGTACTCGTTTGTGTTTACCACTCAACTCTAAGCTTCTTGAGAGCAGGGACTGTATCAAATTCACTGCTGAGCCACCAGACTCAAACCAGGGACTTGACAGATAACAGGTGACAATAAATGTGTGTCGAATGGATGAAGGCCAGTGCTTACATTGTATTCATTAATTCCACTCTTTAGTTTCCCTTGTAGGAGAGCCCCCATCCACCATTCCATTAGCAACTGTGTACCCAAATAACAAGGGGGAAGTGGCTGCGTGAGCACAGTGCTGTGTCTGTGATATCAAGGCATCAGTTCCACAGACGCAGACTGAGCACAGACCATAGATCAGACATCAAGCTGAGCAATAAAGATGATATGGCCCCTGTTCTTGATTTTCTCACAATCAGTTTCCTCACTAGCAAATAGCACCATTTATTGAGCACCTACGAGGTGCCTGGGACTGGGTCAAGCACTTTACATGCAATATCTCACTTTGTTTTCACTCCACCATGTGAGTTCTTTGCAATTAAAGATTTTAGTCCTACTGCTTCTTGTATTTTGCCTAAAGGTCAGAGATCAGGAGTTTCCTTATCGAAGAAACTTGGCCCGAGTCATTGTGAACGTGGAGGATGCTAATGATCACAGTCCTTACTTTACCAACCCACTGTATGAAGCATCTGTGTTTGAATCTGCTGCCCTGGGATCAGCTGTTCTGCAAGTGACAGCTCTGGACAAAGACAAAGGGGAAAATGCAGAACTCATATACACCATAGAAGCAGGTAAGAGCTATTGCACTGCACAGACTTCAGCGTAATGCATGGCATTCGACCCTTGGTAGTATTTATCACCATGTAAAATTCAGATCATTACTAATGGAACATTTCCAAATGATTTTTTTGGCCAAGCAACTGCCCTCTTTGGGTGGTGATGGTGTATAAAGTTCTTGGCGTGTCATTAATGTGTTTTCCATCGTTGACAGCAAAGAAAGAGTTTCCTTTGTTGTTTACAATCTCAGATTTTTCTGGAATAGAGAAAAGAAATATGTAATAAATTCAGTGGCTTTTACCCATGGGCCAACAAGCCATGGCTTCAGACTGAAATAACCAAAGCTTTCCATCATCTGAGGAATGCTGGGCTGTTCTGTGAATTGGATCTTAACATCTCTTTGTTAACTTGTCAATAGGTGGGCTGTAGGCTTCAGAAATTCCCACACCCTCACAGTTAGCACAAATTCACTTCATTGGAGGCAATCTGAGTAGCAGAGTGGATGGTAGATATGGAGTCTGAACTGCCTGCTTAAGCTGACACGTAAATATAGGCTCTTGTTTTGTTAAATTTGAGATTTTTAAAAATCATTCTAACATCTATAAGGCAAGACCACAGTTTACTGATGGTTTGAAGAGCAGTAGCTAGAAAACATTTATGACAGAGAGATGAATGTCTAAGCAAGAGATAGTACTGTGAACCAAAAAATGATAAATATCCTTTATCTGCTCTATTTTCTCTTCCCCTGGTCTATCTTTTTTGAATATTCAAGCCACATATTTCCAAAATGTTCTGCAACATTATGTCTGTCGTACTTAATGCCAAATGCAATCTCCTTTCATGCCAGCAATAGAAAGGCTTCTTTCCATTCATTTAAATGTAGAGCATTTTTGCAAGGGGTTGAATTAAACTATGAATGCTACAATGACAGTTTTGGACTCCAAATTTTAGAAAAAGAAAAGCCAACAACCTCCTAAAAAAAAAAAAAAGTCCCTGCATCGAATGATAATCTGATACTATTTCCTGTATTAGGCACCCTCATTTTATATGAGTCTGTGCTAAGCTCTATTAGAAAAAAAGAAAAGAAAAAGACAACAGTTTGGTTCATAACAGCTAGGTGTCCAAGAGAATTAGCCTATTTCTTTTCTAGGTTTCCATGGAATTTCCTTTTAACCTAAAGCCTGACCAGTATTTTTTTGGAAATGCTATTTTGCATCTCTTGTTTATGACAGAGATAATATTATTTAATTATATAATTCTTGTTCTTTTGGTTCTGCAAATAGTACAAGGAAATTTTTCCAAAAAATATCACAGAAAATGTTACCTAATCCAACAACGTTTTATTCTTTCTGTAGCTTTTTCTAATTTTGTGTCTTTTCTTTTCCCCATATTCATTCAGGCATATACATTGTTTTATGTCATTGTAATCATTTAGACATAGGGTTTTATTTCTCCTTTTCTTGTCATTTTCTAAACATTTGTCTGTATACCTACCTGATTTTTATATGTGTCATTAAGCCTACTACTTATACTTCTTTCAAATAGCCAGATAATTTTCCAACCAATTTGGAGGTTCTTTTTTTTTTTTTTTTTTGAGACAGGGTCTCAGTTTGTTGCCCAGGCTAGAGTGCCGTGGCATCAGCCTAGCTCACAGCAACCTCAAACTCCTGGGCTCAAGCAATCCTTCTGCCTCAGCCTCCTGGGGACTACAGGCATTCGCCACCATGCCCGGCCAATTTTTTCTATATATATTTTTAGTTGTCCAGCTAATTTCTTTCTATTTTTAGTAGAGACGGGGCATGGGGGTGGGGTCTCACTCTTGCTCAGGCTGGTCTCGAACTCCTGACCTCAAGCAATCCATGCGCCTCAGCCTCCCAGAGTGCTAGGATTACAGGTGTGAGCCACCTCACCTGGCCAATTTGGAGGCTCTTGAGAAGTAATTTAACTTCCCGTGCAGCTGAAAAGACTGCCCAATTGATCTTTTAACCTCTATGGTCTATAGCATAGTGCTCAGTAGTTTCTTTAACAATTGACTAAAACAAGAGAGAAAAGTTATTTCCTTAAAACATCTTTTATACAGAAAACCTGAACTTCCAGAAAACCACAGGAACAAACAATTGATATCTCAAAAGAAACGACCTTCTCACACATATACGATGTTCACATTAAATTACGATGTTCACATTAAATCTCAAATGGCTGGGAGGCCCCTCACAGACTGGCAGACAGACCTGTGCCGGACCTGGACTGGTCCTACCGTCATCTTCCCACATGATGGTAGGAGTGAGGCAGATCCCAGATGCCTCAGCAGTTTGAAGCAAATGACAAATGGTTGTGTAAAGTGTTATGTTTTATTTAACTTTTCTCATACACCTCAGATAAGCAAGATTTTACTCTGTTTCCTGGTAGGCTATAAATTTCCCATCTCCTGCCTGGCCTCAACATAACTACTGAAGCTTTTTACTTTGGCCTGAAGGACCGAGGCAGAATCCGAGTGCAGAGCTCCAGGTCTTGTATCTTGGAGTTTTGTGTTGGTGCCAACGGAGCTTCAGGGTAGTATAAGAGAGACCAAGACTGAGAGTTGAGTGAGGATAGGGGCATAGTAGATCTCAAGGTGCATACAGATAGGGAATTAAAAACATTTTTAAAATTTACCTGTCCTCTCATTCAACAAATAATTATTAAGCACCTTCTTTGTGGTGGGCACTATTAGTAAGAGAAGCACAGCTTTTACATAGTTGCCAAAAGTCTGCAAGAAACCATAGATTCCAAGAAAACAAGCAGAGGTAAATTTCTAAGGATTGAAGTGCAATAGGAGAGAATAATCAGGAAGGTGGATTCCAAGAAAATGGGTCAATATGTTAAAGAGGGAAAGAGGAGGAGAGTTCACTTTGTACCTAATATGTGAACACATCATTCTGCAAGGGCGTAGCAAGATCAGTGGCCATGGGAGAACAGGGTTATAAAGTTCTCCTGGAGGTCAAGACTGGCCCCACCATAATATATCTCGCCAGGTGTGAAGCAATGTTCTGGGCCTGGAGTGAGGAAGGACTTACCTAGAAACTCTGCAGTGGGACGCCATTGTCAATGAACACAGAGAGACTTGGCTCTGTTAGCATTCGTCAGCCAGGGCTGCACGTAGATGCCATCACTGGAAGGTGACCATTTCTTAGGCAAAATGATTCCTGACTCCTTGTGAGGGTCTACGAATCAGCAAATATTAGTTTCACAGTCAATTCCATGGTGCTATTTATTGAAAATTTGAAAGTTTACTAATAAGATCATTGAATTTTTTGTTAGCATCACAAAATGGCCATGTTTAGGTGTCCAAGTATAAAAAATCAGTTATATCAAAGAATACATTGTTTAATATTCACATTTTGGGGCTGGAATCAAATCGAACTCCTTATTAGATATACTTTCTCTTTAAAAATAAACAAGTATCTCATTGAAATAGATTTTATGTGAACATGACCTTTTAGTGTTCAGATATGGAAAAGTTTATTTAATAAGGATGTTGTAAGGAGTATGTACACAGCTGTATTTGCTGAAATTTCAATAAGCAAATCATATAACTGCCCCCTGAATCATGATTCCTATTTTAGTGATTTTGACATTTAATAAGTCTATATGTCTGCCATACTACAGTATTCAAAAAGAAAGAAAAATCCAGATACAGTTTAATAACCAAGATCTTTACCTTTTGATTTAAAAGACTCTTAGACACAGAAGCACATATGTTCTTTGAGAACTCTCCAAAAGGCTGATGAGATAAACAAAAAGCAGCTTCGTAAAGGATGCAGCTTCACGCTGCCCCCTGCTTTCAAGCTCTGCGTTACCACCTACCTTCTTTACATTCTTCACGTTTTGTGTTCCCCATTCTTTGCTCCTTTCTTATTTCTCTCGTGCTCAATAATCCCAGATTTCAAGGCACTGTGGGCCTGCAAGGCAGAGCTCTAACCCTCTGCAGCATCCCAGCCACAGCCCTTCCCATGCCTGCTGTGTCAAAGTGGGGTGCCTGGCTCTCCATTTCCTAAGGTTGTGCCTCAAGTTCTTGGTTGCAGTGCTGGTTCCGAGTGTCAACAATGTCCTGCTTCACCAGAAACCTCTCAAATGCTTTTAGTGAATAGATGGCTACAGGTTGGAGCAACTGCCTTATGAAATTTTTATGTCTACTTTTCTGTCTGTGTGTGTGCATATGTGTGTTCAGGGGCATGTGAGAGGGTAGAGCAGGAGAGAAGAATGGGAGGGTGGTCAGAGAAAATGCTCACAACTTACAAAGCAGACGGTGACTTGCAAAGAATTCTCTGTGCTTGAACAAAACCCCCTCACCAAAGTAGTGTTTTGGGTGAGGTCATTTTTGATCGAGTGAAATAGTACCAATTTCATGTAGCAGAGCTTACCTTTTGGACAATCTGAAACCAACTGACTAAACATTCTGAAACTATTCCCACAACCCTCTTTCTTTTAACACAGAACACAGAATATGACCCTAGATTAGTTACAGAGACCTTTTTACCAGTGGCATTGTTATGTTATGACAGCCCAGTCTGTCCCTCTTTTCACAAGGGTGGATATGAGAAATTCCTGCACATTCTTAACAGAAAAGTCTCTCCTACAAGCTCTCTTCGTTCCCAGCTTGAAGGTACACAGTGCTGTGCTTTTGTTGTTGTTGTTTTTGTGACAATGTCTAACTTGGATCAAGAAGCTACTGATCTGAAATTCACAGTATTACTGGAAAACTCATTTCAGTTGCTTTTCAATACCCCTGCAAGAGAAGTCTCTCATTTTATTTCAGAATGATACAGAATGAGTACAATAATTGCTTTCTACTTGCTACATTGCAGTAAGGTACCTTTCAATGAAGAGTTAATCTTCAAAAAAGATTTTAATGACCCACTTGTAACTCATTTCCCCATTGATTTCTGTATTTTAGGAAACACTGGGAACACGTTTAAGATCGAACCAGTCCTGGGCATCATCACTGTTTCCAAAGAACCAGACATGACGACGATGGG
Organism: Varecia variegata; assembly: GCA_028533085.1. Lineage (NCBI taxonomy): Eukaryota > Metazoa > Chordata > Mammalia > Primates > Lemuridae > Varecia > Varecia variegata. The sequence goes on along the minus strand of CM052438.1, from coordinate 123,823,160 downwards.
TCAGTTTGTCCTGTCTGTCAAGGTCACAGATCAGGGCTCCCCGCCAATGTCTGCTACTGCAATTGTGCGCATTTCTGTCACCATGTCTGATAATTCTCACCCAAAGTTCATGCACAAAGACTACCAAGCAGAAGTAAATGAAAATGTCGACATTGGAACATCAGTCATTCTAATCTCTGCCATCAGTCAATCTACCCTCATTTATGAGGTCAAAGATGGAGACATTGATGGGATCTTTACCATAAATCCATATTCTGGAGTCGTCACGACTCGGAAGGCCCTGGATTACGAGCGTACTTCCTCTTATCAGCTCATCATTCAGGCCACCAACATGGCAGGAATGGCTTCCAATGCCACAGTCAATATTCAGATCGTTGATGAAAATGATAATGCCCCAGTTTTCCTCTTTTCCCAGTACTCGGGCAGTCTAAGTGAGGCTGCCCCAGTCAATAGCATTGTCAGGAGCTTAGATAACAGCCCACTGGTGATTCGAGCCACTGATGCTGACAGCAACCGGAATGCTCTGCTGGTGTATCAGATTGTGGAGTCCATGGCCAAGAAGTTCTTCACGGTGGACTCCAGTACCGGTGCAATTAGAACCATTGCCAACCTGGACCATGAAACCATCGCCCATTTCCATTTTCATGTGCATGTGAGAGACAGTGGCAGCCCCCAGCTGACTGCAGAGAGTCCCGTGGAGGTCAACATTGAGGTGACAGATGTGAATGATAACCCACCTGTTTTTACTCAGCCTGTGTTTGAGACTGTCTTACTCTTACCTACCTACGTCGGAGTGGAGGTTCTGAAAGTCAGTGCCACAGATCCTGACTCTGAAGTGCCTCCCGAACTGACATACAGCCTAATGGAAGGCAGCTTGGATCATTTTTTAATTGACTCAAATAGTGGAGTACTCACCATAAAAAACAACAACCTCTCCAAAGATCACTACATGCTGATAGTTAAAGTGTCTGACGGAAAGTTCTACAGTACGTCCATGGTCACCATCATGGTTAAAGAAGCCATGGACAGCGGCCTCCACTTTACGCAAAGCTTTTACTCCACGTCAATCTCAGAGAACAACACGAACATAACCAAAGTTGCTATTGTCAATGCAGTTGGAAACCGCCTTAATGAGCCCTTAAAATACAGCATCCTAAACCCAGGAAATAAGTTCAAGATAAAATCTACCTCAGGGGTCATTCAGACCACTGGAGTGCCCTTTGACCGTGAAGAACAAGAGTTATATGAGCTGGTGGTGGAAGCCAGCCGTGAGCTGGACCATCTGCGTGTGGCCAGGGTGGTGGTCAGGGTGAACATCCAAGACATAAATGACAATTCTCCAGTCTTTGTGGGCCTCCCCTACTACGCTGCTGTGCAAGTTGATGCTGAGCCCGGGACTCAGATTTACCAGGTGACAGCCATTGACAAAGATAAAGGTGCAAATGGAGAAGTGACCTATGTCCTACAGGATGACTATGGCCACTTTGAAATTAACCCTAATTCAGGGAATGTTATTTTAAAAGAAGCATTCAACTCTGACTTGTCCAACATTGAGTATGGAGTTACCATTCTAGCAAAGGATGGTGGAAAACCCTCTTTGTCCACATCTGTGGAACTTCCCATCACTATTGTCAACAAAGCAATGCCTGTGTTTGATAAGCCCTTTTATACAGCATCCATCAATGAAGACATCAGAGTGGACACCCCCATCCTAAGCATCAACGCCACAAGCCCAGAAGGCCAAGGCATCATATATATCATTATTGATGGGGATCCTTTTAAACAGTTTAACATTGACTTTGACACTGGGGTTCTGAAAGTTGTTAGCCCTTTGGATTATGAAGTTACATCTGTTTACAAGCTGACAATAAGAGCCAGTGATGCCCTTACTGGTGCTAGGGCTGAAGTCACTGTTGACTTGCTAGTCAATGATGTAAATGACAACCCCCCTATTTTTGATCAACCCACATACAATACAACATTATCAGAAGCATCTCTTATTGGGACACCTGTTTTGCAAGTTGTCTCTACTGATGCAGACTCAGAAAACAACAAAATGGTACATTATCAGATTGTCCAGGATACCTACAACAGCACAGATTATTTTCACATAGACAGCACAAGTGGCTTGATCCTGACAGCACGGATGCTGGACCACGAGTTAGTACAACATTGCACTTTGAAAGTCAGATCAACAGATAGTGGCTTCCCATCTCTAAGCAGTGAGGTTCTGGTTCATATCCACATCTCTGACATAAATGACAACCCTCCGGTTTTTAATCAGCTCATTTATGAGTCATATGTTAGTGAATTAGCCCCCCGGGGCCATTTTGTAACCTGTGTGCAAGCCTCTGATGCAGACAGCTCTGACTTTGACCGGTTGGAATATAGCATTTTATCTGGGAATGACCGGACGAGCTTTCTAATGGATAGCAAGAGCGGAGTCATCACACTGTCCAGCCACCGGAAGCAGCGGATGGAGCCTCTGTACAGTCTCAATGTGTCTGTCTCTGATGGGTTGTTCACCAGCACTGCACAGGTGCACATCAGGGTTCTCGGGGCTAACTTGTACAGCCCTGCCTTTTCACAAAGCACATACGTAGCTGAGGTGAGAGAGAATGCAGCTGCTGGGACAAAGGTAATTCATGTCCGAGCCACAGATGGGGATCCAGGGACTTATGGGCAGATCAGCTATGCCATCATCAATGACTTTGCCAAGGACCGATTCCTCATCGACAGCAATGGACAGGTCATCACCACAGAAAGGCTAGACCGGGAAAACCCTCTGGAAGGAGACATTAGTATTTTTTTGAGGGCTCTCGATGGTGGAGGAAGAACAACTTTCTGCACCGTGAGGGTGATTGTTGTGGATGAAAATGACAATGCTCCCCAGTTCCTGACAGTGGAATATAGAGCCAGCGTCAGGGCAGACGTTGGAAGGGGCCACTTGGTCACCCAAGTTCAAGCCATGGATCCAGATGATGGAGCAAACTCAAGGATTACGTACTCCCTCTATAGCGAGGCCTCAGTCTCTGTGGCTGACCTCCTGGAGATCGATCCTGACAATGGCTGGATGGTCACAAAAGGCAATTTTAACCAGCTGAAAAATACAGTGCTGTCGTTCTTTGTCAAAGCAGTAGATGGAGGCATTCCAGTGAAGCACTCCCTCATTCCCGTCTATGTCCATGTCTTGCCCCCTGAAACATTTTTGCCTTCGTTCACCCAGTCTCAATATTCCTTTGCCATTGCAGAAGATGCAGCCATTGGGAGCACAGTGGACACCCTGAGGATTTTGCCCAGTCAGAATGTCCGGTTCAGCACAGTTAATGGAGAACGACCAGAAAATAACAGAGGAAGTATCTTCATCATAGAACAGGAAACAGGCACAATTAAGCTTGACAAGCGCCTTGACCATGAAGCCATCCCAGCTTTCCATTTTAAAGCAGCAGCTACTATTCCCCTGGACAAGGTAGACATTGTGTTTACCGTGGATGTAGATATCAAGGTATTGGATTTGAATGACAACAAACCAGTCTTTGACACTTCAAGCTACGAGACCATCATAATGGAAGGGATGCCTGTTGGCACCAAACTCACACAGGTGAGAGCTACTGATATGGATTGGGGAGCCAATGGGCAGGTCACTTACTCCCTCCACTCAGATTCCCAGCCCGAAAAGGTAATGGAGGCATTCAGTATTGACAGCAACACGGGCTGGATCAGTACCTTGAAGGACCTAGATCACGAGACAGACCCCGAATTCACCTTCTCTGTGGTGGCTTCTGACCTTGGAGAGGCATTCTCTCTCTCTTCCACCACACTGGTTTCTGTTAAGGTGACAGATATAAATGACAATGCACCAGTCTTTGCCCACGAGGTGTACCGAGGGAATGTGAAGGAGAGTGACCCGCCAGGCGAGGTGGTGGCCGTCCTCAGCACCTGGGACAGAGACACATCCGATATTAATCACCAAGTGAGCTACCATATTACAGGTAAGTCAACACCCGCAGTTTTCACTATGTGCTCTGCTTTATAAAGATGGAAGATGGCTGGTGGGAATAAGAGTAGGAGAGAAGAAGGAAGATGAGATGAGGAATTGCAAGTAACCAAACCTCTCTGGGACCAAGTAAAAGATCCTTGAGCAGACGGGTTTTTTGCTTGCTGGTGTTAACTCAGCCTCAGAGTTCACAGGTTTGCTGACAACATATTACCCAGATTGGCACTTAGACCTTGTGTCACTTTATCATTTAAAAGGGAATTCAGCCAAATATCTCAGTTGAAGAAATGAAAATAACAACTCATTTTGGTGGGTAGGTATGTTTTTAACCATATCCCTTTTTCCTACTTTTTTTGTTGTGCTAAGAAAAACAAATAGCTGGGCCAGGCATGGTGGCTCACGCCTGTACTCTGGGAGGCTGAGGCAGGAGGATCACTTAAGGCCAGGAGTTCAAGACTGGCCTGAGGAAGAGTGAGACCCTGTCTCTACAAAAAATTGAAATCTTAGCTGGGCATGATGGTGCATGCCTGTAGTCCCAGCATCTCAGGGTGCTGAGGCAGGAGGATCACTTGAGCCCAGGAGTTTGAGGTTGCTGTGAGCCACAATGGCACCAGTGTACTCTAGCCAGAGTGATAGAGCAAGACTACATCTCACAAAAAAAAAAAAAAAGAAAGAAAAACAAATAGCTTGATCCCGGTAAGCTTCACGTATGTTTCTCCTGGTCATTAAAACACATATGCACACACATATACAAATTAGAGGACACCTTTTGATCTTTCACCAAGAAATCCTAAATTATAACTCCAAGTCAAGGGTTATTTCTTCTGACAACTAGATTTTCTTGGCTCTTTTTTCTGTCTTTCAAAATAGTATCAGTGGGAAATTTTCAATGGGAAATCCAAGAGAGACAAAGACAGTCACCAAGAGTGCACAGAAAATATCACCGTTGCTCTGAGGGACTGAGGATTTCATGTCAGAGAAAAAGGGTTGTCACTGATCAGGAGTAGCTTTCTGAGGATGGCTGGCCTTAAACTGAAAAAGGAATCAGTTGGTTGTATGGGGGAAGCCTTCCTAAAAATTATTTGGGGGGTTTAAAGCTAATATTTTGATGTTGTCACATTCAAAGGCAGAACATAAACAAAGTGCCAAAAGATTTTAAAGAATCCATCAATACTTGTAGTCAGGTGGCTTCCCTTTAGAAAAACTACATTATTCAGAGTTAAAAATGAATTAATTAGAATGCCCTTAGGACACAGAATCTGCTTAAGTATGTTAGTGGAAAAGTTAATTAATCACTACAGAATAAAATCCACAGTGGAGCAAATGTGTCAATGCTTAGGGTTGCCACAATTTGAAGAATTATTCTTCTCTTTTTTCTTTATGGAACTGTTCTCTTGGTGGCATTTTCCACTTGAAACACTTTTTGCATTTTATGCTTTACTTGATACCTTTAGTCTTTTTTCATTAAAATATATATTTCTGAAGTTAAATCTTGAAAGTACTGAGGATAGAAAGAGGCGAGTGAAGCATCACTGTGATTCATTTGCATTTAATTTCAGGGGAAAAAAAGCTTCTTAGACATTCTGAGGGATCCTTTTCTATTTGGAAGAATTGTTAAATACTCAACCTTAATTATTTATTGATAGTCTCTGAATTCTCAATGGGTGATTTAAAAGGACCATCCCATTGACTTTACCGAAGTAATGAGTACAAAGTAGCTTAAAGCTACTGTTACTATTAGCAGTGCCAACCACCAACTGATTTTAATTAGATTTAACTTTTGCTCTGGATGTAACACAACTTGGCTATGCTGCCTCAGATTAACAAAGGACCATTAATCATTTTATGTAACAAAAGAACAGTGTGGGCCTGCACTGAAAGCATTTAATAGAGAGGTTAAATTTGTGTGCGCTGAAATAATTTTCAACTAACGCATAATTGAGCCCAGGCCAATGGTGGGGGAAAGTGATATCCCAGGGAGGACCCAGAACCTCCCAGAGCAGAGTTTCCCGGCCACACTGCTATTGAAGTTTGGGGCCAGATAATTCTTCGTTGTGGGGGGTTGTCCTGTGTGTTGTAAGATGTGTGGCAGCGTCCCTGGCTCCTACCCACTAGACGCTAGTAGCACATACTGCCACCACCATCACCATCCGCCCACCAATGTGACAAGCACAAGTGTCTCTAGACATTGACAAATAGCCCCAGAGGCTGGAAGGGCACAGCCATCCCCAGTTGAGAACCACTGCCCCAAAGGAATGTGCAGCCCCCAGCTTTTCTGCACTGTCTGCCCAATTTGGTGCTATTGATGTCATGGTTGTCCCACAGTGCTGAGGCCCTCAGATGTCCCCCTACCCGACCCTCCCATAATCAAGAGTACAGTCTGGCACTCAGACTCCCACTCCTCCCCACTCAGTCTCTCCAGTAGGACCCTGATGTTTGCCTCCTGCTTTTAACACATTGACTGCCACACTAGAAAAAAAAATTTTTTTCCTTGGAGCCACAGTATTTTATTACAAAAATAGAATAAAAACTTCAAAAACAAAAATGATCCTTTCTAATTTAATGAAAATTGTGTTGTTTTTTATTGTTTTCTGTGCATGAATTATATACAATTCGAAAAATAGTTCACGCAGCTCCCAAGGTGAACAGGCATGTGAGTTACATATGCTTTACGAGGTCCCGAACTCAAAACTAGCATGAGTTAAATACAACTCACATGGCAGTGAATGTGTTAAAGATTCATTATAAGTATGTGAGATGGCTCCACTTTTTCCATGAAGTAACAGCATGCAGTATGCTTTTCCTATGTGTTTGTTTATTGTCAGTCTTTCCCTCTAGAATGTGAGTTCCGCCATGAGAGCAGGGTTTTTTGCCAACTTTGTCCACTGCTGTAGCCCTGCTGCCCAGAGCAGTGTCTGGCCCAGAGTAGGTGATGAATATTTGTTGAATTCCCAAATAAATGAGACGGTGATCATCCATCCTGACTCCTAACTTCTTGCCAGTTGTCTTGCACAGTCTTTCTCAGTATTTGAAATGACATTATTTCCCTCTTAGGGATTAGAAGGTCAAGGTAATTTTCATCTTCCCTCCTGTTCCCATCTTGTTCTCTAAGCTACTTTTACCTCCTTGTCGTTTAATGATATACAAAAGTAATATTGCTGGGACCACTGTCAGTGCTTCAGCATCATGAAAAGCTGTTCCACTGTATCTCTTCTCCTTTTCTTCCACTTTCACCAGTTTCATTCTGATAAATTTGATCTAATTGCAGTGCTTATTTTTGAACCACTCCTTAAGTGACCCCTCCTCAGGGCTATTTAATACTAATGGGCCTTCCTCTGTCATGTAAACTTTTCTCCCCCAAATCCCAATCCTTATGAGAAGAGCACAGCTGTATGATAAAAGCCTTCATTAAAAGATTCCTTAATAGAACTAACTGCCTTTCCTTGATTGCATAATCAACAGCTAATGAAATTGTCTTGGTAACAAGAGCTACAGTGTATTACATCCTCTCTTGAGACTAAGTGGAAAGACAATTGTGTCATCCCGAGAAGAGGATTGATTGTTCACAGTTTGAATTTGATTGTCCTTAAGGGGAACTAAATAAGAGATCATCTCCAGCTTCTCTAAATGGATTTTATTCTCTTGGAAAGTTACTGTTTTACTTTCCACACAAGCCAAGCGTATAAATATCATGCTTTGTTGCAAGAGAGCCAAAGGGAATATCAATATTCTTTTTTAAAGTGTCATGAATGATACAGTTTGAGGGGCACCTGGATGACCCCCCACGGGCATCTCAGGGTAGGTGTAGATCAAGGCATTTCGTTGCACATCTTCAAAATCTCTCTCTTTTTTTTTTTTACTGCAGGAGGAAACCCCCGAGGACGGTTTGCCCTGGGCCTGGTGCAAAGTGAGTGGAAGGTCTATGTGAAGAGACCTCTAGATAGAGAAGAGCAAGACATTTACTTCCTCAATATCACTGCCACGGATGGGCTCTTTGTCACACAGGCCATGGTGGAAGTGACAGTCAGTGATGTGAATGACAATAGCCCAGTGTGTGAGCAGGTAAGATTTGGAGATACAGCTCTGCTTTTTACCGTTTCTCTAAAATGAAGTCATTTTCTCTTTTCTTCTTAAGGCCAGGCAAACCTCTACTCTTATCTCTACATGGCTATAAGAGGGTAGGAGGTGGAACCTAGGATGAAATGTTCTAAACATGAAAAGAGGATAGGTAGCAAGATCAGGTACCTAATTTTACTCCTCCCCCCCCCAAAAAAAAAAAACAATGTCTTAAAATGAACTAATTTTTAAGTAATTCATAAAAAAACCTTATGACAGTCTGTCTAAATCACTGAAATCATAAACGAGAAATGGACTGCTCTACAGGAGAAGATACTGGTTTGAATAAGTTTACACAACTGGTTAGTGACAGTGTTGGTAATGAACGCAGGTCTCCAGGCTTGCAATGAAGTAGCCTTTCTACTACTGTATAAAACGTGATGCCAACTCAAGGTGCCAGTCCTAGATTTTATTTTTGTTATTACTGAAATCAAGTCACAATTTTTTCCTTACCATGTAGACCAAGAGTCAATATTGGTGTCCTATAGCTTAGAAAAATGTTGCAAATAGATTTAATCTCTCACACTAATGCCAAATGGTAGTAGTGGCTCTTTAAAGAGTTGAAAAGAGTCCATAGGACTCATTGGGGCTCAACAGAATGGTGTATCATGGTCAATGTGTGATGTGTGTCATGGTTCCAGAGGGGTGGGATTCTATCTGTTTTATTCACTGCTGTATATTTAGCTCCTAGAATGGTACTTAACACATAGTAGGTGCTGAATAAATATTTGTTGAATGAATGGGCATGAGAGTGGTAGGGCAGCAGATATGCAATGTTTTATAATATAATATGGTTCTGTGGTAAAGGGAAAAAGTAGAAGCTAAATTATAGAAATGAATTTTTAAAGAAGTCATGTACAATGCTAAATATGGCAATTGCCCCACAAATACGAATGACTTAGTTACCTTTATTCACCTTTGCCCAGGTTGCATATACAGCATTATTTCCCGAAGACATTGCATCAAATAAAATCATCCTGAAGGTCAGTGCCAAGGATGCCGATATTGGAGCCAATGGAGATATACGATACTCACTCTATGGATCTGGAAACAATGAATTTTTTCTAGATCCAGAAAGTGGTAAGGCGAAATTTATTCTTTGGGTAAATGCCATTGTTAATCCATGAGAGAAGTTAAACTCTCATATGGTCTTGTCACTAGTGGATGGTTAGTACATTTTATATCGTGAGGCAGAGGAAAGCTTCCCCTACTGTCCTGTCTAAAGGTTCATGGAGGTGAACTAACAATAGACAGATTAATAAAGGCATACAAATTTATTTACATGCACATGGGCACTGGAGTCCCAAAAATATGCGACTCAGAGAAGGAACAGATGGTTGAAGCTTAAATATTCTCTTCATAGGGGAGAGGAAAGTTGGGGGAATATAGGTAATTTTAGAGGGATAGCAAATTGTTTTTAGGGGAAATGAATGGACTGGAGAGGCAGAAATTATCTTATAAATGATTTTTTTAGAAAACTCAGTGGGACCAGCAAGTTGTGGGCTGGTGAGGAACTGAATTGCACTGTGAACAAAGGCTGTCTAATTATGCAGATAAAGTCTCCCAGGTCATCTCTTGGAGCTGTCTTCAGAAGAATCTATGAAAAGTTTGTTTGGTGGTGGTACCTTTTGGTCTTCTTTCTCTTCCCCAGTGGTCAATCTCTCCTGGTTATTTGATGACATTCCTAGGGAGGAGGGCCTTAAGACAATTGCACTTCTTTTGGAAAGAAATTTCCTCACTCAGATAAGGAAATTCCAGGGAGTCCCTCCCTGCACTTGGGATGGGGGAGAAAAAAACTAGGGAAGGTTAGAAAGTTCTTGGTTCTGAGGCATCTTCGAAGGCCTTCCAGATTATTTTTAATTCAAAGTGTTTGGCATGCCAAAGCACCGTACTTTGAGGTATTGTTCTCTGCACCCCCAACAATGTGACGCTCGGTGTCTTGGACTCTGTCTAAGAAATAGTAGGAGCATATGATGTCCAAATATGTGTACTCTGGACCACACAGACTTTATTTGGTTTATAAAACTTGCCTGGACTTTACCTACATTTATTAGCATGAAGTATGCAGACATCTCTATTTGCTTCTTCTGTTTCTCATATCTGTGAGTTAAGGCATATGCTTATAACAGGTATAAATCAAGTTACATCACAAATGCAGATTGCCATGCAAACCAGACAGCAATGCATAGGAATGAGAGTTTTTTCATTTGGAACTCCCTTTTGGATCCCTTTCTGATTCTTACTAACATAGTTGTCTGGTTTTTATTGAACATTCAAGCTATGAACCCTCAGATTTGCTTGAGTATTCAGGTCAAATTTACAAGGTGCAAGGTTATATAAGCTAAAGGCAGATGGCTGCATTGAAGGCCAAAGATAATGGAAAAGTCATTTTCTATGGAGGCAGTTATTTTAGTGTTGTGAATTGGATGATCCATCCATTGGCAATTTTTAAATGAAGTGTAACGATTGACTAGCTTACGTATTTCCAGCTGTGTTGGTCCTCATGAACAGTAACTAACTACTGAGTCTCTAAAAAGATAGTGGCTCCTCCCTGCCCACTCCCATGTCAGTTGTACCCTCCTGGGAAGCCTTGACTTAGCTACATGCGAATACACTACTTAGCTGTCTGGGCCTAGTGATGATTTACTCCATAGGTAACATTTATTGAGTAGCTGGTAGACATAAAAACACTTTATGGGATATTTGTAGTAAACTCCAAAATGAACAAAATGAAACATGTCCAAGGGATATTATAATCCAGTAGGGAAGACAGACAAGTAAACCAATAATAATAATAATGAAAGACAAATGAAATGAGTGCCCAGGAGAAATACAAGGGGAGCTATATCTGGGCACAGAGGTAGAAGTAGCTAATATTCTGAAGAGAGAAAAAAGAAAGCTGTTTTAAGGAAGAGCTAGCATTTGAACTGAGCCAGGAGTCTAGTAGCTAAAGCAGGACACTGTAGGTTACAGGGACAGCATGAGCTAAGAGCACAGCACATCCAGGAAATGTACAAAAGTGGCAGGAAAACAACTTTTGGCCAGCTCATAGAGGGCCCTGAATGTCACACTGGAAAGCCACCGGATGCTTTTTGAATAGGAGAAGGAAATGACCCAACCTGTATCTGAGAACTGGCTGTCTGCAACAGGGACGCCATAGGAGGAACTGCATTATAAATATAGGTATCTTGATCTGAGTAATGTCTACTAATTTTATTTAAGACTTATAACATTTTATGAGTCATACTTTTTACCAAACAGCATTTATTCAGGTTTGTCACTGGACTTGTTACCATTATCTATTGAAACTTAAACAACAAAACAGTCTCCATGGGAGCTGGTGTCCAGCACAGCAGTTCCAGTGGTTAAAATGCAGATACAACATACCTTGATGCTGGTTGCCAAGTCACTGCTTCTGCAGGCTCCTCAAGTTGCCTCCCACCTGACCCTGGCCCCAGTACCCAGCTGCCCTTCCGCAACCCGGCAAGTAAAGGCTCAGCCCTGGCACAGTAGTGGTCCTTCAGACCCTGCTCAAGGGTCAAACCAGCCTCTGTTTTGATTGCCTGTTTTCCCCTAAAAGATGGAATAAAAAGTTAAGTATCTGGAAGCAAAGAGAGTGCCCTTCTGAGTCTCTGGATTGTTGACAGTACTGACCACCAGAGAACTAGAGATGCTGGTTCATTCTCTGTGCTTTTTCTGGAGATATAGCAGAAATCCAGAGACTGATCTCCAGAGTAGATCTTGAGAGGTTTAAAGAGATAAGGGGCTTCTCCATTTAGCCAAAAGAAAGAACCCCTGATACCAGAGATTTCCCAAAGGGACTAATGAATTTGAAGGTCATAAAGCTGGTTTGTTGCTGCATCCAAAAACCCATCCATTTTTCCTGATGCCTAAAAATAATTGAATTTTCTGTATCCTTCAATGTATGGGGTACTTGGGCCAAATGTCATTGGTCCTTCCTGTTTTAGGAATTCTTTACATAATTGACCTCTGCTCCTCAAAGAAAGACAGTTTTTGACAAGCCGGGCCAATCATGCTGCCATTTCCTTTCACAGGCGAGCTAAAAACCTTGGCTCTGTTGGACCGGGAGAGGGTCCCTGTGTACAACCTGATCGCCAGAGCCACGGACGGGGGCGGCAGGTTCTGCCAGTCTGACGTCCGCCTGGTCCTGGAGGACGTGAACGATAACCCCCCTGTGTTTTCTTCTGACCACTACAACGCCTGTGTCTATGAGAACACGGCCACCAAGGCTCTGTTGACCAGAGTTCAAGCCGTGGACCCCGACGTTGGTGAGTCAGTTGCACTGAGCCGGCCTCTGCCTGTTCACACACTGGACATATTGTCATCAGGTGGTGCCTTTCCTTTAGTTTTACGAGAACCTTCCTCAGCCCTGTTGGTTCTTTACCATGAGATTACGTTCAACTACGTTTCAGCTCTTCAGCTGATGCGCCTCACATGCATGAGAAAACTCTGTAAGCAGTCCTCCCTCCTCTTGCTAGCGTTTGAAGAAGAGATACTACAAATTCCTTTACCTTTTAGCCAAGGGTTTGGGGTTGGTTTGTTTAAGTTTTGTGGTTTCTTTTTTTTTTTTTTTTTTGACCTTTTGAATAAAAATGGTAGCTTCCTTACTTGCCTGTTCCTCCTAAACATAGTTCAAAGGCTGTGTTGTGAGGCAGGGAGAATTCATTCCCATTCCTTTGAAGAATTACATCACATGCTTCAGCTGAAATACGACAATCTCAATTTATTGTAGTGCCCCATAGTGCAAAGACCAATTACTAAATGTGCTGCCAGTCCAATGTGGATTTTTTAAGCTGCCATTTTCCAGAGTATTTTCATCACATATAAACTGACATTACTAGGAGGCAGAGCAGGGGTGGGGGAGAGAAGGAATTAGAATTGAAAGTTGCTAATAAAGTTTGTGTTCAAATCCACTTTACATAATGAGATGGTGAGTTAGAACAGACTGGAGTTAATTGCTAGGTAGACCTTCTGAGAATGCATAAGTTATTGAGGTGACTACATGATGGAATATAAATACGAAAGGGCATATAGACAGCCTCTTGGCTGCGCATTTTAAGGGCTGTAAATCAGAGGACTAGGGAATGATGGGGTGTGTCTGCTATGCTAAACAGGCCTTTATATAATTCAGTGTCTTATTGCTTAATTCTGAATTGAAAGAAAAATTATTGGACTAATGGAAAAGTAAATACATGATAATTAGTTGAAAACAAACGTAGAGCCCGGGGTCTCTGCATATTTCCCCTTAGAGAAATTAGTGGCTACACTTTGAATTATTGCTTTTAAGCTCATTAGCATAATTTTCGAGGCTGAGAACCAACGCTTTTAAAGTCTGTGTATTACAGAGCTTTGTGAAAAATGGCAAACAGGAAAAGATTCTTTTATTGATATATAATTATGTAATACCTACAACTACTCTATTGTGAAGGAAGATTAGAAAACATTCTCTGGACTCTTAGCAGCAGCAGATGACTTTTGGGGGAAAAGAGGACATAATTAATGCAAATGAATCTTTTAATCATTTTAAATTTGATTTTGAGAATGTATAATTAGGCCACAGATGAAATTTTAAAGGCTAAAAGGTTGGAATTTTTCTACTCACTCCCTGCACGAAGGAAATGGGTGTGCTCACGCTGCTGGAGATTGGACACAGAAGTCTGATGAGTGCACACGGTGTTTCAGACCGCGCGCGGGGGTGGGGCGGGCTGTTACTGACTCACAGACACCGCGCTTGGAGCTGTTCTGCAAGTCGTAGTGAAGAACGTGCAGTTAGCTATGTCCTTTCCCTTCTTTTGAGTCAGATGGCCAGGCTAGGAGTTGGAGAGGAAGGAAAGTCTAGGCTCTAGGCATTTAACAGGGCAGAGATGATGCAGACTTTAAAGGACCAAAACCAGAATGAGGACCTTACCAGCACCTCGACCTGCGTGTTTGCAATAAGTAAAAGGCTTATGTTTAGAGCATCAAATAGAGACCGAGGCTATGGGTACCGCTGACACCTATGTATAGAGTATATTCACCAGACCATGGTATCAGCCTCGGGACAACTCTAGCATAAAACTCCAGATTCTGGTTCATTTTCGCAGTTTTTGTAGAAGGTCTCATTTAGCTTTAAAAAACAAAAGAAAATAAAAGAATTAAGGTAAGTGGAGAAGAACAAATAAACATTTGTAAAAACACAAGCTGTGCCCGCACACCACGGGAAGAAGAGGTGAAGGTCTTGGTCAGAGCTCACAGGGGATTCCAGTAGCAGCAGCATAAGTTTAAGCCAAGATCAAACCCCCCAGCTGTCGATAACTGGTGGCTTATGAAATTGCAATTAGCAGACTGATCGGAACACTTACTGTCTCAAGAGTGACCATTTCTCCATCTTTCATAAGAGATCACAAACAAGTGTGAGCTGTGCACTGAGATCACCAAGTCGTTGGGTGGGGAATTCATCTTGGGGCCAAACGGAACCTCCATCCAGAAGCTGAGTTTGCAGATGAATGGCTATTAGGCGGAATCTAGCTTTCCAGTAACTTTAGTGTGCCTACACAGTGTTCAGAAAAGTATGGATTAGTTGTCAATATTTAAGAGTCATATTTTTATTAGAAATTTAGATTTCTGGCACTTTATGGAAACAACAGCACTCTGAAGAGTCGGCAATTCCAGGTGCACAGGTCCCCCTGTGGCAGGAGCTACACAGCAGCTGCCTCTTTGACACTGGCCACAGCTCTCACCCTCCCCCTTGCCAGCCACTTCACTTACCTGAGTTGCTCCTTACTTGTTTGCAACCCCCTCTCTAATGTGACAAGGGGATGTCTGATTGTTTTTTAACTTTTTATTTTGAAATAATTGTAGGTTCACAGGAAGTTGCAAAGTCACATATAGGGAGGTCAAGTGCTCCTTTCACCCAGCCGTTCCCCCAGTGGTGACATCTTGCCTAGCTATAGCACACCATCAAAACCAGGAAACTGACACAGGTGCCATCCACAGAGCTTATGCAGATTTCAGTGTGCACATGTGTGCACGTGTGTTTCTATGCAATGTTACCACCTGCCAGCTTCACGTAACCACCACCACATTCCTCCAGCACAAGGCTCCCTCCTGCTGCCCCTTTAGAGCCACCCCCACCTCCCCCCTGCACCTCCTACCCCACTCCTGACCCACGGCAATCACTAATCTCTATATCTATAATTTTCTTATTTTAAAATGCTATTTAAATGAAATCATACAATTTTTAGCCTTTTGAGATTGGCCTTTTTTCGCTCAGCATAATTCCCTTGAGATTTATCTGAGTTGTCTAATTAGTTTTTTTATCCGAGGAGAGAACATTGGCTCCATTTGTGTAAATGGCAGAGATACTTGGTTTGTGAAACTTCATTCGTTAAGCAAATTCCATTATCTGAAGTTGTAAATTTTTTCATCAGTGCGATGATCCGAATGTTTGTGTCCCTCTAAAATTTATATAATAGAATCTAATCTCTAATAGTGTCTATAGTAAGAGGTATGGGCTTTGGAGGCAATTAGGTCATGAGGGTAGAGCCCACGTGAATGGGATTAGTGCCCTTAGAAAAGAGGCTTGAGGGAGCCCGTTTGCCCATTCTGCCATATGAAGGCACAGAGAAGGCACTGTCCACGGGGAACGTGCCCCTAGCAGACATCAAATCTGCTAGTGCCTTGATCTTGCGCTTTCTAGCCTCCTTCAAAACTATGAGCTATAAATTTCTTTTGTTTATAAATTACCCAGTCTAAGGTATTTTACTATAGCAGCTCGAATGGACTAAGACAACTAGCATTTGACTACATTATATACTAGGTCACTATAAACTGCAGAGAAAAGACAAGAATATATTAATCTGAAACCTGTTGCTGTAGTGTAATGAATTCACAGCCTTTACTATGACTTCCTAAACCTTCACATCCTGGTTTTCTAATTTTAAAATATATTAATTGCTTTTAGCCAAACAACTTTTTCCTATAAATGATTCATAATGAACCAACATTAATGTTAGAGTAACTGCCTAGGTCAGGAATAAAATAGAAACAGAGGAGGACGAAATAATTTTAACACCCTTATGAGTTCTAAGAAATACTATGGCAACTGTCTAGATTTTAGCATTAAGTTCTTAGTTTTCCTGTCAAATGGAAATGTCCTCGATCCCATAAACTAGTGACATGATTTCATGACCCCACATTTATAAAAACATAATCTTTTCAGTAAAGAGGAGAAAAACTTTGTTGCATTACTTTTGGGGGGTTAATATCCTACTATTTAGTCTACCTCTCAGAGGTACAATTTGTTCCCAAGTTCCCAATTTTGAAGGTTTTTAAACTAGCAAATGGAACATGCAGTGATAAGAATCCAAGCTAAAAATCTGTGACCATTTGAGGCAAAATGACATGAAAATAAAACGTGAATTTGCGCTGGAAAATAAGCCCATGATTTATTAAGGAGCCAATTTCCACATATTTGAGATGTGAGAGGACGTGTTTTTTCTCTTATAGATCAGAGACATAAAGAAAGGAAATGTTCTAATGAGCCCCACTCACTCCTTTCCTGTAAAATATTTCCTGTAAGCTTTGGAAATTTTTTTCAGTGATTTCAGAGACTTGGAGGCTCAGAGCACACATTACAGTTATTTTCCATTCATTTTAACGAATATTTAGTGAGCCAGTAGGTAACGGGCACTACAGAAGGAACAGCAAGGTTCTCAAAGATTCAGAACTCACAGTGACAGGCCTCAGGTAAGGTGCAGCAGTAAAAGCAAAAAAAGAGAGGAATCGGGAACACACATACCCTTAATGAAAAGCAGAGCTCCCAGAATGAATAGGATTTCAGCAGTCAGAGGTAGGAATGTACTCAGGAAGACAGGAACCAGGGGATAAAATCATAAAGCTGGGAAAGTGCGGGCCCAACTAAATAGTTGGGAGAGAACATCATGTAGTCTGGGATGTAGGAGAGATGGATGAGACAGGAAAAGCAGAGCAGGCCCGACCGAGGTTGTTCCTGAAGGCCAGGGATTGTGTACTTAATTCAATAGTTGGAAAAGAACCTCTGAGCACTTTTGAGAAAAGAAATAACCAATTCTGGGTTTGGGGAAGGCTAATTTGAAAGGAGCCTCTAAAATGAATTGAAACGAGGCAAACCAGGTGCTGAGGAAGCTCCTAGGAGGGTATTGAGAAAGACCACCAGGGCCAAAATGAGAGTGGCGGCTCTGGGCTTTAAAAGGAAGAAGCAGATGACAGTGAGATTGAGATTTTGGATGTAAAATCTGTAGATTTTGACGACTGATTGGACCGAAGGCAAGGTGGTCAAGATTTCAAACGTGGGCGCCAGGTGAAGGTGCTACATGAACAGAAATAGCATAGATCTAAAGTAGGACCTGGTGCAGAGAGAAAGATGAAAACTTGGGGACACATGGGAAATTAAGGAAGTCAGGAATAAAGAAAAGTTTGCTACTCGTGACGAAATAGGGAAGTCTTACCTTCCAGGGGTTTACAGTCATGGTGGGAAACAGGCATGCACAGAGGAGCATTCCAAGAAAAATACGAGAAGTGTGGTAATGGAATTGCATCTGTGAAAGTGGGGATTTGGTAAAGATCAGCCAGATAGCACACGTAAAATGCTACACAGGTCCCTGTGGGAACCTTCAAATGAAAGCAATGAATTATCAACTGGGGCAAACCAGAAAGGACTCACCAAGTGGTATCAGCATTTAAGTTGGGTCTTAAGGGTTGAGGCTTGAACGTAGACAGAGAAGGAAAAGATGGAGGTGGGGGGAGAGAGAGCAAGAGAGAGGGAGATGAGGATTGTATTAGCTAGGATAGGCTTGTCTAAAAGTCTCAGTGGCTTCATACAGCAAGAGTTTAATTCCTGCCCAGTTGAAGTGCCTGTCAGTGGGAGTCCATGCAGTGACTCGGAAATCTGGTCCCTCCATCCTGTCATCACCACCTTCTTGACCTTTACCTTCCAAGGTCACTGTGGCAGGGGAAGAGAGGGATGAAGGCAGCACGCCCGCTCTTAGCTGCCTCAGCTGGGGAGAGACCACATCACTTTGCTGTTGCCCACCACGTGGGAGGAGTCACACAGGCCGGCCCCCCTGCAGGTAGGGGAGGCCATGGGACATTCAGTGAGCACTCATTGCCTCTGCCATGATGATGAAAGCAGGAAGGGGCAGCTGCCCCAGCAGGTCCCAAAGAGGTGAGAGAGGGTGACGTCACTCATTCGCGTATGGAGGGTCAGCCTCAGCAGCATGAGGCACCACTGGCACTTAGAAATGAAAGGAAAGAGAGGAGCAGAAAGCAAAGAACTGAAACCCAAAGGAAAGACCCTCAAAGGGAGGTACAGAGGAAAGCCCAGTGCGAGGCACACACCTGCTTTCCTGAGACAGCACTCCCGGCCTCCTCTGGAGACCAGGCCACAGGGGTGCCCTGAGTGTCCCTAAGGAGCCTGTCTTCCCAAGTGCCCACATGGGCATGGGGAAAGCCCTAGAGGATTAGCGCCCTGTGACCTTTGGCAACTCTTTGGTCCCCCTCAGCCTCAGTTTCCTCTTCTGTGAGAATGACAGTAGTGATGTCCCCTTTGCCAACCTCAAAGGGTCAGTGTGAGGCTCTCCCAAGAGTGAATGAAAAAGCGCTTGGAACTGGCGAGGCCACATTTTCTGTCACTGGAGTTAGATCCCCCTGCTCTGAGCTCCTGAGGCCCCTGTGATTATCCTGGCACAGAACTGTTTGCACATCTCTTCTCCAGTAGTCCTGAACCCTTGCAGGCAAGCTCGGTGCATAATGAGAACTTTAAATGATAATAATCATATGACAGCTAATAATATCTACTTTTGGAGCTTCTACTCCATGCCATGCACTATGCCAAGTGCTTTGGATTACGTTATTTCCATTTCTCATAACAACCCTGCAAGTTAGCATATTTTTTGGTTCTCTTTAATATACAATAAACTCTGAGGGGTTAAGTAACATGCCATGAGCCACAAGTCAGTGGCAGGGTTGCAAACATTATGAAAGGAGCCATGGGAGGGTTGGTTACCAGATACCCAGATAGTAGTGATGCTGTAGTCTAGGCTGGTGGTTCTCAGAAAGTGGTCCCAGGACCGACAGTCTCAGCATCACCTGGGAGCTTGTGGGAAATGCAGACTCTGAATAAGAAACTCCAGATCAGTGGTTCTCAAACTTTAGTGAGCTTCAGAATCACCTGGAGGTCTTGCTGAAACAGACTTCTGGACCCCTCCCTCAGAGCCTCTGACTCAGCAGGTCTGGGAGGAGACCTGCTAGTTGGCATTTCAGACTAGTTCCCAGCTGATGTGGAGGCTGCAGTTCCCAGAACCACACTCTGAGAACCACTTGCTTAGGGATTGTTAATGCTTTTGTGTCACAAACATCTTGAGAATTTGGTGACACCTAGGGACCACCTTTCAGAATAATGTTTTGCAACTCATAAAATAAAATACAAAGGGTTACAAATAAAGTAGATTTGTCCAAACAGTTTTCAAGTTGTTATGTAGTAATATGAATTCCTTCTTTAATATATCAAATAACAAGATCTAGCACGGTAGGTGTAATAACTTCCATAAATTGAACCAGTGGTAAGCAGAGGTATGCACAGCAATGAAGTAATATGAAAATATCTGTGATTCCCACTGGTTACAACATCACAGGTGCCGTTCACACCACAGGGATTTGTTGCCTACCTTTATGATGGAATGCCATGCTAAATCCAGTTAGAGGTTGGTGAACACAGAGCTGTCAGTCATTCCCCTCTGTGGTAGCAGCCCCTAAGAGGACACCAAATGGTCCCCACCTCCTGACATTCACACCCCTCCCCTTCAGAGTGAGCTGGACTTACTAACTCACTTTTTGTTTGTTTTAAATTTTTAATTTTTAATTATTATAGGTATATAATAGTTGTATATGTTTATAGGGTACATGTGATATCTTGATACAGGCATACAATGTGAATTAATCAAATCAGGGTAATTGGGGTATCTATCACCATAGGCATTTAACATTTCTTTGTGTTAGGAACATTCCAACTCCACTCTTTTAGTTATTTTAAAGTATACGCTAACTTGTTGATTATAGTCACTTTGTTTCGCTGACTCACTTCTAATGAACAGAATTAAGGCTTCAACATATGAATTTTAGGGGTACACAATTCAGTCCACAACATTCTTTCTCACTCTCTCGGATCACTGGCCCCTGGGGGCCCCACAGCTGTGGTGTTGTGAGACAGCCCTGTAAAAGGCCCACAGGGCAAGGGATCAAGGCCTGCTGACAGCTACACAAGTGAGCTCGAAAATAGACCTGCACTCCCCACCGCCATTCGAGCCTTCAGATGAGACCACAGCCCTGCCAGACAGCTTGACTGCAAGCTCATGAGACACCTTGAGCCAGAGACAGCCAGCTAAGCAACGCCTGGATTCCTGACCTATAGAAACCTTTGAATAATAAATTGTTATTATTTTATGCTGTTAAGTTCTGGGGAAATTTGGCAGAGAGCGATAGAGCACTGATATGCTAATGCAAGTTCATGGGCATCCTGAATTCTGTCACATGTCCTTAAGCATCCCCGATTGCAGCCATTATTCTTCCACAGGCTCCACCCTCTGAGGAGCAAGGACTCTCATGCAGGTCAGTGGCAGTCAAACAGGGCCCAGCCTCGGGGAGGGGCGGTTCAGCCGTGCGGGGAGCACAGGTGCTTTGACGTGGGCAGGAGAGCAGTGGTGACACGAAGCTGTCTCGGCTCCTTGCTGCTGCTCTCACGGACTCACAGACACTCCCTGGGGCACCCGGCCCCTTCCCGTGGAAATGTAGTCCTAGGAGATCTTAGGATATTATCACTGGAAAGGCCCTAAGACAAAATCCAGTTAAAACCCCAAAAAGGAAACTGAGACCCAGGGACAAAAAGACTTTTCCAAGATGACTTAGTTAGTGGCAGGGCTGGATCTAAAAGGAGGTTGTAATCACCTTAGTCGAATGCTTTCTTCTGTATTCCCATAATTTCTACTAGAAAACATTTCAAGAGGGATTCATTCAATTCTGGTTTCAGCATGTTTTCTCTTAAGTATCATATATTCTACGTTTTTCCTAATGCCCTAGAAGTCGGTACCTCCAAGCTGCATAGGTCAGTGATTTAATGTTTATTTTTCCCTTCCCCAAAGCTCCAGTATTCTCTGAAGTGTTAAATCTTGGAAGGCAGCTGAGGGACTATTAAAATGTCAGTAAAAATTAAATAATCCTCCCTAAAGACTGAGAGACATGAGTCATTCTCTGGGGGACATTGTGGTCGAAGCCCTTTGTCTGCTGGAGATATCAAAAAATATAATCTTCTGTTTGACGCCTTTCTCCAGAGAGTTCCAAAAACTTACACATGTAATCTGACTGGGGAAAGGACAGATCTTGATACTCTCACCTACAGATGGAGAAACTGAGGTTCAAAAAGGTTAAGTGGCTTTTCCCAGGGGGTCTGTTAAATAGTGATCCCAGCAAGGGGCTTTGGGGCCCTGGAAACCCCCCGCTGAATTCTCTGCCCTCACCAGTGCTAGAGCACCTTCTGCAGTGATGCAGCCACCCAGTAGGACTGTGGCACCTGCCATTTCTATGTCACATTTGCCTGTCACTTTGGGAAGTGACATCTATGTGGCTTTGGGATGAGGCCTGATTAAATACCCCAGTTCCGACCCCAACTAGCTGTCTGACTGTAAAGGAGTCGCCCAACCCCGCTAAACCTCCCTTTCCTCTCTGGAAGCTGGTTATCAGCCTTGGCTGTGTGTCGGAACCCTCCGGGGAGCTTTTAAAAATAAACAGGTTAAACAGACAAATAGGCAAGGGTCCCACCTCCAAAATCTGATTCAGAATCTGGGATAGGGCTGGACTTTTTTTTTCCCCTCTCTAGTTGACTATGATACCTTTCCCCATTTAGGATTCTTTGCATTTGACATATATAAGTTGTTATTATTACCCTTTTTAAAATCCAGTTTCTTCTAAACAGGGGTCAAAACACGAGTTGTCAAATGAAACAGCTAATTCTTTCCAGGGTTATCTCAGGGAAGTATTTTAGCCCTGTCACCCACTGGCAAGGAATCCTGCCTTCTATTGTAACAGCAGTTCTTTCCCACAAGTGCCCTCCTGCACATGCCACTTCATTTGGTAGATGCCACAGGCGGATAACAGGCCTCTGAGCAGCTAAGGTGGATCAGCCCTGGTCCAACACGCAGCAGCATGGAGGATGGATTTCAGGGAGCGCTAGTGTGGCTGGGAGAATTTCCATCCACCCTGGGCATTTTGTGCAGCAAATCCAAGGACCCCAAGCTTTGACTTCCTGCTTTTCCAGGGCATGTTGAGGCTCAGTGGAGTGTGCCTATCAGCCTTGCTGCAGGATGTATCCTCTCACCTTGTGAAGCCTCCTTGACAGGCATGATTATGTTGTCCATCATCTGCCGGGGAGCTCTTTTAATAACTTCTCACATATTACAGAACGCTTCCCACCCACACACCCTCCCAACTCACTCCCTCCGATCTTTCTTCTTCTCTCTCTGCTAACTTATCCCTTAACTTAGCCCCCCAGTTTCTAGTTTACTCTGGCTATCATCAGTTATAAGCAGCTCTGGTAACTTGCAGTTGGCTCTGAAAATAGACAGTTTCAGCTGCTACCATTCTATGCCTAGGATTTAGCAATACCAAACCCTTTACCCTTCTCTGAGTGTACCTTGCAATTTCAGCATTCTTAACTCACACATTTTCCCATCACCTGAAATACCCTTTCTTCCTGGCACTTTTCCACCTTCGTGCTACTGGCAACTCCTGTCTTTCGTTCATGTCCAAGTTCAGTTGTTTTTTTCTCTTGGAAACTCCCTTGACCACCCTCTCCGACAATCAACTGTAAACATGTTTGTCTCCTAAGAAAAGGGACCCCTGCGAGGCTGATGGAGCTGAGGTCCATCCTTCTTTGGATCCCTAAGCCCGCCATGCAGCAGGAGCCCTTAAGTATTTGTCGGATGGATGAATGAATCGATTCAATGGTCATACTTAGTGGCCCATATGGGAAACATCTTGAGTTTGTTTGTTGGGTAGTGTCCAGCACAGAAGTTCTATGCACCAATAAAAATGGAGTTTTGAGTACTTAGTTGATGAATGAATTTATTTACATTTGGCCTTCCCAGGCCTAGCATAGTGCCAAGCCAAAGATAGTTGAAAGAGTTTATACCCAGATATCACAGAAGGTAGTCTCACCCAGCAGTGGGGGCAGTTTTATGGGTGAGCAGCCTGTGCAGTTGAACACAGAGCCCTTTGCTTGGAAGAGCCTCCTGCCTGGTTTAATGCTCTACTGTGGCTGTGTTGAGCTTCTTAATATTTTTCTTAAACAAGGGGCCCTGCATTTTTATTTTGCGTGGGAACCCACAATCTTGTTACCAGTCCTACCTGGCAGAGCTACTGCCAGTTCAGTTGGCAAGTCCTTGGGAGATTTTTGGTGCAGTCATCAGGATCTCCTGGAGTCTGTGACTGGTGCTGCTTTTTGTCTTTTTTGACTTTTCAAAAAGCCAACGGGCTGCTGACCCAAAGAGTTGGTATTCTGCCTGTGGGAAGGTGCCAGCTTTAGTCATCACCCAGTGAAGAACTTTTAAAAGGCACTTAAAACAAAAGTAATTAGGGAGTCTATTTAAAATTAATTGCCAACTTAAAAAGTAATTGCTAATTCCATGGGCCTCCTCATGGCAACTTTCTGTTTTATTTCATATCATCCGAAGGCAT
The DNA here is from genome assembly GCA_028533085.1 of Varecia variegata. NCBI lineage: Eukaryota > Metazoa > Chordata > Mammalia > Primates > Lemuridae > Varecia > Varecia variegata. Next base: position 123,799,282 of record CM052438.1, on the reverse strand, counting down.
ATTTCAAACAGAGGAAAAAAGAGCAGTTAGTTTAAGCCATTTCACTAGAATGGGATTTTATTTGCCCTCCTCAAAGGATGAGAGAATTTTAGGCTAGCCATTTTCTTTGACTACTTAATTTAAATGTAAAAAGTAGTTTTAAACAAAGTTCCTTGAAATAACTTTATAATGAGACCTTTAACAAAAGTGATTTTCTAAGTAAAGTCGGTGTATTTCTGAGGATAACCTAAAATGAGGAATGGAGACACCCCAAAAAAGACGCCTATACAGTATGTATTTTTTCCTACAATTATTAATATTTCAAATGATATGTATGTTGAGAATTAAAACTGACCTGGAAAATAACTTGAAAATTTGACTACTCTCCAAAATTGATATTAAAAAATTATTTTCCATGTACCTTTTTATATTAGCTCTTTTACTTATTACACACATACTGTGTGTCCACTGTATAAAACCTAGAAGGATAAGCAAAAAGGAAAAACAAGTCACTTTTAATCGTAATTACCATTCTAATAGAAGTACCTTTTGCCTTTTTTTTTTTTTTAACAAAAATGGGCTCATAAACTAGATATTATTTTGTAATCTGCTCTTTACAATGCCTGGCAAACATATTTCCATGTCATTATATATTCTTTTACATTTTTATGTGACATTGTATATAGTATTCTATATACATGATATAAATGTACCAGAATTTATTCAACCAGTCCTAATTGTTGGAAAATTGAGTAGATACCAGTTTTTTCCACAAATGCAAACATCTATTTAGCAATAGCTTTTTATAGATCTATGAATGTTTCATATACATTTTTAAATATTAAATATTCCTGATTTCTCCATGTTGCCTCCTTTTGAGGTTCTTTCATTCCATTAACACATGCATGTGCAATGGGCATATATGTGCAGTATGTGCATCACCTGTGTACATTGCGCTAGCATGATCATGTACTTGCTTTGGTCCTCAGGTTGTTTCTTCTGCAGTTCGACATTCATCTCTTTCTATGTGCCAGGTCTGTGCTCAGTACTGAGGTACAAAGATGAATAAGACACAGTCCCTTTACCTAAAAGGTGCATAAATCTAGTGGGAGAGAGGAGGACACACATATAACTAATGATAATGCAAAAATAGAGGCCAAAATAATAAGGGATCACAGAGGAGGAAGTAACTGGGGAAATGAGGGGAGCTGTTCCGCAGGAGATCCTGCAAAGGATATGGAGGCTTTTAGTAAGAGAAGGAGGGAAGAGAACATTGTGAGTAGAAGGAAAGCACAAGCGCGGGCCTGGAGAAATAAACGTGCGTGGTGTTTTCAGGTGTCACAGGAGCAGACGGCACAGGATGGAAGTGGAGCCAGAGATGACTCTGGAAGGGCAGATTGGGACTAGATTGCAAAGGACTAGAATGCCATTCTCAAAAGTTTTTGCTTCCATCTATAAGAAGTTGGAGTCAGGCACTCTCTTGAGCAGATGGGGTAGGTCTGGATCCAGGGTTTCAGGAATGTAACTCTGGTTTGGCCAAGAGGGGATAGACTCTGCCGCAGTTAGCAATTGTCTCTCAAAGCAATCTAGGCGAGAGAGGATGGGAGCCTCACCTGGCTGGGATACCTGGCCACAAGACATTCAGGAGCTATCTCGGAGGTAGAATCCAAAGAACCCAGCATTCCGATTCATGTGAGAAAAGGAAATTGGGGGAAGACATGCGGGAAACTCTAAACTACTATGTCTAGTTTAAGGAATTCCTCATCAGGTTGCCAAGCTCCTAGAGATAGGAATGATGTCTTTGGGGCTTCCATTCCCCTCAACTCAGCGCCAAGAGTAGTCAAACACAGGTGGCACTGGGAAAATCTTTATTAAACAGAAGTGTCATAGCCAGTGTCTCCTGTGAGAAAACAGAAACCTTCCACTTCTCAAATTAAACAACACTGTCTTTTAAGGATAAGGCCGTAGCAAAGGAAGGCAATGACATATTCAAGAACCAAAGCTCTGTTTATCATTTATCTTCAAAAGATAATCCTTATAGCTTTTAATAAGAGCATGACTTAATCACCAAGCCTGGGTCATAAAGACTGTGAAATCTAAACATACTTGTGGAATTTCAAGCACTGATGAATAGGCATTAATAAAGCCGGGAGAAAGTACTGGTTCAAAATCAAGTTATTATTAATAGATTGCTGCAGCATGGGATCAGGGAATGAACCGAAATGCAGTAGGACAGGAAGACACTTAAAAGGATGATTGACATTTTCTGTGTCTTGATGAGGGCAGTGGTTCCATGGAGGTGCGTCAGAATTTATGAGCTGGACATTTAAAACGTGTTCATGTCATTATACCTGAATTGTGACACCTCAGTGAAGTTGAGCTAAAAATAAGTGATTAGAACCAAAATTAAAAGGGTTACTAGAGTTTGATTGTTGAAATTGTTTCAAATTATTTCTTTCTCAGATACCTACTCCATAGAAATTTGAATCTGAAAAGCCGTTTTATAGCAATTTAGTACAGCCCACACTTTTTGGTTGCCACCTGTGGGCCAGATCCTGTGCAGTGACAGAGGACATAGTGGTGAATGTCACAGACAAGCTCTGCAAAGAAGAAGTCAGAGCCGCTGCCACCATAAGATACCAAAGCAAGCATAACATATCTCCTGCTGGTTCCTTAAGCTTAGGGTGCCTCATCTTAGGAGGAAAAGAGAAAATATTTTTTAAGGACTAAGTCAAAAAAATTGCAATATATTTTCTATGTTGGTGACTCTTGCCATTTTGCTTCAGTGCTGATTCTAACACCTTTAACAATCTCAGACATTGAGCTGAGTTATTCTGACACTGGGTTAGATTAGATCCTTGGAGATGATCCTATCCCCGGGGGTTATTTCGCACTGAAGTAGGAGCATCTGTATAACCATAAGCTATATGTGTGAAGCCTGAGCATTTAACCAAATGGCATGAATCTGCTGTGCTAAGTTTTCTTCCCATCTAGAAGATTCAAGCAGCTCCTCATGATCTAGCTTTTTAAAATTTTTTGTGGAGAACAGGAGTCTCACTATGTTGCCCAGGCTGGTGTTGAAGTCCTGACCTCAAGCAATCCTCCCACCTCGGCCTCTTGAGTAGCTGGGACCAAGGTGTGAGCCACTGTGCCTTGCTTAATCCAACTTAATGTGAATTTTTTCTTTGTTGATGTTGGCCCACTTAAGCCCAGGTCCAGCAACTTAATGAGCAGTTGTGGGGAGTAGGGTCTATTGGAAATAGAAATGAAACCAGCTTCATTTGTTTAAGTGTTGGAAGATAATCTTAGACCTTAACTGATAAGAGTTCTGCCATTCTAAAAATAAAGACCCGGTGAATGTAAGCTACATGTCCAGGTATGCTTGTATAGTTCGGGCAGACCATAGGATAGAGGCAAGGTCTCTTGTCTTCCAGGACTATACTGTAATACCCTCATTTTAAAGCATTTAAAACTTTGATTTTTAGGTACAGTTCCATATTCAAAAAGTCCACCTTTCCATTTGGCCAAATTGAGAGGAATCTAGACTCCATTTAGAAACCTTCAACGGAGAGACTATAGATGCCTTTGGCAACCCATCCCAGGATCTCACAGCCTTCCCTACTATGAATTTTTATGTGTTATTTCCTTCCTCCAGCCCCACTCCACAAAATGCCACTACCTATTACTCCCTTTGAGCAAATAGGGATTTTGGTCATTCTCTTTTTCCTTGATTTTAATCCTCTGAAGGTCTGCCTGCTCCATTTGCCACAGACAACGTGCAGAAACTTCACTTACAATGAAAGTCATACTTCTCTCGGTAGCTTGGCATTTCAGCATTTAAAGAAGCTAAGTAGCTCCATCCTCATTAAATTAGGTTCAAATTGGAGAGGAGAATTACATACTTAAAAACACAGATGCAAAATGATGGATTAATGTTATACCGTGATATAACACATCTTGACATGCAGTAGGAGCGTTAGACCAATTAGCAGGCAAGTCTTCTACTCGGGTTCATCTTTTCTGCTGCGTATGTAGAAGGGATGGCAATTTGAAGGATGGCATTTATCAAACCCCTTTGGAGAGAAAGTTTCCACTTCAGTGATGTGACCTGCATTCATTTAACAAAGACAGCACCCCATCACCTGGGAACACGGCAAAGACCCAGTGCTACCCCAAAAGTACTGCCTCCAAATTGGCATTTATGCTTCTGACTTTATTTCTAAAAATTATTGAAATCCATTGCAATTGTGTCTAAATTGGAGTTTTAATATGCTCCAAAAATATATACTGCTCTTTTCTTGAGAGCTAGCAAATCATAAGTGATGCCATTTAGCAGGTTTTTTTGGCCTGGGTTCCCCACCCCCACCCCTTTTCTGATCTTGCTTCCATGTTAGTCTGATTGGAAACAGAAAGGAGAGAGGAACAATAAATCTCCCAGTACCTCCTGGTGTGAATGCCCAAGATACTGTCAGAAGCAAAATGTATGGGGACATGGGGGGAGTGTGGGTCAGCAACTTGCTGGGGGGAAGGGATGGTTTTCTGCTAGGGTAACGCAGAAAAACCCTGTCGCGGAGTTTAAATTAACAGAATCTGCCCGGAGGGGAGCCGTGGTCTTTGTGTGGCTGATGAATGTCAGCCCGGTAAACACAGCACTTCAACCACGGGGCTAGCCCGCTGAGCAGGAAGCTTGGAGAACAACGGCATCTCCTGCTTCGGGGATCAGAGCCTGGCTGAGTGCTTCTGAACAGGACTGAAGAGAAAGCTGCAGCCCTGGAACGCAGGTGATATAATTAGATTTCAGCTATCTGTCCCAATGAAGGAAACACCGGAGACCCTCAAAAGCACCTTCCCTTCCGGCCTTGCTGCTGCAGAGAGCAGCAGTGTGTAAATCCAACCCCTCCCTCTCCTAACTCAGCTGGTCAGAGCACCATGGCTTTCAGAACAGTGAGTTAGAAATTACCTTCCTCCCTAACCAATCTTTGGGCCTGAAGAGGAAAAATGTCCAGGCACAGATCTGAAATCCCTTAAGGGGACTGAGCAAAGAGCCTGGAGAAAGCAGGACTTAGCTTGTTGTCCCTCGTGCTTACCTAAAAATGCAGGTGGCACCAGGCAAGTCCATCAGCCCTTGGGTAATGCATCAGTGAAATGGGTTTTGTAGTTGCCAGCACACGTTCCCATAAAAGACCCAGCATACATTTCCTGCCTACTCGTCTTCTTGGCAAGAGCAGTGTACCATATGCTGAGGGTGGAAGTTAAATCCGTAGGGAATGTGTGTGATTGGAAAACTTATGTGGTATATTTATGTCAATCGCTGATGTGTTTCCATAAATGCATTTTTGTGACTTTGAGAGGCATCCGGAGACTATTGAATCAGTCAAGGCAGCTTCTGGGGCATACGACCTATTCTGACACCGAGACAGCGCTATTTGTTTTCCAGGTGCAAGCTTGATCACCTCTGCCACCCTTTGTGTATTCAACCCAGGAATTTATGTTGAAGAATTTAATCTTGCAGTCACTCCAGAAATAGCTGAAAGCATCCCCGAAACCTCTACTCTGGAACCTTATTTCAAGGGGCAGCAAGAGAAGAGGAAAGCCTTCTTGTTTTTAATCCCAGTGCCAATAAAATCAGAGGATGATGTTTATACATCACAGGGTGGTTGTTTTGAAAGATAAATAAAAATAAATAATGAAACTTTGGAAAAAATGGACTCTCTGGAATGGAACCAAGAACAAGTGCTCAGTGTTGACCTTTTGGTTAAAGCCACATAATGCAATTTATGTCATCCCCTCCAGATATATGACTTTATTGGTTTGCTGGGAATTTGGGCTTAAGGGAAATTGTATCTTGGGTAAGTAAAATATTTAGCTCTTAATCGCCAAATGAAGTGTTATAATAGAAGGGAAAAAAAAACATGGCTAGTCCCTCCCCTCTAAGAGCTTATATTCTAGGGTTCCATGATTCTCAGAGGACATTTTCAGATGGTTTCATAGCTAAAGACCCATGACTAATAACTGTCTTCATAAGAGCATTTAGGATTAGAATGGTGCTTTTTCATCCTACAGAGTTCCATTTTCCTTCTTATACATCTTAATGACTAAAGTGAATTTGAGGTTTATAAACTGCTTTGAAGTGCGAAGATCCTCCATGAAAACAGTTAAATCGATCTTCAGAACCAGAAGTCAATCCAGCCCAACCATTATTCAGTAATTTATTGGTTGTTGATGGACATTTCCTGGTTGATATGTTTAAGCTTTAGTGTATATTAACGTAAAATAGCATTTTGATAACTGCATTTCTTGAAGTCTTAGAGCTGGAGATCACCCTTGGACTAGGTCCTTTCCCTTCCTGGAAAGGGCCTTGGTTTTATTTTTTCCCTCTATAGTTCCTTATGACCTCATTCGTTCTTGTGGCTTTGTGTGCCGTTTGTGCATTGATGATGCTTAAGTGTATAGTTCCGGCTCGGCCCTCTCTTCCAAACTCCAGACTCCTCTATCTAACTTGTTGCTTGACGTCTCCATTTGATCGTCAAATGCACATCTCAGACTCCATCTGTCCAGAACGGGGCTTCTGGTCTTTCATTCAAAACCTAGTCCTTCTGCAGCCCTCTCCGTCTCAGCTAACAGTGACCCTCTCTTTCCAGTTGCTCAGGCAGAAACCTAAGAGTCATCTCAGAAACCTCTCTTTCTGTCACATTCCATACCTTGCCAGCTCCACAGTCAGAAAACATTCCTTTCTCACCACCTCCAAGTTCAGAATACATGCAGGACCCCCTCACTTCCCACCACCTGTGTGCTCAGAATAGATCTGGAACCTGACCCCTCCCCCCAAGACCCCCCACTTCCCACCACGTCCCACACCGGCTCCCGTGCGCCTGCCACCAGCATCACATGTCCGTATTCCTGCAGGAGGCTGTGCACTGGTCGCCCTGCTTCAGTCTGTTCACAACCAGCAGCAGGAGGGGCGCTGTCAAAATCTAAGCCACAGCCCATGACTACCCTCTCAGAGCCCTCCAGGGGGTCCCCCTCACCACCACACCCCCACTAGAATGTAAAAATTTCCCCAAGAAATGTGGGACTCTTCTCCATTGCTAAAACCTCTAGCATCTAGAATAGTGCCTGTTAGATTCTAGATAAATATTTGTTGAAGTCATTAATTGAGTGATTAATTTCTATTTCTCTTTCCGTGGCACATCTATACCCACGCATCTATTAGCATCTGAGAGTTTTCCTTAAACATTTATGGGAGGATGGGTGGTATGTTAAGAATATCCAACTATTGCTGATATTTGTTGCCAATATTTTCCCAGTTTCGTTACCTTTTAATTTAGTTGTATTTTTTTTTTTTTTTTACAAACTAAAGTTTACATTTTCGTAGGACCACAGCTGTCTGTTTCTGTAATAACAATTTGTCTTTGCGTGGCCCTTCAAAAGTCAGCGAAGCCATAACATCCCAGTGCAGATCGCCTGGCCACGTTCTCGTCCACTCACGTTCCTGTGTCGCTCCCACAGGCATCAACAGGAAGGTCGTGTACTCCCTGGCGGACTCGGCCGATGGGGTCTTCTCCATCGACAGCTCGTCGGGCATCGTTATCCTGGAGCAGCCGCTGGACCGCGAGCAGCAGTCTTCCTACAACATCAGCGTGCGGGCCACCGACCAGAGTCCCGGGCAGTCCCTGTCCTCTCTCGCCATCGTCACCATCACCGTCCTGGACATTAATGACAACCCCCCTGTGTTCGAGAGGAGGGACTACCTGGTGACAGTGCCAGAGGACACTTCTCCTGGCACCCAAGTCCTTGCTGTTTTTGCCACCAGCAAAGATATTGGCACAAATGCTGAGATTACGTATCTCATCCGGTCTGGGAATGAACAGGGGAAATTTAGGATCAACCCAAAGACAGGTGGGTAAACAGCAGTCTACTTAAAATTCAGGGTTCACTATCCTGCTTCTCCTCCCACAACACTCTCACTGCCCTTCTGGGTGGGTGGTTTTTCTCTCCTCCTCCTACCTCCTTTGCAGTGGAAACAAATCTGGTAGCAGGGCTCACACGCAGACCCCAGAGTTCCCTCCCTCCAGCACTCGGCTTCTAAGGCTGGCCCTGCTAAATTCAAGCTCCTAGCTGTGGGCTTACTTGGCAAATACCCGACCCCCAGGTTGGCTCCAGGATTTCTAGATGGGAGGGCTTAGGGGTAGCAGTGTGATTCCTGGATGGGGAGAGGAATTGGATTTGTATTCCAAGTGCAGAGTTTGTTTCTTTCTTTTCTGTTTGCTTTTTTACCTAAATCACACGAGCATGTGTTGGAAAATACCCCTGGAGATGAGCCTCCACTTGCCACTGTCCACACTTAGGCTACCACTCTCAGGTCACCTGCCAAGGCAGACATCAGTGAGTGATTCACATGGCGACGTGCAGCCTTCTCAACCTAGCACCCCAAGTAGACTCGATCAGTGGTTTGGAACCAGTGCTGTCCCTGAACCCTGCTTACTGCTCCTGGGCAGAACACTCATTTCTCACCACACCCTTTTCAAAATCTGGGGGAATGTGTAGCATCACCTGGGGACAAGGTGCCTAGAAAGAAACCAAAAGAACAAAAATAGAACCCTCAGGCTTTTTTTTTATCAATGAGTTAATAAATATTAGAGGGGCTTTGGGTAAATAAAGATGGTAATTCAGAAAACAAGTTTGGATATTCTTTGAAGAGTAAACACACTCACTCTTGTACTTTCATAGAGTGTATGGATTTCTATTTCAAAGCCCTTTAGTGTATGTTCTCATTTGTTTACCAATTCCCCTATCAATAGTCAAGACAGTTCTCATTCTGCAAATAAGAAGGGTGAGCCTCTCACCCCTCCAGTCTTTCGACATATTTTCCCTATCACTCAAGGAGTGTGCACCTGTCGAATGAGGTGGCAGAGGGGGTCCATTCTCCTTTGGATGGTCCAGTAAATACAAACAAGAAACTATCATAAATAGCAGTGTTTATTTAACATGGCGAATACACCAGGTTCTTATTAAATTATTAGGTATTTCTCACATTTTCCATATGAGAAAAACAGATAATTTCCCCAATGTCTGCTGTTAGTGGGTTATACAGGATCTGAACTCAGATCTTCTTGCTCTAATGTTGATATAACATAACACTGCTGTACTATGGGGCTACAAAAAATGCAAGAGATACAATCCTGGCCCTTAAATATAAGAAGGTGTAAATATTGATGGAGGAATTACATTAGCAGCTTCTCCCAGCAGTGACTCTGTTCATTAAGGTAAATTACTTTAAATTAAAATGTATGGGGATTTGCCTCATTTAAATATGCCTTAGCCTGTCTAGTTATGGTCATGGTATATGTATACCATGGGGAAATGGTTAAGTGCTATTTAAATTTGGCACTGGCTGACAAGACTGGGATGCAAAAGAAAGCACTAGGAGTGGTGAGTGCTAAGGAAATTTAACAATGGAGAGAAAGAGGCTCTTGTTATAGGTCTGACTTCTGCGTTTCACCGTAAGTAGAAGGAGCCTATTGGCACTCTTAGCAGCTAGAGAAGGTGTCTGTCTGGAAATGTGAAGATATGTGACCTTCTCACCAGTCCTAATGATTGGTTACCATGTGGGAGCAAAGTAAATGCCCTGGAGGAGTGTTGTGCCGGCAATCCAGTGACCACTTGCAGAATACAGGAGGGGTGGCCTCCCTAGAAGGGCTGGAACTGGGGAGAGAGCACTAACAGAGCCCCTCCTAGAGGTGGCACCCAGCCAGCTGCTTTCACTTGTTCTACTTGCTTAATTTAAACAACTCTGTGACATGGGCATTATCATCTGTGCTCTGTAGTTGTGGGCACTAAACTCATACTTAATATTTGGCCATTGAGCTGTCTGAATCCTAGGTAGTTCCTTTTCCATTATGTCACTGTACCTTGAGATTTCTGAGATCTTTGCCCTCTTTGTGCCATAATAGTTTTAGATAAGCACATTATAACTTGGCAAGGCACCTTTGCAGTTAATTCAATTCAGTGAAGTCTGCAAGTATTTATTTGCTGACAAGGATGGGGTCACACAGTCACATCCACACATCTCAGCTCGCTTTTGGTCTTCCCAGGTCCACCTGAGGAGCTGGGAGATACTCATCAGGGATGCCTTTTACTGACCCTACTCCCTAGTTGCGCAAGAGTGAACGATGCCAGAGATTTTCAGGCTGCTTGAGAGATGTTCAGGAACTGTTACAGAAACATGCAAAGACTTTTTCATTTCTTCAGTGTTGTGTTTGATGGATAGCTGTGCTTTCACTGACAGCATTAATCAGATTTCTGGAATGCTTTCAGTAAGGCATTAGATAAACAAATTCCTGAATATCTAAAATTCTTAGCTGGAGATGGTGTTATAAATATTATCACAATTATAGTATTGCTGACCGATGTTTTTCCCTAATCAAAGCTAAAGCTCCCCATTTTTCTTCAAAGGGGGTGTTTCTGTCTCTGAGGTCCTGGACTATGAATTATGCAAAAGGTTTTACCTGGTGGTGGAAGCCAAAGATGGGGGCACCCCAGCTCTCAGCGCTGTGGCCACCGTGAGCATCACCCTCACAGACGTGAATGACAACCCTCCCAAGTTCAGCCAAGACGTCTACAGTGCTGTCATCAGTGAAGATGCCTTGGTGGGGGACTCTGTCATTTTGGTAGGTACCTGGGGGGGCAGTGGGGGTCTAGATGTTCAGGACTGATCACCCTCAACAGAGTGAAGAAGTGAGCAAAGTCTATCTTGGATTTTCTTCACATTTCCACTTTCTGTATCCATTTGTCCCCAAGAATGCTAGTCAGGCACTGGTCTTTGAAGGGCTCCTTCTGTGTATTAGAAAGGGTCTGACAGATTAATTTATATCAAGATGTAAGTGACTGCTAATCATTTATCTCCTAGGAGGATATATTTTTGGAGAAAACAAAAGAGACCATGCAAAGAATTTTTAATGATGGTTCCTACTAGTTTATAAACTTAGATGACAGGTGATTAGGTCGGTAGGAAGAATATGGTGGTGTCTTTTTATTGAAGTCTATCACACAGCATGGTGAGTATAGTTAATAATAATGTACTGTACATTTCAAAATTGCTGAGAGACTAAATTTCAGATGTTCTCACCACAAAAAAGATAGGTATATGAAGTGATGCATATGTTAATTAGTTAGATTTAATTATTCCACATTGTATTCATAAATCATAACATTACTTTGTACCCCATAAATATATGCAACTATAATTTATTAATTTACAATTAAAAAGTTATTAGGTTGCTAAAGGCAGAATAAAATCCCTCTCCCTCCCCCACCATATACACACCTAGACACACACAGTAGGGCAGCTATATGTGGGAGCAAGTTTAAGATTGATTGGTCACTCTTAGAGGAGCCCTTTCCAGAAGGAATTTTTTCTAGTAACAGTAAGAACAAGCCGTGAGTTCTGAGAACTCAGATTCTCTTAGACCACAGATTGCGTTGTAGGAACAGTGAGTCCCATCTTACTCTTCTTACCCGTCGCTAGGCTGGATGGGTCCCTTCCATCCATCCCATGGCATCTCAGGCTGTGAGTGGCCGCAGCCCTCTGCTGGATGACAGTGCATTCCTTATACATCAGAAGTGGAAGTCCAGGCCCTCTCTCCTTCCAGCATAGTACAAGACCATTTTCACACGTAAAAATCCCAGCATTACCAACATGGCGCAGCAGACAGTGTGCAGTATGTTTGCTGTGTGGGAAGGGAACTTTCTTGGGCTTCCTTAATGTGGAAATGCATAGGTGTAAAGAATGCTTGACTCAGTGGCAATTTTGTGTGCCAACTTGAGAAGGAATCAGGAAGGCATCCCTATCAGTTAGCTCTAGGTTCTATCCTTACTTTCTGAAGCCCCAAGGAAAATCAGGCCTAACAAGCATCAGGCTATAAACAGGTAAAAATTAACATAGAAATACAATGGGGCTCCAGTCTTGGTGCTGGCTTCCTTCAGCCCACCCTTGTGCTGGGGGTGGTGTGATCATTGACATTGCGGAACAGAACTTCTGAGAAAAATGTCAGAGCTGTGCCCATTTAAACAGACCTAAGTCCCTAAGAATCAACCTTTTCTCTGTCTCTTGTGTTGTGTCTTTGCCTTGCTTGTTTTTCCATCAAGCTAATAGCAGAAGATGTAGACAGCCAGCCCAATGGACAGATTCATTTTTCCATCGTGAATGGAGATCGGGACAATGAATTTACTGTGGATCCTGTCTTGGGACTTGTGAAAGTTAAGAAGAAATTGGACCGGGAACGGGTAAGCTAGTTTATGCCAGCTCGCTTCCCATCCACACCCTCCCCTTCCCTGGAATCAGGGGCACAGGCCCCATGAGTATAAATAGTATGGTTCTTCATTCTAAACAGTGAGTAAATAGGGATGGGCTAACATGCAGCATGAAGTATTTGGGTTAGACCTTTGAAAGAATTTTCTGCCAATAATAGATGCTTGCAGTTTCTTACGGAAGTTTTAAAGAAAAGGCAAATATGTGTCTTTCTGGATGGTGGAAGGGGGCAGAAAAGCACCTTCAGTGTTGCTATCCCGTGGTCCTAATTTTATGAGCAACTGTAGCCCCAGGTGAGCAGATACAAAAGGATCACCTGAAGGCATTTAGATCAGACAGAATGACCCAGAAAATTCCTCTGCCCAAAGTTAAACTAAGTTTCTAAACATTGTCTTACTTGACCAAAGATACATGTCTTCAAAGAGGAATTAAGTATGGAAAAAGATGCCATAGTAGTGATGCTAAAAAGCAGGTAGACTCCACTGGTTGATACATCTTCATAACCCCAGCAATATTAACATCGATAAATAAGACAGAGGAGTGGTGACAACTGTGCGCTGAACAAAGGCCCAAAACTGGGATCCTAACTGGGGTGGTTTTGTCCCCAAGGGGACATTTAGCAATGTTTGGAGACATTTTTGGTTGTCACAACTGGACTGGGGGAAATAATAACTCCTACTTTTGATAGAGGCCAGGGATGTTGCTAAACATGCCACAACACACAGGTCAGGCCCCAACAACAAAGAATTATCCAGCTCCAATTTCCAGGGGTGCCAAGGTTGAGAAACCTGGTTTAGAGAATCAAAGTGAAGATGTTTGATCTTTAACAAAGCACAGCCCGAACCTGCAGTTCCTCGGAGCGTGCACGGAAGGAAGGAAGGAAGCACTATGTTTCTTTACTGTCACCTCTTTGTGCCTTGGCAGGTGTCTGGATACTCCCTGCTTGTCCAGGCAGTAGACAGTGGCATTCCTGCAATGTCATCCACTGCAACCGTCAACATTGATATTTCTGATGTGAACGACAACAGCCCAGTGTTCACACCTGCTAACTACACGGCTGTGATTCAGGTAAGCAAATCTTGTCTGGCAGGCACTTGTCCTTATGTATTCAGCTTCCTTCCTCTGCTGTGGTTACTTGTTGCAGTGTATTGTTACGTTACTTAATGTCAACTCATCCCTTCAAAGGGCAGGTATGAAACAAGCCTGATTCTTCTACCGCAACTGACTAATAAACGTGGATAAGAGCTATCAAGGATTGGTGTCTTTCAAGTGCCAGGTGCTTTATGTATACCACCTCTCTGCACAGTAGCCTCGTGAAGTGGGAGGCGGATTGGCCCCCACTTTAGAGTTGAAGGAGCTAAGGATCTATGAGGTTAAGTAGTTCACCCAGGGTCATGCGGCTGGTAAGTAGCAGTCAGGATTTGAACCTGGGTCTATCCTCTGCAAAAAATACTCTCTTGCCACACTGACAGGCTGCCTTTAAGCAACTTTGTGCTATTCGGGCAGGGAAAGGGAAATTGATATATACCGTCTCATCAGTCAAAGGGAGATCAAGCATCAGGATAGAGCTGCTACTCATTAAAATTAATCTTCCATAAGCAATTTGTTTAGCACTTTAAATCCACCTGCTCTTTGAAATTAGAATGCAGGATAGAGTAACCAACTGCTGGTATTCTGCTGTCAGAGAGAACGACTCCTCTTCCTATTTTTTATTCAAAAGATATTTCATGGCCACAGAAGCAGGTCCTGAGCTTCCTATACTTCCCAGTATTTCTAGAAGAAGCTGGAAGCCCAACTTTAGGAGGATCAGGAAATCTAGCCCAGGAGTACTGTCAGTGTGGAGGACTTAGAGGAGGCAGAGATAGATGTACGTGTATTGAAGGGTCACAGGTATTCTAGAGAATCAGCTCTTGCCTGATCCAGTTTGGCCTCAGGAAGCCCCAGGCCTCTGTGGGTGGAAGGTAAGATGCAGTGGGTCAGGTCTGGAGGGGCCCCTTTGGAATGACATTGAAGACTTTGGGTCTGGCCATCCATAGCTGGCCGCCCCCCGCCCCGGTGCGGCTGAGCTGTCCAGTAATCAGACGGGGAGGCAGTCCTAAGGCCGACAGCTACCCGCTTGTGCCCTCCCGTTTGTCAGTGAAATCTGAGTTCTTCCTTCCCTGGTAGTGTTTTTGTTTCCCCCTCCTCTCTGAGGCTTTTCCCAGCAGCTGAGCACTCGTGCACTCTGACCCTCGCCTGCTTCCACAAAGCTTGCCCCGGGTCCGCGCCTTTCTCCATCTCTCTCTTTCTCTCCGGCTGCGCCTCCCCCTGCCTGCTATCTGCAGGGGCGCCCTCTGCCCCCACCGCCTCTGTTCGCCAGCCCCAGAACAGAATGGGCCTTGCCTACTCAACATTCGGTTTTAGGACACGCATCAGTCAGCCTGACAGACTGTTTTCAAATGCACATCCGGAAGTCCTCAGTGACAGAACCGAGAGGCACGGCCTGTGAGCCCTGGCCGGGTCCCCTGTCCCCAGTGCCGGGCCTGCCCGTCTTACCTTACACCCTTCTTTCTCAGTGACCCTGAGGGCCATGTTCTCCCTCTCTCCCTCTCTTCTAAGGAGGAAACAGCCTTTATAGAGTGAGCAAACGAATCAATAAATCTTCTGTTTTGTGTGGTGCTGAGTATGTTGTCAGTGTGAAATATTAGTAAATCTGCGCTGCGCCGAGGCAGTCCCATGACTGGTTCCAGAGGGACACGGTGTCTAGTTTTTCATGACCAAAAGGGCACTTGAGAGAAGGAGCAAAAAGAAGTCTTTGCAGTCCTTTCTCTTTCAAAAAGTGTACCTCCCTTTTCCCAGCACAGAATGACTTCCTCATCCCAACATGTGGTTTTCAGAAGACTGTTTCAGCACATAAAACTCGAGTGGCCCTGCCCTCCAACCTGCAGCCCATGCTGGTCTCCGTCGCGGAGACCCAAACTCGTCTAATCCTCGTGTCGATGTCGTCAGGAGGTCTGAGCTAATAAAACTGCCGCAGGCCCACGCCGGGGTAACACTGAAGTCTGAACAGGGTGGGGAGGGAAACCAATGCCTGAGCTGTAGAGGATTTAAGTTGGCATTTTCAAAGTGAGAACAACTTTTGACCCAAGAAGGAGCTTTGTGTTCCCATTTGGGGGAAAAGGCAGAGAAGTTCTGCAAAATGATGCTTACGTAATAGCATCAGGGCTTCCAAAAATTCGGACACAGCTAAGGATTCTCTTTCTCTTCATTCTCAAGTTAAGAAGAGTGGTTCTCTTTTCCTAAAGAAACATGGCAAAACTGTGATCTGGGAAGTGGGGTATAAAACCCCATTTTCCACCTGGCGTATTGACTGGGAAGTTGCCACGATGCCCCCCACCCTGCCCCAGTGCTGTTCCCAGGGCTTCCTCGGGGCATTGCCAGCCCACCCAGGACAAGGTGAACCCAGCACCATCCTGGGAACCTATAAACCCATTCAGCTCAAAGTCCTCGTGTTCTCACCTGCAAGGCTTGTCTCATGGGGCAGTTGTGGGAAGGCAGCCAAGGATGGGAAACACAGCGTTCACAGACGCCAGCATGTTTTCAGAAGACAAGATAATATCGCAGGGAATCCCTTCCGCTGAAAGCCCTGTTTTCTAACCCAGCACTCTCAGCCAGTAATGATGGTTTTGTTTTGTTTTTTTTAAATGTGAAGAGAGGTGTAATTTTATCTTCCTTTTTACTACACTCTTTTATACAGGAAAATAAGCCAGTGGGCACCAGCATCGTGCAGCTGGTGGTGACAGACAGAGACTCCTTTCACAATGGGCCTCCCTTTTCATTCTCTATTTTGTCGGGAAATGAAGAGGAGGAGTTTGTGCTGGACCCTCATGGGATCCTTCGGTCCGCTGTGGTCTTCCGGCACACGGAGTCTCCGGAATACGTGCTATGTGTCCAGGTATGACACGGCTCTCTGTCCACATCGGGCTGTCCTTCTCACGCTGGTTTCTGTCCCCTTTGGTTCGTTTTTCTGTGTTGAGTAAGTCAACATAATTCATTACCACGCAGGAATGTTCCCCTTTTAATCTCAAATTCAATTTCACACCAATAAAAGCGGCCTATGTGTGTGAAATTGAACAGGAAGGAAAGGAAGCAGCATTGTTCAGGAAGGATGTCCCTGTAGGGTGTGCCCAGCAGACAGTCACTGGGCTTAACTCTGCATTCTGAAAATTCCTGTGGCTCTAACTGACCCTCCAGGGTCAGCTCATTGGTCAATGCTTGCTGTTTTATAATGAGTATTATCTGCCCCGTTACCCCGTTTGTGGAAACTGCCAATGTCTGTCTTCATGAGATTTAGCCATATCATGCCTCTGCTTGGAAGGCCTTCCCTGGGGAGGCGGGAGGGGACCAAGGACTGAGCTGGCAATAGCCTCCCGGCATTTCAGTTCCTCAAGGTCATTGGCCCGTGTGAAATGGGAGGTGACACAGAGGCAACAGTGGCAGGCATGCCAGGGGTATGGCAAAGAGCAGGAAACGAGAGAGCCCCAAAAAGTGCCTGCATATAAATTTTGCAAACACCGAGATTTGGATCTCATCAGTGAAACCGAGTGACTTTTTCTACCCACAGTTAGTTGCCCACAGAGAGCAACCTAGACTCGTTATTAATGGTGGCAATAATAACAACTGTAATTCTTTATATTGGTATAGCATTGACTCTTGTATATATTATCTCTTTGGCTAAGATACAGCTTAATCTACCCCATGAAGCCTTCCAAATTAACGACTGCCAGCTTTCAGCATGTCAATGAACTCTTCAGTTGCCACCCGCTCCTCCAACAATATTATATAAATAAATTTTTATTATTATTTTTGTAGAGACAAGGTTTCTCTATGTTGCCCAGGCTGGTCTTGAACTCCTGGCCTCAAGCAATCCTCTCTCATTGGCCTCGCAAAGTTCTGGAATTACAGGCCACCATGCCCGGCCATAAATAATTTTATGTTGCAGCATAGGTACTCAAGGCAAGGAGAGAGTTTCAGTGCCTTCTAACAGAAGCTAGTCCAGTTCTTCACATACCCTGTCTGGCTGTTAGGGAGCAGATTTCACACCTTAGGTTTTGGAATCTCCATGAGGGCTCTTTCCCCCTCGTCTCTTATATTAAACTGCCACCAAGTCCTGTGTGGTCTTCCTTCACAAGGTCCCTGTGTGCATCACGTACGTTCCCTGTGCCACTGCCTGGCTGTGTTCTGCACTGCCCCATCGTCATACTCCTGCTGCAGGCCCATCCTAGCTGATTTGTCGGGCTGCAGCCTTATTCTCTTCCGATCCGTTCCTACACCCCTCCCAGATTGCTCATTCCCCTTTGGCTCCATCATTCTCCTAAACCCTCAGCAAACTGGCCAAATCCTGCCCTCAGCCTGTTTTTAGAAATCAAGTTTTACTGGAGCACAGCCTCACTCATTCATTGACATGTACTCGGTGACTGTCCCTGTGCTGTAGGGACAGCCTGGAGTGGTCATGAGAGAGGCTTTGTAATCCACAAAGCCTAAAACATTTGTTAATTAGCGCTTTTCAGAAAACGTTTGCTGATGGCTGACCTAAACTGAAGCCATGTACGGCTTCCCGGTGTCTGAAAACATCGGCCCTGCAGGCTGGAATTGGCCCCAGACTTGCAGATTTGCAATTTCAGGGTCTTTCGGCAGATACCACTCCCCAGTCCTCTGGCCCCAGGCCCATTCCTCTGTGACCTTACACCTGGTGGCTTCATGCCTCTCCATCTTTCTGGCCTCTGACATTAGAGTGGGCACCCCCTGGCCTATACAGTCCAAACTCACCACTGTCCTTTGAAGCCCTCCACAGTTTGACCTCAGTTCAACCTAATTTGTTAATGTTATCTCCTCCCACATGAATTTTCCATTGCAGTGTCTCTGGTTCACATCCTCCATCAAATAAATCATGTGATGAGGGTAATAATAAAAATAACAACATTCACATGAACCATAATGTACTAAGCATTTCTACGGGTGAGACCTGTGTTAAGCACTTTGCAGTCACTCACTCCTTTAATCCCCACAGTACAAAACCCTATGAGGTAGATACTATTATTTCATTCATATTAAAGGTATGAAAATTGAAGTTCAGAGAAGTTGAGGAACTTACTCAAAACCAGACATGCTGTGGGTGGCAGTGACGAGATTCACATGCAGGCCTGTGTGATGCCCAGGCTCTGACACTGCCTTCCACAGACAGGTCCCACCTGGCCTGCAAGGTCCACTGCAGCTCCACATCCTCAGACATCAGCCCTGCGGACCCCACCCGTGGGAGTCCCTGACCACTGACTCCCTCCACAGTACACGCGGCAGGTGTTCAGTAAAGACCTGTTGCCAGAGAGGTTGTTCTGTCAGTTCTTAGGTGAAGGAGGAAGAGAAAAAGGTTTTTTTCAGGCTACGTATTTTTCCCCTTCCACGTGTCTGTTATTCTAAACGTTACTATGGTTAATTCCCACTTAATGTTGTTTCTTAAGTGTGGAGAAAGGTGCCGTCTGGTCCAGTGGAAAGGAAGGAGTCCAACAGAGAACAAAGATTTCTCCTCCAACAGGGAAGGCCACTTTACGAGGTTCCCCCTGTGGTTTCTGCCAAAATTAAAGCCAGGCCAGCCTGTTGTGGGCATGTCGGAGCTTATAGCCCTCTGTCCTCCTTCCCTGTTCACCCCCCACTGGCTTTATTGTGTTGACACGTTTTATTGTCCATAGCAGAGTATACATATGGATGGAAGGTGATAAATCACTCCTCTGCCTTAAATGCACATCCTCAGCGTTTTTCAGAATAGCAGTAAGGGATGGAGGAAGAAGCAAATGTGGTTAAAGGTAGAGACATCTTCTATCAGAGGGTTGGTTTTTTTTTTTTTCATTATTATGATTGTTTTCTTAGAGCCTTGCCTTTCCCCCTCTTGGTTGTTTTAGGCAAAGGACTCAGGCAAACCCCAGCAAGTTTCTCGCTCCTACATCCGTGTGCGTGTCATCGAGGAAAGTATCCACAAGCCCACAGTCATTCCCCTGGAAATTTTCATTGTCACCATGGAGGACGACTTTCCTGGTGGGGTCATTGGGAAGATCCACGCCACAGATCAAGACATGTATGATGTGCTCACGTTTGCCCTGAAATCAGAGCAGAAAAGCTTATTTAAAGTGAACAGTCATGATGGGAAGATCATCGCCCTGGGAGGCCTGGACAGTGGCAAGTATGTCCTGAATGTGTCTGTGAGTGACGGGCGCTTCCAGGTGCCCATTGATGTGGTCGTGCACGTGGAACAGCTGGTGCACGAGATGCTGCAGAACACCGTCACCATCCGCTTTGAGAACGTGTCCCCCGAGGACTTCGTGGGGCTGCACATGCACGGCTTCCGGCGCACCCTGCGGAACGTAGTTCTCACCCAGAAGCAGGACAGCCTGCACATCATCAGCATCCAGCCTGTCGCGGGCACCAACCAGCTGGACATGCTGTTTGCCGTGGAGATGCACAGCAGTGAGTTCTACAAGCCCGCCTACCTGATCCAGAAGCTGTCCGGCGCCAGGAGGCACCTGGAGAACGTCATGCGCATCTCGGCCATCCTGGAGAAGAACTGCTCGGGGCTGGACTGTCAGGAGCAGCACTGCGAGCAAGGCTTGTCCCTGGATTCCCACGCGCTCATGACCTACAGCACGGCTCGCATCAGCTTTGTGTGTCCGCGTTTCTACAGGAACGTGCGCTGCACCTGCAATGGTGAGTGCGGTTTCCAGAGTTCCCGCCCACCTCCCGAATGTTAGGAGTCGAGTGGGGTACCGTTCCTGGCACGCATGCGTTCTTTCACTCATTCCACTCACGGTTAAGTGACCACCTGCTGTGTGCCCAGTACCCGTGATAGGTGCTGGGGCTGCAGGGGTGAACTCCCGTGGAGCTGTGGCTTAGCCAGTAGCACAGACAGGCAGGCAGGCAAGCCCATGTGACAAGTGAGTATTGTCAGGAGAAGTACAAAGTCCTGTGGGAGGACCCCGTCTAGAGGGAAGGTTTCCTAAAGGGATTATCCTCTAGGTTGAGATAAAGGGCAAGCAGGAATTAGGGGGAGGAAGGAGAGTGTTCTAGGCAAGAGGCAGCCTGTATGAGGAAGGCTTAAGGGTGAGAGAGGAACCTACACAGAGGAGATTGAAAGAGCTTTCCTCTCCCTGGCAGGAGCAGGAAAGGGATGACAAATGAGACTTGAGAGTAGGCCCAGTGATCACACAAGGGCCATTAGCCAGGATGAAGAATTTAGAAATTATCTCAAGGCAGTGGGAGCAGTTGGTTGATGTGAAGTGAAGAAATAGCAGGATCAGATCTGTCTTTCACAAAGGGCGTGCCGGCTGCAGAGGGCAATGGATTAGAGGGGCCGGGCCAGAGGCAGGGGACAAGTTAGGAGAATGTTGCAGAGGGTGAGGGCAGTGAGAAACAGGGGCAGATGTTAGGGAGCACAGTCAAGGCATGTATTCAGCCCTCAGAATGGCAGCGACAGAATGGCTCATGTTTGTTGATGTAACTGGAGTCATTGAACTTGACCTTCACTGATCAAAGGCCGTAGCTGCACATGCCCACAGTGATCGGTGAGAAGCATTGCTCTCTCCCTCTTTTCCTCTCTCTGACATGTGAAGCCATAAATTCACTGCCTTCTTCTAAGAAAATCGCACCCGGAGTTTTTCTAGCCGGTTTGAACTTGGTCCAAAGGGACTGTGCCCAGAAGGAAGGCCATTTGTAAAACATCCCTTTGGGTAATTGGGGACAGGCAGGACCCTTGGCCTCTTCCCTTGTGGAAAGTTCTTGGTTGCAGTTTGGAGAATGAGCTCATCAGAGGGCGGCCCTAGGGGTCACAGCTGCTAAGAGGCATTTTGACAGCCTCCAAGCAGCCCGGAAGAGTGCCAGCTGCTTGCTCTGTGGTACCCAGCAAATTCTGTTTGTGTTCTCATCAGGTAGATGCAGTGCTGTCCACACCTGTTGAATATGTAAGTTAGCTGCAAAGTAACTCAAAGCATGCATGATAGGTGAAATGCATTTCTGGCAGATGTTACCAACATGCAGAATTTATGAATGCCAGCTGTCTGGGCCTTACCTAGATTTCCTTTGTAGGCAAACTGATTTATACACCAAAGCTCTGCCAGGGCCTTCATGCAGTGATTCACAGCAGGGCTCAAAGGGGGTTCAGGACAGGATAGGACAAACCCTGCAGGAGAAACTATACCAGCTAATTAATCCTTGTACTCTGAGAACTCATTTCTTTCAGTAAAAATCTGTGGAGGCAGCATGTCCCAGGCACTGAATATTCAAAGTGAAAAAATAGTCTCTGCCCTTAAGAGCTAATAATTGTAAAGCAATTATTACACCTACTTGCTGTAATAGCGCTGTCATAAATGCTAGGGCATAGACCAAAGGAAATGCTAGGGCACAAACCAAAGTCTCTTTGTGTACACGGAAACTACCTATGTGCTGGATCTTTGGGAATGAGTATGAATGCATCAGTAAGAGATGGGAGCTGGGGAGAAGATCTTGCATGATTCTTTAAGGGCAGAATTTAGGGGAGTGATTTGTGTTGGGGGTAGAGGGGCTTGCTGTCTATTTTGCATAAGACACTAATGTTCTAAATGCAGTAAGTTGCAAGGTGAAGTCCCTGCTCAGGACACTTGCTCTTTGGTCTCCATAAACCTTTCTACTCCCAGTAAAGCTAGAATGCCAGAGTTTTTTGTGAGTTAGCTCCCAGACATCCCAAAAGGAGGCCTTCTAGGTTTGAAAAGTCAGCATTTTCATGATAAGAGCTTTGTGCATAGTCAGGCCAAGCTCTCAGCCTCTTCTCACCTTTGGGTCACTCTTATTAATATAATTAAGCTATAAAATAAAATTCTAGATTTTAGTGGTAAAAGGAGCTCAAAAGGTCGTCTGGCCCAATCCTGTCTTCAAAAGATAATGTATGTGTGATAATCTCCATTTTATAGATGTGGTAGCTGTGTGCCTTGCCCAGGGCCATACAGCGAGTGAGAGTGGCATGCTGATTCATTATAAGGTCCTCTTGGGCCCCTATTATCTGTATCTTAAGAGCAAGGACTCTTCCATTTTTAATGAATCATAACCCCAGTGCTATGTACCCTATCAGAATACTCAAATACAGTCATGTGCGGCATAATGATGTTTCGCTCAATGAGGGACCACATATAAAACAGTGGTCCCATAAGAGTATAACGGAGCTGCGATTTTTCTATTGCCTTGTTGATGTCATAATCATTATAATATCATAGCCCAATGCATTACCTTGTCTATGTTTAGATATGTTTAAATGCGCAAGTACTTACCATTGTGTTACAGTTGCCTACAGTATTCAGTTTAGTAACATGCTGTACAAGTTTATAGCCTAGGAGCAATGGGCTATCCCATACAGCCTAGGTGCATAGCAGGCTATTCTATCTAGGTTTGTGTAAGCACACTCTATGATGTTTGCACAGCGATGAAATTGCCTAATGACACATTTCTCAGAATGTATCCCTGTTGTTAAGTGACGCATGACTGTAACCCCATTTTCCTAGCAGACTGACTGCCGGCCTCACAATAGGACCCCAGTAAGGCAGAGGTTCTCTCAGACACCTGTGTGCTCGGGACTTACTAGAAATGCCCATTGCTGAGCCCCACACTCACGTATGGGTGGTAGGTTTAGGGTCCAGCCTGGGAGACTACATATGTAGCCCGGGTGACTCTAATGTTGGTGGCCAGGAAACCAAACTTTGAGAAATGTCATAGCAAGACAAAGAGGAAAAATTCCCTCCAGGTTCAGGGGGCAAGTAATTAGCAATAGCTCTCTCGTTCCTTCTAAAGTTTTTTTTTTTTTTCTTTAAATAAAAATACAGTGAAGAATTGTTAAGGTAAGCATTAGGCATTTTTAGGCGTGTTCTAATTTATTATTAATAGAAAGGAGAAATGATTGAATTCAATAAATGCCCTTCTCCCAAACACACAACATACATATGCAACTAGTATTGGCTGCTCATCTGTTCATTCTGAGAGGTCAGCAGATTCCCTAAATGGACTTTCCCATCACCTGGTGGAATAATTAGCATGATAAATAGAGGTAGCTATCCATTCTGGGCTGTGTGGTAATGTTTGTACAAATTTTGCCTCAATATTCTATCTTCCTCCCACCGTCCAGTTCATCTTTTTCTCATACAGATTTTTTTTGGTACAATTATCATCATTAGCATCTTGAACCAAAATGCTGAGTTGCTTTAACGAAATGAAAGCAGCCTTGAATTTTAGTGCCAGATAAGCTCATTGCATTCCAGCCACTGCCCAGCATCACATTTGAACAGGACTTCAAGAGATATAAAGTTCTGATGTTGTGCAGTGGCTCCTGATGAACTTCAGATGTTCAATGAACATTGTCATTTCAGTGAGAAAGCCTGACACCAGCTTAAACGAATGGGGACTGATAGATGCCCTCGAGCCTGTGTAGAGGAGGCAAGAGAGAAGGGTGTCAGGGCAGCCCTTTGGGCTGTGCTGATTGTCCATTTTTTTTTTAATTTCATTGATTTTTTTCAAAGGTCTTATATAGAAGTGTATCAAAAAGGAGACACTTGTCCAGGAGAAGGGACTCCCAGTGAAACCACTCAAGTTTAAGACCAGTGTTTAGGGCTGGGATGGCAGAAGTGGAGGCCTGATCTGTCAAGTCTTTATTCAGATATGGAACACAGAATGGGACCCAGTGCTCCAGATGACATGGATGGTGCATCTACCATGGGTGAGGCCCTGTGCTAGACAGAGGTGAGTCAGACAGCAGCCCTGCCTGCAGTCAGTGAGGGTGGCACCATAATAGGGTTTGCTCAGGTACAAAGAGAAGCACTGAAGCACTGGAGGTGGTGCTACCTCAGCAAGGTCTGAAAGGATGCCTGGAAGTAGGTAAGTGACAAGGATGGAGGGTTCCAGGCCAACGGGCATGAGAGCCACAGCATGGAGATGAGAACTGGTACACAATTCAGTGCATAGATCAAGGCAGGGACAGACATAACAGCTAACATTTATCAAGCCATGACCAGTTCCCATGCTGTTTTTCATACATATAATTACATTTAACTCTTACTATAACCCTAAAGAGTAGGTATCTAACTGTCTTCAAAAATTAAGGAAACCAAAACTTGGAAAGGTCAAATGACTTGCTCACAGAGCTAGTTAGTGGCAGAGCCAGGATTCATACTTGACTATCTTACTCAGAGCATCTCTTAACTACTGCACCCTACCAGCTCTGCACAGATCTGGAAGGAACATGGAAGTCACCCAGTCCAGCCTCTGCCCACTACATTTGCTATATATTCCTGACATAGTAATTCAGCCAAAGTTTGAGCACCAGTGCCAGGAGCTCACCAGCCAGTCCTGAGACAACCTTCTGTCTTACAGGGCACTAAAACCCATCAACCTGTAACGTCATACAGCTGAGTCCTTCAGAGAGCCACAGAAGGTGAGCTAACGCTATAGGCTGCCCTCCAGATAGTTAAGGATAGTTGTTGTGACCTGTAGAATCCTCTTTTCTCAGCCAAACACCAGAAATTCCTTTGCTCTTTGGCTATAAACATATGCATACCATAAAGGGTTATAGGTGGTATAATTGGGTCATGGAGGAGGCATAAGGAGGGAATTATCAGTTTTACTTGGAGTTGAAGAAAGGCATTGGAAACAGCAAAGCTTGTCCTATTGAGTCTTTTCCAGGGAGGGAATGCTTTTTAAGCAGAGAAAGCAGTACAGAGAAAGGCCCAGAGGTTTTAGGTACCCCTTTATTTGCTCATTTGCCCAGCAGCTAATTGAATACCATTCTATGCCAGGCCCTGTGCAGGGTGCTGGAGACACAGTGGAAGGAGGCTGATGTGGTCCCCATGCCCAAGGAGCATGAAACAGCATCGTGCTTCAGGCCAGTGATAAGGAGCTCAGTTGGGCCAGATGATAAGGAGTAAGGACAGTCCTTGGGAGGAATATGGTAGGACAGGTAATCAGAGCCTGCTGACGGGTGACAATACTGATGGATTCCTAATAAGCACAATAAAATAAAATGATGGCTTCTGTGAAGCAGTAAGATGCTTAAAAGGGGGCTTGTGTTTTTAAACAGCAAAGAAAACTCTGAAATTGGGTATGCAGTTTGGCTGAAGTTGGTTAATACTAATGATCCTAGGAGAGAGCCTATCCCAATGGTTTTGAATAGCCCTCAGTGTTGTCTCTGAATCTCAAACAGGTTGCCCCTACAACCTGGGAACTTTTTATTTTTTATTCATAAGAGCTATGTCTGCAGATCCCTCATCTCCAGCATGCATGAGTCCCGAAGTGCCAGGAGAGGTTTGGAGGTCCCCATCCTGGTGGTGATATCAGCTTCTCAGCATGTAGACATTCGCTTATGTATGCCACCCACACACAACTGCCCCCAGAGAGGCGGTCTTGAATGAAACTGCACTCAGCCTTTACTGAAATCAGAGAGAAAATATGGCTGAGTCAAGCAAACACCATCCTGGGTGATTCTCTGTTTCTAGAACAAGGAACAACTTCAAAGCTGAGACCTCAGTGTTTTAAAACTTCTTGCAGGCCATGAATTAAGAGGGGAGCTTATTGACTTATGTGCTATTTGCCAGGACATGGCATCTTGGCAAGGCATGTGGATTCAGGACGTGGGATATTTACCGTTAGTTATTGGATTCTTCAGTGTAATGAGGCGGCGACATAAATCAAGAGGTTGAATCAGCTCAAAGTGGCAGCATAATAATCACAGCTAGATACTGATGTCTTGGCTAACGACACAGACTTAATCCGGGGGGCTGTGGGAATGCTGGGCAGATGAGGAGAGGAGAGTCATAAATATGTAGTGAGACCCTTTAAAACCTCAAGGGGACCACTCTTCTCCTCCCTGCATGTTCCAAAGCGCAGAAGCTTCTGCTCAAGTCAATCATCTGCTGTCAGCTCTGTAGAAAGTGACCAGTTTCCACCTGAGCAAACATTCAGAAGGTGGAAAGCCTTCTTTCAGAGAATGGCCACATTGTGTGCTCGTTTCTCCTGGCTGAGAGGCTGTGTGAGAAGAACACCAGCACGGGAGGCAGAAAGGACGGTGAAGAGGCTGACACAGCTGCACGTGCCCTGTGACACCAACGAATAAAACGCTCCAGGCCCTATTCCATGCCTCCAACGCACACA
This sequence comes from Varecia variegata, assembly GCA_028533085.1. NCBI lineage: Eukaryota > Metazoa > Chordata > Mammalia > Primates > Lemuridae > Varecia > Varecia variegata. The sequence continues at coordinate 123,772,809 of CM052438.1, read as the reverse complement.
GTATATTTCCCGTCATCTACCAACTTACAATCATGAATTTGACCCAAAAAGGACAGCAAGTAAAAGATTACACCTGAGTTCAGGTCTCTGCCACGTTGCTGAGTTAAGTTAGTGTCTCCAGTTTTGATAGCTTGTAGTGATTTGCTTTTACTACAATTTTTTTTTTTTACAAGGTGCCTTCACATATACTTGTCCATTTGATTTTCATAATTCTGTGAAGAATCATTATTCTGTTTTTTAGAAAAGGAAACTGAGACCCAGAAAAGCCAAATGACTTGTTCAAGGGCACACAGTGAATACATGAAGTAACAAGCAGTACCAGAATCCAGGTCTGCCGCTGGTCCATGCGGTACCCCTTTCCACGCGCCGCCCTGCCTTCCCCAGAGGACCTCGGAGTGGGGAACAGAGCTTA
>CM052438.1:123714737-123771897 GCA_028533085.1 Varecia variegata | reverse complement strand
AAGGCCAAGGGGCATGTGACATTGTTCAGGGTTGGCATGCAAAAGTCAAGTTCCTCTGACAGGATGTATTTAAGAAAGGACCTAATTTCTTATGATAGTTTATAGAGAGGAAAGGATAAAAATATTGGTTATATGGAGTATTATTTAGTTTTGAGGAACCTGTTTTTCAATAACAGAAGTCTCTGCTAGGCGTAGACTGTGGTTTGTGCACATGATCACGTCTGTCCCCAGCTAAGGAGGCTGTTGCATTCTCACTGACCTGCAGACTCTAATCTGCCTTCATACCTCCTTGAGCCGCAAGAGAGTGGGCCCGTGAGCAGAGCAAACTGACAGCAGCAGCTGGAGCCTGAATGTTTATGGCTGAACACAGATCAGACTAGGACTCAGGGAGGAGGCCCCATAGGATTTTTAAAGCGTCAAAAGACACATTGCTTGTCAAAAACTGTCCCCTTAACCCTAAGGAGCCTATTAAAAACAAAAAGAGAAAGAACCTATCAAAGTCCATGCTGCTAGTATGAATATAAATATCTGTTATTCTATATCTAATATTATATTAATATTTTTAATTTTAAAATGCACTTATAATATTCATGGCAGGGATTGGATCTAACAATTCATTAATGAGTGAATGATTTAATTATGTGGGCTGCTAAGAGATGACACAAGGAAATAAAAAGAAAAGGAGCTTTGAGTTTGAGCTCTGCTTGCTGGTCTAAGTGGCTTTGTGCTTTGACCCAGAGTAGGAAAGATGAGTAAGAAAGTGATTAGTACTGTGCTAACTACCAGGGCAGGATGATGGCAAAAGAAAAGGCCAAAGCATGTGAATAAAAGGTAGAAGTACCCAAATGCTAGATTTACTCTGAAATAAAGTATTTTATTAAATACTTAATATAATAAAATATATAATAAAAGCTTTTATTATATTCACTTATAGCTTTTTTTAAAAATGTTACCATAACTTCTTCAATAATAAATACCTTTTCTATCATGAGTCTGAAATTAGCCCTCTTTTTTCCCCTTTGAAACAGTGGCTTGTAAACTAGATTTTTGGTAGTACAAGGTTTCTTAGCAATGCAGCCATTACATTAGAGCAGCACAAACTATAAATGTAATATCTATAGTTGAATCTCAGAAATGTAGAAATTTCTGGAAAGGGTATCCTTAGGCTGGCTAAAATAGAAGGGAAAAACACATGTCCGTGGCATGGAAAGTAAGATTTCTTTTGCTTGTTTATTATAATTTTTATTTCAAAATATTAAAGGGGTACAAGTGTTTTTGTTACATGGATGAATCGTATAATACTGAAGTCAGGGCTTTTAGGTCTGTCACCAGAATAGTTTACCTTGTACTGGACAGGCAAGTCTTACCCCTATCAGAATAGCTATTACTAAAAAATCAAAAAACAATAGATACTGGTGTGGATATGGTGAAAAAGGAACTCTCATACACTGTGGGTGGAACTGTAAATTAGTCCAACCTCTATAGAAAACAGTATGGAGATTCCTCAAAGAACTAAAAAGTAGATCTACCATTTGATTCAGCAGTCCCACTATGGGGTATCTACCCAAAGGAAGAGAAGTCATTATGTCAAAAGATTTATTAAGTAAAGTACTGTTTCCGTGTCTTCTTGGAGGGTAATGCCCAGGCAATTTAGAAGTCATTAATACATCTATTTGATGGGATGCATTTTGTGATTCATTTATGCACATCGCCACCTCCGTGTGGCTGAGATTAGCACTGGGCTCAGTTTGCTTGTTTTTCCCCCTAAGATGGGGGTCTCTAACTCCTAGGCTCACGTGATCCACGTCCAGTGCAGTTTGCATTTTTGAGAATATACTAACTACTAGTCAACATTTAGGAGCAACCTAAACATGTGCAGGCCATCAGAGATGAAGCCACACATGGAGACAGCAGAGTCACCCGGTAGGGTTGTGAACTTACTATGAGTAAACATTAAGGCATGCGTGAGGTTAAGCCACTAACTATGGTTAGCTCATTCCTTTGTTACTCAAAGGATCTCGTCCTTCAAGCCTGAGTTAAAATGTTCCCTTTCTTTATAACATTCTCCCAGGAGACAGAATTGTTCCTCCCCTGGTACCTCCATTGTGCTCATACACCTCTGTCAAAGCAGTTATCTTATTATACTGACTGCATTCATGTGTTTACCTGTTATTTCCTGGGGGGAGTAAGAGGAGACATCATTTTCTTTCATCCTATGCCCAGGCCTAACATCTCATTGGTCCTAGAAAAATTGTTCAATGAATGCACCAAAAATTATTTAAAAACTTGTTATCAAAAGTCTCTTGAAATAGGTCATGAGATGGTCAAACCGCTGTTTTAAGTTCCATGAACACTGATAAATGCATGGCAGGAATAAAGATTTTGGGGGAGGAAAATAGGAAGATGTTATTTCAGGGCACTTAGGTCTTACAGAAGCATTTGTAGAGATCCTTCCAAATTTTCAGTTAAAAATACCTTCATCTTCTAAGATTTTGTAAGCTGGATCAGTGCCAAGAGTCTTTTATGATAGAGCTGTAAACCAGTAGAAAATAGGATTTATGAATTCTGAGTTTGCTGCTGCTGCCTACATTGCTCCTCTCAAGGATTACAGTTCTTAAAATGTTTATATGCAGCTAGGATTAAATTTCTACTTTCCCCTGGACAAAGAAATGACTGTATCATGGGACGATATGCTTAATGATGAGGAAAGAGGTAGGATATAAAGGAGCGTGATGGGAGGCCAGATCCCACCAGGGAACACAGTTGCTGATGTCTGACATGTTCTCAGTTCACAGAGAAGGGGTGCTCCTTCAGACCATTGCTAACCCATTTAGGAAATTAACTGTTTCAGTTGTGGGTCATTTTTAATTTGTGTCTCTCCTTTTCTATAATCCTTTTGCCACTTAAACTCTTACCAGATTGAAAGTAGCCTAATTATTAATACATGTGAGATATCCAGGACCTTTGAAAAGTGTGCTTCCTTCAGTGAACTCATTTGCCATCACCACCGCTCTGAAATAATTCACTCGGGTCCTGAATTCTGCCTCAATCAGTTAATCTGCTTTCCAGGACTTCCCTTCTGAGGGATTAACCTTTCATCTGACGGTGCTATGAACATCGAATAGGTGGAAAGGAAGCCTTCCTTCTGCCAGGGATAATTCTACTATTTTTGATGGGTAGTAGGGCACGCTTACAGCAAATCAATAAAATAGCATGTAGCAGAAGGGATTAGGAAACAATGTGAGTTGTGCTTTCACGGTTTAGAATTAGTCATGCTCTTCTTTAGAAACATGTCCCCCCCCACCCCTCAGAAATCAACAGTTAACATCTTCTAAAGTCCACCCCCAAGTTTTTCAGGACAGGAGGTGGGTGTAGAAGAAATCTAAACTCAGGTGATGCATTCAAATAGTCAGCAATATGCAAGAACCACACTCCAATAAATATTACCAGGGTCCTTGAATTGTGATCTTTCTTCAGCTGGAGTTGGTCCATGTGTAACCTTAGTATATTTTAGCCTAAAAGGAGGTGCCCTATTTACTCTTCAGTCTGGCAGTGAGCTTTTGGCAAATGTGGGGACATTTGACAGGCACCCCCACCAGGTAAAGCCCATTCAGCTGTTCCTACTTTTAGGTGGCCTCTTTGTTACTCAGCCCAGAGCCTGTATAGCCAGCTCTGGAACCATTCCTGTGCTCCCCGGAGCACAGGGTGAATCCCTCTGTGTACTGATCATGTATGTTCCTCCTTTGTCACAGGAGGACTGTGCCCAGGTTCCAACGATCCTTGCGTGGAGAAGCCGTGTCCAGGGGACATGCAGTGTGTCGGTTATGAAGCCAGCAGAAGACCATTCCTCTGCCAGTGTCCACCGGGGAAGCTCGGAGAGTGCTCAGGTGCAGAGTGGGGCAGAATGACGAGGGTCTAATGTCGTATTTCTGAAACACTTGCCCTTGAGAAAATTATACTGTCCAAGTCCTTCCAGAGGACATTTCTGTATGCATGCAACATTTTCCTTCATAATGGACCACCACTAACATCCACTCTTACATTTACTTGGGATTTATCACAGCTGCAGCCTGTGCTAAGGAAACATGTAAAGACTGTGGACTTACATGGCGAGACTACAACATGTGTTTTCAATCATGTCACAAGGCTGTTAAGAGTGTGAAATTATGGAAAATTGAAGGCTGTTGGTTGGGCAGAGGAGTCAGAGTATCTGTGGCGTGGCCTTTGTTGTTCAGAAGGCTGCACAAATCTAGAGCCACAAAACCAAGATCCACAGAGGGTAGAGCCAAGCCAATCCTGTTGGCCTTCCGTAGAGCAAACCCAGCCTGGAGCACCGAGGAAGCTGACTCTCCACTGGAAATGTATAACTAACTTCATGTTCTAGAAAGGGGTGGTGCTCACCTCTGTGTCTTAAAGAAGGAAAAAAAAATCAGTATTTAGGTTATTTTAATTCAAATGATCCTCTGCTTCTGATCTTCATTCAGTTTTAATACTTCATTTGATTCACATATTCGTTACGGACCACTTCTTTCCTCTAAAAAGAGTATTGTTCATTTTTGGTGTCAATAGAATCTTCTTTTTGTTATAGGATGTATTTAAAATACAGGCACAATGATTCTACAGTTTTGGAGTCCAAGAGATAGTTATTGAGTGATGATGATAATTATAGTGGGAATAAAACAATAACTATGCCTAGTATGTGCAAAGTACTTTGCTAAACACTGGGCCCTAGAAACTCAGTCTTTGCGAAGAGAAGTACTTTTCTTAAAAGTGGAAGCCAAAGCTCTTTCATAGTTGACTTGAAGAAGGAGCTGCCGTGAAGCAAAGGGACCATACAGATGCTTGCATAAGTCATCTAAGGTTTAGACTTAGAATAAAAGTATGCTGCCCCTCCGCTACACCCACTCCATGCACACAGCAGGTAGATGTGCAGGGTGATCATAAAACCAAGTCTCCTAACTTCTGCTGTCACTCTCTGCTGATTTCCCTTCTCCCTTCTATATAGAAAACTTCTGATATTCATGATTATTGTCCACTTGGTATATTTCCACACTTTCCATCTTCTGCCCCCATGAGGCAGCTTTTCAACCATTACAACATAAAGTTGAAGGCAATAACAAAAGAGAATGAACTCATATTTGGGCATTGCAGGTTGGACTAAAGATTCTGGGAAGGGAAGCCTTGAAATTAACGGTCAGAAAGTGGGATTATGACTGTACATGAATTTCCTTTCTGTCGGTTACTCTTTTTTAACATTAATACAAATAAGATGTTTTAATGTTGGCGATTTGACATTAGGATACTTGGGGAATACGGATATCATTTGAAAATGGTTTTATTGTCTTTCCTTTGTTTCATGGGATTGAAAGTTCTTGAGTGCCTGAGTTGTTGGGGGAGGCATAAAGGTATTAATAACGCTAATTTTAGAAAGCGAGAGTTGAGAATTTGGTGACAATAAGAAAATCCAGGTTATGGAATTGACCAAGTTGTCCTTGGCATGAGACAACTAAGATTTTTTGGTAACTGACTGGTTAATATTTTCTTCACTTTGAAATTCGAGTGTGATATGAAACAGAGAACCAGGTTTTAATAAAAATGGTTTCTCCTCAATGCCTTCATTAACTTCCCATGATCTTTAATCCACTTGCTTGGTGGTGGTTGGGTGATTTCATGTGTCCCTGATCGTTTGTGGATGTTAAAAGTACATATGTCTTCTCGCAATGGTCTTTGCAGGGCACACTTCTCTCAGCTTTGCTGGAAATAGTTACATCAAGTACCGGCTTTCTGAAAATAGCAAAGAAGAGGACTTTAAGCTAGCTCTGCGTCTTCGAACCCTGCAAAGCAATGGGATTATAATGTACACCAGAGCAAATCCCTGCATAATTCTGAAGGTAATTAAAATGGGTTATCTTTTCCTGCAGTCAGTTCTCATGTTAGTGTTTTGGCTCTTGGATTGGGGACTGCTGAAATCATTTTGTCTTTTAAGTTCAGAAGACCAGGAGCAGACTTCAGGGCAAAGGGGAGCAGCAGCAAAACTGGGAAATGAGCCAACATCCCATTTCCTTTTGAATATTGAGCTTCAAAATTGGCTCTTGGTACATGGGGCATTTCCTTCTAGAGTGGGTTCAAGGGCTGGCCTCCTTTGAGCTGTAATCACTCAACAGTTCATTAGATGTATCTCCTAATCAGCTCCACAACAGGGGTGGTCCTTTAAAAAGATTGGCTGTATCCCCTTCCACTGTGTGTGTCTATCCCCACTGACTTTGGAAGGCGACTTCTGTTCTTGCTCAGGGAAGAAGTTGGAGATCTGGCGTATAGAAGATTCTATATGTCCTATTGTGACCCAAGTAGCCCAATTTTTATATCATTTCCCAGCATCAGAGAAACCCTCCTAAGACATCCAGATTTCCTTAAGCACAAGTCTGACATTTATATTCAGTTCAGGGCTTCTGGTGCCTTCATAAAAACAACAATAACAATAATAGTAACAGCTTTAGGTTTATCATTTAATCTTATTATAAAGTTAACATAGTAAGTTTATTATATATTATCATCCCCATTTAATCAAGAGGATAGCAGTTCAGAAAGGTTAAGTTATTTCCCCAACATTGCACAGCTAATAAGTGGCAAGGCCTGGACTGGACCCACACTCCAGTCTTTCTCACTCCATGCTCCTAATCTTCTATCCCTAGCTCTCCGTCTTGCCACTACAACTCGTTTTATCCAAAGTCAAATTCTGGACATCTGTAGACCAGATTTAGCCTTCTAGTATGAGAAGGAGAAGGGAGAAAAAGAAGGAAAACCTGTTTCATCTAATGCTATTCTCACCAGGTTGCTATCCCAGCCCATTTAAGTGCTCTTCAGAAACATTTGTAGTCTGTCCAGTAGAAAATGCCCATTTCAGTGGAAATGGCTAGAAATCTTTTTCTTCCCAAGATTCAGGTTTAAAGCGGACCATTGTGAGCCCTTCTAGCTTCTGTCCTTTGATTGTTTGATGTGTCAGATCCAAGTTGATTAGGTGACTCAGGCTCTAATCCTGAAGGCAGATGAGAAAGGAGAGAAATAGAGAGAACCTTAAATGCCAGCGGCTTCTCTTAAGTATTACATAGGCTCTTACTTACCCACTTCTAGTATTGCCGGGTATTACTTGGTGGCCATAGTTGAGCGAACAGGGAGTTGAAGCTTAAAAGTTGGCTTTTGAGCTTTTGTGGGGAAACTCCCACTATCCTTATTTATGCAACTCAAAGAATGATTTCAGCTCTGCAAAGGAAAGCAACGTTTTTAAAAGAAAATAAGAGAAGAAATTCAGATACATGGTTTTAGAGAACAATACATTCAAATCAGATATTCATGGTGAAAGAAGGAATATTCAGAAACCTAAGTCTTGCCCTTATTTTCTCCTGGTCCCTGAAGCAGCCTGCCTTGGGTCAGTAGATCATTTTCTAAATGCCCTGAGAGGTGGGGTTTGTATAATTGCTAGGAAAGTGTTCTGCCCTTTCAGAGCTACCAACTCCTGCGGCTCTGCTTGGGTCCCACTGACCTTTCTTGCTCTTCCTTCATGCTCTAACAGGGCTGGTAGTTGCAGAACATCCTTATGAGGCAAATATTTTCAATTAGCGAGTCTCTTATAGAGCATTAAATTTGAGAGAACAAAAATATTGGACCTGAAATGGCTTGATCCTAAAATGGAGTTTGTCATTTGACACTTCACTGGCAAATGTCTAAAATGTGCAGATCCCTGGGGATGGGAAAGAAGAATTAAACCTTTTAGGCAGCTCCAGCTCCTAAGGTATATTGTGTTTCATGAAACCAGCATGTTTCTGAAAGTTGTGTAAATTGAATCTCTGTAAATGGAATTATAACAAACTAGAGATGGTTGCTATTTGAAGGAACCCTCCCATTAATCCTTTTGTGATGCGAATAATCACCCCCAATCTGTCTGTTCTGTAAGTTTGCTTTTCATATATTGGGTTTGCCCAAAGCAGGACACAGCTGTACTGAACTATTGCAATTATTCTCCTACAGTCGCCAGGAATATCCACTTAGGGGATTTGAATCTGTTTGCTTAACATTTTCAGCCTTATGCAAGATTTAATTTCTTTGGCTTTAGGTACATTATGTGCCTTGTACTTTGGTTCAATAACTAAGCTGAAATGCTTTGTTTAAATTGCACCTCTTGGTTGTTTATGTTTTTCCGGTCAGAGCGCATTCTCTTAAAAAAAAGTACTTAATCAGTAGGGTGAAGAGTGCCCCGTGAAGACAGTTAAAAAATTGCATAGAGAAGTGAAAATGTTCATGGACAGGAGTACCACTGTCTCTCAATAACAATAAAAGGCACTCATTCTTCTATCTGCCATTGATACCCTGTCTTCTTCCAAAAGAGATTCAAGGCTTACCATTAACATCCAAATGCAAAAGATTAAAGCACCATTAAGCTGAAAATAAAAGGTTAAGAGCCAACCAATGAAGCAGAGAAGGGTAAAATACCATTATTGAAAAATCTAGACCCAGGAGAACTACTTCAGTTCAGCACAAACCATAACACGGAGCTTCCTTGCAGCCAAAGCAACAGTGAAAACAGTGGGTCAGGTTCCGTGACTCTCCTCACACCTATAAAAGAAACATGTCAAATCGCCAGAAGAGATTTGCAATCAGAAGGAGGAGAAATCACCAGGAGAGCAGACTTTTTCTCTGTGTCTCCAATATTATGGCAAAAGCACAAGGAGAACTTGGTGTTTTATCTAGAACTATCATGTGTTTTATCTTTTGGGGAAGTCATAAATGATTCATTGCTGCATTCTTATGATTCTGACGTGGCTAGCTTGAGACCCAGGACTAAAAGGAAGATAGGGAAACCTTATTTGGTTTGGAAAACAGCCCACTTGGGATGGCCACATCTTTCCAACATTAGCTTAACAGAGTAACAAGGAAGCGCCCAACAAGATGCAAGAGATTTAAGGATCTATATGAGTGTCACAGTACTTTTACATGCACGTATTTTTGATTCTCCTGTTGTATGTAGGTACAAGTGTCTACTATTTGCCTGTGAGAAAACTGAGGCTCAGAGAGATTTGGTGGTGTGCTCAAAGTGATAGCCAGTCAATAGTGGGTCTACACCTGTGACAGAGGCAAGCAGGTTGGGAGTACTGCAAAAGTTTATCAAAAGAAGAGATTCAGAGGCTGGGATGATCATTTATCCATTAATTTATTCATTCAAGACATATTTTTGAGTGCTTTGTGCCAAATAACCATGGCAACCTTGAAAATGGGTTTTTAAAACATCCCCTTTGCAAACAATATTTAATAATCCTCTTGTAAGTTCCATGATTATGGTGCATTTACTGGAGCCATGCACCAAGGATCTGAACGGTAATCATGCCATAATTTGTACCTTTTACTCAAAATCCTACCTTCATGTACAAGTAGGACTTCTTAGAGCTCTGATTTCTTGTCTATCAAGCCTCAGGCTACTGAAGATTCAGGGTAAAGCACATCACTGATTTCAAACAATCCTGAGGATCTAAATATTTTATAACATTGGTGCAAAACTCTCTGAATTATTCATTTCATTTAACAAATTACCTAGCTGCACCCCACCCCCAGCAAATTACTTCAATGTCATTGCTATAGACTTTTCTCAGAGTTTCATGCATACCTCAATTTCTATTAAAATAGCTTGTCCTCTGATCTGAGAAAGCTTCATTCTCTTAAAAGACTGAGCCTTTAAAATGAGGTAAACCCTATTCTGAAGACAGATACTAAAAATGATCAGAGTATACTTTTCTGGTATGAGAATTTAGACATGAAAAGAACAAAATGTTCTTTTCTCTCCCTGGTATAACATACATGTGAAATAGCAAAAGATTATTAACTCATTGCAAGGTAACTTTTGGCATCAGCATTCTAATCTGTCATATAAATAAGACTGATAATTTCAACCTCCTAGAATTTTGAAGATCCAAATGATTTTTGTTTGTAGAAGAGTGAGAATCGTGTAGGCATCTGGCTTCCTTCATTTAGCAATGTTGCTGCTGTTATTTTTTCAATACAAAATAAAAACGAAAACTTAACCATGCTCAGTATTAGTATGAGATAATTTTATATCCCATAGTTACAGAACTTAGATGTATGTGAATACATCAGAGTTACATCATTTCTTCCTGGTGAATATGTTAACTTTTTGACTATTCAAGGAGGTGTAGGGGTTAGGGGTGAGGAAGGGGAATGAACCAAGTAATATACTAATTGAACATCTCTTTATAAAACTTTGATGAATTATGCCCTCACCACCAAAACTTCCATGATAGATTGGGGACAGCATTTTGTCCCCAATCTATCATGGAAGCAAAACAGCAGATAGACTGTGCCAGAAAAAAAGTAGGTAGTGCCCAGAGAGTCACATTTGATCGTTTTATTATTTACATTAAAATACAAATATGGATATTATCCAGGAGTTGTCACTGAGCAAGTATTCTGGTATGATTTACAATATCCATTCAGTTCATTTTGTTGAACCAAAGAGAAAAAAATGACAAGGACAATAGCATATGATTACACGTGAAAGCCCTCTGAAAAGAACACAAATATTTGTCTCCAGTCTTTTTACATTCATACATTTACCATTACAGAGCAGTGTATGTGTGGACTAACTGTGTATGGTGTGGCTAACCATTCTGCAGTGGACACAGTAGCCTTGTAAAGTAAGCCACCGCCGTTCTCTGCTCTCCAAACCCAAACCCAGAGAGGCCAAGCCATTCTCCCCAGGTGACCTGGGTGGTACACTTCAAAGCCTGAATTCAGTTCAGCATTCCTAAATTCCCAGGGCTCTGCCTGGTTCACAAAGCCCCCTGCCTTCCACATGCACACGTTTATGTGGCATGACCTATGAACTTGACGTGCAGGATAGGAGAATCCAGGGTATCTACACAGGCGGATATGAAAGTCCCCAAGAATTAGTCGTCTGCAGAACATACTGAGGCATAGAGAAATACTCCATTTGTGAGAATGAGTGGTGCCATGATAGTCCCTAACAGATCTCTCATGAGTAAACCACATTTCAGAAAGACCATTTCAGTCTGTATCTATGAATTCATTTGATCTTTATACCTCCTTAGCTGTCTGTGTTCCCCTCCCCTCCCCTCCCCTCCCTTCTCCCCTCCCCTTCCCCTCCCCTTCCCTTCTCTCCACAAGTGTCTGTTCTCGTTCTCGGCACAGAACTACAAACGCCAGCTCCCCTTGCATGACTCAGACATTGGCCTCCACAAGGTCCTCTTGCTGGGTCATAAACATAGGCCAGAAAAGAAGCTTTTGTTTCCCAGTTTCTGGCTGTGAATTCTTTCGTGACCAAATGTAAATGTATTGGCTAGACTGGGGTCCAGCCCTCATCCCCTGGATCCTAAAGCCACCTTGTATTTCTGAGAAATGTAGACAGGTGTACAGAAGTGGAACCTGGGTCTCCAGGGAAAACCAGTCCCTGCTCGGCAGCTCTCTGCTAGCCAGTCTCCTCCAGTAGCACACACTTTCTTCCTGTGTGTCGTGTCCTCTGGGCTTCGCCTCCTAGGGGTGTCACATGCCTTCACCACACCACTGTGATCAGAAAGGCAGGCTGGTCTCTGTTACAGCCCCCCAAACCAGAGGCTGATAGAATCCACAAGGTGTGAGCAGTTAACCAGAAGATCCTTCTGAAGTTCCAGGTGTCATTAAACATACATGTATTCTAAGCAAATGGCCAAGCCCTGAGCACTGTGAGACAACTTTTACCTAAATGATGAGCAGCATCCTAAAGGACTATCTTAAGAATATACTAGTGTTTAACATAAAGAGGTATTTAAATCTTAAACGTACATGAAGCTGAGAACTAGGAAATCTTTCATTTCTGCCTGGCCTCTTTCTCTTCCCTATAGCATACTTACATAAACTTGTTCAGGGAGTATTTATGTAGCTGTGTGACTATTTGATTTATGGCCACCTCCCCTGCTAGACTGTAAGCCACATGAGGGAAGAGGTAACTCTTCTTGCTCACTGTGGTCTCCACAGCACCTGGCACCCTGCCTGTCATGTAGAAGATGTATAATAAATACTAACACGTTCACAGAAATCTCTCCTGGGTTGGTAATGACTAAGAGGGTACAGAGAGTAACTGACCCCTAAACAAAGTATCGCTGTGAATTTTTAAAGGGTGAAGACTCAAAGAGTAGGTACATTCTTAAATATAATCATGGGTGTCTGAAGCTATGCTCGTATTCTTATAAGATTTGTGAAATATCAGGCATGCACTTGCATGGCAGATAATGGGGAGGAGAAGTGGTTAAAAATCAAACCACTACAGATTTATGACTGGATCAAAAACAGTGTCCCCCTTACAGCCTTCCTGTGAAGCCCCGGGGCTGGCGAGGAACAGGGTATGTGGAAGCACACTGCCAGGTGCATATTAAAAGGTGTTTGCTCTTCCTTCCACGCACAGATCGTGGATGGCAAGCTGTGGTTCCAGCTGGACTGCGGCAGCGGCCCCGGAATCTTGGGCATCTCGGGCCGCGCTGTCAACGACGGGAGCTGGCACTCGGTCTTCCTGGAGCTCAATCGCAATTTCACGAGCCTGTCCCTGGACGACAGCTACGTGGAGCGGCGCAGGGCGCCCCTCTACTTCCAGACGCTGAGCACCGAGAGTACCATCTACTTCGGCGCCCTGGTGCAGGCAGATAACATCCGCAGCCTGACCGACACGCGGGTCACGCAGGTGCTCAGCGGCTTCCAGGGCTGCTTGGACTCAGTGGTGCTGAATAACAACGAGCTGCCTCTGCAGAACAAGCGCAGCAGCTTCGCGGAGGTGGTGGGCCTGACCGAGCTGAAGCTGGGCTGCGTGCTCTACCCCGACGCGTGCGAGCGCAGCCCGTGCCAGCACGGGGGCAGCTGCGCCGGGCTGCCCTCTGGAGGTGAGTGCACCTGCGCGGTGGGCATCCTGCCCCAGGGGTAGAGGGGAATGAACCTGCTGGGGGTCCGACCTCCCCACCCAAGGGCTCTCCTAGGGTGGGGTGTTCACCCAAGATGCTCGCTGAGCTTCTCAATCCCTCTTAGGGAAACCTCAGAGCTTGACAAGCACCGGAGTGTCCAGTTTAGCCAGTTTACAGCATCCCACAGGGGCAGTGCGGTGGCACAGGAGCCCAGACATGCCATCAACTCTGCCCCCTCCCCTGGCTACCCCACACCCTTCCAAGCCTCAGCAGCTTGGACAAATAGGGCCCCCTTTTAAGTATGTGCCCTTGTGAGCCACCTGCATGTCACTGCAGAATGATGGTAGTAGCAGTCTGAGTTGCCTACAATGTCAGTGCACAGGGAATTGCTGACCACACGTAGACATATAACTTTACTAGAAGCTAAAAGGAGTGAACTCACCACCCCAGGAAGAGAAATAGAGTGGAGATCTTTACAGCATACTTTTAGAATCTGTACATTAAAAATAAGTCTAGTGACAGCTCTGCAAAGGAGTAGAAAGTAAGGAGAGGGAAATTTACATGAAATCTCAGTACACATAAACAGTCGATGAATTCATGATGTTTTACCCTAATATTTTGTCCCACAAAAGTACATTGTGAAGAAGAAAGAAAGAATAGGAGTAGACAACAAAAAAATCTATAGAGTTTCTTTTGTTTGAGGGAAAAGCCAAGATTATTTAAGTCCTGGGAGTCTAAAGATAAAAGAATCTCTGACTTTACCCAGATGCAGTGTCTGTGTTAATGTAAACTAGGTCAGGCGTTTTCCCGGTTGAAGGCTCACCACCTCCCAACAGCCCAACCACTGATTCCACTTCAGCCCCTTTGCAGAGACGCTCAGCAGTAGTGTGATTAGCAAATTTAAACCTTCCTCACAAATCACTTAGAGATTCTGCTGTGCGCATTACCATCTAATGTTAGTGAAGCCCAACTCCAAATTTAGAGTCCATTTTATTATTAGAATGTTATAAACTGTCCACGAAGTGATGCACTGTCGAAATACAGACACCAAAGTTGTTTAGACTTGCATATGTTACTGCCACAATGAGGGCCAAGTACCCTGGGGGGAAATTTCTGCCGTCTCGATTTAAGAAATCTATTTGCTGTTTTTACTGTCTCAGCAGTATATGTAAATAAAGGGTTGTTATGGTGCCATAATTCCCGAATGATGGGCAGTAACTATACTTCAGTGGTTCTATAAACCAGCCCATTATGACAAGTCATGGCCAGTTTTTCACCAGGCAAAACAATTCTGCTAGTGTGAGCCATCTACGATATATAAAAGGAGCATATAATTAAATTGGGTTGAAATAGAACACCACTCCATGTCAAATGCTGGGTACATAGCCACAAATTGTAACATACTTTTAACGATGGCAGGACGTTGTTTTTGCTGGCAGTACTATGGGCTTCCACAGTGGGTTGTCTTTAAAATAATAATAATAATCACTGTATGGAGGAAAAGACTGTGGAATCTTGCTCTTCGGCCTGCATTTTAAGTTAAAAAAAAACTTGCCATGAAATCCTTTAGCTAAGTATTCAGTGCAGGTATGTTAATTAAATAACTACGACTCACATGGGAAACAGCAATTTTCTCTCTTTTTAAATTTCTTTTGATTTAACCAAATTTCAACACTAAGGACCCACCCATATACTTTTCACATGGCCTAAAGAACTTGCCTTGCCCTCCCTCGGGGCCAAACCTTGCATAGCAAGCACACTCTCCTATTTATGTACTTCTTTGTCTCCCTGTTCCCCACTCTCTTCTGTGATTGGGCTTTGGGTGGGGATTCCACAACAGGTCCTCCTTCTTCCAAGGTGTGTTAGTGCAAGTCCCTCCTTTGTTCCTAGGCACTTATGGTTTCCTAAAATGAAGATGGTATCTTTCCTCACCTCCGTCTACGCAACTCCCTTCTCCAAGCCTACTACCTCTGTTCATTTGAGGGGGCCCAGCAGGAGCAGGGCCCCTCAAAAGGCTACTCCCAAGCCCAGCCCAATGGTTCTTATCTCAGCAGACCCTCAGACACGGTCCCAAAGGGCCTCATGCGTAGCAGTCCTGAGCCCAGGACCATTAGACTCCTCACCACACACCAGGAAATCCAAGAAGACGGCTTCTGCTATTCCCTGGGGAAGCAGAGGCACAGGATTCCCCTTCCTGTGTGTAAGGAGGTACCCACCTACTTCCTGGCTGAGGGCATAAGCCTTGGCTTCTAAGAAAAGCAGAAAGAGAATCCACTTGTTTGCCCCCATTATCTGTTCATATCAGAAGAATTTTTGCTAGGTCCCTGTATTCTATATGCAAATTCCCTAAATCGGTGCCAAATCAGGAAGAGAAAAAAAGCAAGAAAAAAAAAGAACCAATAATTTGGCCTTTACCTTATGAAACTATGTAGCTAATTATAATCCTACTTAAAATAAAAGAAAAATCCTCTAAGCTGTGAGTGATAGTTTAAAAAGAACAATAAGACTGAGTCTTTAATGACAGAATATTCATGCCTTCAAGAATTCCCTGTGGCTGCCAGAGAAATCTAATCACAGGAGGAGACAGTCTTGGGCCCCCAGATCAAAGGCTAGGATGCATGAAGTCAGTATTAAAGAGAATATTTGGGCTAGAGAAAGTAGAGTGAGGAGCTTGAGATGTGACTCCTTACACATGAGAGTGCTGATAACAAAAGTTAAATTGTGTGAACATCTTTGTTGTTTGGCCCCTGTACTGCATATTGCTCTAAAATTTTAGGACATGTATTTTAGTGAAATTGTCCTCTTGATCACTGAAGAATACTGGAGTATTGGTCATTGGCTCTCCCAGTGACAGACTACACTCTGAAACTATGGCAATCCTAGCACATTGTTCCAGAACATTCAGAATTGTTACAGCAGGCAAACCACAGCAAGAAGCATTTTTTTCAGGGATGCAGGATTCGGCTCTAACCACCCCCAACCCCAATCAAACCCCTGGCATGAAGGGCAGAGAAGCCGCGTCTGCTAGCTTGGAATGACATGGTCAGCGGGTTTGATCGGTGTTATAACTCTGGCTGTCCCAGGAGTAAGCCATAGGAACCCCAGGGGAATCAGAGCCCGGAATGCTGACTTATAATAAGGGTATAAATATGACTCTATAAATCAACCACAGAGGGAAGGCTCTGTCTTGGTAAAGCCTTAAAATTATATGTATTTCATAGACATGAACTGGAAATAGCAACCATTGTGGAGAAGCCATGGCCAGGTCCCACTGTGACCCCTGCATTTCCAGACCCAACTGGCAGGGATCACCCAGTGAGCACCCACAGTCTGAATAAGGAGTGCTCAATCCTCCACGCTTTGTTGTGCTCAGCTCCAGCCCATTAACAGAAAACATATTTGAGGCTAAGTTATAATCCGGTGAAGCAATGCAGCAAGCCAGGCAGTCACCATGCAAGAAATAGTCATTCAGACAGTTTTGCATGAGACCAGAAGCCTAACTCCTGGAATGGCAACTTGGGGAAATTTTTAACGGTAAAAGCCACTGTTTGTTAGACTATTACTGTGTGCTTACTTTGCAAGTGCTTATGCACTGAGACATTTAATTCTCACCACAATACTCTGGGATCAGTACTATTCTTCCCTCTCACCTGCCCACCTCCATTTTATAGATAAAGAAATGGGCCAGAGAGGCTAAGTAACTAGCCTGGTATCACACAGCTAGTAAAGTGGTGAAGCCAGGATTCGATCCAGGTTTGTGGGACTCCCCTCTGACTCAGCCTATGCTCTTAACCCTTGCTACTCAAAGTGTATTCTGGTGGCCAGCAGCATCAGCAACACTGGGTTAGAAAGGCAGCAACTTGGATCCTACTCCAAACTCACTAAATCCAAATCTGTATTTTAACAAAATCCCTAGGTGATATACTGATTCTCTCCATGTCTCTGCACTGCCGACCTGGGGAACTTCAAGTTCTTTTTTTCTCATATTGTGTACAGTGGTTCTCAAACTTTGAGATACATCAGCATCGCCTGAGGACCTTCTTAAAATGAGACCTTGTTCTAGAAGAGTCTCTTGATTGTTAATGGAAAGGAAGAATCTATTTACTTGCCTCCATCATTTGCTGTCCATATCAGAGGAACTTTCTTCTTGGTCACTGACTCATACATGCAAATTCCTGAGCCTACTGCCAAGAAAATTTAACAGTGGAAAGTTCGAGGGGGAGAAACCCCTCAAACATAGAGAGTCAGAATCTATAAGGATGGTATTCAGGCATCTGTTTTTAACAAGGTGGATCTATGCACATCCGAGTTTGAGAACCACTGACGTTTGGGAATCCCAATTACTCTGTATTTCCAGGAAGGCAAGTCATTGAATTCCAAGAAAGGCGAAAAGATAGAGGACATTCAGAAATTGGAAGCCAGATGCACAGCCTGCATCTTTTAAAATTTAGTCTAAAGATGGAGTTCTGTTCCCCAGTCAGGAGTTTTGGGTTACGCTGAGCTCCCTTTCAAAGATAAGAGTAACAGTGTCTACCCACTCCCTCTACATAATTGTGAGTTTTCTGCCTATCAAATTGCATGAAACAACAAGTTCTTGGACGCTGTAAATAGTTGGGCATAGGAGTGTTTTCAGCAACAAATTTCCCAGAGCTACTTTGGGTCATATTTTCCTGAGTATTTTATGTCTCTAACTTATAAGGATTTAGATAAATTCAGTCCATCAGACTTTAAGTGCCTGTTTTGTGCTTAGCTCTGTGTTGAATTCTGGGTCCCATTGCTGTCTGTCTCTGTGACCAATGGACGCCACTTAAGTGGCCTCCCTCCCCTCACAGCTGGTTTCAGGGAATTGAACAGGGTTCCCGTATGTGCTCCACACCCCTTGGCCCGTCGAGCACAGGGGCACGGAGAAAGGAGAAGCTGGACTCACAATAAATATTACCAAGGGCATGATTTAGCTGAGCTTTGCAGCTTATGGAAAAAAAAATTTTTTTTCTGGGTGACTTTATTCTAAATACTGAGTTAATCTTTTTTTTTTTTTTTGGTACCTTGGAAAAACCTCATGGTAACAGCATTAATAATTATAGGCACGGATAGAAAAACTCAAAACCATAAAGTAGGTTATGTGCAGACACAAAAGAACATACATACTAGAAGGTGAGAATTTACTGTGTGCTTAATGTTGTTAACACATTAAAGATTTCCAGATCCTCAACGAAAATATTAGAGGCTTGGCCCAATATACAATATATGAAACGTGAGCCAGCTTTCCTAGGGAAAAGGTCTCCCCCTCAAAGGCTTTTATTTTACTAGGCCTAAAGGCATAGAATGTACCCGGCTTGGTGAAAGAAAAAAGTCAGAGCGACTAAGAGTCGAAATGGCAGAGACCAGGGTCTGCCGCTGAGCTCATCCTCGGGTGCGATTAGCATCTCACCTGTTGATGCATCTGCCAGCTCTCTCACACTAATGAGATTCACATGGATGTTTCCTGATCTTCAGCCTAACAGACTCCCGTGACTTTCACTTGTTTGGCTTGTGAGCAATACAGAGACGAAGCTGATTTCAGAATCTATAGTAATTACAGTAATGATGACAATAAAGCACCTAATGTTTGTGTGCTACATTGTGGTTTATGAATCTGGAAACCTTATTATTCCCTATGAAGTGGATATTAGAGAGTTTCACTTATTAAATAAAAACAAGGAGGTTTCTAGAGGTCAGGCCGCAATCACACCCAGCTGGTGGATAATGGCCAGTACTTAAACTTGTACCCAGGACCTCACCACCACATCATAGTTGCCTTCCTAAATCCTCCAAGTTCTTGGGGTTTCTAAATGAAATCCGTAATTCAGTAAATGTAGAGGTTGATGCCGACTTCAGATCCCAAGTGCTAGGTACACGTTTGTCATTATTTCCACCTTTGTGCAGCAGGCAGATGTTTCCTTATCAAAGGCAGCCAAACCCTAGCAGAATGATGTTCACCTGGACTGGCGAACAGGGCAGAGTTGAGGCCATTACCTGGATGAATCAGGTCAGAAAATGACTACTAAGCCAAAGGAGTAAGACAGGAATTATCTTGATTATTTGCCTACACAGCCCAAATTCATGCTATAATTGCTTATACCATTTCTATTTTTGCATTTAATAGGTTTTACAATGTTCTTCTTTGAGCAGGAGGCATTTTACGTTTGCCTGGGTACAGATTTCAATACTGTCTGCATCTGCTATCACTAGAAGGATTGTAAAAGGGAACACAGCTTTGATGCAAGACTTAAAAGTACACTCCTCATTTTGCCAGGATTTGAGGGGAGAGAAACTTTTTTTTTGTATATGTATCTCAACACTACTAGGACAATTTCCTTTTTAAAATCTGAGAGCTGGTATAAAGTGCATCTGCAATTCATTGGCTGTGTAACGTGGGATAGCCATGTTATTTAAGCTTCAGTTTCCTCATTTGTAAAGTAAGTATAATAGCAGTACTTATGGCATAGGGTTGTTGTAAGAATTAAATGAGATATAATGTGTAGAAAGTTCTTAGACATTTTCCTACCATGTGATAAGCTATTGTTCTTGTTAATTGATTTCTTTATTTGACATTCTCTCCCCAAAAAGGAAAAAAAAAAATCTACTCTTTTTAATAACACTTTTAGTTTATCCACTGAATTTTATCTTTCTTCTACAATTACAAAAGTGTTAAATATTATTTGTAATCAAGTAACGCCTGGATATCTCTTGGAATTCCATTCCCTTTATGTGTGTTTTATAGCAACATATGGTAATGCTTGGGAAGAGTAGAGATTTTGTTATGCTATTATCTTTATTATTCAGTGATTATTTGGCTCCCAGAAGCAGGTGTCTAATACTGTCCATCTTACTATATCTCACCTGCTTCTTGGAGAGCCATGGGAAGTATCTATAAGCTCCTCTTTCTTATTCCTAGCAAGTAATGAACTCAGGCTCAGTGACAAGGGTGATAGGATCTTGTTCTGTTGCCCAGGCTACAGTATAGTGGCACAATCATAGCTGACTGTAACCTTGAACTCCTGGGCTCAAGTATTCTCCCACCTCAGCCTCCTGAGTAGCTGGGACATTCCAACACGCCTGGCTAATTTTTTTTATTTTTTTGTAGAGATAGGGTCTCGCTATGTTGCCCAGGCTGGTCTCAAACTCCTGGACTCAAGCAGTCCTTCTGCCTCAGCCTCGCAAAGTGCTGGGCTTACAGGTGTGAGCCACTGCACTCAGCCTCAGTGACAAGTTCTAATGCCAATACAGTCTTGTAGAAAGGTTTGAAAATCAGAAAGCCTGGATTCAAGTTCAGACTCAATCACTTAACTAGTTATATGTCCTTGAACAAGCTGCTTAACCTCTGCTCAACCTCTCCAGCACCCCATCGAGTTGGGATGTTAATAGGACCTCTTCTTCTTCTTTCATAGGATTATTGTGATTCTTCATAGAATGAAAGTGATTTTAAAAAACACTGAAGCATTAGATCACTGAGTATCATTATGGCAGACTTATTGATATAAAAATTATTAACAGGACCCATGACAGGATAATGAGATCATAAATAATACTTTGTCAAAACAGGTCAATTTTGATAAATAAGCCTTTCATAGAGGCTGAACAATAGATATCACTCTTCTTTTATTTAAAAAAAACTAATCTGACCACTTTTGTTTAAATCCAATTGCTTTTCTCTCTCATTGTATTAATGTAGAAACTCCTTCAAATTTAAAGTTCTAAAAGGAAGATTTCTTCCAAAGGGCCTCAGCCTTCTTTGCCCCATGGGTTTGAGATCATAAGAGCAGATTCTAGACAGTTTCCTTCTCTTTTTGATAAACAGAGAAATCTAGATCGTGGAATGAAGCATGGCTTTTAAAATTACAGCTCAAGGCCAGGTGTGGTGACTCACACCTGTAAGCCCAGCACTGTGGGAGGCCGAGGCAGGAGGATTGCTTGAGGCCAGGAGTTTGAGACCAGCTTAGGCGACATAGTGAATGAAACCTTGTCTCTATAAAAAAAATTTTTTTTTTTCTAATTAGCCAGGTGTGGCTGCACCTGCCTGTAGTCCCAACTATGCAGGAGGCTTAGGTGGGAGGATTGCTTGAGCCCAGGAGTTAGAGGCTGCAGTAAGCTATGATGAGGCCATTGCACTCCAGACCAGATAACAGAGAGACCCTGTCTCTAAGAAAAAAAGAAAGAAAAGAAACACAGTTCAGAACAATACTGAACAGTTCAGGACTCAGGAACAAGCCAGACTGCTGGATTCAAATCCATACCAGCTTTGTGACCATAAAAAGGTAATCAACATCTCTGTACCTTGGTTTCCTCATCTATGAAATGCTTGTAGATAGTGTTTTTCAGTCTTTGTATCCTCCGTGCCTGCCATAGTCCCTCTCCAGGGGTGTGCTGGTAAGCCAACTCCCTAAAAATAAAAGAGACTTGTAGTGCTTGCTGATTTCTGTGGTATAAAGACTCCCACCATGCTGATGTCAGACCACTAGCAGTTTAATAACCGGCCTGCCAAATTTCTTAATATTGGGTCATCATCTCGCCACCCTGGCTGGGCTGGCTCCAGCACACCGCTGCCTGTGACTTAGGCACTCAGTCAGTGCAGAAAGCTCACTCAGTCACGCTGGCTGCTTCATCAAGTAATACTGGGTACTCTACAAAAGAAAATGAAAATGATTTCATGATTCAACCTGAGAAAGCTAAAAAAAAAAAAAAAAAAAAGAAAAAGAAATAAAGAAAGAAAATGAAAATGACAAAATTCAGAAGGAAATGTGTGTAAGATAGTGCACTAGAGGTAGTGTCTCGTTTTAAATTCTGATTTTCCAGGCACAGAAACATCAAATTGCTTCCCTGCTATCAGATCAAAAATCAGTTCCATAACCCGAGTTAGAATCCAGTATTGATGATCACAATTCAAATGTTCCTGACTTCTGGACAGCCCCTCCTTGATCCTCCTTCCCCCAACTGCTTCTTCTGCAGTTTTATTTAATGAATTGTCAGAGGCTTGCTACATGGGAGCTGGAGAGGGAGGAGTTTTACCTGAGTTTACCCACCTTGCCTCAGACTCCCCTTCCTGATATCCCTCTTCATCACTGATGTGCTTTTAGAGTCCTGTACTGTGGTTGTCCCACGCCTCCCTTTAGGCTAAAAAAGAATTTAATTCATCCTCACAGGTTACTCTTTCTCTAAATGATAGACCATCCTGCCAGGTGACACAAGGAAGCATTTTCCCCAATCCTAGCTGCTTTCAGCAATTTCATTATAGCAAGCAACTTTCCAAATTGGAAAAAATAACCCTAAATTGGAAAAAATTAAAAGTCAGCAAGATTTGAAGCAAGCATACCTCAGACTACTACGCCTCCTGCCCACAGCCCTCAGGCTGGCCTTCTGTGGGCACAGTTGGCAACAACAATGGCCTTTCCTTAGGAGCTCCCTGGCCTTTCACTGTCACTGCATTAAAGAACATTTTTCCCCCATATGCATATGTCTCTCTCTGAGCCTAAGCCTCTGACTCTCTGTGTTTCTTGGTCCCCAGAAGGCTGGGGCCATGCAGTTCCCTCATCTTGGAAATGTACAGATTTGTCTCTTGCCTCCTGCACCTGCCTCTTGAAGATGAGACTTTCCATGTGTGAACCTACAAACACACATACACACAATCATCATGTCTTCCTCTACATGGGAGTTCCCTATAATGTGCATTCAGTAAAACATCCATGAAAAAATACACTATGTGAATCTACACATTTTAAACTATCTTATATCCAACATCAGTCACTGACCACTTGGGCAGCAGAGATTAGCCCAAGAGCCCTTCAAGTAAGAGTGAGGGTGGTTCTTTGTAGTATTTATTAATACAAAAGATCTATGAATGAGGAAGGCCTCACTGGCCACTTCAAGGTAACAGTGGCCACTTACTGTCACAACCCCGCTACCACAGAAATAAAGATACTTTTGTTAAGTCATATGCCCATAGAAGTGAGGAGAATGGGAGGAGGGGAGGCAACAGCAGCACGAGTTTGGAGGCGGAAGACGGAGGGACAAGTGGGAAGGAAGAGAGAAGTTCTGAGAGAACTGAATTCTAACTGGTAGAAGGGAAATCTCAGGACTAAATCCCCAAAGACTCAGGAATTGGAGGCACCAGTCACTTCTGAAGAGCAGGTGGGTGGGGAAAAGGGTTTAAAATAAGAATCGTTAAAATAAAAGTCTGTTTAAGAGGCAGGCGGAACCCAGCCTGAATTCCCACCTCCCCTCTGCACAGCCAGGCACAGCTCACCCTGGTCTCAGGACTGGAGCGTGCCTGTCGCTCCACTGCTCGGGGCATCAGAGTATATTTGATGTGCTCATTGGACACTGAGAGCCACGACCACCCCTTCTCCACCACCACCCAGCCCCCCAGTGTTGGAACCAGGCCTCCACCCTCCCTCTGAGCAGGTGATAAGAGTCACTACTAGGGAATTGGACCATCCCAGAGATACTGTCTCTGTTTCACAGCTGACAAACACCACTTGTGCTCAGAGCTTCCCATCAGATCTCTAGTTTTCTAGTGCCCCACTCCCAATATGAGCTGATGAGCAAGGATTACCGACAAGCAAGGAAACCCTCTAACTTGGAAGATAATGTATTGGAGTTCTCCAGAGAAACAGAACCAACAGGAGATATATTTAGCTGCTCCTCAACTTATGATGGGGTTACATCCCAATAAACCCATTGTAAGCTGAAAATACCCTAAGTCAAAAATACATTTAATACACTTAACCTACTGAACATCATAGCTTAGCCCGGCCTACCTTAAATGTGCTCAGAACACTTACGTTAGCCTACTTTTGGGCAAAATCAACTAATACAAGCCTATTTTATAATACAGGTTAAGGATCCCCTATCTAGAAATGCTTAGGACCAGGAGTATTTTGGATTTCTATTGTTTTTGAGATGTTGGAATATACTTATTGGTCAAGCACCTCAAATCCAAAAACCTGAAATCCAGAATGCTCTAGTGAGAATTTCCTTTGAGTGTCATATTGGAACCTAAAAAGTTTTGGATTTTGGAGCATTTCAGATTTTGGATTTTCAGATTTGGGATGCTCAACCTGTGAAGTGTTGAGTATTTTATGTAATTTATTGAATACTGTATTGAAAGTGAAAAATGATTGTGTGAGTAGTTTCTACTAAATGCATATTGCTTTTGTACCATCATAAAGTCAAAAAATCCTAAGTTAAACCATCATAAGTAGGGGACTGTATATATATATGTGTGTATATGTGTGTGTGTGCACAGGTGTGTGAATGTATATATATGGAGATGGAGAGAGATTGATTTTAAAGAACTGACTCATGTGATAATGGGGGCTGGCAAGTGTGAAATTTGTATGGCAGGCTAGCAAGTTGAAAATTCACATAAGAGTTGATTTTGTAGTCCTGAATTCAAAATCTGCAGTGAAGGCCAGCAGCTGGAAACTCAGGGAAGATTTCTTTTATGTTTCAGTTCTGAGGCAGAATTCCTCCTTCGTAAGGCCTTGAACTGAATAGATAAGGCCCACCCACATTATGGAGAATAATGTGCTTTATTTAAAGTTGACTGATTAGAAATTTTAATTATATCCACAAATACCTTCACAGAAACATCTATACTAGTGTTTGACCAAATAACTGGGCACCAATAGCCTAGTCATGTGAACACATAAAATTAAATATCACAGAGACCAAAGCAAAGAAACAGAAAAGCAACTTGGAAGAAACTATGCAGGGAGAAAACTTCATGAAATATTGTTAATACCCTCAGAGAGATACTGTAACCACAACACAGGAGCAGGATGCTGTGTTTAAAAAAAAAAAAAACAGTAAACAAAAAAGTCCTTGGAAAATGACAACATAAATGAAAATCTCAATAAAAATCTCAGAAGATGAGACACTCTTTCAGAAAGTAAAGCAAACCTCCACAGAGGTGTAATATAAGAGAGAAAAATAAAATAAGAGGAAGATCCAGGACATCTGAGACCCAAACAATAAAATTTCCATAAAAACAGAACAGAGAAAACAAAGGAAGAAAATAACCAATGAAATAATAAATTTTCCCAAAATTAAAGAACAGGAAGTTCCAGATTGCAAGGGCCCACTGAGTACCCAGTATTGGTTGAAAATAAACCCACACTAAAATACATCCTTGTAAAATTTCAGAAAATTGGGGGCAAAAACAAGATCCTCCAACATGTTAGGAAAAAACACCCAGGTCATGTACAAACTTCAGAAGCCCAAATGACTTTGGATTTCTCCAAGTAACATGGAGGGGATTGTTTAGAATTCTTTACACAACCTGACTGTCAGAGAGATATCAGGGTGGAGTAAAGACATGTTCAACTATGCAGGGTCTCACAAATTCATCTCCTATAAACAAACCCTTTTTCAGGAAACTACTGTGGAATGTGTTCTAATGAAATGAGAGGGTAAACCAAGAAAAAGGAAGATAGATGATACAGGAAACATGAGATCCAACACAAGAGAGCAAGAAAGCAGGGTGAGAGGACAGCTATTCAGGTGGAGCCAGTCAGAAGGCCACAGGAGAGACTTCAGGGGATGAAAATACAGGGCACCAGGTGCAACTAAATGCCGAGAGACCTAGTTGATGAAGAGTTTGGAGCTGAATTAACATATATTCAGAAATAAGCAAGCCAAAACACAGGGCATTTTTTTCAGTCCAGGGAAAACAAAAAGTTGTACATGAAAATAAAAATATAATCATAGTTCACTACATGGCTTGACTGCAAATAGCATTTTATAGTCATAATGCAAACACTGATTATTGATTTAAACAAAATTACCATATTACATATTGGGAGGTAGGGACATCAGAAGAGTGTTCCTATGTTCATATGGAGCTGACACTTTGAAATAAAGGACATAGTGGAAAGGCAAAAGAAAATGCCTACAACTAAAATAATCACAAAATAGCAAAGTACCCTGGAAGGAAATACTGAAATACTAAAAGGGGTGTCCAAGTTACTTCTGAGGAAGTGTAAATGGAAGGGGGGCTGCTAGTGTACAAAATAAAACTTGTACAACTATCTGCCTCTTTATTATGAACATATATAACTTTAACTAAAAATCAAATCTTAGGTATTTTTTAAAAAGTAGGGCAAAAATAGTACCCTAATTTATTCATCCTTTCCATCTCTGAGATGTAGATAATGCTGTTTCCTCTTAGAATATTACTTCATCTGGTATTAAATATTCTCTGTAGTGGGGTTCTCACTACCTATTTTTGCATGATGGGTTCATGAGTAGAGAAAATAAAAAAGATGCAAAAATCAGGATCCAAATGGAAGAGCTGGGTGAAGGCTGTAATTCTTTCATTACCCTGGGTATATAGCAATCTGAGGTTCCTGTGATTGACAAATATCCTCATCTTACCTGCTCTCCCTTGACTTCCTTTTTGGGTGGGGATTTTAGTTCTTGGCTAAGGAGAAAGGGCATGGCAGGTAGGAGAGGGGCTCCAGAAAGGAGGTAGCTTGGTACCAATGGTAAACTACTCCTATCTGGAAACATCCATCCTTTTACAGCAGTAGCCTGGTGGAAAAAGCATCTTCCTTCCCGTCTTGGTCTTTGTTCTTGGAATCTGTCCCTTGCGTTTCTCTTGCAGTTCTCACTAGCATTCATGTATGTGGTTAATTAGGTGAATTTTTGTGGTCTAGCAGAGAATCCAAACTGTAGCTTGGCATTTTTGTGTCAAGATGTGTTCCAGATAACCAATTTGCTTTTCATCTTTGGAATTTGGGCCCTGCCTAAAATACGGTTCAACAAGGAATTAGGAGGACGTGTTAGGGCTGAGTCCAAGCACTCTGAGCTTTAGCAGTGGCATCTGTGGCTCATGAGGTCCTCTGTTTCCCCAGGCTATCAGTGTACCTGTCTCTCACAGTTCACGGGGAGAAACTGTGAATCCGAGATCACAGCCTGCTTCCCAAACCCCTGCAGGAACGGAGGATCCTGCGACCCAATAGGCAACACTTTCATCTGCAATTGTAAAGCTGGGCTCACAGGAGTCACGTAAGTGAGATTGTGCAATAGACTTTCTGTACACTGCTACCTGTTGCTAAGAAAACAAACCAGTAAACAACTAACTGGGATAAAATGTTTACCACTAAAAGGACAAGCAAAGGATTAATACCTTTACTATACATATAAAGAGTGCTTACAAGTGACTGAAATGTTAATAGGGATTATCTCTGCGTAGTGGGATTATGGGTAATTTATATTTTTTACTTTACGCTTCTCTATATCTTCAAAACTTTATAGAATGACTGTGTATTCTATAACTACGAAAACAAGCCTTTTCAAGACAGTCATCTATGCCACCAAATATTATATATCCAGTACGATTCTGAGGCGGACACTACCCATTTCCCCAGAATCCATTAACTGGACTCTACTGCCTAGCGTTTTATGATCATTCTGAGAAACTAAAACTTACCATTCCTTTGCAAACCTTTTTTCCCCCAAGAAATGATCAAAATTAAAGTGTTTGCTGAATGGAAAGAGAATGTTTTAAATTCTTAGTAAAATGCCACTTTCAACCATCCTTGATCGTTTTAGAAGTATATATATAATCTCAAGCAAGTGATATTCTAATTACAGATCAGTCTTATGTATTCATTAGAGAAAATCTCCCAAGGACTTTACCAGGAAATACTTAGCTGACTTTGAATTGCTGGATGTAATTTAAAGTAATAAAGCAGCATTTATTTTTAAATACTCTGTGATTCTGACTAATTTCCGGCTGACCTGGCCCCAATCTGTTCAAATTAGGGACATTCGACTACATTTTAAAAGGTGGATTACCAAAAATATAGGTGACTGGGCCTTTTAAATGAACATATCAGAACAATTGCTGAAATAGAGAAAAGTGAAGAAGAAAAGGTGTATGTTCTCAAGGAAAGAATAAGACTTAAATGCTTGCCTTATAATTATACTCAGAGTGAGCCATGCTTTAAAGGGAATAAAAATGATTCAATTATTTTTTCATTAGAATGCTTTAATCATTTTTTTCCTGATAATCTACATTATTATTAGCCTTTAACATAAGCAGAGAATCTGGAAGATATGTAGCCCTCCACTCACCCACCTACCTGCTACAGCCCCCAGCTTCCCAGAGGGATGAAAAATTACTGTAACCATTAGAGGAAACTGTCAGAACCAAAGATTTTTTCCCTCTGGGGAAACTCTATAATGGGTATATAGGTTCACAGCTCTTTGTCTGCAATTCTACAATCCCAAAAGCTCCGAGAACTAAAAGGGTTTGGAGTATGTTAGTGGCAAACTAATTTGGTGGCAAAACCTGTTCAAAACTGCCCCGAGGTTCTTTCTAGTCTTTATTTCTCTCATTTAGTGTGAATATCCATATGTTTCACTGCAGAAACACTAGTAGATTTGATTATGGGATCTCACGGCCGGCACCAGTTCCTGTTTTGGGGGAGGGGAGAGTATTTTCTATAACGTGAGAGAGACGTATTGTATGTCCTTTCTAAAACTGCACAATTTGAAATTCTGAAGTGCATGGCGCCGAGGATTTGGAGACCAGCCCCTCTTCAGTAGCATGTGCTGTTCGTTCTCTTCCTACTCGTCCTCTTTCCCGCTACAGTCTCCTCCCTCCCCCAACCTGGGTAGGGGAAGAGGACCTGGGAGCCAATGGGTCAGGAGGGACCCCTTAACCCAAGATGATGGCGGGGGCCACAGTGGGCACAGAAATGCCCAAATTAAGCCTCCCTCGTGCCTCCCCCTCCCCACGCACACACTTTTGTTCATCTGTACCATTTGGGTGCTTTATTTTCTTTTGAAGATGTCCGTTTTTTCTCGAGCTGCGGGACACGAGCCTGTGTCCGCAGGTCCTGATGTTGGGGAGGGGCTTCTGTGTGTTTTGTCGCTGAAGGTGCGAGGAAGACATCAACGAGTGCGAGCGGGAGGAGTGCGAGAACGGCGGCTCCTGCGTCAACGTGTTCGGCTCCTTCCTCTGCAACTGCACGCCGGGCTTCGTGGGCCAGTACTGCGGGCTGCGCCCCGTGGTGGTGCCCAACATCCAGGCCGGCCACGCCTACGTGGGCAAGGAGGAGCTCATCGGCATCGCCGTGGTGCTCTTCGTCATCTTCATCCTGGTGGTCCTCTTCATCGTCTTCCGCAAGAAGGTCTTCCGCAAGAACTACTCGCGCAACAACATCACGCTGGTGCAGGACCCCGCCACGGCCGCGCTGCTCAACAAGAGCAACGGCATCCCGTTCCGGAGCCTGCGCGGCGGCGGGGACGGCCGCAACGTGTACCAGGAGGTGGGCCCGCCGCAGGTGCCCGTGCGCCCCATGGCCTACACGCCCTGCTTCCAGAGCGACTCCAGGAGCAACCTGGATAAGATCGTGGACGGGCTGGGGGGCGAGCACCAGGAGATGACCACGTTTCACCCCGAGTCGCCCCGCATCCTGACTGCCAGACGGGGCGTGGTTGTGTGCAGCGTGGCCCCCAACCTGCCCGCCGTGTCACCCTGCCGCTCCGACTGCGACTCCATCCGGAAGAATGGCTGGGACGCAGGAACTGAGAGTGAGTAGGCAGTAGTAATGCAACACGAGTTATTATTGCACTCATGCTTACTGGGAACCCGCAGCGCCCAAGACTAAGGCGAGAGAGAACACGCCTGTGCAGCCTGTGCAGAGCATTCCCTGTGACATGTGCTGGCACTGAATGTTCACACTTGCCCTAAAAATTGCTCTGGTTCTTACCCTCATTGACAGATGGGAAAATGAGGCTCAGACAGGGTAACATCACATGGCCAAGGTCATGCAGCTTGTAAGAGGCAGTCATTACTCAAATTCGTGTCTTCCAGACTCTAAAACCGCTCTTCTCACAATAGCAGGCCATTGGTAGTAGGTAATGCAAGAGGCTAGCCACATAAGTCATGTATGGGAGTGTGTTCTGGAAGGCCAGTGGGAAAAGGAGAGTATTTCAAGACAGAGTGAAGATGTGAAGGAAGCAGAAGGGCATTTGAGTTGGACCATGATGGGTGAAAGGGTCTGGGAAAGGAAGGCATTCAGGTATATGATCCCATATGATCAGAAGAAAAGCAACTTGTTCTGTTTAGCTGGAAAGCAGGGTTCATGAATCAAGAGGGGGGGAATCATAAGACAGGAAACGTGGTCCCAGCCAGGTGGTGGTGTTTCCTTCTCCCTTTGGGCTCATGCAGCAGCATTCTAGGCACAGGGAACAGCTGCAGATGCAAAGGTCCTGGGGTAGGAAAGAGCTTGGCGTGTTGAAGAATGTCACAGAGAGGGTCAATGTAGTTGGAGCTTGGTGAGCTCTAGAGGATAGCAGATGCATTTTAATAACAACACTAGTGCAGGTTTTAAAGCAGGTGAGTGGCATGAATTAATTTACATTTTTAAAAGCTGGCTCTGGATGATCCTTGGAAAGAGATCGAACAGGACCAAAAAGGGAAGAAAGCAGAGAGCCAGTTAGGTAGCCTCTATGAACATCTAGATGAGAGTGATTGTTCGTGCCTAGCTCCAATCAGGGTGAAACTATGAAAAACTCTGTTGTTCTCTATGACTTCATCAGGCCAAATGGCTTTATATCCCAGGAGCAGCGGTGTCCTAGATAGCCTAGAAGGCTGTGGTTACAGTTCTGTGGTATATGTTGGGGGCTGGGGGATGCACAATTTTAAATGGAGCTAGAGAGGATGTGCAGCCAAGGAGATAAAGGTTGTCTGCATGGAGGAAGGGGCATTCCTTCGGGTATCTTTAAGCATAAGTAAGATTTCAGTAGGATACTGTTGGCGAGGAAGCAGCTCAGTTGGTTTGGGGGATTCACCTGAGGCATGTCTGGCTCTGTTTCCAGGAGAGAGGTCAAGGCTGGAGCTGAAAGTTTGGACATTACCTGCATGCAGGATGGTTGACTTTGTAGGCGGGTGAGCTCACCGAGGGAGCAAGATCAGAGAGAAGACGGTCAAAGCAGGCCTCCAAAGGAAGCTTAGAGATGTCTACATGTGGGCAGTGGGCAGAAGGGGAGGAAGCAGGCAGGGAGACAAACACTCGCCAGCAGAGAGAGAGGAGGAAAAGTGGAGAGGGCAGCTGTGGTCAGCAGTGTGGAGTACTGTAAACCTGTCAAGGAAGACACAAGCTAAAAAAAAAATACTGAGCCTGACGCCCAGAAGATTCTTAGGATCTCAAGAGTTTCTCAGTAGAACCATCAAGGCAGTAGCCCAACTGCAAGGGTTAAGGGCAAAGAGATTTGGTGAGCAAACAAAGGCAGCAGATAAACGTAAAGCCTCCACTGCTGTGTGTTGCAACATCTCCTTAAATCCTCACACCTGTCCCATGTGGGCACTGTTACCAGCCCATCGTTTCATGGAGGAAAAACCGTCTTGAATAGGTTGAATGACTCACCTAAGGGCAAAGGGAATCAGGATTAGAACCTGGTGCATCAGGCTCCAAACCTGTGCTCTTACCAGCACTGCCCTCCAGAGGAGCTTTGCCAGGAAAAGAGGGCAAGGGTATCAGAGGGAGAGGATTTCTTGATGATGGGAGAGGGCTGAGGATGAGATCTTTCTACTCTAGTGCCACCCCAACAGGCTATCTGCTGATTCTGTCTTTCCATAGACACACATTTTAAGTAGTTGCCCTTGGGTTGTAACCATAAGTATATTCCCTCCCAAATTATCTGTTAGAGTTAGATTTGACCACAGTCTTGCCAGTCCAGTAGCTAATGGGCTCTTTTTTATTTAGCAATGAGAAAAGGGGGTTTCGAATAAACGAAAGAGTGGAGAAAGGAGTTTTATGCACAGCACTGCATTCACCAGGGTGGATCATTTGTCATTTCCTCCCCGTGTTCAGGGCTAAGCTTGTGCATACCTTGTGCTTGCCAAGGCACATCTTCATATTTTCTGCTCTGTGGCTGTTGGGAGGTGAGTTTCTCCCAGGCATCTCCCTCCACTTATAGCAGTTGTTTATCTGTTTATCCAATTCACTGCGTTGCTGTGGCTTCAGCACCTGACAGCCCACACGGAGCCACCATACCTGTTCCTGACATCACCCTTTGTGGAAGAAACTGATTTCTGTGGCCACAAAGAGGAATAAATGCTGCCTCAATCACAAGTCTGCGTCTCTTTGTACCATCAAGTTACATGATGATTTGCAGCTTTTCCTGGTGATCATTTCCGCCCCCCACTTCCTGATATGACAGCTTTATTTCCAGAATCCACCTCAGGCCAAAATTCACATTTCCCCCCAAAGTATTGTTGGGTTTTATTGAATACATTTCCTTCTTTGTTAAGCAAGGCAAAGTTAGCTGGCGAGACGATCTCTGGGCAACTAATTCATTTTGCACTTGACAACCTCAAGATATGGGCTGTTTTTATTGCTTCCTTTAGTCCATCAAGCAAGAAAGTAGCCCCAGAGAGTTGAGGGGGAGAGGGAAGGGAGAGAGTGTGTGTTTGTGAATGTGTGTGTTGGGGGGGGGGGGGTCTGGCTGTCTTGATACAGCAAAGACGGAGGATGCACATAGACACAGGCACATCCACACCATCGACTGCCCTCCTGCCTGACACAGGGTGCAGAACGTTGTCATTCCCAAAAATGATACAACGCTGCCCTCTAGAAGACGAAGCTGAAAATGCCACTCGCTCCCCAGAGATGGAAGTTAGGATAAATGGCATTCTTGCCTATAAAATATTTATGCCACTATTTTAAAAGTAATCTCATTTAACCTGGTGTTGACACCTCATCGGTTCATGTAAATGATGTAAATGAACTCTGAATGGCAAAGAGCAATGCAGACACTTCATCCTTGGTTCACTCTTCACGTAGTTATTTCATTTTGAGGAGGGAACAGCTCCTTTTGGCTGTCAGTTATTTGGAAGCTCATTTACTACGAGGTTAAAGGTTTCGAATCCATAATGTAAATCACTTGATTGACAGACCTTTGCCCCCAGTGACACAATCAATTTTCTATTGTGGAGCTAAATTATTTTCTCTAAGCAAATGGAAGAGCCCCAAGAAGTGAACTAGGTGGGAGGGGTGGGCAGAACTAGGAATAGGCCCAAAGGTAACCGGTGTCATTTCTGCTTTCTCCGTGGCTGTCCGCGAAGACAAAGGGGTTGATGACCCGGGAGAAGTGACCTGCTTTGCTGGCAGTAATAAAGGCAGCAACTCTGAAGTCCAATCCCTCAGCTCCTTCCAGTCGGATTCTGGCGACGACAATGGTAAGAAGTCATCAGATTTGTTCCAAGCGGGTGGGTTCAGCCTCCTGTGCCGGAAGACAGTGGTTTTAGGGGAGGTGACGGGATGGGACCAGCTTTGTTTCTTGACCTGTTCGTGGGCTTGTGAGCATGTTCACCAGCTTCGGGGTTGACCCATTGTTGGGTGTCATTGCCAAAGGAGCCCCCATTGAGCTGTGAGCAGGCCCAGGGATCTGCGTCAGGGGTTGAGGAAGTTCCCGTGGACCTACAGGAATGAGTTCTCTTTCAGTTGGTTCACAATGGAACTACCTCATCCCAACTGGTACTCTTCAAGCAAACAGAGTGATTTCTTTCTTTTTTTATTTTACCAATGATCTCTTCCCTCATCACTGGATCTCCACCTTCCCCATCATTAGAAATTAGTTCAGAGACGAGAGCCTTCCTGCAGAACCAGTGACATCTTCGTTCAGTTGAATCCCCCTTATAATCATTTCAGGTCATGGGCTTTTGGAGAATTTATTAAAAACTATGAAGCAACTCCTTAGAAAAATGCACATACACCCAAAACGTCGCATGCAATTCCTCATAGATCTCAGACTGCATTGACACTCCAAAGCTGCTACCTCTACCTCTTGTGAACTCACACTTATGAAGAGGGTGCTAATGCCGGAGTGAGTTTTCTGAGCCAAGGAACCAGCTTTGGAGGATGGGTGGTTCTCCCTAGGGCAGGGAAGGGAAGCAAAACAGTCATAAAACAGTGAGTGTTTGCCACATGGTGATAAACCAAGAACAATTTCAAGTAGTCATCCACAGAGACAGGCAGCCTTACCTTAGTCTGTAGCTTATGTCATTTTCCCATTTATCAGCAACAGGCAAAAATTGGATACTTATTAATTTATGTAATCATTCATCCTATAAACCCTGCTGACTTTCTCCTGTGTGCTGAGTCCTGTGCTGAGCATTTTGTTTGTATAAAATGAAAATAGCATAGTCCTTGCCTCTCAGGTAAATAGAGGAGCAGGTGAAGTCCAAGACCACAGAAGCAGTCATGGAAGTAAAATATTCTCCTTTCTGCACCCCACCCCCAAATCCTGGCCCTCCTGAGAATTGCAGAAGCTTCATTGTATCTGTCTGCTGGGATAACAAACCAGATGACAGTGGATTTTTTCTAACCGTTCTTAGAAGGCCAGGAATGTACCCCCAGATCTGTTTCCCTTGGTGTGCCCTCCTTTCCTCATCCACAGCCAGAAGAAAGTCTGTGGCTAGTTTGCATTCTGTATAGAAGCACCAAAGGACATACAGTGTCCAGACTCCAGGCAGCAGCTCCAGCAATGGTGCCTGGTTGACTGTTCTCACAGGCTCTGCTGGGTGTGCCCTTAAGGTCACACACTTGCCCTCTCATGCTTAACATTCTGCGTTTGGTCCCAACTGAGGCAGGTGGTATTGTTAGGAACTTTCATCAAATTTGGTTTAAGCCTGATCACCTCTCCAGAAGCTGCTGGTATTGGGTGCTAAATCAACCCATAGAGACCACAGAGATGTCCTGCCCTATTCGAACTGTTTGAAAGGCCAAATGCTGACTTCTGTCTACACCTCACCAGCAGGAGCTGCACCTTGGACTGTCCTGGGCTATCGGTGGCATCATGTGACTATGAAGCCATCAGTCCTGCAAAGGTTATCCTCTATTACTGGCATTTGGTTCAGAGCCGCATGACTGACCAACAAATAATTATCCCCAGGAATAGTGAGGTCTTCCTCTGAGAGCCTTTGGGAATTGCTAAGGAGAAATTAGCATGAGCTTGATAAGCCACTTGTCTTCCTAGATTGATTTAAGTGGGCCATGAGGTATGAATTTATGACCCAGCAATCCCAGAAGGACCGGGCCTGGATTTGCTGCCATTTCTCTTCTGTTCCAAGACTCCCCTGGACTCCCTAGATAAAAGTGTCCACTGACACACTCCCTAAGGGACAGATTTTGGGGAGGCTTCAGGTGTTTGCATGCTGCGCCTTCACTGTTGTTGCCGTTGTTAAAAGAAGTTAATGTGTGTTTAAAATACACAACTAACCTGAAGCTGTCCTTCCCCTCCCTTCTGTCTTCTTTTCCTGACCACTAGCATCCATAGTGACTGTCATTCAGCTTGTCAACAATGTAGTTGACACTATAGAGAATGAAGGTATTTACTTTTTTTCTTCCATAGCATTTCTTTGTATAAAGAGTTATCCTTTTGGAAATTTTGCTTCCTTGTTACTTTGGACTAGGGGTGATTTTAATCAATTGGCCACCGAGGGGCAGTAAACAGGTGGTTTCAAATGAGACGTAGAGTGTTCTCTCCAGGGATTGGTTTTACAATTTTGAAAAAAAAAATCTAGCTCATAATTATTTTCAATATATGTGGTACTCCTTTTATAAAATCCCAAGAGAAGAGTACTCAATTAGTTGGAATCTAGATTAATACTAAATTCATTCTTACATTCAACATGTATTTATTAAGCACCTACTATGAGCTGAGAATGCTTAAGAAATCATTCAAAGCTATAATATTATGGATATTTATTTCAATAGGTGACCTTTATTGGGGCCTTAATAAAATTAGGGCCTGGCATAAATAGGATTTATCTTTTTATTTCCTTAATAACAATAGAGAGAAATGAAAAAAGCTAAACTTAGCCATAGCCCAAAGGCCTTTAGAAGCATTTTTTTAAGTTGTCTAAAACGTTCTTTTATCCCTCTTCATATGGCTTGGATTGTCAGTTTTACTTTTCACTTTGTATTTAAACAGTGTCTGTCATGGACCAAGGACAGAACTACAACCGAGGTGACTGTGCCATGACCCTAGCATAACTTTTTATTTATGCATTTTGAACTGCTGAGTTCATTCTTACCCCATCCCTGTCCCTCCATCCTGATCTGAATTTTGCATGTTCCAGGTGTCTTGTGTGCTCAGTATTGGATGTGAAGGCTCCACCGGCATTCCTCTCCTAGCCTCATCCCCTGTGCTTGCAATTCACCCATTCGCCTGCACACCTCCCTGCCCCCTGTGGTCCACAGTACAGCTGCTATACCTCTCTGCAAGCATGCTGCCAGCCCAGCTCTGCAAATGGCGCGTGGAAAGGAAGAGGGAGTCGGGGTGGGCTCAGGGGTCCTAGAACTGTCCCTTAGCATGCCCTGGCTGGCCAAATCATGGCCTGGCTGAATGTGAAGCTCTGCAGCAACCGGGCACCATCCATCAGAATTGCCATCACCTTGTTCTCGCTGGGCCAGAGCATGGCTGGCCCCTATAGACCCTTGTAAGAAGCA
The DNA here is from genome assembly GCA_028533085.1 of Varecia variegata. Taxonomy (NCBI): domain Eukaryota; kingdom Metazoa; phylum Chordata; class Mammalia; order Primates; family Lemuridae; genus Varecia; species Varecia variegata. The sequence goes on along the minus strand of CM052438.1, from coordinate 123,735,440 downwards.
TGCGGATGACCCTGGCTTCTCAGGGTCTGTTGGATGCTAAGAAATGCATGTCAGGTCCCTTCTCTGCTCCTTTCCCAGCCCTGCCCCAGCTCCGGTCTGGAGGAAATTAATTGTCATGGCTTTTTTTCTTGCAGCCTATCACTGGGACACCTCTGACTGGATGCCGGGGGTCCGCCTGTCGGACATAGAGGAGGTGCCCAACTACGAGAACCAGGACGGAGGGTCTGCACACCAGGGCAGCACTCGGGAGTTGGAGAGCGATTACTACTTGGGTGGCTATGATATCGACAGTGAATACCCACCCCCTCACGAAGAGGAGTTCTTGAGTCAGGACCAACTGCCTCCTCCTCTGCCAGAGGACTTCCCAGACCAATACGAGGCCCTGCCACCCTCCCAGCCTGTCTCACTGGCCAGCACACTGAGCCCAGACTGCAGGAGAAGGCCCCAGTTCCATCCTAGCCAGTACCTCCCTCCTCACCCATTCCCCAATGAAACGGATTTGGTGGGCCCGCCTGCTGGCTGTGAGTTTAGTACTTTTGCCGTGAGCATGAACCAGGGCACAGAGGCCACAGGCCCGGCAGACAGCGTGTCTCTGTCCTTGCACAATTCCAGAGGCACCTCGTCCTCGGATGTGTCGGCCAACTGTGGCTTTGACGATTCCGAAGTAGCCATGAGTGACTACGAGAGCGTGGGCGAGCTCAGCCTCGCCAGCCTCCACGTCCCCTTCATGGAGACTCAGCACCAGACACAGGTGTAGAGGCCACGTCGTGGGCGCTTTGCCCCGTTGGTTACGGAAAAGTGGAAGGAGATTGGCTGGGCTCATGTCTCTCGATGGAAAGTAGCTGGTGGAACTAGGAGGAAGTATGGAACTTCTTCACAAGTCATGCTGTCGCAAGCAAGCTTGATTCCAACTGGGTGAAAATGAAAGGCTCAGAAATTGTTTCTGAGAGATGACTGGTAATCCTGGATGTTGGTGCCTGCGTTCCTGGCTAAGAGTGCACAGAGGGAAAGAAACTTCACCCACTGAGTTACGCCGTAGCGCTTGTATGGCTTTGTGCAGTATTGTGCCCTGGAAGGTGTTACAGCATCAGTCCTTGCAGTATTAAAAACTGGCAACAGCCAAAGAAGCGTTGTTGCATGTATTTTAAGCCAATGAATTGAAAATAGTAGTAATGATTGTTGGAAAAGTTAGTCTCTTAGGCAAAAGAAAAGAGAAGCAAATATTATTAAACAAACAAAATGGGCTAAAGCCTTTAAAATCAGCTCTATTTTTTTTAATAAGCTGCCCAATTTTCAGCTATAAAATTAGGTTCGAGTAACATGTTTTAGTATGCTCAGTTATTTCTGTTCGTTTGTTTGTGTTAAGCATCCAATATAATATAGTTGGGTTTTATGATCTTTGAGAAAGGTATCAATGAAGAAGCTACTTGGGTTCCATTTTGCGGGTTAGGGAGGAGGTTAATGTTGTTTGAACATTAGAAAGAATGTGATTATCTAGTTTTGTGTTTTCTGGTAAATATTCCTGTCCGTAATGACAGTTCTCACATGGCTGCGGAAATTGGCCTTTGTTCCTCTCTTGTTCTCCAGAATGAGAGATATTTAGAAGTTTAAGCAGAATTCACAAATTCGGAGGGAAAAGGAAAAAATGATACTTTCAAAGTTTTCAGCCTGGATAATCACAGTTCTTGATAATGCAGATAAAAATTGTGTGTTATTCTAAATTGGTAGCGTCATCATTATAAATACAATTACATTTTAAAAAAGAAGAAGAAAGTAGATTAGTTATTGTGTATAAATTACAATAGTGTATGTGTCTGGGCCTATGTACAAATAAGTGCTTGCACTCAATAAGGCTGCTCTTGAGGAAAGCTAACATGAAGGTTTTAGGAAATAGACCATATTGAAAATCCTGCCAACGAGCGTGGCATACCTTCCAATTTCTCTGATCTCTATGATGTTAGAGAAACATCAAATGCCATATTTTACTCCCGTTCAATTAACTTTATTTTGGTACTGCCATTTATATTAACTGAAAGCAAAACTGTGCTTTTTAAAAACAGTATTTTGCTATAATTTTCTAGAACTGACCTCTATTTGAAAAATGTGTAATACTTAATTATACCCTGGGGTTCTCTTCCCATCTCTTTGGCCATGACTTTCCAAAATTAACAGGAGCATCATTCCACTGGAAATTTAATAACCCAGTCCTCAAAACTAAAAGTTGACAAGTTGAGTGACTTTCCTCTTTTGCTTCAATCAGATTATGGCCACCTGTGCAGTGGCCATGGTAAATAAATGCATATTTGCACTATCTGCTTAATGAGCAAATCTGTGTCCACAGTTTCTGATGGCATATGGCATTGGTGTGTAAACCGTACTGTCCTGAGTCTGCGTATCATCCACTCAGATAAATTTTTAGTTGTTTCAATTGTGTTTAATCTACTTACATCTTTGTAGGAGTCAGTGTTTCTGGACATTTGTTGTTAAAAAAAAAAAAAATTCCTTTTCATTCCCAAACTTCCTGAGTAAGTAGATCCATTTCCCAGGTTTTTCAGCCTTTTCCACCTATCTCTTGGTTAGACCTACTCATGGAGGCATTATCCACACTGTGGTCTTGAAATAAATTAATTTCACTAAGGCCGCTTTCAAGAATAAAGTCTTTGGCATTTTTCTTATGTAAGAAGCACATTTGCAAGAATCACAGAAAAAATGACAAACTAATGGTCTAGAATAGAATCACTGCTACACTTTTAATAATGCAATGACATAAAAACCATCAAAGGAAAACCAACAATTCATTTCTTGCCCCCGGGAAATATTAGAATTAGATTAATGCCGATGAGTCACTACTGCTTACACAGCATCTCTTCCAGGGAAAGTGCCTGACTGACACAGTAATGAAGGAATAAATAGATCCTAATGCAGATGTGAAGTCACTGAAGAAAATTGTACCCACCCTTGGCCCTGACCTATATAAAATACCTCTTTATTCAGGATATCTTCCCCTGATTTTCTGCGGAATAGCTCTGCAGCTAAATATATATCAGACGAGCATGTGTTATGTTTTTGTTCATTACCTTTAAACACATCCCTTATCGCTTCACTTTTTGGAAAATTAGATTACCCTGTAAATTACAAAATGGTTTGCAGTCAGGCCAGGAGGGAACTATGTGGAGATGACCACTGATTCAAAGAGCTGGAAAGGTCTGATTTGCTAGTCCAACCTCCTTATTTTATCAAAGAGGAGACATGCCCAGAGAGGGGAAGGGACTAGCAGCTCTCACAGAGGACACTCGGTAGCTAAACAAGGACTACACCGGCCCATCTGGCCAATATTCTTCTTACCTTTGTTCATCACTAAACTGCCTTGAGCTTGGGAGCCACCTGCTTCTGATGCACCCTCTAACCTCCCACCATCCTTTCTTTGGAATATGCTAGAAAACAAAACCGATGGAGAATATTTCTCTGGAAGCCTCATGATCTTATGTTTCCTCGAAGGCCCTCTAGGAAGGGTACAGTTTCATAATTCACACATTTCTTTGGACATTCCTCAAAATATTGCTTTTGCCACATGAGTGTTTCTAAAATGAGGACGAAGTGATCATTACCGAGTTGAACTCAGACCAGTCATCAATTGTAGTGAAACTTTGATTATACAATTACCTACTGCGTGCATTTTTGTTTTTGTTTTTCTTTTGTTTTTCTTCCCACCAACACTGGCTGCTATTCCTACCCCCTCCACCATGATGAACCACATGGGAAATATCTATTAATACACCAATTTGGTTTTTTCTCTTTTTTCTAACATGTATGTGCCACCTCCTGGAAGCCATTTTCCATAACTCGTTGTAGGCACTTGACTAATATGGCACACATCCTGATTAGGTTGAGAGTAGCTACACTGCTGGTTTTTGTCACACAGTAAGCAAGGGCTTCGGGGCAACAAAAGGTGAATAAAGAAGGTGCTTTGTTTATTGCCTTCTGTCTGTGACTATTTTGCTGCTGAGTTCTATCCCATGCCAGCTTTCCACGTGCCCTTTTCCTGCCCATTCATGAAACTCCAGGTTTAGACTTAGTGCTGTCAGTAGGTCAAGTCCATGCATTTGAGGTTCATCCTGTCAGAGAATCAGTGTGAAGGCCTGGAAAGGGAACTATTCATCATTTCTGGGATTTACCTGGAACTGCCCTTGGAAATCACTAGCACATCCTGGTTAAAAAGCAAGTAGAATCTATATACCACTGGCCTTCTCCTGCTTCCTTCCCTCCTCCACCCTAACCACTGCCCCCACGGATGCTGTGTCTGCGTCATCATGGTCAGGGAAACTGAGAAAAGAGATCATCAAGATAAATTATTTAAGACCCAGAAAACAGTTTTATGTGAAGTAATTCAGGAAGATCTAGTGTTCTTCTTGCACGGGTTGTCTGGATAATTGGCCTTTTCACTCCGCTGCCCTGTCAGTGCACAGATTTTGCTAAGGTGGTTAGGCTTTTACGTTTAATGTTTCTAGTTTCAAACCCTGGGAAATGGAGAGTTGAAGAGGCATTCATTCAGTATCATCATTTTGTGTGGTCTGTAAGAAGGCAGTTATGTGTTTTTGCTGGTTTGTGTCCCACAATGTTCAACTGCACATTAATCTGATGAAAATCCACAATGTCTTTGAGCTTCTGGTGGTTACAATGCTGGGGTTTAAAGTCACCATTTGTGGGTTTGGCATCAGGTAATATTTAGCCAGCTGGCTAAAAGATAGGAAAAGAATAAGGTATTTCTTTCCTTATGTAATAATGAAAAGCAATAATTACAAGTATGTAATAATACACAAAGGCCATAATTAGTCTCTTCCAGTGTTTAGGATGCACTTGAGAATCGTATAGTCGTTTGGAGTGTGTTTGGACCCATTAGTATGTATTGTAGTACCCTTCCAGCAAACAAATACCTGAATTGCTACTATTTAACAATCTTATGAGCCCATACTACTGCATTTTGGGAGTGGCAAATGTGTTTGGAAATGGAAGCAGTTCTTTTTAAGCACTGTATCAGAGAGATTGACTTGTACATTTGCCTGTTGCAAACAGGCTGGTTTGTAAAAGATGTATGTTTTGGTGTTTAAAATGTTTATAAAATTGTATATAAATGGTTTCAATTTTCCAGGATTTTGTAGATACTATATTTTATGCCTATCAGGATGCTTTAATTTGGGGGGTCGAATATAACACTAAATCATCCACGCTGTTGGTCTGCAAAGTTTTGAGGTAACTACACACACAGAAAGGATTTTAGATTTTAAAGTGATGTTTTTTAATCATTTCAAAATGTAACCTTTCTTTTGTTCTGTTTTCATTTAACTTTCTCTGTTTTCAAGAAAATGTTTTCATTGACTTTTCTTTAAATGAATGTGCTTTGCCCAGTTAGTATTTGATTTTTATGCCATTTCAGAGTCAGAATGAGGTATATCATTTCTTCATACATATGCACACTCACCTAAACTTGCACACACATCACACACCAAACCTTATGCAAAGGGGAAAGCTAACACTTAAAGTGAATTGTGTCCCTTATAGAAATGGATTGTTTCTGCATATATTGCTGTTGGCAGTATTCAGTCTTGTGTTCTTTTTCTAAAAAATGAAAGAAAAACAAAACAAAAAACAAAAGACAGCCAAAAAAAAAAAAAAACAACAACAAAAAACTCAACAGTGTACAGGTTTGTAACTGCCAAAATTTGATGGTTAAAACAAGTTTTCAAGTAAAAAGAAAAAAATGAAACTAACAATTGTGTTGACTCTTTTTAAGTGTTTCCTTGTATTTGTCTTTAATTAATTGCTCGCTTGACACTTACGGCAGATTCTGCAGAGCATGGTGGAAAGACAAGCCAGGCTCTTTAAAATCTCTAGTCTACTCCTCAGAGGGGTCTGTACTCTGAAGGGGATGTTTTTGTTTTGTTGGTTCGCCTTTTTTTTTTTTCTTATCTCCAGAAAGACTTCCATTTGTTCTGGGGCACATGTGTTGAAATCTTATGTAACTTCTTACTGGGCACACACCCTGTGGGATTTCCCTCCTGAGAAGAATGAAAAGACCGCTGGAGGCTTGAACAGGTGAGGCTCATCGAGCGCCACCTCCGCAGAAATTTCTCCTAAGCACGTGGCCACCTCTAGTAGGCAGCAGCTCCAGTACTCCTCTCTCTCTAAAGCTGGGAGCAAAATTGGCACTTGAGTTTTCCTCCAAAAAGCTCCAGAACTTTTTTCTATATGGAGTGAAAGACACTTAAAATATATACAGGAGAAGTTGGGGCCGGGGAGTAGGGTTCAAACTGATCATTTAAAGAGGAAGTGACATTATAAGAAGTTAGCCAGGGACCAGGAAGAACTCCAGGAGGAGAGGCGCGCCCTTTGCCTTGCCCCTGTGAGCACCGGCAGGGAGAGGCCCTTCCTCGGGCCCCAAGGGCTGCTGATAGAATGATGGCCCTGCCTGTGCCGGCAGTAACTCCAGCTGCCCCACCCCCTGAGGAATGGCTCCTTGGTGGGCATTCACCTCCTTACTTGACATCCTCACTGATTTCAGGAGCTCACCTTTGGCTGTACTCCCTGCACGGCAACCGTCTGGTCACTTGTCTGTCCCCGCAGTGGTATGCAGGTAAGTGTTTAACAAGCAGCTGAAAAGGGGTGGGAGGCACTAATTTGTTATCTTTGCCAATTTCCGGGGTATAAATACTCCTACCATGGCCAATTTCAACTTACCAAGGTAATTGGGACGGGCTCACAAAATTCCAGAGAGTCTTAACAGCTGGCACAAGCCAGTATGAGCCAAATCCAGCTCACATGGGCTCCCCACTACATCAGAAGCTGCTTGAGGATGGTGTAGTGTCTTCATTATGTTCCTATCCCAGATTCCCAGTGCCTAGCCAGCCCTCATTAAACGTTTTCGACTGAATAATTAATCAATGGTGTCCAGCTGAATCCCCTTGTCCTAAATCCTTCCTCATTTTGGTAACTTTAGCAACTTCAGTGAAAAGGAATTAAAGAGAGGCCAGTGTTGAAAATGTTGGAAATCTCCTGCCTTGCAACCACTCACTGCATTGATGTGTTCGTGAACTGAGCATCAGGAAAACTATCAATGTCTGTGTCTTTCATGTGGCCACCCTTAGCAGAAATAAAATTGATTTAAATCACCACCCATACCTCAAAAAATGGTAGAACAAACCGGAGACATCAATTAAGAAATAGTATTGATCTCTCAGGGAAAGAGGAAGAGAAAAAGACATTTGATGTCTATCTTCATTCTCTGCTGGTTCATTAGGATAAAAGGACTAGAAGCTTGGAAATAGACGTCTGAGGAAAGGTCACTTTTTTTTTCTGTCCCTGGGTTGGGATCCCCAAGACCACTCCCAGGTTTGATGGTTCACTAGGAAGATCCACAGGACTCAGCACATAGTCATACTCGTGGATAAGATGTATTACAACAAAAGGATACAAAACAAAATCAGCAAAAATTAAAGGCACATGGGGCCAAGTCCAGGGGGAACCAGACACCGGCTTCCACGAGTCCTCTCCCAGTGGAGTCACACAGGGTGTGCTTAATTCCTCCCTGCCCCACACCAGCAACAAATTATGACGCTATGTGTGAAATGTTGCCCGCCAGGGAAGCTCATTGGAGACAGCACACAGGGTTTTTATTGGGAGCCGGTCATGTCAGCAGCTTCTGTCTGGGATTTACCAAAATTCCAGACTCCCAGGAGAAAATCAGGTGTTTGGCATATATAATATTGTTTGCACAGTTTAGACTTAGTGAGCCACTCTTACCATTCTGGAAATGGTGAGAACCTCCCCTGAAGTCCAAGTTCCCAGACACCAGCCAAGCACCAGTCTCATAAGCAGGCCTCCCAGAGGACAGCAGTCGGGCTTGCTATGTTAACTCCTTCATGTGCAGTCCCTCTGAAATTTCCACCAAACTGACACTCCCCTGTTTGCCCAAACTCCCAGCAGTTACCAAGCTCCCTTCTTCACAATGTCCTTTGTGAGTAGGTCAAAGCTCGCCTTCTTTACCCGTCCTCCATGGAAGAAAGGATCTGGCCAATACGATGCTCCCAAAAGCATCCTGAGTGAATGCAAGCCGGGCAGGAGAATGATTCCGTCCAGCAAAAATTACCATCATCTCTGATGACCAGTTTTGGATAACTGCTAGATTTGATGGATAACTGCTAGTTTTGATGCACAACTGGATGGTTTCCCAACCTAGATGTGCAGCTTGAAGCAGTTTTCTCAAAATTCTTCCATTTTTGTCTCTATTCTTTTGCTTTTTAAATTCTATTTAATTTTCAGTCAATTATGCCTACTCCATATTGTTTTTAATAAAGAGGATTTGGAACAACTTGAATATTTAACAGTAAGTGATAACTTGGAACTGGCACAAAAATTAAAACAGCCTAACAAGCCAAACAGGAACGAGTGGCTTAAAAATGGAAAATTTTTAAGCTGGGTGCTGTGACATGTGCCTATAGTCCCAACTACCTGGGAGGCTGAGTGGGAGGATCCCTTGAATTCGAGTCCAGCCTGGGCAACATAGTGAGACCTCATATCTAAATTTTAAAAATAAATTAAATTTTAAAACTATATAAATTTTAAAAATGAAAACATTTAAAACTTTTAAAAAGTATTCCTTTTTTTTAAATTTTTCACCCATTTTAATTGCTTTCCAATGGTTTCCCCCAGATAATAATCCCACCAATACTTACACTATGTAACAACCTATATAACTCACTGTCTCCACCAAGTTCATGAAGCCCCACATTCCAGAAGCCATACTGCTGCTCTGGATTCCCAGGAGATCCTGGGTTGGGGATTGCCATGGCTCCATGCTGCCACCATGAGAACTGGCTCTCCAAGCCTCCACTTCTATGAACATTGCCACCTGTGCTACTCCTCTCTGTCTGCCCAGGGACAGGCACACAGAGGAGAACCAGATGGCTGGCTGGAAGTACCCCTTCTCGAAAGTACCAGATGCCTTGCTCTCAGGCCATCCATATAGATAGGAAGGTTGAGGAAAGATGGATGTTACCAAGAAAAGCATAAGCAGATCTACAGCACATAAATGCTGAGCTACTGTAACATCAGGCCACGTCTGAATGATCATTCTATCACAACATTTAACCTTGAGATTATCTTCGTGATACAGAAAAACACAAGGAATTGCCTAAAGCATGAATTCCCTGAGTTTCATCAGAAGCAATTGTACTACTCAGGCTGTGGAATTGGGGTCTACCACTTTGCTTCTCAAATTGTGGGCCATGGACCAGCAGCATGGGCCTCACCAGGGAGCTTGCTAAAAATACAGAATCCCAGACCCACTGAATCAGAATTTGTGCGTCAACAAGGTCTCCAGAAACACTGCTTTAGATTTCCAGCCGGACCTGACACTCACCAGCTGTGTGCTGTTACTTAATCACCCTGTACCTCAGCTGCTGCTTCTACAAGGTAGGTTGATTACAAGAAGACAATAATGCAAAGGGCTTAATACAGTGTCTGGCAAATAATAAGCATGCACATGGTAGCTGCGTGTTATTTTTCCCAACTTTCGTCTAGGCCCCACTGTGTAGAATGGGCTTTAATCATTTCCAGGGGGCCAATCTAGTCTGGCTGCTGGGGAAACAGTTCATTTTATAATGATTTTAAAATTTAATAAAAAAGAAAAATCCTTTGAGTTAAGCTCAGGTGGTCTCTGGCGTCACGTTTTCTGAGAAAATTCTTTGGAGCATTATCCGGCATCTTCTTTAACTGAATGTGTTATGCACAGAGCGGAGGGCCAGGGCTTTGCATAGCTGCTGAGGCTCATCATCTCTCTCGCCCGGTCATTTTCCAGCGAAGCCAAGGCTCTGATCAACTTCAGGAGCTGCTTCTTGAGGCAGAGACTTTAAGGCTGTATCATTTCTGTGACCCAGAAAAAAAATAGCACTTAACTAGGTCACAAAGGAATTCAGTGACAGGTGAGGAGGATCTTGGTGTGTGGGAAGGCTGACAGTTGGGATGCTTGTTCTAAATAGCAGGAAATGACTTTGAGAAAAATGAGATTAAAATGACCAAGGGAACAGCAACTTCGGGGACAAAACTAAAAGCCAGCGATAAGATTTACTGTGTAAATAATCCACCTAGCATGGAAAAAGGCTAAGGATGGGCTCTGAGCACAAAGGGACTTTTTCATGTCTCCCAATATAATTAATTAAGAATTCAGGATACAAGGTAATTAGAGAAACCGTAACCCAGAGGCATACTGCTGAATTATTCTGATCATTTTTAACAATGAGAAAATTTAATTTTCGGCTCATATGGCATAGACTTTAAGTTTGGATAATGTGAAGAGCAATATTCACACAGTGAAGTCAGCAAATTAGATTATTTCTTTTGATTTTGATTTTCTAGCAAAAATTGGGATTGAATGATTAAATCTAAATCATGGAAATGATCATAGGAACTAAAAAATACTTGAGAGGAAAATGTACACACTGCAATTGAATTTCATGTCTTCTTTAAAACCAAGCTAACAGTGTTGCTCCCTTTGTAATTATTGTGCATGAGTGTGCGTGTGTGTGTGTGTGTGTGTGTGTGTAAATCTATTTAATTATTTGATGCTATGTACTGGGGGAAGGGGAAATGCCTAAATTATTTCTATATATAATGGAAGTGATGTTGAGTTACTAATGAATTACACCTGCTTCCCTTGACAGGTAGAGGCTGCACATGTTTTCAGTCTCCAATTAGTACTCATAGGGTTAAAAATTAAGAACTAAATTGACTTTTTGATGAACCTAGCATGCACAGATGTGCCACAACCTACTATGCTTACTGAAGTACTCATTTTCACCTTATTTGAGGCATTGCTTATGTGAATATTTCCAAATATTTTCTGTGATGCTTTTAAATAATTCACCAGTTGTCCACTGTGCATTTTCAAGACAGAATGATTTTCCCATATTTGTTGCCTCGTTTTGTATCTGTAAAATCCCTACTTTAATTGTACCGTCCAGACTTCCAAAGGCCCTATCTGAAAGTACAGCTTTGGTTTCAGGGAAACCTGGCTGTGACTCCTGTAGTGGGTTGCCTTGTGTCCCACAAAAAGACATGTGGAAGTCCGAGCCCTCAGGGTCTATGCATGTGAACTTATTTGGAAATAAGGTCTTTGCAAATGTGATCTAGTTAAAAATGGGGTCATATTAGAGAAGGGTGGCCCCTAATCCAAAATGAATGTTGTCCTTATAAGAAGGAAAAAAAGAGACATAAACACACAGGTGAGGAGAATGCCATGGGAAGACAGAGGCAGAGTGTGATGTATCTCCAAGCCGAGGAACACCAAGGATTCCACACCCTAGGAGAGGGGCACAGAACAGATTCTCCCTCCGAACCCCCAGAGGGAACCAACCCTGCTGACACCAACCCTTACAGTTCTGGCTTCCAGAACTGTAAGAAAATACATTTATGTTGTTTTAAAGCCACCCAGTTTGTGATATTTTGTTATGGTAGCTTTAGAAAACTAATACACCTTCTAGCCAGGTTTGAGACCTTGCACAAGTTTTTTCACTTCCCTGAGCTTCTGATTGATTGATTGATTGATTGATTTCTGGGTGGATTTCTCTTCTGAATACTGGGTTTTACAAACCTTACCTGCCTTATAGAATCAGGGTGGTATTTAAATGAGATGATGCTTATGGGTGCTTAACACTGTGCCTGGCGCATGCTAAAATTCTAGTTTCTCCTCAGTTCAAGAAGGCTGGCAGGCCAGGCACGGTGGCTCATGCCTGTAATCCTAGCACTCAGGGAGGCCGAAGCAGGAAGATTCCTTGAGCTCAGGAGTTCAAGACCAGCCTGAGCAAGATAGAGACCCCATCTCTGCTAAAAATAGAAAAATTAGCCAGGAGTGGTGGCACATGCCTGTAATCTCAGCTACTTGGAAGGCTGATGCAGGAGGATTGCTTTAACCCAGGAGTTTGAGGTTGCAGTGAGCTATGATGAGGCACTCTACCCGGGATCAGAGCAAGACTCTCTTCAAAAAAAAAAAAAAAAAGAAAAGAAAGAGGCTGGAGACAGAAACACAAGCCCAAGCCCAGTACCCATAGAGCTAGCCAGCCCTGTCCTCCTCAGGCAAAAGGACCTTATCTGTGCTTCCCTTTTAATTCACAAGCAGCAAGAGCAATACCATTAATAAAGAAGCTGTTGTTGGGGCCAATGAGGGAGAACTCTCCACACTTCCACCACCCTAACAATTCCTGTTTTTATTTTGTATTATTACTTTACAATCTTTTGTACATTTGCATCATTTTTCATAGTGGTAATCACAGTACAAAATATCCTATTTTGTATTCTGTATATTTTAAACATTTTTCTTCTACAAAGTCATAACTAAGTTTTAATGATTTACCTTCTTTATATTTGAGGGCTATAGATGAATTCATGGAAGATGGAGCTTCCAAGATGGAGCGCTGAGGGGAGGGGGAGAGGAGAAGAAGGTTTAATCTTCTAAAGCTGGCATCAGGGGTGTCCCTTTCCCTGGGACATCCCTGTATTGCGGGCCTGTCCAGGGGGAGATTGTGTTCAAGAGTGAGAGCCCTTGGAGACGTGGATGCTGCCAAGAGGCCATGAGAGACCTTGAGGCCAGGGCTTAGCACCCAGCTTGGCACAAGCAATGGGCACTTCCCAAATCTTTACCCTTGTTTTCCAGAGGCAACCTCCTCAGTTTTCTGCGAGGGTTTCTCAAGGCTGCTTTTGTTGCTCTCAGGTTTCATGTTTATTTGGGGTGGCTGAAGGAGATTGTGGACCTCTAAATTGCCTCCCAAATCACCCCTTGGTGTGCCCACTGATCACATGTTTAGCCTCAAGGACCACCTGGAAGAGCCACTCCTCCCCTGGGAGTGTCACTAGACCACTAAAGCACCAGCTCCAAGGAACTTGGAGTCAGGGTTCTCCAAGGAACTTGGAGTCAGGGTTCTCCAAGGAACAGAACCAACAGTATGTGGAAAGGAGGGGGTGGGGAAAAGAGAGGGAGCGGGAGAAGGAGAGACTGCCAGCTGAATTCCTTCTTACTTGGGGGAGGTCAGTCTTTGTTCCATTATGGCCTTCAGTTCACTGGATGTGACCCACCCATATTATGGAGTATAATTTGCTTTGTCCAATGCCCACCAATTTAAATGTTAATCTCATCTAAAAAACATCTTCACAGAATAATGTTTGACCAAATATCCCGCCAAGTTGACACCTAAAGTTTATCATCACACTCCTTAAGGGCAGGAAGTCATGCCCTCTTACTATTAACAGCCTGGGGCTGGGGAGATGATTCATGTTCTTTTTTTTTTTTTTTTTTTTGAGACAGAGTCTCCCTCTGTTGCCCGGGCTACAGTGAGTGCCGTGGCATCAGCCTAGCTCACAGCAACCTCAAACTCCTGGGCTTAAGCGATCCTACTGCCTCAGCCTCCCGAGTAGCTGGGACTACAGGCATGTGCCACCATGCCCGGCTAATTTTTTCTACATATATTTTTAGTTGGCCAGATAATTTCTTTCTATTTTTAGTAGAGATGGGGGTCTCGCTCTTGCTCAGGCTGGTCTCGAACTCCTGACCTCGAGTGATCCACCCGCCTCGGCCTCCCAGAGTGCTAGGATTACAGGCGTGAGCCACCGCGCCCGGCCTTCATGTTCTTCATACACAGTTGACTCTTGAACTACGCAGGGTTAGGGGCACCAGCCACCTACCTGCACAGTAGAAGATCCACATATAACTTTTGGCTCCCTAAAAACTTAACTACTAATAGCCTGCTGTTGACCACAAGCCTTATCAATAACATAAACAGTTGATTAACACATTAATATTTTGTATGTTATATGTATTATATCTAAATATATACTGTATTCTTAGACTAAAGTAAGCTATAGAAAAGAAAATGTTATTAAGGAAATCATAAGGAAGGAAAATATATTAACTATTCATTAAGTGAGAGTGGATCAGCATAAGTCTTCATGGTCTGCGTCCTCATTGTCTTCACATTGAATAGGCTGAGCAGGAGGAGGTTGGTCCTGCCGTCTCCAGCAGGGCAGAGGTGGAAGGAGAGGCGGGAGAAAGAGCAGACGCAGTTACACTTGGTGTAACTTTTATTGAAAAATATCTGTGTATAAGTGGACCCATGCAGTTCAAACCCATGTTTTTCAAGGGTCAAGTATATTTTTGTTTTTACTATAAAAGTAATTGATATGAATTTTAAATCAAAAGACAAGTAAAGAAGAATACTAAAGGTTGTCCTATCCTCAACTTAGTCCCCAGAGGCACCCCAGATAATATTTTGTTGCATATCCTTCCAGTGTTTATTCTCTATATGTATGAAATTCATTTTACAAATCTGGGCTCCAACTGTACACACTGTTCTGAAACTCACCTTTTTCCCTTGGTGGGGGTCTCATTGTTCCATGATCAGCACATTGTTTTAGCAGCTGCACATCCCACTGTATGGATGTACCTTAATTTATTTCATAATCCCCTTACTGATGTACATTTTACATTGTTTTCAGTTTGGGGCTATCACAAACAATACTGCAATGAATATCATTGAATCTCTCTTAGCCATCGTGCTCAAGTATATTGTACAATGAAAATCTAACAGTGAAATTGTTAGATGAAAGGATATACACATTTTAAATGTTGCTAGACATTGTCAGATTAATAGGTGCCTAAAAATGTGCATTGAATTGATTTTAGAAGATGCAGAGTTCTTTTTTCCCTTAATTTTTTTTTTTTTGCACAAGTATTTACTGACTGAATAAAAAAAGACCAAGTTCTAAAGCCAAGATAGCAGAGGAGGAAGGGAGAGAGAAATGGAAGGGGAAGGAAAGAATCAAGATTAAGAAAGAGGTGAGCATTATTTTTTTTCCCCCAGAGACAGAGTCTTGCTCTGTCACCCAGGCTGGAGTGCAGTGGCACAATCATAGTTCACTGAGGAACACCTGAGCTCAGGTGGTCTTCCTGCCTCAGCTGAGTAGCTGGGACTACAGGTGCATGCTCTCGTGCCAGGCTAAAGTGAGAATATTTTGATTGCAATTTATATCTTGCTCTACTGGTGCTGCAGACAGTACATTCTACCTCTGAGGTCTCTGAGGGTTTTGCAAAATGACTGCCATGAGATAAGCTCCATGAAGGCAGGGCTCTGTTTAGTCATTATGTAACCCAAGCTCTCAGAACAGAACCTGATCGAAAGAAATTGCTGGGTAAATATTTGTTGAATAAACAAATGCATAAAAACCAGAACCCATGGAGGGTTCTGAACCCATATCAATAAGATATGAAAAATATCTTGCACATCATGCACTCGGTGCATGGTAGCTTCACTCAGAATAACAGATACTATTAATAAATTGTGCTGTCAGTATTAGAACAGTGAGTAAATCCCAGTTTGCTGCCTTCAAAGCAAGTGCCTTCCTACCGCCTCACAGGGGGCACCCTTGGCCGAGAGACTGCATCTGCAAGTGGGATTCAGGCTCTAGGCTTGTGCTGAAATTCACACAAGAACAGGGTCAAATAGTGACAGCAGCACAGTTTGGAGTAAGCAAGGCCAGGGGTCCTGCAAGATTTAAGCCTGGCCTGGGGCTACATTTTCCACTGAGGTTGCTTGCTGTGTGGGGCATAGTGTGAGGGAATACAAATGTTTTCTCCTGCAGAATTTCCTTGTACAATGTGCAGACCCGTTTTCTTCGTGGCATTGAAAGAAGGTGGCAGGAACACTGTGTAGGTTCTGCCACACACCCTGTAGCTGTGGCAATTATACCAGTTTGGATAATTGTT
Source organism: Varecia variegata (assembly GCA_028533085.1). NCBI lineage: Eukaryota > Metazoa > Chordata > Mammalia > Primates > Lemuridae > Varecia > Varecia variegata. The sequence goes on along the minus strand of CM052438.1, from coordinate 123,719,635 downwards.
TTGTAATTGCTGCTGTGATTTAAAATCTAATGTTATCCTCCAATTGTTCTGATGTCTTTTCATGAATAATGCAATCATCCCGTGAGCCCTCTGCCAGTTTCTCATTTAGATGGGCCCTGTGTTTGAGTTATGCTCCATTGTCCTATGCACCATTGTCTCACAAAACTAATGCATGCGGCAGAGACAATACAGGAAATAATTAGGATGTGGCTAATTATGGGAAACGGGAATGTGAGTGAGTAAGGTATGAAGTTTTTTCTGGAAATATTTCCAACCCCCTGTTGGCCTATAGGTAACCAGGTGGGGGAGGACCAGGATTTTCTTTGAGACCATTAGTCTACAGCTCTCTGTGTATGCTGGACATACTTGTTCTGTCTGATGCAGTGGGATTTCTCTTTTCAGAACAGAAGGAAAACAGATTTTTCCATAGGGTGACTTTTCTCAGTTGTATTGTGTTGTCAGCACCAAATGCAAATAGCTCTGTAAACATGAGCTGGTGTGTCTCCCTACAAGGCCAAAATACCAATTGTTCATATGAATGGGCAATGGCAGCTTGGATTTCTGTTTTTAGTATCTGGGACTGGGTTTACTATGATGAAAAGAAATCAATTGTATTCAGACGAGTGATGATAAAGTCATTTTAGAATTTCAGCTTAGCTTCTACCCAGGGAAGGGACGGACCATCTCAGCGTGGTAGAGCTCGTTCACTTATTTCTATGCTGATGACACAGATGCCATCATTACTGGGCCCTCTCCGGCCTAATGAAAGTGAGTGGAGCTACCCTACCCTCCATGTTATTTTTGCATGAGAGGCCAAGTTAAGTTTTTGAGAAAGCTTAAAGCCTGCACCTGTTGTTTAAAGGAGAGGCACCTATCTGAGCATCTGTGGCTCCTCCCTGCCCACAGCACCAATTCCAGACTCCCTAGCTGGGCCTCAGAGGCCTTCAAGGACCTGCCCATCTGTTCCTATTGCCAAACTGCAGGCCAACCACACTGCCCTCCCTGCTGACTCCCCTCTAGGCCGCTGTACATGCTTTTATAGAGGTCGATTTTTCTCCCTCTAGAATCGGTTTTCTCTGATTGCTTTAGCTTCAGTGTTGCCCCTCTATGTTCTTCCAGAGCCTCTTGAAGTTAGCCCTGTCTTGGCGTTTCTCACTTTGTAATTTTCTGTTTCCTTGTCAGAGGCAGCATGACCTCTCAGAGAAGAGTGGATCCATGGATTTCCCATGGGGTGACCCTGTGTGACATTTGGTCTGCAAGATAGTTTTGTCGTACCCTGGAGGGGCGGTTGTTTACCATCTGAAGCACCAGAATTGGGAATACACACTCTAGAGGTGGTTTATTGAGCATTTCAAGGAGTAATCAGAAGCCCTTACTTCAGAAGCTATTACTACAAGCCTCAGACAAGCTCAACCTTATCTATCTTCAGTCAGCACCAGAGGGTTTGTCATCTGTCGTAATGGATATTATAAAAGACTCTTTTTATTGGTGAAACGAGTGGAGTTTAAGGCACGTGGGTTGCCTGGAACTATCGTACAGGCGTTTCCCTGGATGAACAGGTGAGTTCAGCAGCCTCAACCCTTTGCCCTGGCAGCAAAGGCCTAAGGCCTCCATCCTGCTAAGCCACTTCCAGAGGATTGTCCCCCACCAGAAGGCTAGCTGAAGCCTACTGCCAGGGTACTGTCACACCTGCACACAACACGCTCATTGCAGTCTGAAAGGACAGGTTGCCGAGACTTCAAACTAAACAACAGACACGAGATTATTTTGTGCCTGCTAATATTATAGAAGTACGTATGGGAGAATTCAGAGTGAGACCTGCTTCACTGCACTACCTGGAGGCAGGCGTGGGGGCGGGAGGATCTAACAAGTCAAGACCTCCAATACCTGCTGAAAGACAACCTAATAACTGTGACCGACCAAGATGGCTTACATCCATCTTATGTTAAGGACTAAATACAGGGGCCCTGGGCCACAAGCACTGGCCCCGTGGCTGAAGAAGAAGATGACTACAAAGTCCTGCTTCATAGATAAAGGCCAGAGCTCACATTGTCCTAGTCTATGCTGCTAAAGCCACTGTTTCGCTTTAGCCAAACATGCAACAAATGTTTACTGAATGACATTAGAGACCTAGAAACTGCTAGGTTAGATGTTTAGTTTCTCAATCATTTTAAGCAAAACTTTGGCCAATTCTGGCAGCTCTATTTACAAAGCTGCACAGAATTGTTCTTAAAGTTTCTAAGGAGATGAGATCCCCCACTTACCAGCAACATTTTCTGTTACATTCATTCGTTCCAGCAGGTGTTTTGAGCTCCCGCCCCAGTGAGAAAGAAATGACTGAGTAAAGAATGACACTTGGAGGATCAACTGTGACATTTTTAGTTTTCTTTTCAAACTGTATTTTCTAAGGCATCCTTAACAAGCGCCAAAGCCATGACTATTCTTGAGCATTAAAAGTAAATTCAGTCTTTCACTTATTTCAGCAAATATATAGTGACATTAATTCACTATTCAACAAATGTTTATTGAGTGCATGTTAGAGACCCAGAAAATGCTAGGTTACATGTTTAGTTTCTCAGTCATTTTAAGCAAAGCTACGGCTGTGGTTTATAAGTCTAAATAAAGTGTTCTGGACAAAAATGACTGTTTTGCACAGGCTTCAGGAGAAAGGTTGGGAATAGAACAGGTAAGCATTCTGCATTCCACATTCTAGTCCTGCCATGGCTCTTGCACCTGCCTGGCTCCCCTGTCCAGGCTGGGTGGCCTTTGATGACATTGACAGGTTTGAGGTGCTACAAAACTTGGTCCAGGTCCTGTTAGGCACCAAATTCATGCTGACAACAGCTAGAATTTTGACAAGCTTCCCAGCACTGGAGACAGGTGAGCCTCTTGATGCCTGGCCTGGTGACAGCTCTGATATGTCATCCTGCTATTATTTCTAGGTTTGTGCTGGGTCTGAGGTATCCCAGGAGATTTACCCTTGAGAGGGAGCCAACGTGACAGGTAGGAGCAGGTAACGTTATTGATCTGCAAGAAAAAATAGGCCACTGTTCTCCTAGTCTAAGCCTCGGAAATCAGAATCTCAGGAATGGGCAAGAAGTGATGGTATTCCCCACCTGGCCCAGAAAGGTCTCCAAAGTCCTCCCAGGAATTGATTTATTTTAATAGTCAGCATTCTCAATGTCTGAAGCTTAATGGCTTTTCCAATAGAAAACTGATCACAATCGTGCAATTGATTAATTTCCCCTTTCAGGTGGAACAGGATCTATGTGCATGTCCTAGCACCTAGTAGGTGCTTAGGGATACTACTTCCATGTATCCCTCCCCTGATTCCATCAGCCTGGACCTCCCCTAGACTCCAGACCATTTCTAAATGTGCCAGGATCTCTAATAATAGGCAATCCATCCCCACCTCTCATCATAGAGGCTCCATCCTTCTGATTCCTCAGGACAAAAAGCTGGGTATCACCCTTGACTTCCCTTCCACATACCCCATATCCAACCTTTAGAAAGTTCTGTAAGTCCTGCCTATGAAATATATTCAGATCTTCTCACCATGTAATTCCAAGACTACCACCCTGATCCAAGTCACCATTGTGCTTGGATCATTGCAGTAGCCTCCACTTGTCTCCATGCTTTGCGCCCTTCATTGTCTACTCCCCACCTCTACGATTTTCTTTGCTCCTTTTCATGTACTACCACCTGATATTTTCCTTTCTTCTCCATCTACTAGATAAGTCTATGGGGCCAGAAGAGCATCTGGCACATGGGAAGTGCCAATATTTAATGAATGAATGAAGAACACACTGCAGGCAGACCCTGGGGTCCTGACTCTCAGGATGTGCTGAATGAGCACATAATTTAACTTATTAAGTTTCATGAGGCCTTATCCTGTTGCACCCACTAATTGAAAATAACAAAGGCTGCGGAACTTAACCCATTCATTCCTGATCCTCTAGGCATATTAATCTAACAGTCTTAGCCATGTTGAACACCAACTTCTGAGCCCAAGTTTCCAAATGAGCTATTTAGAGTTTCCACCCCACTCTGTTAGCTGAGTGATCTTTTGGCACTTACTGTTCGATCAAGGTTCTGGGTGGCACCAGGAATCATATGACACTGTCAGACTCATCTATTGGCACTGAGATCCTGCCCCTATGCTATTACTGGTGTGCTTTTCACATCTCAAAACAACCCAACTGCCTTACAGGGAGGACAGGCCAGAGAGGGAGGGGAAAGGGAGGAGGCAAGACAGAATCCTCGGTGTGAAAATGAGGGAGAGGACCCTGAATTATGTTTACAATCCAGGGAAGCCTATGGGCTTTCATTATTCCACCTACAAGTTCCCCACCCACCTCATCCTTTCCTCCTTGAGGACCAGGACATCTAGTTGAGTTTTAATTCTACTCAGGAAATACCAAGAGTGCAGGAGCGCTGAGGAAACTGCAGAGGGTGGGTCCTCATTTCTTGCTGGCCCAGGGAGTCCTGGGAAGCACGTGGCAGAGCTCAGTCCCAAACTCAGGATGGTGGGAGGCCTGTAGTCTGGACTTGTGGGGTTCCCAGTTCCAGTGAGCCCCACCCCCTTGAACACTATCCAAATCATCATTTTCCATCTTCGCCCTTAAAGAACCAAGACATTCTAGAATGTCAGAGAAGTGAGGTTTCCTTAGAAAATATCTAATTCTTCCCTTGCTCACTTTACAGAAGAATCCCAGCAGGGGTGGGGAACCTGTGGCCCTAGGGCGATGTTGGCCTTTGGATCCTTGAGTGAAGCCTTTTGACTGAATCTAAGTTTTACAGACAAAGTCCTTTTATTAAAAGGGGTGCAGCAGAGAAACATGAAGCTTTTCTTGCCTCCTTTGGTGCTTAAAAAAGAACAATCTTGAAATCAGAAGGCC
>CM052438.1:123655029-123714237 GCA_028533085.1 Varecia variegata | reverse complement strand
AGATGAATGAGCATCTCAGGGTCCCCCGGGGGAGGGAGCTGCCTGCCGGGCAGGGGAGTCAGCAGTACGTCCTGCGCTCTGTTGGCCTGGAAGGCAGGCAATGGGTGGCAGAAGGTGGTGGCTAAAGAGATGAAGAGGGAGGGGAAGATCATTATGCATTAACCCCCCAGGTTTGATTTTTCCAAACTGTAAATCTAATTGTATGATCACCCTGCTTACATTTCTTGCTTACTCTTTATTGCCCTTGGGAGGGAATTTTACTATTTGCTCTGTGGAGAGACGCTCAGGGGCAACTGAGACTGGAGGCAGGGAGGAGTCCTGGAGGAAGGTGATGGAGCCTGGGCCGGGCAGTGCAGCTGAGTGCATTGGACGTATTTTGAAAGGGGGGTCAGAAGAGAGGGAAGGGAGGCCACAGGTGCTAATGTGAGTGCACTGCCATCAGGGTGGGGACTGCTCCTTTGTCAAGATCTTCTCCCTCCTCCCCAAGTCAGGCTTAAGTCCCTCCCTGAGGCCCCCGGAGGACTCCACTGTTCAAGCCTAGGTCGCTTCCTGACTCTGCAGCCCACCCCCATGGTAGGAAAGAGCAGGTCGCTCCTCCCACCCTGGGTCTGAAATTCCCCAGTTTTACCATGAGATTATACAGTAGTCCCCCCTTATACGAGGTTTTGCTTTCCATTATTTCAGTTACAGTACAATAGGATATTTTGAAAGAGACACAGAGAGAGACCATATTTATATAACTTTTATTACAGTACATTACTCAAATTATTCTATTTTATTGTTGTTAATCTCTTACTGTGCCTAATTTATAAATGAAACTTTATCATAGGTACGTATGTATAGGAAAACATAGTATCTAGTGTGTAAGTTTCGGTAACTGTACTATCTGAGGTTTCAGGCATCCACTGGGGATTGTGGAACGCATCCCCCATGGATAAAGGAGGATTACTGGATACCATTCAGAGTTTCAGCCTCTTTGAAGCAGCACAAAGGCAAGTTAAATATAGCATATAAGATGATTTTACTTTGAATTCAGATAAACCTGAGTCTAAATCCTGCTTTTCTTTTTTTTTTTTTTTTTGAAGATAATTTTTTTTTTATTTCAGCATATTATGGGGGTACCAATGTTTAGGTTATGTATATTGCCCTTGCCCCACCCGAGTCAGAGCTTCAAGCGTGTCCATCCCCCAGATAGTGCGCACCGCACCCATTAGGTGTGTATAGACCCAGCCCTTCCTCCCACCTCCTAACGGCCCGACATCCGATGAATGTTATTACTATATGTGCACTTAAGTGTTGATCAGTTAGTACCAATTTGATGGTGAGTACATGTGGTGCTTGTTTTTCCATTCTTGTGGTACTTAGTAGAATGGACTCTAGCTCTATCCAGAACAATACAAGAAGTGCTAGATCACCATTGGTTTTTGTGGCTGAGTAGTACTCCATGGTACACATATACTACATTTTATTAATCCACTCATGTATTGATGGGCACTTGGGTTGTTTCCACATCTTTGCAATTGTGAATTGTGCTGCTATAAACATTTGAGTGCAGATATCTTTTTTTATAGAATGTCTTGTTTTTTTTGGGTGAAACAGAGCAAAGGAAAATTAAATATAGCTTATAAGATGATTTCACTTTGAATTCAGATAGACCTGAGTCTAAATCCTATTTTTCTACTTACTAGCTGTGTGAACCTAATACCTCTGTGCTTCCTTATCCATAAAATGGGAATAAAACTAACCTCCTGTTTAGTATGATAATTGAGGTCACACATGCACACTGTCTGGCACATGGTAATGATCAATAACTGGTATCTACTATTGTAGGAACTACTGTCTTCCTCTCCTTTTCTTGAATTGCCAGACTCCACTCACTAGGAAGTACTCACATAAAAACAAATGATTTTCCTAAGGTCATAGAATAAATTCATGAAGAAACAGGAGGCTACTTCTCAGTCTATAGGTTTCCAGCCTTGTTCTGAGCCAGACTGTCTCCTCATTAAGAATTATGATTATAGTTGTTCCATTTGAGCCATTTACATAGTCTCTCTGTGGTCTTGGCTGACTCAGAACTGAAGGAATAATCAGAGTGAAGAGGTTTTCTGACATTGAAATAAGCTGAAGGGTAAGTGTTCCTAATAGAATGACTTTTCCTGTCTAGTGCAATTGGTTGTTGCCAGGGAAATATCCCCATTATTTACGAATTTGAAGGGCCCTGGAAATTCTTTATCATTTTATTAGAAATAGTATTTGCAATTCATAAATGTAAAGTCATCAAAGCTTCTCGAATGGGATGGTTAAGAATTAGAAACGAATCTACAGTGACTGTAATGCAGGCTTCAGACAGTTAGGATGAAATAAAATCATTTAGAATGACAAGCACAATGCAATGAGAAGTCACTGAGATAATTGAAATTATGTGGTCAAGATATGCTTGTTGGGCAACTGTATAAATACAAGGAGAGGTGACTTTCTAGTGAAAACCAAGCAGGGAGGATTAATTCCCGAAGGACTAGACTATAGGAGCAAAACACTTCTATTAATTAATTTATCGATCTAGATAACTACTAACCAAAGCTGCTGGTGAGTTATAATTAGTGAGCAGTGATGTAGCTATTAGGGTCCTCACCTTACCCAAGTTTCTAGATGCAGAGACCCTGTTGCAGACATGGACTGAGTCTACCTATAGCATGAGTATATTTTAGAAATAACGACCAAAATGAAACAAACTGAAGTTAGCGATGAAGGATTTTAAAGATAAAGTTTCCACACTTAATACTAAGATGGGCCACAGCCCGTTGTTAGGACAAGCACAGCAATTTGATGTTGTTAAGCCATACAAATAGATCGAATTTAAACAAAGTGATGGAATTCCTGGCACTGTAGACATGTCTTCTGTGTCCCTGGTAGGTATAAAATCATTTCATTTGGGGGAAGTTTAGGTTAGGGGTGTTTCCCCACAGGGGTTAGATTGAGCTGGATATGTGGTAGACCTTTTCTCTGATTCCTCTACTAACCAAGCTTCTCCTGTCCGAATCTAGAAAACAAAAGTTTTCCAGCTAAAGGATTATTTGACTCAGTTCATCTCAATCTCAACTGTAGGAATGGGCAGGGAGAGAGACAACTCTCCAGAGTTTGGTTGCATGAATAAGGAGATACTCAGTTTGCAGACCTACTCAGGAAATCATATCCAAAGTAGGAAGAAGTTATTTCTTTGCAACAAATACACAGGGAGCATCTTTCACATAGCAGTCTTGGAGCATAAAAAAGACTATGAGATCTGCTCTCCCCGAGTAAACAGCCTTAGGGGAAAACAAGGACAACCTTACCCACACCACACCTCAGAAGCCAGAGTCATAGCACTGGAGGAGACAAAGGGCTTAATGTTTAGTGACTCTAAATTAATGATGTTGTGCTCAAATAACCCTTGCTTGGGGAATGGAGACAGAGGGAAAGTGTCTTTTCCTTTATGTGCCAAAGCTTGACAACTTTGGGGAGCCAGGGCAGTGTTGGGAAGTTCTGGTCAAGCCCTGTCAAAATGGAAAATTTTTTTTCTTTTTCTTTTTTTTTTTTTAGTGAACCTGGTGCAGTTCAAGTAAAGCTTTCTTCTGAGTGATCCAAGCATCAATTGTTCAACAAATGTTTCCTGAGCACTTTCTGTGTGTTGCTGAATCCCCACCCAATGCTGTAGGCAGGCATTTTTACCTGTCGGTTGTACAAATGGCTCAGCAAAGTCAAATGTAGGTGGCAGAGCTGGAATTTTAATCAAGATGAGTTCTTTTCTTTAGGGATGAATGTATGGGAGAAGGAGGAGGAGGAAGGAGAAGTAGAAGAAAAAGAAATGTCCCTTTCTAAACCTTTTCTAAGGACACCACTCCTTCCCCAGCCAAGGCGTGCTTCCTCTTTAGAAGTCCCCTAGGCAGAACTCCAGTAAAGCATCTTCATCTTAGATGTGGCAACCGAGACTCAGGCCAAGTCAGATTCAGTCTGATTGGAGTCCATCAACATTTATGTGCCAAGAACAATGCAAGAAGGAGCCCCGCCAGACCCGCTAGGGCAGCATACTCACACCGCACACAGTAGGCTAACTATTAGTATTATAACACAGAGGCCTGCACACATGCCGTGGAGCACTGGCCCTCAGGAAATCCTGTTGATTGATTTGACCACGAGTGCCCTCTGCTGAGCAGCGATCCAACAAAGGAAGCGCCCGGTAACATTTATATAATCACTTTTCTCCTCTAGTGCTCTGGGGGCATCATTTTCTGCCAGGACTGCAGAGCTAATTTTAAGGCTCCCAATCTCTACTCACTTTGGATCACAGGTCATATAGGAGTATAAATCCAAAAATAAGTGGATCCTGAACTTCAGCCCAGAGCCAGGGCAGAGTGGAGGTTGGAGACTGAGGGTGTGAAGGCCAGTGTTTGCTCCAAGGGAGCAACGGGGCGAAGAGGGGTCTCCTCTCCTCTGTGGTTCAAAAGGAGAAAGAATGAGGCAGTGGAGGTGAAGTGAGGGATGCTAAAGGCACAGGTAAAGGTGAATGTACTGCAGCTTTTTTTTTTTAGAAAGTCTGAGAAGTCAGTAGAGGAAGACAGCAGAGAACTTCCCATTCATTCATTCATGTGGTAATGGGAAAAGTGCATGCAGCTGTTCCTGCACTTACAATGGGGCTATATCCCAATAAGCCCACTGTAAGTTGAAAATATTGTAAGTGGAAATCTGAGTCCAGGTTCTGTCTCATTTACCTCTCTGTGCCTTTGGGTAAACCATTAATACAAGCTCTTCACCTGTAGGACAGGGCTGATAGATAAACATTCCTGCCCTGCCCCTCTACCAGTGTCTACGAGAATCAGATAATGGGTTAGAACTGTGGTCCCCAACTCCTGGACCTCGGACTGGTACCAGTCCATGGCCTGTTAGGAACCAGGCTGCACAGCAGGAGGTGAGCAGTGGGCAGGCAAGTGAAGCTTCATCTGTATTGACAACCGTTCCCCATCACTCACATCACCACCCGAGCTCTGCCCTGCCCACCCCCCCCATTGATAGAAAAATTGTCTTCCATGAAACCAGTCCCTGGTGCCAAAAAGATTGCAGACCACTGGGTTAGAAGCAAAACCATAGACCTCATGAGGAATCCACAAAGCAACTACTCTCAGTAGAGACTGGGAGCCCTAAACTTAACTCTTCAGTGCTGGTGAAAATAGTTGTTACCTCCAGAGCACTGGAGGAAAAATGTGATTATGTAACTATTACCAGGGGCTTCTTTTGTTGCATTGATGCTCAAGGATCATGACTGACATTCATTGTTGTTTCCAAGGTGCCATTCACAGTGATTTGCAAAGAGCAGAAGTTCCACTAGTGAAGGATAGAATGAATACTCAGATGTCTATGAATTGTCCATTTCATTAGTATTTAAGGCAACTTAAACATCTGAACTCACATTGTTAGCCCATGAACACATACATGCTTTGTGAATATCTTGATTTGCTTTGGAAATAATTTCACTGAGTACACTGGGAGCCAGTAAGACAGAACAAAATTAGATGGTAAAACCAGGGTCTCCTGAGATGTTCCTAAGGCAAGTGCACATTCCCTCCTAACTCCCCAGACATGCCTCTGTCCTAATGCAGATGTTAATGATCCACACTTGCCTCCATCAAGCTGGTGAGCAACTAAAACAATACCCTGAGAAATGTCAGATTCTACTGCATTGTGTTTATAATTTGACTGTTATTTACCATTTATGAATAACACACATACTTGGAAATTATTTTACAATCATTTTTATAGCTGCTCTGTGAGAGATAATTAAAGCAAAACCACTTTAAATGAAGCTACTCAAAGGGACAAAGTTGTTGTGCCAATAATGTGCTATATAAATGCAAATTATCAGGATTCATATTATGGTGAAAACTGCTTATATCATTTTTCATGGGACCACCATGTAAACATTGCAATAGTTCTCTGATTTATAGAGCACTTTTCTTCCTCAAAGATAAACATGCCTAGCTATGCATTATTTAACAGATCTCCTCAACTCTGAGGGATGAGTAAATCCATTCCTTTGCTAATCCTTTCACTCAGATCCTTCAACAACACCCGGCTCAAAACAGGTACTCCACATTCGACAACTGAATCAATGAACGAGGTGGCATTTTAACCAAGCCCATAAACATCAGTAGCCCTCAAGCAGAGAATGAGGGTTGTGGGGGAGGAGGATGGTGATGAAGTAGAAAAGGTCATGACATTGGGGGAAGCACTGAGGAATTCAAAAAGACGTGGCCAAAATAGAAGGAACAACTAAAGCAACCAGGGCTAAGGTTAGGCAGGTGAGTGGAGGCTATTATCAGCATATGGAAGAAATCTAGTTTTCTAACTCTCAGAACACGAAACTGAAAAAGAAGAAATGGTAGGAAATTTCACTTGTAATTGGTGAGGTTAATGTTCTGGAAAAATAACCCCAACGGAGCTATAATCTGTACATTTTAAGTGTCTGAGAAGCCAATAAAAATGTAATCTCAGGAGAGTGGTGTCTTCATTAGCATGGGTAAAAAGCAGCAGCTTCCCCAGTGGTGTGAGCAGAGCAATCCACGCGTTAGATTCTGCAGGAACCCTGGTTTGTAGAGAAAAGACTCATCTAGAGCTCACCACATGCATTTGATCGGGAAGCCCTTTCTCAGAGGCACACCATCAACCACTCGTGGGAGTAACGTACTGGGGAATAGTCTGGAAAATACTGGCTTAGAGAATAGAAAAATAGGACAGAAGAGCAGCCCCCTGCCCCTCTACCGGCACTTAGGACAATCAGATAATGGTCATGTTTCTTGTAAAGAAACAAAGCACACTCCTGTTTATCTTTGGAGCTTAGGTTTTGTCCCCAAACCTTCCTGCCTCCCCAGATTTCTGAATACTACCTATAGCATATCATCTCTTATATAAAAATGTACTATGACAATAACTGGGATGTTTAAAAGGTCCCTTTCACTGTTGTTGATTCTGTAAACATGGGAATAAAGTTTTATTAAAGTTATTGCCATCATTTTTTCACATCATTAAAACACACAATAGCGCCCTGTCTGTGACCATCAGATCCTGGGCAGATCTGTGTGTCACATGGCCATCGAGGGCCTGGACTGGAAACATAAAAGGCTCACACCAATGACCAATTTTAATGAAGGATAAACAAAGCAGTAATGCGACTTTGTAAAATTGTAAAGATCATCACTATAGTTGCCACCCCTAAGATTTGGTTACTTATAAAAGAACAATAACTATCATTCTATGTTGACTTTCCCCATGCCTGACACAGTTGGGGGTACTGTTCCTGTGCTGCTTTGTTTTGTCCTCACTATGGCCCTATAGGCTGGGCACTGTTATAATTCCTATTTCACAACTGAGGCTACTGAGACACAGAAATCTCATTGGAATATTGCTTTTGTGATACAATATAAATGCATTTCATTATTCCCAGGACTTCACAGTAGAAGTGGCATTTCTACTAGCCTATGAGAGTATACTGGATATTTTCAACTTTAATAAATAGGCTGAGACACTAAGCAAAGAGCTTTAAAAGATCCTTTGAACTTGAAATGAGGGTCACCAGGTCAACTTTCAAAACCTTCTCAATAGTCCTCTCCCCTCTAATACCTTTATCAACTGGTGCCACAGAATGGAGGAAATGATTGCAGCTTTCAAGTTCAAGGTCTTAACAAGAGATGGGGAAGATGCCGTGGTGATGGTGGGAGAAATAGAGATTTTTTAATGATCATGCAAAAATACAGAAATATAGGAATGACATTAAAAAGGATGGTGAGGGAACCCAGCAAGTACTTCAGAATGATGGTGGGATAATGACAAAATGCACTCATGGCTTCAAGATTTTGGGGCAGAATTATTAGAAGTTAGGAGGACGCCCTGGAGTCAGACACCTGAGTCAAAACTTCACTCTACTATTTTCTAGCTAAATGAACCAGTTGGCTTTCATAAGCCTTGATTTGCACCAAAACTAAAATAATACAGTAATAATATTGTCTACACTACTACATTTGTTTTGATGCTTTAATGGCAGAATCCATAGAAGATGCCTGATGTATGTTACACCCAATAAACGATAGTTTTACTATACTTCCCATCTCGACAAATCTATTTATACAGATTTGTATCAAAAAATAGTCTTTATCAACCTTCCTCTGTTAAATAGGTCTTGAAAGAGGGAGAAGCCAATCTTGATGATAGAGAAATTGATTCTATTTTAAAATCATTTTATAAATAAGACACAAAAAGTCCCTTAGAAAAGTGTTGAGCACATATTAAGTGATCCATAAATGGTAGGTGTTATAATATGAATTATTACTTTTAATTGCACAATGGATAAGAAAGGATAGAGGTAAATTAGACCTCCCTCTCACCCCATTTCCAAACCAAATCACACATCCAAAGAATGCCAGAGCCTTGGTAACTCTCATTCTGTGGAAGCAGGGACAGCTCCCATAGGACCCCCTGCTGGGAAGACGGCCTGATCCACTTCCCCATCCCTCCACCAGAGACCCCAGGAATAGGAAGGCCACAGATCTTTGGTGGGACACAGTGAGGGGAAGGCGGTGGGTCAGATCTCAGGAAAGAAAGACCAGCAGATGAAAAAGGGAGATTCCCTGTGACTGTGGAAGACACAGGCAGGAGGCCACATATTTAGCAGATCCCAGTATCTACAAAGGTGAATGTAAAGAGATCACTGAGCAGTCTCAATAATACCTGTAATAAAACCAATACCTACTATTACGTCAGTGCAGGAGTTGGCAAACTATGGCTTGTGGGCCAAAATCTGGCTCACCTCCAGCTTTCATGCAGCCCATGTGCAAAGAATGGTTTTTACATTATGAAATAGTTGGAAAAAAAATCAAAGGAAGAATGATATTTTATGATTTGTGAAAATCAGATGATATTCAAATTTCAGTGTCCATAAATAAAATTTTACTGGAATATAGCCACACATTCATTTATATATGTGGACGGCTGCTCTGGGGCTACACCAGCAGAGTTGAATAGTTATGAAAAGCCCACAAAGCCTGAAATATTAACCATATTAACTATCTGGACATTTACAGAAAAAGTTTGCCCTGGTTGAGAGCACTGTGCTTTTCTGTCTTTTCTCATTCATTCATTCAAGGAACATTCTGTCCAGACACTAAGGAGCCGGAGATCCAGGGAGGCAGGGAAGGGAGAGGAAACTGAGCATGCAGCACCCACAGTGCTTTAATAGAGAAGGACACAGCGAGGGCAGTGCCGTGGGGGAGTGGCTCGCCGAGGGGGAGGGTTGGGAGGGTTCAGTAAAGGTTTCAGGAAAGAGGTAACAGCCCGCCTGGTTCTCAAACACGACAACCACACAATGATCAGTAGCCAGATAATCTGGTGTCTCTATTTGCAGATGACGATACGGAAACTCAGATTGGCCAGTGGCTTGCTTAAAGTGAATCGGTAAAGCAGGGTCAGGCAAGGTCGAAACCTACTGCCAGGCTTCCCACTCCACGCCCACGTGTCCTCCCGACGCAAGCTGTGTGACAACCAGGGAAGAACCGTCTGTGCGACAGGGTGAGAGGCCAGCTGAGGGGAAAGGCAAGGAGACTTTCTGGAGGCGTCGATCAGACTCAGTCCAGGAGACAGCCACTACGGGTGGAAACTCAAAGTCCTTGCTGGTGTAGGACCACTGGGCCTTCTAAGTGACCATTTGAGAACAAGAGCAGTGGCTTTGCAGACACAGAGCTTTGTGCTGTTTGTGTTTTAGGAGAACTTATGCCAAAGCCTGGATTTTGTTACCTTCTTTGGAATCATTGGGAATATCCCAAGTTTGAAGTCTGGTTTATTTCCATCACTCTAGCTCAGGACACATTCACGGAAGCCTGGAAGGGAAGAGGGTTGTCCTTTTAAGTTTAGCTATTTTCCACCCATTTTTTACTTGCTTTGTTTTGTTTTAGCAAATGTGTTAAATGCCTACCATGTGTTAGGAACTTTTACATTATGTCAATTATTTTTTTAAAAATGTTTTGAGGTAAAATATACAAAAGTAATTTACCATCTTTATCGTTTTTTTTTTTTTTTTTTTTTGAGATAGAGTCTCACTCTGTTGCCCAGGCTAGAGTGCTGTGACATCAGCATAGCTCACAGCAGCCTCAAACTCCTGGGCTCAAGCAATCCTACTGCCTCAGCTTCCTGAGTAGCTGGGACTACAGGCATGCACCACCATGCCCGGCTAATTTTTTCTTTATATTTTTAGTTGTCCAGCTAATTTCTTTCTATTGTTTTTTAGTAGAGACGGGGCTCGCTCTTGTTCAGACTGGTCTCAACTCCTGAGCTCAAACAATCCTCTGACCTCGGCCTCCCAGAGTGCTAGGTTTACCATTCTTTTATTAATTTTTTTCAACCTAACCATTAGCTCTTTACCATTTTTAAGCATACAGTTCAGTGGTAATAAATACATTCATATTCTTTTTATCATTATATCATTTCAATAAATCATGGTTACTAGTAAATGGCAATCGTGCTTGAGCATATACATGTTTTGTTTTATTTTATTCTCATAGCAACCCTGTGAAACACAGGTTTGTAAATTTGGAAGTAGAAGATCAGGACGAGTAGAAAAGGAAAAGGGAACTGATGTTACTTGAGTGCCAGTCAAAAAATTCAAAAGGCATTTCCCCCTTTTTTTCTTGCTATTATGAATAATGCTGCAGAAAACAATACCAAAATAAAAAAGCCTTTTTATTACGCAAAAATATTTATCCAAATTTTAAATTAACATTGACACTACCTGAAACTCCAGTGGCTTCTGAATGTCCCTGGGGATGGGCATATATTAATCTGATACTGGACCAGCCTTGGGAATGGCCGTGTTTTCCCCTCACACAGGGGGAGCCTGAGCATCTAATGAAAATATGTAGCTGGGGACATAAGTATTCTGGGAACTCCATAACCTCGAGCCTATGTCCAGTCCTGCCTCCCTTTTTTCTCCTCCATCCTCATTCTCTCAGTCTCTAATCCTGACCTGACTTAGATCGCCCCTGAGGATCCTTCTTGGAGCTGCTGCTGGTGATCCCATGGCCTGAGAGCAGGAAGAGGATGCTCTGCTTTCACTTTGGGATTTGGGTTCTCCTCTTCCAATGACAGTAATCCACTTGAGTGGAACTAGAACATTTGCATGGTGTAAATATTCTTACTAATTAAAGTTTACAGGATGGGCTCAGGAGCTCACGCCTGTAATCCCAGTGACTCTGGAGCCTGAGGCAGGAGGATCACTTGAGGCCAGAAGTTCAAAACCAACCTCAGCAAAATAGCAAAACGCTGTCTCTAGAAAAATGAAAAGAAGTAGCTGGGTGTGGTGGCCTGCTCTGTAGTGCCAGCTTCTCAAGAGGCTGAGGCAGGAGGACACTTTGAGCCCAGGAGTTTGAGGTCGCAGAGAGCTATGATTGTGCCACTGCCGTCTGCACTCCTGCTTGGATGACAGGGAGACCCTGTCTCTAAAAAAAAGTTATCTTCAATCCACCAATACATGGCAACAGTAGTGTTAAGAAGCCAGGAGCAAAAAGTTACAAACTGTGTGTTCTCACTCACGTGAAAGCTAATAAAAAGCTGATCTCATAGAAGTAAAAAAGAGAACAGAGGACAATAGAGGCTGGGAGGTAAGAGGAAGGGACAAATAGGAAGAGATTTGTTAACGGATGCAAAATTACAGCTAGATAGGAGGAATAAGTTCTAGAGTTCTACACTAGAACCTGGTGCCAAAAAGGTCCCCAACCTTTTTTGACACCAGGGACCAGTTTCATGGAAGACAGTTTTTCCACGGACGGGTAGGGAGGTGGCCACCTCGGCTCCACCTAGATCATCAGGCATTGGACTGTCATGGGGAGCAAGCAACATGGATCCCTCGCACGCCCCCGTTGCAGTGGGATTCGTGCTCCTACGCAGGTCTGATGCCGCAGCTGATCTGATGGGGGAAGGGGACCCTCTGGTGGTGATGCCGCTGTGGGTGCAGGTGGGGCTTTGCTCACTGGTCTGCCACTTGCCTCCTGCTGTGCATCCCGGTTCCTGGCATTCCAAAGTCTGGTGCCCGGTGCCTGTGCCCGTCTGTGGCCCAGGGGTTGGGGACCGCAGTTCTACACCACTATAGGATGACTATAGTTAATAATAATACATTATACAGTTTCAAATAGCTAGAAGGAGGACATTGAATGTTCCCAACACAAAGAAATGATAAATGTTTGAGATGATGGATATGCTAATTACCCTGAGCTGTCACTATACAATATAAATCGAAACATCACTATGTACCGAATGAATATGTACGATTATTATTTGTCACTTAAAAAGTAAAAATAACTAACCAAAAATAAAATAAAATTGGGGAAAAAAAGAGTCAGATTCTAGAAACTTTAAAAAAAAAAAAAAAAAACCAAACTGGAGATACCATGATGAGAAGGCAGACATGGTACAGAGCTTATAAGATGGACATTCAACAATAGTTATGTAAATAATGAATTCCAACTGTGCTAATGCCATGAAAGAGGAATTCAAGGTGGTGTGAGCATGTGGGGAGAGAGCTCTGATGCCATCTGGGTACTGTGGATGTTTTCCTGGGAAAGATGCATGAGCTGAGGCCTGGAGGATGGGAAGGCAACGGGGGTGTGCCAGAGCCTTCTAGGCAGAAGGAGCATAATGTGCAAAGGCCCCAAGCTGGGAAGGGGCCAAAGACAGTTAACGCTTCTGGAGTGAACAGAAAGACTGAGAGAGCATGGGACAAGACTAGAGATATAGTGAGTGAGATTGTTCAGGACGTGATAGGGATTTTGTTTGGCAAGGACTTTGGTATTTATCTAGGAGCAATGGGAAGTCATTTAAGGATTTTAACCAGGGATGTGATCTGGTGACATCTGCATCTTTAAAAGTTCTCTGCCTGCAGCTTAGGGAAGGGATGGGCTGAAGGGGCACAGGAACAGGCATCTTTCGTCCAGTTGGGAGGCTAGTGCAAACATGACGGTGGCTTAGAGAGGATGCAGAGAGAACTGGATGACTCCAAGAGTGGAGCTAAATTAATGTGGAGGTGAAGCGGGGGCAGGTATCAAAGATAAATTTCCAAATTCTGTCTAGCACTGGTGGGTGGTGGGGCATATTTTGTGGGGACGAAATAGGCTGTGTTTGAGGTGACGGTGAGAAAGCCAGATGGAAACAGTGACCTCGGTGAAGATGCCTAAATTGGACTTGCCAATGAGTAGAATACAATTGTCACCACAAGAGGAGATGGGACCACCTAAACCATGCCTCAATACAGGTCCCTCCTCTCAGGGAGCAGAGGCCAGGGTTGGCTGAGCCCTGGGTCATTCTACAGTGTTCTGTTGGGCTCCATGACTTCCCTGGTCTTAGCCATCCCCCCTGTTCCCCACATGGCAATTGGAGTGATCATTTCAGAACACGTGTCAGATCCTGTCTCTCCTCAGTTTAAAACCCTCCAGCAGCCCTCACCTCACGCAGCGTGAAAGCCAGAATCCTCACGGTGGACCACACGGCCCTGCACAGTTCAGCACATACACTCCTGCCTGCATTACCGCTCTGATCTTATTGTCACCTGCTCTTGTCCCTGCACCAGGGCATCTGCACTGGATGTTCCCTCTGCCAGGAATGCTTTTCCCTCCAATGTTCCTAGCTTGCTCCTTTAGCTCCATGTCACCTTTTGGGAAAGCGACAATGATCACCCTGTTTAACCCCACTCCCACCTTCCCGCTAAATTGTGAGCTTCATGAAGGCAGAGATTTTTATCTTTCTTTCTTCGTGGCTGTTTCCTGGCACCTAGAAAAGTGACTAGCACATACTTGGTCTGCAATAAAAATTTGTTGGATGAAAAAAATGAATGAAAAAATTAAAAAGTCAGTGTGATACAAAGTAGCAAACATAAAAAGCCATGTTTGGTCATTTCTGCTTAAACCCCCAACTCTGTAAGAACATGCAGCTCTCTGGCAGACACTTTGAAGACAAAACAGGATAGAGCACATGCCTCCCTGCCCCACATCTCTTGCCTGTGTCATTGTGTTCCTTGAAAGATAAATGACCCCAGTCCTGGCCCTTTCTTACACATAAGATAACTTCTGATGGGGTTAGTGATTACACTTCCACAATTTATAACCAGATGTACTTCAGTAATCTATAGCCAGATGTACTCTTACACCCAAACCTTGATGCAATTCTGCTTTAATGTAACTTTTGAGCAAGTCTGATGTGATTTTGCAGGTATTGAACCCCCACCACCTGTGTATAAGCAGTGGGCTGAGAAACCGTGCTGGAGCAGTCAACAGAACTGCTCCGGGCTGTAGGACTTGGTCTATAGTCCTCACTAAGACTTTTGAATAAAACTAACTTTAACTCTTTAAAAGGTTGCTTTTTTCCCTTTAGTCAGCATCACATGGGATGATAATAAGTTGACAAAGGAAGATGAGATGCATCAGCCATTTAGGAAAAATGATGCCCAGTAAAAGGTATTTCAAAAATCAGCAAGTGATCAGCTTCCACTGAAAATGAAGTAAAATGAAAACTGAAATTTTTCATGTGAGCCTTTAACATTCCAGTATTGACCACCTCCAGAAAGGGGAATTAGTACTGAAGGTTGAGTCAATCACCAATGCCAATGATTTAATCAATGATGCCTATGTAACGAAGCCTCCATGAAAGCCCAGAAGGAAGCAGTTCAGAGAGCTTCTGGATTGCTGAAAGCATGGAGGTATCTGGAATGAGGTGCACCAAGAGAAGGCATGGAAGATCTGTGTCCCTTTCCACATACTTTGGCTTATGTACCCCTTCATCTGGCAGTTCACATATATCCTCTGTAATATCCTCTAAATGTAAGTAAGTGTTTCCCTGAGTTCTGTGAGCCACTCTGGCAAATGGTTAAACTCAAAGAGGAGGTTGTGGGAACCTCCATTTATAGCCAATTGGTCGAAAGTACAGGTCACAACCTGGGGCTTGCAATTGGCATCTGAAGTGGGGGCAGTCTTGAGGGACTGAGTCCTTAACTATGGGGTCCGTGCTAAGTCTGTGCTAATTAGTCTCAGAGTTAAGTTATAAGACACCAGTTGGTGTCCACGGAGGATTGGAGAATTGCTGGATGTGGAAAACCACACATCTGGTGTCAAAAGTAAAGTAATAGAGCAGAGAACAGCTCTTCATTTTTTCCTGTTCAGTGGAGGAGCATGCCTGGTGGGGCTGAAATGAGGAAGTCTCTGGTTACTTAAACAGAATAGGTCCAAACAAATATAGGAGTGCAGGTCAGGGTGTCTATGTTCCTTGGACTTCAATTTCCTTATCTATTTGGAGAGAATGATTGGGAGACAAAGTAGCAAAACTCTGCTTCCGGCCAGCCACATAGTCAGCCCTTGCCATGAAGAAGCCGTGTTTGCTCTCTTGGCTGGTCAGCATGACGTCATTACTCCTGCTTCAGGGACTGAGGGCAGCCCTCCAGAATGCCTTGAAGATGATAAGTAGGATAGAGCGAACGTTCCCACACCTCTTGCCTGAATCATTGCATTTTTAGAAAAGACAAGTTCAATGACCTAGCCCTTGACATTTCCAGAAGATAACGTCTGACAGGATTGATGATTATGCCTCTGTAATTCATAACCCAATGGACTCTCTCACCCAAACCTTGATGAGATTTCACTCTAGTGTAACTACTGAGCACGTGCTGAACCTCCACCACCTGATATACAAGCTGTGGGCTGCAACACTGCTTTGGAGCAGTCTAACGGAAACTCCCTGCAAGGCTCTCCTGGGTGGTAGTCCTCAGTAAGTCTCTGAATAGAAATAACTTTAATTCTTTAAAAGCCTGATTTTTTTCTTTGGTTGACACGATCTATGATCTCTTACAGTTTTTACATTTTACAACTCTTTTGGGCTTGTGTAAGTATCAAAAGAGTGGTGCCTCCCTTTAGCATCTTAAGGTAACTGAGAGAGTTGCTTAGTCTCAGAGAGAAATTCCATTAGAGTCATGACCAAAGCATGGAGCTTTTGTCTATTCTCCAACCCTGCCAGGAAGTAATAACCGGAAGTATTATTTCATGAACCGGAAGTAATTGGCCTGAGACTCTTTGCTGTTTATATTTGGGAACACTGTGCGGGCATTGACCTCCATGGGCCTGTCCGAGGGGTTCAAGACTTCCAGTGGAAGATAAATTACTACAACGTATGCAGCCCCCACTCCTGTGTGGGGGACAGTGAAAAGGCCACTGGATCTGGAGTCAGATAATCTGGGCTCGAGTCCTAGATCTTCCTCTTGGGAAAGGGAAGTCATGTTGATGGAGGGGAGCCTCTCTAAGCCTCTGCCTCCCTAACTGTGGCGGGGATGACGACGTGCCCAGCTGCTCTAGGTCCTTACTGCGATCCTCAACATTCTGAGTCAGCCACTATGGTGAGTGTGTCTTACATTCACTCATTTTACCTTCACAACTCTCCGAGAGAGTATTACTTTCATCCTTATTTGACAGACAAAGGAAGTTGAGGTACACAATGTTCAGTAGCTTGCCCAGGGCCACCCAGCTAGCGAGAGTCAAGCCTGTCTGACTGCAGAGCTGGCCACTCACCCGCTGCGGCTGTCCCCAGACACTGCGGAGTCTTACCTCTTACTGAGGCCTGCACACCTTGTGTGCACTTTGTGTTTAGTCTCCACAATAACCCGCAACATCATTAGCATGCCTCTGTACAGATGAGGTGTGGAAGCTCACAAAGGAGCTTCAGAGAGCCCCTCTGTGGCAGAGCCGGGCATAAGCTGACATTTACTGGCTTCCAGAGCCTGCTCTCGTCCCACCATATCAAGGTGCCTTATCAAAGTAACATGTGGAAAATGTGTGGTAACTTGTAAAACACTGCACTGACATGGTATTAACATTCTCAGCGGCTCTGGCTCTCTTCAGAGTTCAGAGCTCTGCGTTGCTTTTACAGATAAGAAAACTGAGTTTCAGCGCAGTAAGTTAATTTGCCGGCACCACGAAGATAGGAAACAGGAGAACTGGGATTGGAACCAGGTCTGCCTGGCCCTGTGATGGTTACCATGGTCTCTATGCCCCTCAAACTGAGGACCCTTAGGCCCAGGGGTAATGGGTAAGGTATTCTGCATGAAGATGGTATATTCTACTGCAGAGTTGATTTTATTCAGAGATTTGGATAAAAATATTATTTTTATGTTAAACATAGTGATATACTAGTGCATCAGAAGGCAACATTCACATGAGTTCTTAGAATAAAATATGAAACTTCAAAACAATTTTGCTTTTGCTACTGCAGCATAGGATTATCTCCCCAGGTCCCCCGGGATATAATTAGTCCCTTGGTCAGTAAGGGTACTGGGGTGGGGTGAGGGGAATGTTTGAGAAGCTCCTCCCACATTGCACAGCCTCTCACTGCAATCTGTGCCTCTGGCCCCCTCACTCATGGAGGATGATTCCAGATGAATCCTGTGCAAATTCAGGGGGGTGGAGCAGAAACCCCATAAGGAGCCTGTGAGTCCCTAAGGGTACTTTGCTTTTAAACCCCAAAGATATAATTACTTCTATTTACCTAGTTTATTCACCAGTTGATGTTCTGAAATATTGATTTATTTTAAAACAGATTAATATATTAAAATATGTTTGCTTTCTAGGTCTCTAACTTTCCCAAAATGCATCCAGACAGATAACTTTGTATCCATTGTTGTGAGTGTCTCAACATTTATCTAGAGTTGGGAAACTGGGTTCTAGTCCAGAGTCTGCTGTGTCTTCTGTGACCTCAGGCCAGGTACATAACTCCCATGGGCTTCAGTAATCCACTTGCAGAGGAAAGGAGTTGGGTGATCACTAAGATTTCTTTCCTTCTGGCAGGGTCTGAGTTTGAGTAAAGACAAGAATGTAACATTCAGTAGCTAAGAATGCAAGCTCCTTGAGAGCAGGGTCTTACTTGTTCATTGCTTAAAACAGTGCAAGGCATACAATAGGTACTCAATTAATATTTGCTAAATGAAGGCCTTGCAGAATCAGAACACATGGGGGACAGGACATCCAGACAGGTGACCTGGAAAGAATGGGCATTGTCCCACCATCTCAGTACTAGCCCAGAGCCTGGCACAGGTGGCTGCTCATTGACTGAACTTCTGAACAGCATTGGGGGTGGCGGCCAGGCAGGAGTAGGGTGGTTTTGGTGTGCTGTGGTCACTAGCAGTCTGTAAGCTCCAAAAGCCCAAGGGCAAGATGTAGGTCCAACAGGGCATTTGTATCTTCTGGCTATTTTTGGAGACGCCAGTTGCTACCTGCCTTAGATGAGAATAAAACTGCTCAGGACAGGGGTTGAGAGGTGGAGGTGTTTTATTGTTTGTGTGATTGCTTTAGCCCCCTGTCGACATTGTTTTGCGTTTGTCCTGTAAGCAGAGGCTCCAGAGAGCTGGTGAGAGATGCTTCCTTCCCTTCTCCCTCGCCCACCATCACTGGAGGTATTTTCCCTTCTCTACCACTGGGAGTCGCAAGTGCCCACAACAATGTTCCATTTCCTTTTTCAAAAGCCAACAAACGGGAAGTCTCTCTTTTGTGAAGGAGATCTGTGCCTCACTGGAGCAAGGTCGTGTTGCTCGTTGGTTGATGAATACCTGGAAAGGGATAAGGGTGGGGGATGGTGTGGAGGGCGGAACAGAGGGGAACAAGAGGGGCAGAGCTTGGAGCCTGTTTCCAAAGACAAAAGAGTGGGTCTCTTCTCAGGTAAGCTGTCACTTCCTCACTGGTGAGCACGTGGGCGGGGCTTAAGTGCCTGGTAAAGCAAGTGTGGGGCAGTGCAGTGGGTTCCCCGTGAAAACCGTACCCCTTCACCTGCAGGTTAAACGGCCTCCCTAGGTGATGTCGATGGGCACCTGGGGTGGGGAGCCCGGGCTTAGGATGAGGCCATGCTTTAAAAGCGAATCCGTTTAAAGGAAAACATTGAATAAGAAAAGGCTTAATAGTTGGAACCCATTCTATTAAGTGAAGTATCCCAAGAATGGAAAAGTAAGCACCACATGTACTCACCAGAAAATTGGTTTCCCTGATCATCACCTAAGTGCACATTTGGGAATAACACCAATTGGGTGTCGGACAGACGTGGGGGGTGGGGGAGAGGATGGGTGTATACCTACATGATGAGTGCGATGTGCACTGTCTGGGGAATGGACACGCTTGAAGCTCTAACTCGGCGGGATGCGGGGGACATGGGCAATATATATAAGCTGAACTTTTGTACCCCCATAATAAGCTGAAATAAAAAAAGAAAGAAAGAAAAGGCTTAAGAAGTCCATGTATATGACTAAAATGGTGAGTGGCTGAAGCTTGGGAAACTGTTATTTTATTGGATCTTTAGTGTTCATGGGCTTTGTATTCCCAATGCCTGGTGTCACTCCTGGGCCAGGGTGGACTCACAGTGAGTGCTGGAAGGAAGTAGGGAATGAGGAAGGAAGGGGAAAAGCAAAAAAGAACAGAATGGAAGGTGTGTGTGGTGAGAAGGTAAACGTGGCAGGTGGCCCCAGTGACTCCCACCTCTGGTGTTCATGCTTTTGTGTGACCCCTGCCCATGGAGGTGTGGGCCGGACCTGGGGACTCCGCCTCATAAATTGGATAGTCCCAGCTGAGGTACAAAGAGGCTGCACCATTCTCACTCCCACTCTTTGGCTTTGCGGGAAGCCAGTTGTCAAGTTGTGAGCTGCTCTGTGGAGACGCCCATGTGGCAAGGCACTGGTGTCTTCCACCAGCTGCTAGAGAAGACCTCAAGCTTGTCAACCACCAGGTGAGCGAGCCTGGAAGTGGGCACCACCACCTCTTGTCACTTGGGATGGCTGCAGGCCCAGCCAACACACTGATTGCAGCCTTGTGGGAAACCTTGAGCCAGAGACGCCCAGCTAACCACAGCCGAATTCCTGATCCACGGAAAGATAATAAATGTTGTTTTCAGATGCTAATTTTATATGACATTGTTAGGCAGCAACAGGTAACTGATACAGCGTTTGGTACCTGGAAGTGGGATGCGGCTGTGACAAACATCTAGGAGTGCAGGCAGTGGACAGAACCTGGAAGGAATTTGAGGAGAGCGTTCCAGAAAGCCTAAATTATCTTGAACAGACTTTTCATAGAAACCTGGGCTTTGAAGTCACTGCTCTTAATTTTTACACCTTCTATGTGTCTCAGAAAATGCACATACTCTGTACGTAGGCAAGAACCTCTATTCAAATATTTGTGCTCCTCTTTAGCAACTCAAGAGAAATTATTGCTTTTTGTGTTTTTAAACATGAGTGTGCTGTCACTGTTGTTATCCAGCAGATACTGAAGCGCCTTCTACGTGCCACGCACTATGCTAGGCGTTGGGAAGACAATGGTAAATAAAATAATTTTTGCCCTTGAGAACATAGTCTAGTCAAGTTTTTGTTTGCTTTTGTTTTAAAACTGGACCGCAAGTTGAAAAGTTTTACATGGGAGGGCTACATGTATTCATTTTTTTGACTGCAATGATCATTCTGGAGGCTCTACACCATTTGGGATGTTATCTCATTTGAGTTGAGTGCACACACAGAAGCTCTTTTCTTAGGAATCATTTTCTCCTTTTTGGCACCATAATGTCATGTCAGCATGACCAGTCCTAAACAATAGGTTGAAGGTGTCACGTTGGGACAGATTCACTAAAGAATCTCAGATGTGTTTCTGTGAACTATATTTGACTCAAGGGCATGTTTCCTGAAACGTGCAGGCTCTGGAGGAAAAAGAACTGGGCTGAGCAGATGGAGATTTAATTCTTGTCTATGCCTTTGACCAAGTGATTTGGGCTAATCACTTGGATTTTCTGTGCTTGGGGAGGATCAATAAAAATGGAGAAATATGCCAACAGGGTTCTTCTGAATGTTACATACGATAATATAGGTGAAGGAGGTGAAGGTTGGGAGCAACTGCCCATGCCTATAATTCCTAGCACTTTGGGAGGCTGAGGTGGGAGGATAGTTTGAGGCCAAGAGTTCAAGACCAGACTGAGCAGAAGAGTATGACACCATCTCTACAAAAAATAGAACAATTAGTTGGGCTACTTAGGAAACTGAAGCAGGAGGATCACTCAAGCTTAGGAGTTTGAGGTTTCAGTGAGCTATGAAGATGCCACTGTACTCTAACCCGGGCAAAAGAGTGACACCTTGTCTCAAAAAAAAAATAATAATATAGGTGAAAATG
Organism: Varecia variegata; assembly: GCA_028533085.1. Lineage (NCBI taxonomy): Eukaryota > Metazoa > Chordata > Mammalia > Primates > Lemuridae > Varecia > Varecia variegata. The sequence continues at coordinate 123,693,004 of CM052438.1, read as the reverse complement.
CCTTGAAAACAACTTTGTTTCTCACATGTATGGTGATAATCTTACAATAATAATGGAGAACAAATTATAATTTCCCTTCTTTTTTCCTGGCAACAGTTTCCTGTGTTCTGACAACCTTTCCACAAGTGTTTCCGAGAAAAACACCTGCAGCCGATAGAATGTTCCAGATTAAGCAGTAAGCTCATAACATGTATAAAAGTAAATTGAGAGCCTCCTGTGCATCTCTGCCCTGTGGGGTCCTGCAGAGCACAGCTTCCTCGTTTTCTGCACAGGCCATCCCTCTTCTCCCTCTTCCAAACTTTTGTCTGTTCTCCTTCTCCCTCTCTTCCCCATAAGAAAAGAGGGACTAAAATCCATTCAGCCAAATAAAACTGGTAACTTTGCTGGAACTACAAATTGGCATAGTCTTTTAAGAGCACTATTTGGCTTTTTATATCAAATTTTTTTGTTGTTGTTGTTGAGACAGAGTCTCACTCTGTTGCCCGGGCTAGAGTGAGTGCCATGGCGTCAGCCTAGCTCACAGCAACCTCAAACTCCTGGGCTTAAGCAATCCTTCTGCCTCAGCCTCCTGAGTAGCTGGGACTACAGGCATGCACCACCATGCCCAGCTAATTTTTTCTATATATATTTTTAGTTGTCCATATAATTTCTTTCTATTTTTAGTAGAGACAGGGTCTCGCTCTTGCTCAGGCTGGTCTCGAACTCCTGAGCTCAAAGGATCCGCCCGCCTCGGCCTCCCGGAGTGCTAGGATTACAGGCATGAGCCTCCGCATCCGGCCTATATCAAAATTTTAAATGTTCGTACCCTTTGACCTCCCACAAAATCCACTTTCTAGAATTTATTTGTACAAAAATTACTAGCATACATGTGTGTTTATATAAAGACAGATGATCAATACAATGCTGTTTAAAATATTGTAAAATAGGAAAAAATATAAATGCCATAGAGTGTTTATTATGCTTTACTAATACTACACAGCCATTCAAAAGAATTTAATAGAGCTATATATACTGGGATGGAACCATCTCTAAGACAGTCTAAACCAGAAAACAAGTTTACTCATTTGTTTTACTTGTTGAACAAATAAATCAGTATTTATTGAATTACTACATATCCAGCACTGGTATAGGTGCAGGGGATACAACAGTGAACAATTCAGGCACAATCTCTACACTTACTCTAGAATGTCCTGCGTTCTAGTTGAAGATTAATGTTTACAGTATGAATCATTTAGGTTACTAAGAACCACATATGTATATGTTTATAAGTGCATAGCAGATGATTTGAAGGAGGTAAGGATGAATCCAAGGAGGTCCCCGTTTTTGTGGGTTTTCAGTGGGCGGGAAGAATGCTCTTGGTGAGAGTGACAGCATGAGCTCGGAGGCGGGTCTATGGGGTGGATGGGCATGGCGCGTGTGCCCAGATCACAGGGACATGCAGTTAAAGCGCACAGGTCAGGCAGCTGTGGACTGATGGAAAGACTACTGGATGGTTAGTTTTCTCCTTATACACATGAATTTTATATACGAATAATATGTCATCATTGAAAAAACTCCAATAGTCCACAAAGAGCTCTATGACCTCATGGGCCCATCTCATGTTAGGGTGGCGTTTGCTCCAAATGTCTTAAAGAATAATGAAGTTTTGGGGCCCCAAACTTAGGTACTTGCAGGATCCAGGCAGGCATGATGGATAAGCAGATGCACTTTGGTAGGGGTTGAGGCACAGCCTTTCTCGAAGGGCAGCTGCCATGCAGCCCAGCCCATGGTGGCCATGCTGGAAGACAAGTGGTAGATATCAGAGCTTCTGATTTTTAGAGAGGAGCCATATAGAATGGACGTTTGTAAATGTTGGCTCAAAGATTTATTTAGCACTATATGGACCAAAAGATTATAACTGCCAGCAGCACCTGGTCCACAAGCCTCCAGTTTGTAACCTGTTAGTCTTTACTGCAGGTTCCTGGAAGGAGAAGGAACTAACACAGGAGGACTTCCCACAGGCCTCTAGAAGTGGCTTGGGGCTGTCCACACTCAGTCGCTGCTAAAAAGCTCTCCTATTCTCTTTAGGTCCTGCCAGACCCCCTGCCAGGAAGTATACTTGACCTCCTATAGGGCAGCTTTGCTTAGAGAACCAGCCCTCCTGGGATTCAAGTGATTTCTCAACTGAAATTCTCTACTTCATTGTAATTTAAAAAAAAATACAGAAGAATCCAGAAAAGGTATGAACAATCAAATTCACTCTGTCTAGTCCCCATCCTCCCACCCCCAACCAAGTCCCATTCCTTCTCATTAACTCCTTACTCTATTCTAAAAATTTTCTTATTGATATATAATTGTACATATTGTATATAGTTGTACATATTGTATATAGTTGTACATATTTGGGGGGTACATGTGTTATTTTTATACCTGTTTATATACTGTGTGATGATCAAATCAGGCCCTAAAGGTGTAGCTGGGGTGACTGGGATGATGCTGATGCCATTAACCAAAATGGGCAATTTAGTTATTTCACAATGTTTATTGAGTGCCTGTGTATTCCCAGGCGCTGGTCTGGGGGTTTAGAGTGGTACAACAATGACCCCGACACATAGGTTTCCTATTCTCACAAGCTGACATTCTGGAGGGGCATTGTGAATCTTTGCCTGTTGCTAAAACGAGATGTTACAGCCCAATCCAAGGATGAGCTTGAGTTGGCATGATCTGAAATGTGTGTCAGAGCCTTTGCACGTCTAGGACAGGTATGTGGAAGTGTAAGAATTTTTAGCTTTCTTTTTTTGGTCTTTCTTTTCTTTTTTTTTTTTTAATTTGGTTTTTCTTATGCTATCTTGCCTAAGATTTCCATAAATTTTCCATAATTACTTTTTATTATGGAAAATTTCAAACATATACAGAAATAGAAAGACTAGTATTACTACAATGAACCCTCATGCATGCATTACCCAACTTACAGCCCCTTCCTCAGCACTCCCACCCATTTCCATCCCCCATGCCCTGCCATGATTTCTTCTGAAGCAAATCTCAGACATCACTTCATTTCATCCACAAGTACTGAATATTTTTATATGTATCTCTAAAAGAGCTGGGCTTTTCAGATACATGACCACCATTCCATTGTCACAACTAAAAATGAACAATAATTCTTTAACCTTTTTGTTGACTAAACCTAACTACTCTGAAGCTGCTGATAATAGTCTTTAAAGAGTATATGTATACAACTGCAGCTTTTAGGAATCCTCTCACCAAAGGAGAGGGTCAACCCAGAACAATGTATTTGCAAATCTGTGTGCTGTCTGTACCTTTTTATAAGGATGAAGCAAACAAAAAACAGGTAAAGAAATAAGTGAAGTAGACAATTGCAGGTAATACCAACTGCCAGGAGGAAAGGAAGCAGGGTGGTGTGACGGTGCTGGGGTGAGGGAGGTAACTCCTCTGGAGGTAACATCCTCTCTTAGGAAGGAGGTAACCGCTGGCAGAGCTGGGAAGTGGATCATTTCAGAGAGAGGAGGCAGCAAGGGCAAAGACCCCACTGCAGGGAGGCCAGTGGGCTGCACAGGAGGGGCTGCTGGCAGGAGAGGAGGGCAGATCATGCAGCCATGCGAAGGAGCCTGGAGTTTTTATTCCATGTGTGAAGGGAAACCAGTGGAGGATTCTGAGCAGGGGAGTTAGCTGATTTATACTTTTAAAAAATAGCCCTGGCTGCTGTGTGGAAAATGGGTTGGAGGCAGGCAAGGCCGGAGCAGGGAGACTAATCAAAGGCTCTTGCCGTGGTCCCTTACCCTACAGGACAGAAGCAGCAAAATGGAAAGAAGTGGCTGTAAATGGGAGTTCCAAGAAGGAAATAAAAGAGAACCAGCAGGTTGGTGATGGTCATTTTTATAGCAGTAAGGATGAGGTGCTGGTGAACTGGCTTGCGGTGTGGTGTGATGACATCGACCGTGTCCACAAAAATAGCTGAGTTGGCCCTGCACTGCGGGCCACCTTCTAGGGAGCCCACGCCCCCAGCGTGCCGGGGTGGCGCTTGTTCACACCCACCTCCTTTGTGGAGGGAGAGCCCTGCCCTCAAAGAAAAGTCTGCTACAGCTGCTGTCTTGGGGAAGTAAATCCTCTTTATGAGTGCTCAGTTTGGGGAAAATCGATCCTTTCTATGAGTCTTCCAAATTTTGAATAAAAGGGGCAGGACTTGAAGTGGGAAAAACTGGAGGCAGGTTTGGTTCTGGCCTCTTCCTCCCCAAGTCCCACTGCCCTCAGAGTCTCCCTGACTGACGCCCAGGAGCTGCCAGACAGGACAGAGGGATGGAAGGTGACTCAGAGAGCTTTCGCTCAGCAGAAAACTATTCTCATTCATTCCAAGAGCTATTTAAAGCACTTACCGCATGTTGGGCGCTGTGTCAGGCGATAATGGGGCTGAAAAAGAAAGAGAAGGTACAGTGTAGTCCATCCTCAAACTGTTTGGGTCTAATGAGGAAGCAAATATACATTTATTAGAAGCCAGTAGGAGCCAAAGGGGGTATAAGATAGAGGTGAAGTGGACTATAGAGGGAGGTAGGTGTAAATAAGAAATGAGGTGTCTCCAACCCTGACATCTCCCCTTTATCTTAGCCTCAGAATTCTCCGTCTTTCCCTGGGAAGCATCAGTTTTCTTGGGAAAGGAGCTATATAGTTTTAACTACAGTATTTTCTACAGCAAAAAATCTGGACAGATGGTGTGACAATGAAGTTTTTTTTCTCTTTAATTCGTAAAATTATTTATTTGAAAAGACTTACAAAGGCACAGGAATTGGATCACATTCGATTACCCAGTTAACAAATTGTCTCTATTGAAAAAGGTATAAGTAGGTATACTGGAAAAATCTGGAAGAGATGTTCTAGAATAGCAATTGCTGCTCTGTTGATGCTTTTCCTGGCCCCACCACCTGCTGGCCTGACTGCCAAAATCTGACCTCTTCTCTTTGAGAAAGAGGGCCCAAATTCAGTGGTTTCATAGTTTATAAATCAATCTCTGGACTATAGAACTGGAGGCTGTTCATTTCTAACACAGACTTGACATATAACAACCCTTTAATTGGGAGTCCTCTGCCATGGTTTCTTGATAGAATGCCACTAAGATATTTTAAAAATATTTTCCAGCCAGGCATGGTCACTCATGCCTGTAATCCTAGCACTCTGGGAGGCCAAGCAGGAGAATCGTTTGAGCTCAGGAGTTTGAGATGAGCCTGAGCAAGAGCGAGACTCCGTCTCTACTAAAAATAGAAAGAAATTAGCTGGGCAACTAAAAATATATAGAAAAAAAAATTAGCTGGTCATGGTGGCACATGCCTATAGTCTCAGCTACTCGGGAGGCTGAGGCAGGAGGATTGCTTGAGCCCAGGAGTTTGAGGTTGCTGTGAGCGAGGCTGACGCCATGGCACTCTAGCCCGGGCAACAGAGTGAGACTGTCTCAAAAAAAAAAAAAAAAAAAAAAAATTCCCTGCTTTCATAGTCATTGATGTTTCAGAAGATTTGGGACTAACCAGCCCAAAAGGGCGCTCTGAGGTCTGTCCAGGGACTGAGAAAGGGCTGCTTCTCCCAGTCCCACAGGGAGGAATGGGGTTGGGGGGACAAGTGCAGTAGAGCAGACATGAGACAGGGAGGCTTCCTGGGGTTTATTCCATTCATTCCAATCCACCAGTACCTGCAGGGTACCCGCCACACACCCTGTACCAGCACCACAAAAAGCTACAAGAGAAGCACTCAGGAAAAGGGGCACACATGCAGATACAGACAAGGACCCGGCAGGCAGGTAAGCCCAGTGAACAAGGGGGTAGGAACAAGGAGCACCCTAGGTCTTTTATTTACCTATGTTTGAAATATTTAACTTTCCTGTTTATTATATAAGAAAACAATATAAGCGTGGTGATCGATAGGGAAATGAAAATATCTCTGGCAAGTAATGGGTACTTAATAAATGCTCAACCTCTCCCTCTTTTTCCCATTATAAGACAATATTTTTGTGGTAGAAGAAACAAATCGCAGCCAGTGTCTGGGGAGGAAGCCTGGTTTGCTAATGGTGTCTCTGTAGGGGCCCTGGAGATGGATTAAATTCTACCCTTGAGAGAAGTGGGTGGTCAGACAGCCCACCCAGGTAAAGCTCCGGCACTATAAGGCAGCACCCTCTGTGCCCAGAGGTAGAGTCCACAGGACACCGTTTTTGCCAGGCCCTTGCTTGCTTAATAGCCTGTCCTTTGAGTCATTTTCCTATGGCTGGGTCCCCTCACCCCTAGGTTTTAAAAACAAGCATTAAGATTCCAAAATAAATATTCTTCTGTAGAAGTCAAAACCATCCCAATCTTGATGTAGACCTTTCACTTGCATTTTTCTGCTTATGATTTTCAGCTTATAATTTATCATTACAAGAAAAGTATGCTGTTCTGATAAACTGTAAACTATTTTTTTAAAACTTCCAATAAGCCAAAAACTAAAAAACAAATTCTGAATTATATATATCATATATACATAAATAAATTTGTATGTTTAAATATATATATATTTGCTAAATAATCCATTCCAGGCAGCATATGACAATAGAGAAACACTGACCCGGGCTTACTTACTCAGGGTCCAGCGCATTCCGAGGGAAGGATCAGGCCCTTCTGCCTGCACACGGAGCTATTCGATTAGATTCAGATCTGAAATAACCAGGACAGCGACTCTCACTCTGTTTCCTCTAAAGGGAAAGAAAAAGTCAGAAACCACAAAGATCATACAACCAGCAGTAGAGAGAATTTGCCTGCTCTGCTCCTGCCCCGCCTGGCTTGGCCCCAGGGCACCCGACTGGTCTCTGCCCTGGGCATGTGCTGGGCAATGTGAGGAAGACTGCCCAGAAAGAGGGGCGGGTTGTAGTTTTGTTTTGTTTTTACTCTTTTACTGCAGAGTATTGGTCTGTCCACACTATTCTTCACTTCAGGAAGACTAGGGCAGCTTCACAACCCACCTCAAGGGGTTGGAAATCTAATTAGGAACTTACATTAAGTGCATTATTTTAGTATTTGTAAGGAAATCAAGTTTTTAATAAAGTATCTGTTCAATTATGTCAAATGCCTTTTCCTGGAATGTAACCAATAAAAATATCTCACATTCATTTGGCAATTGCTATTATTTCTTATGACCTTTCCCATACAAGTTCCCATTTGAGGTGAACAGCTATTCTGGGATGTAGGCAGCCCTGCTGCAAGGGCCTGAGTGATTTCGCCTGGCGCCTTGGTGAACTGTCCTGCCTAAGTGGCCTCATCCCCTGCCACTGTCTCCAGCCCCAGGCTGACTTAGGAATTCCTCACCGTTTCCACCTTGTTCTGGCCTTTTTCACATCTCTCACCACAGTGAACAGCTCCCGTTTCTCTCTCTGTTTCCCCAACAGCACTATGGGCATCCCAATGGCAGGGTTATGTCTTTCATGTATCACTGTGCCCTACCTGAGTGTAGTAGGTACACAATAAATACATTACACATTTAAACAGATAGAAGGATGGAAGAAGACCTCAAGGCACAAGAAATTTAAACTTATTAGAAATAGTAGATCATTTTGTTGACTTCTCTAACATAATTCTCATCACATCTTGTTTTTATTTGTTTAATTGTCTCCTGTATGAATCCATGAGCTTTGAGCTTTGTAAGGGGAGACAGCATGTCTATCTGGCTCATGGCACTTTCCTAAGTCCCTGGCATAGTCAGAGAGTACATAGTACATACTCAGAATATTTGTCAAGTAAATGATTCAGTGATTATCTATTTCCATCTTGCCTTTTAGCTCAATGACCAGACACAATTTAAATCCAACCAAATTTTTCTTCTGAGCATGGAGGGTGAACATGAAGTGGGAGCTTTACCTGCCAGAATTGTCCTATCTGATGGAGAGGAGCTAGCTCAGCACTATCTGGCTCTCTTTCCTGGATCACCAGATCCTCATTAATAAATAGATTTTCCAGAAAGGAGAGAGCAGGAGAGAGGGAGGGGATTTTGATGGTCCTGCGTGCAAAGGGATGTGCTTTGCGTTGAATCCTGGAAGGAGATTCCGTATTAGTGAACAAAGCCCGGTTGTCGAAGCCTCTCTCCACACATGCACCCTGTCTGCTGGAGGCAGATGGGAATAAGTCACGCCAGGACTTGCAATATGAATATTCATCAGAAGCCTGTGCACAGTGCTGTGTGCATGCTGACTGATTTCTCACCTGTCTGGGGAAGAAATGGATGGAGGACTGTTTCTCCCTTTGACTATCATCCAGAGAGGACATGGTTTCTTATAAATGGGAGACAAAACAAGAGTTTTAGTCACCTAATTTGGAATCGTGCCAAGAAATGCCGGCGACAGTAGGATGTCTGCGCAGATGAATCTACAGCAGGAACTCGTTGGTTTCAGCTTTTTAGAAACAGCCAGAGTAATCGGGGAGAGTAATTGAATCACTTTCCGTGTGGAGTTGAATGTGTTCTTCTCACCGTTTACAAGCTGTTTGCCAGCCTCCGGGGCGTTATTAGGGGATGAGCCACATATTAGGGGATGAGCCACATGAACACGGCAGAGCTTGACTCGGCTTTCCTGGGAAACAGCTGGCGGAGCTGTCGCCGGCTCCCAGGGGCTCTTGACTTTCTCTGCTGTGCTCGCGAGTGCCAAGCGCTTGTGTGCTGCTCAGCCCGCAGCCCCGTGGGCCCTGTGGGGACCCATCGTCCTGTGCTGGAAAGAAGTGATTTTCTCTGCAGATACAACACCCCTGTGAGCCTGGCGGGTGTGGGAGGCAGGGCTCCAAAAGAAAGGGAGGGAACCGGTGAGGGAATAGTCACCAGAAAGACCTTCAGGAGCTCGCCCAAATTCACGTGGCCAAAAAGTGGCAGAACTGAGATTATCCCAGATTGCTCTAACCTCCAGCACCACCTCCAAACTTCAAAAAGACACTTAAAATTCTTGGAAAAGACAAGGGCTCCAGAGTCAGCGGAAGCCAAGAAGTTTGAGAGAGGAAGTCCCTTGTGCTCTTGGGCCCAAGGGAGGTCTGAGTAGGTGCGTTGGAGGCTGAAGTCTGGCTGTGGAGACAGCCAACGGGCTGGGAATTACACGGAAAGGCACGAGACCCTCCAGCCCCGCTCCCAGGCGGGTCCTCGGATGTGCATTTTTTGCCTTGCTGTACCAACAAGAAAGAAGATGAGGGGGGTTTTAACCCAGAAAATGGATGAATCCTGAAAACATAGAGTAGGAAGGAATCTGGCAGATCAGCCTGAGGCAGGATTCTCATTTATCGCCCAAGCACTGCTGGAGGGCAAGCCCAGTAATAAGTGCAAGTGTGGAGTGTGATTCACCTGAAGGTCTGACTCAGGTGAACTCCCAGCTGAATGGCTGTGTGCCTCCCTGTCCCCATATTCCTTGGAAACTAGTCCATAGCATGGCCTCTCCAATTGCTGTGCCTTTGGGACCCTTTCCTTCTCCCTGACCTCCTGGACCCTTGAGGCAGTCATATCAGCCTCTGTGGCACCAGGACGGACACATGGTGGCAGTGGAGTGTCTGTATCCTTGTCTGTGCCAACTTGGGAGTTCCTCCTGCAAGCCCATTCTACCTGCCCTCTGCATGCAGTTGCCCCAAGGCTGGCAGCTTGCACTTCACCATGTGGCAAGAGGCTGGAGGACTCGAAAGACCATGCCCAGTGCATGCTGTGTGGCTGAGGGCTCCTGCTGGAGGGAGTCTGTGACCTTTTGGGCATACAGCGGGTGCTCAAAAAGTACAGTGCTTGATAAATGAAACGAATGGCATTAAGGATGGACCTGCTCATGCTCTGCGCTTTGTGTTGCCCAAACTTGTAGGTTCTTGGTGCTTTACTTCTGAGTCGGTGTTGGTTTTAGAATGCAAATGCTTGAAGGGCTCTGGAGTCTTTGGAGCCCTTGTTTCCCCACTAAGACTGTGGCTCAGAACTCACCTGAAGCATATTCACTGATGGCTGTGTGGTTTACTGAGGCTCTCCCTGGCTGGCTGAGCTTGGTGTTACTGAAGAAGGCTCCATTCAGAGGACAGAGGCAGTCCAGGGTGCCCGGGAATGCACGAGTGCAGGGAGGAGGCTGTGAGCTGGGGAGTGCCGCCAACAGCCCTGTCCACTCCACAAGGCTGGGACTCTATACCGCCACTGCAGGTGTCTGTCAACATGACCACAAGGCTGGGAGAGGAGGCCCCAACAAAACACAAAGGGGAATACCAGAAACACATGGTTCCCACTCTCAACACCTTTCTTCTAGTCCAGCTGCAAAATGCAGTTGACATTGAGGACGACTTAAAGACACTTAGAAGTAGCCTGATAACTGACAAGAGAAGATGCAAAAGGAGACTGTCAGAGAGCTGTGTAGTGGGGGGTGGGAGTTGTGGGGGGAGGGTGTTCGTGATGGTGGGTCCACATTCCTGACTTTTAGACTCTCCTCCAAAATCCTTGCTGCAGCTTGCCCCTCCGCATCTGTGCCTGTTATGGAAACAGTTCTCGTTTGTGAGCATCCGTCATGTCCCTGAGCACTTTGCATCATTATTTAATTCTCACAGCTATGCTACAAGGTGGGAATCATTATCCCTGGCTTAAAAATGAGAAAAACAAGGCTCTGATAGCCAAGCAACTTGCCCTGGTCACATAGCCAGTGAGTAGCAGAGATGCAATTTGAGTCCTCAACTCTGTGTCTCTACAACCACTTCATTTCCACTCACAAGGCCAAAAGTAACTCAGTGAAGGGTAGGATTTTTTTTTTTTTTTTTGGTGCAAATTTATGGGGCACATGAGTTACACATGAGTTACACTTTCGTTACATGTACATTATGCATAGTGATCAAGTCAGAGTATTCAGGGTGTCCATCACCCGAGTACAATATATTTCTGTTACGTATAGTTATCCTACTCTGCTATCTTGCTATCAAACCTTGACCTTATTGTTTCTATCTTACTGCATATTTGTACCCTCTAACCCACTTCTCGTCATCCTCTCCCCTCCCCCTGCTCACTTTCCCAGTCTCTGTTTTCTATCTTTCCACCCTCTACCTCCATGTGTTCAAATTTTTTTAGCTCCCCCATGTATAGGAGAACATGCAATATTTGTCTTCTTGTGCCTGGTTTATTTCACTTAAGATAGTCATCTCCAGTTCCATCCATGTTGCTGCAAATGACATGATTTCGTTCTTTTATATGGCACCATAGTATTCCATTGTGTATATATGCCACATTCTCTTTATCCACTCATCTGTTGATAAACATTTAAGTTGATTCCTTATCTTTGCTCTTGTGAACAGTGCTGCAATGACCATGGGAGTGGAGGTATCTCTTTGACATCCTGTTTTCTTTTCCTTTGGGTAGATACTCCATAGTGGGATTGCAGGATTGATTGGTAATTCTTTTTTTAGTTTTTGGAGAAATCTCCATATTGTTTCCCATAGTGGCTGTACTAGTTTACATTCCCACCAACAGTATATAAGAGTTCCCTTTCCCTGCATCCTTGCTAACATCTGTTATTTTTTTGTCTTTTTAATAACAACCATTCTGACTGGGGTAAGATCATATCTCATGGTAGTTTTTATTTGCATTTCTCTGATTATTAGTGATATTGAAGCATTTTTTCATGTACCTGTTGGCCATTTGTGTGTCTTCTTTTGAGAAATATCTATTCACATCCTTTGCCCACTTTATAATGGGATTATTTTCATTTCTTTCAAAAAATGTTTTGATTTCTGTCTTAATTTCTTCCTTGAATCAATGATCATTCAGGAGCATGTTGTTTAGTTTCCATGTATTTGTAATTATCAGAGCTCCTCCTGGTGTTGATTTCTGGTTTTATTCCATGTGGTCTGAGAAGATACTTGATATGATTTTTGATTTTTAAAAAATGTGTTGAAGGCCGGGCGCGGTGGCTCACGCTTGTAATCCTACCACTCTGGGGCGGGAGGATCGCTCGAGGTCAGGAGTTAGAGACCAGCCTGAGCAAGAGCGAGACCCTGTCTCTACTAAAAATAGAAAGAAATGATTTGGACAGCTAAAAAATATATATAGAGAAAAAATTAGCTGGGCATGGTGGCACATGCCTGTAGTCCCAGCTACTCGGGAGGCTGAGGCAGAAGGATCACTTAAGCCCAGGAGTTTGAGGTTGCTGTGAGCTAGGCTGACACTACGGCACTCACTCTAGCCTGGGCAACACAGTGAGACTCTGTCTCAAAAAATAAATAAATAAATAATAAATAAAAAATGTGTTGAGACTGGTTTTGTGGCCACATATATGGTCAGAGAGGATATTTTATGGCATAGAAGTCGCGGGATCTTGCGCTGACTCTTGCTCCTATTTTCTGCTTCGGGTAATTTGTTGTTGGTGAGCCTGGCATTGGCTGACCTGGTGGTGGCCTTGTACCCCTACCACTGATCCTTGTGGCCATCTTCTATGACGGCTGGGCCCTGGGGGAGACGCACTGCAAGGCTGGTGCCTTTGTGATAGGCCTGAGCGTCATCGGCTCCATCTTCAACATCACTGCCATCGCCATCAACCGCTATTACTACATCTGCCACAGCGTGGCCTACCACCGCATCTACCGGCCCTGGCACACCCCCCTGCACATCTGCCTGGTCTGGCTCCTCACCGTGGTGGCCCTGCTGCCCAACTTCTTCCTGGGGTCCCTGGAGTACGACCCGCGCATCTATTCCTGCACCTTCATCCAGACGGCCAGTGCACAGTACACGGGGGCCACGGTGGCCATCCACTTCTTCCTCCCCTTCGCCGTGGTGTCCTTCTGCTGCCTGCCCATCTGGGTGCTGGTGCTCCAGGCCCGCAGGAAGGCCATGTTGGACAGCAAGCTGTGCCTGCGGCCCAGCACCTTGCAGAGCTTTCTAACCATGTTCGTGGTGTTTGTGATCTTTGCCTTCTGCTGGGCCCCACTCAACTGCATCGGCCTTGCCGTGGCCATCAACCCAGAAGAAGTGGCTCCCCAGGTCCCTGAGGGGCTATTTGTCACCAACTACTCACTGGCTTATTTCAACAGCTGCCTCAATGCCATCATCTACGGGCTTCTGAACAGGAACTTCCGCAGGGAGTACAAGAGGATCCTTGTGGCCCTCTGGGACCCACAGAGCTGCTTTCGGGATGCTTCCAAGGACAGCAAATCCAGGGGCCCACAGAGCCCAGCCCCACCTGCTATTAGTGCCCAGCACCTGGTCCAGGCTGATGCTCTCTAGCTGGGATCTGAGGCACACCAGCTGCATGACAAACTCATGGAATGGGAGTGAATCTGCCGGAAGGGTGACGTCAGGAAGCCTGCTGGGCCATGCTGTCCTGTGGGCATCCACAGCCCATGGCTGAAGGAACTTCATGCTGGGACAAGCAGCCCATCAACACCCTGGCTCGTCAGTCAATGCCCACAGGCAGTGGACCTGGTAGACACTCTCAGGAGTGTGTTGGGGGCTTGGCACACACATGACCAAGGAAGGAACAGAATGAGAAAGGCCTGGGGCAGAAGAGGCCAACTCCTTCCCAGGTGCTGGCCATCGTCCTCCTGCTTTGGCCTCCTCACTGCTTTCTCCCCTTCCCCAAGGGGTGGCAGGAGTGGATCTCTCCTGTCAGCAAGGACCAAAGAGCAAGGTCTGCGGGACTGGAAGGTGGGTCATTCTGCAGGGGCCTTAGGCTGGGGCAGTGCCTTTCAGAGGGCAAGCGTTCTACTCTCCCCCCACTGATCTGCCCTACACACACATACATATGCACACATGCATCATATCACAGACATGCCACACCACACACACACCAAACCACACACACACACACACACACGCATCATATCACAGACATGCCACACCACACACACACCAAACCACACACACACACACACATGCATCATATCACAGACATGCCACACCACACACACACCAAACCACACACACACACACATGCATCATATCACAGACATGCCACACCACACACACACCAAACCACACACTGCACACAGGCATGCTCACATGCACCAGACCACAGACAAGCTACACTACACACGCCCCAAACCACACACTGCACACATGCCTACATGCACCACAGCACAGACACACCACTTTACACACACACCAAACCACACACTGTATACATGTACGCTCACATGCACCAGACCACAGACACACCGCACTACATACACATCAAACCACACACTGCACATGTGCACAGTCACATGCACCACACCACAGACATGCCACATGACACACACACCAAACCACACAATGCACACACACACCAAACCACAGACTGCATGCACACCCCACACAACAAACACACTACAGGTAGCACATACACACCACACCACACTATACACACACACCATACTACAAGCATGCTACACACATACCACCTATACTGTACACACATAGTATGAACATATTATATATGCACACACACATTACACACTCAAAGCTACCATGTCACAGACACGCTACACACATACACACACATACACACACACACATACACTCCTCAGGCATCTGGACCATGAAGTCTTCTTGGCTTCCTTTCCTGGTTCCATCATGTTCAAGTTGTGTGACTGGGGCAAGTCCCCTAACTTCTTTATTCCTCAGTTTGTTCATCTTAAAATGTCCAGAGTCTACTCCGGGGTGGTTGTGAGGCTTCACCGGGGTAATACATCTGAAGCGCTGAGGACAAGGCCTGCCACACGGCTAGCACTCGGAAATCGTTAGCTTTTGTTATTATCCTAACGACGTAAAACGAAAAATACCCTTGAAAGAGAAAAGAAACTTTGTACAAAGACAGGAAGGCGAGGGGAGAAACTGGAGTTCGGGGTGAGTGGCGGGGGGGCAGCTCCACCCAGTTCCCTTCTGTGGTTGTGTGTGTGTGGACTTTGTAGAAATCTCAGGGCTTCTCTTAGCACCAACAGAGTTAGCTTTCTTCATCAATTCCACGAAGATCAACTGGGTGCCCTTTGTGGGCCAGGTCTGGCTTGTTGCCTGCCCTTTGGGGAGGTCCTCGTCTGTTGATAACTCAGTACCAGCTGACGTCCATTGGGTGTTTTCATAGTACCAGGCACTATGGCGGGGGCTTCGTATGCATCGTCTCATTTAATCCTCAAATGCTTGGAAATAGATATTATCTGTTTTCATGGTGAAAAACTGAAACTCAAAGAAGGAAAATGATTAGCCGGGTTCACAGAGCTGTTAAGTCTGTCTGACGGCAGCACCCCACTCCTGTGCCCCTTGTCCCCCTTTGGAATGTGCGGCAGGGACCAAGTGCTGGGAGGTAAGTACCCCAAGTACTTCAGGTACCTGGTGGCCTGTAGGGAGAGAGAAAAGTTACCTCCACCAGCTGGCGGCTTTCCTGAACGAAGAGTCCAGGATCCACTTGGTGTGCTGATCTCTTAGCATCACACTGGAAACTCCCTTCCCTTGTGATGTGAGACATCTGGGCTGGGTGCTGTGCTTAGTCAGCTAGACCCCTGGGAGCTTGTTAAAAATGCAGATCTTCCGGGCTCTGCCAACAAGGTTTTGAAGGTGGAAATCTGGGGCAGGTCCTGGGAATCTGATTCTGACACTGATTGTGACCAAATTATTAGGAATGTAGGTGTCATAGCCCTGGTCATTGCAGTGTTAGGGTCCAGTTGCCAAGAGTGGAGAGTCCCACCCAGGGGGGCCTCCTGGTGCACCCACCCTCTGGGGCCACCAGTTCATACCTCCATCCCAGAGAGATGCAGAAGAATCCTAAGGCTTCTCCTTGAGCTGTGACCACTTTTTCTGGCTCTGAGCAGAGCCTGAGGCTGACCTGGTCAGGCATACATTGCTCTCTGTCCTAACTGCCTCCTCCCCACAGGTGCCAGCTGTAGGGATTTGCTCTTCATTCCCCACTTAGAGGAGGAGGAGGCATTAGTTTCTTGGCAACAGCATGCCCCCAGCTCCTCCCCTTATCCCTGTCTTTCAGTGCTGAGCTGAATGCAGGGCATGTGCTCAGTAAATATGCACTGAAGGAACAACAGCTCTCTTCAGTTTCCTGGGCCCATAGCTGTCACCTGGTTTGCCAGGGCTCGGTACTGACAGTCCACTAACGGGAACCTTCTTTGTGCCCATAGGTTTTTAGTGATGAACCAAGGGCCAAGAGAACGAAGAAGAACTGGAAAATCCGGGACATGGGGTGATAGCTTGTACTCAGATGGAATGGCCCCACACCGAGGGTGCTGACTTTAAATAAAGGTGATTTTGCTAAAATAGTGTGAGAACTATATCTGTCTTCCACCTCCTTGACTCTGGACAATCTGGTCAAAGGTGCCACCTGCCTACCTTCCTCCCCATCCTTCTGGGACCTTCCTCTGGACCTCTTGGTTTTGAGCTCTCTATGAAACCCTCACCCATCAAGAGAACTCAAGTCTGGGTTCAGATTTCTGACGGGGTTGACACCTGGGGTGAACCAACGCCTGGGCTCATCCATCAGCCACGCTGGATCAGGCCAAAAGCCAACACGGCACACACCCCACTTGTGTCCTCCTGTGGGCATCCCTCTGCTACCCGCCCGTTCCTCTCAGTCCGCTCTGTCCACAGCTGAAATACTTGAGTTGCTTTTTGCTCCATCTGAGTGGCTTTCCCTGAGGGATGTATAGCAGAATCACTTGGGGGAGGGATACTTAGAAACTAGAGGATCACAGTCTGTGAGGGTGGGGTTGGGAACCTCTGTGTATTTTGAAAATGCTCCTCAGGTGCTCCTCATCTGCAGACCTGGCTGGGACCCCTGCTCTGTGAATGCTTCCTGGGTGCTCACCTTCATTCCCATGGTCACCACTACTGTCTCCACTGGGACATCCCCCACTGCCTGCTACACTGTTCCTCCTAGCACATGCTAAGTTCTCACCCCATGCCAGGCACTGTTCTAAGGACTTTATACCAATTAGTTATCATATTTAGTCCCAACAACAGTCCTGAGAGGGAGCTCTATTGTTTTCTTCCATTTATAGATGAGGAAACTGAGGCATAGGGAGATTATGCAACTTGCTGAAGTTCACATAACTAGTAAGTGGTGGAGCCGGGCTCCAAAACCAGGTAATTTGACATGGAGCCTGTACTCTTGACTACTAGCTGTACCACCTCCCTCAAACTCTCATATCCACAAATGGGATCACTGGGTCCTATAGTAGATCCATTTTTAATTTTTTGAGGAACTTCCACACTGTTTTCCATAGTGGCTGTGGCATTTACATTCCCACCAACAGTGTGCAAGTGTTCCAATTTCTCCTCTTCCTACTCAACACTTTTTTTGGTTTTTGGTTTTTTGTTGATGGCCTAACAGGTGTGTGATGATATCTCATTGTGATCTTGATTTGCATTTCCCTGACAACTAGTGATGATGAGCATCTTTTCACGTACCTGTCACCAATTTGTATGTCTTCTTTGGAGAAATGTCTATTCAAGTTTGCTATAGACTGAATATTTATGTCTTTCCTTGCCAAATTCATATGTTGGAACCTAATGCCCACTGTGATGGTGTTTGGAAGTGGGCCTTTGGGAAGGGATTAGATCATGAGGATAGAGCCCTTATGAATAAGGTTAGTGCTCTTATACAAGAGACCCCAGAGAGCTTTCACCATGTGAGGTTACAGTGAGAAGATTGCTATTTATGAACCAGGAAGTGGGCCCTCACCAGATATAGAATCTACTGGCACCTTGATCTACTCAATCTAAGGTATTTTGTTATACCAGCCTAAATGGACTAAGACAGAGTCCTTTGTCCATTTTTAAAGTTGTTTTTTTCTTTTTTCTTTTTTTGCTATTGAGTTATATATCATGGATAGTAACTCCTTATCAGATAAGTTATTTGCAAATATTTCCCCCCATTCCATAGGTTGCCTTTTCACCCTGTTGATTCTTTCCTTTACCGTGCAGAAGTGTTTAAGTTTGTTGTAATCCGACTTGTCTATTTTTGCTTTTGTTGTCTGTTCTTTTGATGTCATAGCCAAGAAATCATTTCCAAAACCAGTATCATGAAACTTTGCCCGAGTTTTCTTCTAGGAGTTTTACAGTTTCAAGTCTTATGATTACATCTTTACCCCATTTTGAGTTGGTTATAAAATAGGGATCCAATTTCATATTTTTGCATGTGGATAGCCAGTTTTCCCAAAACCATTTTTTTGAAGAGACTATCCTTTCCCCATTGGGTATTCTTGGCATCCTTTTCAAATTAGGAATGGGAGGAAATTACCTCAACCTAATAAAGGAGATATATGAAAAGCCCAAATCTAACATCATCACATTCAATGGTGAAAAAGGGAAATCTTTTCATCTAAGATCAGGAACAAGGCAAGGGTGAACACTCTTGCCACTTCTATTCAACATAGTACTACAAGTCCCAGACAGAGCAATCAGGCAAGAGAAATAAATGAAAGACAATCATCTTGGAAAGGAAGAAGTAAAATTATCTGTTCAAAAAAGCCATGATCTTATTTATGTGTAGAAAACCTTAGAGACTCCACAAAAAACTATTAGAATTTATAAACAAATTCAGTACAGTTTCAAGGGTAAACAAATATATAAATATTGTTTATAAAAATATATAAACAATATATAAAAATCAAGTGCATTCTATACACTAACAATGAAAAATTTAAGAAAACAATCCCATTTACAATAGCATGAAAAAGAATAGGAATAAACTTAACCAGGGAGATGAAAGACTTGTACACTAAAAACTACAAAACATTGCTGAAAGAAATTAAAGATGACACAATTAAGTGGAAATGCATTCTACATTCATGGATTAGAAGATAATATTGTTAAAATGTCCATACTACCCAAAACAATATACAGATTCAGTGCAATCCCTGTCTAAACCCCAATGGTACATTTTACAGAAATAAGAAAAATAATCCTTACTCAACCATAAAAAACAATGGTGAACTAGCACCTCTTATATTATCCTGGGTGGAACTAGAGCCCATCCTTGGAAGTGAAGTATCACGAGAATGGAAAAACAAGTACTACATGTACTTGCCATCAAATTGGTACTAACTGATCAACACTTAGGTGCTCACAGGGAAGTAATATTCATCGGATGATGGGCCGGTGGGAGGGGGGAGGTGGGGATGGGTAAACTCACAACTAATGGGTGCAGAGAGCAGTGTATGGGGGATGGGCATGCTTGCGCTTGTAGCTCTGGCTTGGGCGAGGCAAAGGCATTATATATAACCAAAATGTACCCCCATAATACTCTGAAATTTAAAAAAATTTAAAAAATTTAAAAAGATAAACAATCCTAAAATTTATACAGAACCCAAGGACCCTGAATAGTCAAAGCAATCTTGAAAAAGAATGAAGCTGGAGGCCTCACACTTCCTGATTTCAAAACGTAGTACAAAGCAATCAAAACAGTATAGTTCTGGCATAAAGAGTGACATATAAGACCAGCCCAGAAATAAGCCCATGCGTGTATAGTCAACCGATCTTCAACAACAGTGTCAAGAATACATAATGGAAATGGAACTTTTAGTGACAGTGGATTGCGTGACAAATTAGAATCCAGACAAGCCTCAGCCACAGAGTGAGTTCGTGCTCACCTGCCAGTCCTTTCCCATGGCCCTTACTAATGTAGGACGGTAGTATACCAAAGCCTGAGGGTAAGGTAAAAGAGCTGAGAGAGGACCCTTGAGGCATGGGCTTCCCTAAGTGCATAGCCTTCCCATGAGCTGCTGAAGGCTCAGAGAAGAGCACTAGGGCAATGGAATGAATCCCTCCAAGACATTACCTCATGGGGAGCTCTGCAGCCACACTCCAAGGGATGGGCAGGGCAGCAGGAAAGAGAGAAAATACTGAAGCACAGAAAACCAGAAAGAGATTGCAGGAAAAAAGAGAACTCACCTGCTAGCCAAAACTTGGCAGCAGATAGAGATTTCTTATGGTTGAGAAAGCTGGTGGCTGAGTTATAAACATAAAGCAATCTCCAGAGTCTCATCAGCATTCCCTGATCAAGAGAAGGTCTTGTTCCCACCTTCAAAATGCTTGAAGTTAGTGTTAAACAGACCCTAACTAAAGGTGCAACAAAGCCTAGACCCAGGTAACTACAGGTTAGATTGACTCAGAACCCCACACTAGAAGCCTGATGAGAATGTGTGTGCCCTTTGCTGGGGATAAATGTTTTTTATTTCAGGTTAGACTGTTCATTTCACAAAGTGGCTGGCATACAATTAAAAAATTATAAAGTATGCAAAGAGGGAAGGAAATGTGACCCATGGGCAAGAGAAGAATCAACAGAAGGAGATGTAGAGATGGTTGCAGATGTTGGAATAGAAGATAAATACTTAGAATAAATATGAAAAATGTGTTAAAGGAGATAGTGGGAAAGGCAGATAATGCGTGTGATGGGGAATTTTAGCAAAAAAATGAAAACTATATTTGAAAATGGAAATGTGGGGCCAGGCACAGTATTCCTAGCACTTCGTGAGGCTGAGGCAGGAAAATTGCTTAAGGCCAGGAGTTCAAGACCAGCCTGGGCAACATAGCAAGACCCCATTTCTACAAAAAGTAGAAAAATTAGCCAGATGTGGTGGTGCATGCTTTAACCCCAGCTACTCAGGAGGCTGGGGCAGAAGGATCACTTGAGCCCAGGAGCTTGAGGTTGCAGTGAGCTATGATGATGCCACTGCACTCTAGCTCAGGCAACAGAGTGAGATCATGTCTCAAAAAGAAAAAAAAATTAGGGGGGATGTTGAAGGGAAAAATGTAATATCAGATATGAAAAGTTCATTTGAAGGGAAACAGAAAATTGGACACAGAAGAGGAAAGGGCATGAAGCAAACTCAGCAAAGGGAAAAGGAGCATGGAGCAAAATCTGGAGGAAAACAGGTGCAAGCTTCCAACTCCAACAGTCTTCTCTCAGTGGTGTCACACAGGAAACAATTACTCCAGCAACGAATCGTGACAACACATGTGAAGTCTTGTC
Organism: Varecia variegata; assembly: GCA_028533085.1. NCBI lineage: Eukaryota > Metazoa > Chordata > Mammalia > Primates > Lemuridae > Varecia > Varecia variegata. The sequence goes on along the minus strand of CM052438.1, from coordinate 123,672,075 downwards.
TACTAGGGAAGCTGGCCTGAGCCTAGGTTTCTGAGTTTTATCAGGAGGTCAGTCACATAGGCATCTTCTGCCTACCATGTGCCAAAGTTCCAGACCCTCAGAAAAAAAGCAGATATTTATCACAAACCACTTTTTTTTTGCATAAACAGTATAGCTATAGTGAGCCACTCTTATCAATTACAGAACGGTGGTGGGAACCCTCCTGAAATCCAAGTGCCCAGACACCAGCAAAGGGCCAACTTCGAAAGCAACACTTTCCTCCTTACAGACCCAAGAGAGGAACAATAAATGAAAAGATCTAGTTGACTGGCTTAATTCCCTTAGCAAATAAATTCAGAGGGTTAAATATACTATACTCAAAAGTGCATTTTTATTTTTCTAAGGTAAACTAAGTAAAATTATTCTTTGTTATTTCAGTTTGTTGCAATGAAAAAGATATAAAAGATATAGTTATAAAGAATATATATAAGATGTTGTTATAAAGAAAATATATACATATACACACATAAGATAAAGTTGTAAAGAAAAACGAGTAACATAGTTCTCTGTTTCTTCTCTTTGGAAAATCCCATACTGACAGATTGCAAACAGATCTGAAGCACTTTCATAGTGTATCCGTGCAATTTCTTCCATGGTGGTAAGTTTTAAGCTTGGAAATTGATGAGCTACTTGAAATGCTCTTGGGCCATGACAAAATGTGCGCAATGGCTGACCCTCCACCCCCAAGCTAGGTCAAAAAAAGGCCTGGGGAAATGAAGCAGTCTTCCAATGACCTATCTCAGGTGGCCAGTGCGCATAGCCAAACAACAGGCCAGGTCTGAGAGAGGGAGGTTCAACAGCTGCTGCAGGATTGAGGCGCTGACTTGCCACACACCATGTTTGCCGGACATTCTGCTCACTGGTGCTCAGTGCGTGGCGTTTGGCAGGGAGAAGGGAAGTGAAGACAAGTCACACAAAATCCTGCCCTCTGGGCAGCTCCCAGTTCTCTGGAAGGGCACTTCAAAAGCAGGGAGAAAATTGTTCTTTTTGAGGCTTTTCTAGTAGGCTTCTGACTATTTTAGTCTCTAGCCATGTCTTTGGTAGGGAGGGGCACTGGTGATGCTGATGAGGGCAAGGAAGAGGACCACAGTGTGAGCCACAAGGTCATTTATTATGGATTGAGTGCTTGCTGTGGGTCAGGCCCTGTACAAATGCTTCAAACCCATCACTGCCTTTATTGTTTCCATGGGTTAGTTATTACTATCACAATATTATGGATGGAAAAATAGAAGCTCAAGATAAAAGACTTTCCTAAATTTATACATGGATCCACCTGAGTACACATGGGAGCATCCAGGGCTATCTGCAAGCCTCAGTTTTCCTATGTATAAAACACAAAAATCACACGTGCCCACCGCTGCAAAACTGGTGTAAAGACTTCAAGATGTCCTTAACTTCACTGTATTATCTCATGAGAATATCTTGGGTGGGAACCCCCTTATCAGGAGGTAATTGCTCTTTAACAGCTACAGTGGCACAATGATTTTCTAATTGCACATGGAAGTTAAAAAGAAAACAGAACCTTCTTAATGTTTGACCGAGTTGCAATTACCAAACTGAGCTCTGTACAGCCATCAGCCCAAGGATTGGGCCTGCACACTGTTGATGATGGATGCATTCTAAGGTAGGCTTTACTACAGCAGAGAAATTAATCTTGATGTGGGCATGAAAATTCCCCACCCCTCATGTTTCTTTGGCTATTTATTTCCTTAGTATGGATTGCAAATCCCATCATTTTCTTCTTCATCCTGTGAAGATAAATTATAGCCCACTTCTGGGCTGAAGCAACCCACTAGGTATAGACGTAGCCACTGTGCATATACATCCAGCATTGCTCATGTAGGCAGAACCCCCGACCTGGGTCAGGAGGAGAAAACAGATGGGACTCATGACTGCTGCAAAGATGCCTGCCAGGCAAAGCTTTCTGATAGCAGCCTGGAGTTAAAGGCTGCAGGGAGCCTTATAGTCTTGCAGAACATTTGCTCTTTCTCCTCAGCTGAAATGGCAGATTTAGGTAGGGTGACCAAATACTTTGGGGAATGAAAGAAGGTAGTGTTAATCATGTAAGAAAAACAGAGGCAAATTAGACTGCCCCAGGTAAACTGAGACATGTATTTTTAGCCTTAGGGAAAATCCACTGAGATAAGATGCAATGGACTGAATTTTTGTGTCCACCCAAAATTCATATGTTGAAACTCTAATGCCAGTGAGATGGTATTTGGAGGTAGAACTTTTGGGAAGTAATTAGGTCATGAAGGTAGAGCCCTCATGAATGGAATTAGTCCCCTTTAAAGAAGAGGCCAGAAGATAAACTAGCTCTCTTTTGGCCATAAGAGGGTATAGCAAGACGACACCATCTGGAAACCAGGAAGCAGGCCTTCACCAGACACTACATCTGCTAATGCCTTGATCTTGGACTTCCCAGCCTGCAGAACTGTGAGAAATAAATCTGTTGTTTAAGCCACCCAGTTTATGGTATTTCATTATAGCAGCACAAGCTAAGACACAAGGGAAAGCTGCAAGAAAACTTTGAGCTGATAGATCTGGCAGAACCAGAAGCAAACATGCTAGTTTATGTTGATATGAAGTCAAATGCTCGCAAGAAAAATGGAAGGATCCAACCAATTGACAGTTTAAACTGAAATACTTCTCTAAATGCCTCACCACCTCCCACCCTCTTCCAGGCATGCTGTGAAGACTAGGTGTAATAATGTTTGTAGAGCACTTGGATGTGCCTGACCCAGAGGAAGTACTCATCATTAGCCAAAGGTGGTGTTGGAGGTAGAAGAGGGAGGAACAGTATCAGAAGTGCTGTTAGTAACGGCAGTAGTAACAGCGGTGGTGTTGTGCTGTGGGAAATGAGGCATGAGCAAATGGCCTCTCCCAGGGACCATATCTGGTCAGTAAGAGTAGCCTTGTCATGTGAGGAAGGAGTGGTCACTGTGGCGTGGAGGTGGGGGTGCAGTGGGACCCTTTGCAGTTTGGTTTGCAAATGTAGACCCCAAGAGCATGCTATGGGGATATGGGAATCGAACAGATGTGGAATTAAATACAGACCTATAACCTACTAGCAGTGAGAACTTAGCCTTGTTATCTCAATCACCTGACCCCCCGGTCTCTTCATCTGTGAAATGTAGAGGATAATGAGCACCTCCTATGGAAGATTAAATGACTGTGAGTTGCCAAGTGCCTGGCACAAAGTAGTTGTTCAGCAAAGTAGCTGTCCCATCCCTAGAGCTTCAGAAGTAATAAGGGGGGAACTGTGGTGGGCAAGGCTGAGAGAAAACTCATGTGCTGTACGCTCTTTTTTGAAACCGCAGTCTTTTTTTTTTTTTTTTAACTATACTGAGCACACAGCTTAGAAAGTTACTTCTAAAGAAAATAACATCTAAAGTACACTAAACCTCAACAGTCATACAGCGATTTCTGCTTTAGTCTTGCAGACTTTGGTAGGAGGATGTGCCTTCGTAAATCCTGCATTTTTCACACGGAGGCCAACCCTGCCCACCGCGTCCTGCCAGCTCTGCAGCTTCACTGGGTGTTACCACCTGCATCAGCCCTCAGGGAGGGGCCCGAGGCACGACAGGGGCTCATGGACACACAGGATAGTGCGGGACTGGAAATGGGTGGGGAGGGTCTGGATATAGAAGAAAACTTACTTACTAGAGTTCAACAGCCATGTAGGAGTGACATGGCCCAAGTTCTATGTCAGCAAGATTCATCTGGGAGCAGCAGGTAGGACAGGTGGAAGGAAGAGAGACAAGAGGGTGGAGGACCATTTAGTAGACTCTAATTCTAGGAAAAGTGCAGAGGGAAGTCTACCTGGGTGGTAGCTGTGTGAATAGAAGGCAGGTGCCAAAGGTTGCAACACTGCAATGATAAAATCTACAGATTTCAAACAGGTTGTAGTAGCTCCATTATTTATTCATTTTACTACCCAGCACTTCAGTCACTGTGGCTTGTAAGAACCCACCTTTCAGGCTTCATCCCCCATTATCTCCCAACCCATCCTAAGCATCAACCTGAGAATTGAGAACACCTGCATCCTTGTGGCTTAACTATTGACACAGAGAACTGAGACCACTTGTATCGATATGATTTCATTATTTGTTCCATAAACATTTTTGCCCAAGAAAATAAGGTTTTATCCTAGTAGCTAATTTCACTGTTTCAGGAAATCCTTATACACCAATTGGTTCAGGCAAAAAGTTTATCTAGGCAAACAACTCTGCTATTAGGAAAACAGACTTTGCTCTCCTGGGCAAACAGTTTCTTAGTAGACAAGTTCACTCTTCAAGACTTGCTAATGCTAGCTAGACTATTATGTCACAAACCTCGTCCAATCCCAATCAGTTACCCATAGTGAAAAACTTGCCTTAAACCATTTGAACCTAGACCCCAAAACTTTACAAATACGCTCCCTTGACCTCTCCTTCCAAGATACCCAGTGGCGTTCTCCCTTACAGTTGTGGAGGCTGGAGAGTCCAGGGTCAAAGGGCTGTACCTGGGGAAGGCCTTCTTGTTGTGTCATAACCCGGTGGAGGGCATCCCATGGCAAGAGGGCACAAGCATGTCAGCTCAGGTCTCTCTTCCTCTTCTTATAAAGCCACCAGTTCCATGATGTGCCCCCTGCAACTTACCTAATCCTAATTACCTCCCCAAGCCCCAATTTCCAATCAACATATAAATTTGGGGATGAAATTTTCAACACATAACATTTGAGGGACACATCCAAATCATAGCAGGCATAAATAGAAAAGATTGATGGGTTGTCGGAGCGGTAGTGAGAGAAGCAAGATTGCACCGAAGGGTAACAGAAACCTTGAAAGAAAGATCAATCAAATGTGAGCAAAATGACACAGACACAGTGGGACAGATTTAGCAACGATGCCTGAGGACTATGGAGGGACACTGAGGCATGGTAAGACAGGAACCAAACCTAGATCTTCTTGGCCTCATCATGGAAGCAGGCTATGGATGTCTTAAGACTCAAGCAAGGTTAAATAAGCACACGCACACCCCAAACTCTTTTACCTTGCTACATTTCGCTCTTTCATCATAGTTCACCCTCTCTACCCACCCCCACCTGTCACCGTAACAATCACATCCTGTAACAAATGGCAGAGCCATTATCAGGAAAAATAGAAGAAACAAACCTGCACAATGACTCTCCCATTCAATTTAGCCTCAGATTTCCTGTCTTGTTCTCTCCCCACGAGTTTTCAGTATCTTGAGATGGATGACACCTGCCTGTGAATCACTGGAAAGTTTCCAGCTGGATCTGGGCTTTGTTCTAATGTTAGGACAAATCAGGAGTGTTTCCTGGGCTCTCTCCAAATATAAACTTGGATAATGACACAGGTGAAAATGTTTAAGACAAAAGGGAATGCACATGTTCTTTTTCAGTCGGTAAGGAAATGCAGGATGGTGGGTTGTATCCTGGGGGACAAAGTAGGAAGGAACTATTAATATTTTCCGAGCACATTGCCTCCAGACCCTTGCTGCTTAAGTGGGGACCCCGCTCTCCCCATCCAGTTGGAGCCCTTTTTCAAGAGCACTGCCATCTCTGGTCGTACCTCCCTCGCCAATTATCCACGTACCATAGCTAGTCATTGTTCTGAATGTACACCCAAAGCCATGATATAGGTCTCAAATACATGAATGTCCCCTCTCCAAATTTCAATCAGGGAGAAGATTAAGTTGGACAGAATTTAAAATGTAGCCTGAATTAAGTCTCCTTTATTTTAATGACTCAGAAAATTTCTCTAGGAGTTTATTTGTAAGCAATTTTTATTGCCCACGTTTCTGCTTATGTACATACGCTGTTGCTTGGTTTACCCTCTTACCAATAAAAATCTTTTAGTAGGCTATCAGCATATGTGTGGGTTAATCATTGATGCAACTTGAAGGGAAAAACAATATAGCTACTTAACCTAGTACATGATGTGTGAGCATCTATATACATATCTCACAACTGCCTGGATGTTGCAATAACCCCCCAAATGTCTCCATGGCACTAATCTTACTCTCCTCTAATCTATTTTACATACTCCACCCAATTTTTCCAAGATGTAAAAATGGTGATTTCATCCCCCTGTGAAAATCATTCTTGTGTCTCTTCACATTTATGAGGTTCAAAAGCCCTTTATGATTTTCTCTTTGCTTATCCCTCCACCTGCATCATCAGCTGCTGTATCCACACCCTGACATCTCAGTGCTTCGGGCTGACTCCTGGCCTGCCAGTGCTGGCTCTGTTGGGTCCCCTAGTCTGCCTTTTGTCACCTTGTGAACTCATATTCATCCTTTAGGGCCCACCTATGGATCCACTCCGCTTCCCTGAGTTCATCTGTCCCCACTTTGGGTCCCCACTGTATCTTTTGCTTATATTCATCATAACTTTTAAAAGCAAAACTTGTTTATATTTCTGTGTCCCATAATGAATCTGTAAATTGTTTGGGGACAAAGTAAGTGAACTTCACAGGTCCACTTATGCATGGGGTTTTTTCAAAAAAACTGAGGATCAAAAATACATTATTTGCGAGATTTGAATACAGAGGGGTGACTTTTCATATATGCAGGTTCTGCAGGGGCGACTGAAGAACTTGAGTATGCACGGATTTTGGTATATGCAGGGGTCCTGGAATGAGTCTCCTGTGTATACCAAGGAACAACTGCATATACAACACACAGTAAGTGTGCAGTATGTGTAAACTGAATGATAAATGAATGAATGAATGAACAGTAACTCTTAAGGGTCTTTTGATGGGTCGTAGGGAACAGAATCTGGAGAACAAATTTTTTAAATTGTCCTCAATATTCAGATTCACATAATCTCTTTTCCTTATGCTTTAGAAGCCAGTATATATCCAAATGGACCAGCGTTCAAATCCTCTTTTAAAAATGTTCACAGAGCACTAAACTTGTATTCATTGCTATGATACTGTCAAAAGACAAACATTACAACAAGCACAGTTTAAAGATTTTAACTGGTTTTTATTTGCAATTCCAGAAGCAGGCAACATCTCATTCTATAAAACAGAATGAATTTTCCAATCAGCTGAGCAAAGTTTGGTTTTATGGAAAGAAAAGTTCTGAGGAAAACAGAAACAGAGAACCAAATGTGGATTGGTTGTTTCAAAGTGACTTTCCTTGTAAAGGTCAAAGCCGAGGGGACTTCCTTATGCTGGCTAAAACTGGCTTGCTTGGGGATTTGGCTATTTTCTCTCTCTCTCCCGTTTTCTCAGAAGTTCAGATGTACAACTTAGTTTGGGCTTAGGGAAGTAGAACTTCAGCAGGAGTGACTTCATTTTGGTCCGGTCTGTGGGGCCTAGCGCAGGAACTCAGTCCAAACTAATGGCCTCCTATACATTTCATTTAACAATACAAATATAAATTAAGGTTAACCATGCTCTCTTAACATAAGGTGAGCCATTTAATCCTGGGCTCACATAAAGCACACCGAAGTAATACATATGCAGATCAGTGGAAAGAAACAAGTCCAAAGACAGATCCAAATATATTGGGAAATTAATTGTACTTGGATATCTGTCTCTTTACTTTGCAGAAAGTGAAATAAGATCCCTTACTCATATCATAAATAAATATGAATTACAGAACTAAACATAGAAAATGAAACTCTTGAGAGTAATAGAAGGAAATACAGAACATAATCTTGGAGTGGGGAAGGCCTTTCTAAGAATGGCATGAAATCCAGAGGCCTTAAAGGAAAGATCGACAGATCTGATGGTTTTAAGAATTTAAAACCATTGCCTGGCAAAGTATGTTATGAGTAAAGTTAATAAAACAAACAGACTGGGAGAAAATATTTGTAATGCATATAACCAAAAAATAATAATATCTAACTTATGGTTTCTGAAAAGTTTTTATAATATGAAAATATTTTAAAAAGTTAAAATAGATAATGCACAGAGAAAAAATAGAAAGGACTATTAAACATTGAAAATCCACTCAACCCAAAATCGAAGAAATGTCATTTATGGTGATATCATCTTTTATTCATTAGATTGGCAAACTTACAAAAGATTAAAGACACTCAGTGTTGGCAAGGGCATGAACGCTGTCACTCAATATTGTAGAAATGCAAATTTTTATAAAATATTTAGAAAATAATTTTTTAGTGTTCACCACAGTTTTAAATATTCATACCTAGCAATTTAACTTGTGAAAATATTTGTACCATTTTGTATGAGAATGAATAGCCCCTTATTATTTGTAGCACTCAAAAATTGGATTCAATTTAGGTACATACCAACAGAATCATGGTTAAATAGAAAACAGTACATAAACACAATGGAATACTATGTAGGTGTTAAAAAGCATGGCATAAATTTGTATACTTACATGGAATTGTGTCTACTATGTAGGGTTAAGTGAAAACAAAAACATATTGAAGAAGATCATGTACAGTATGATACCATTTTTTTCCTAAAAATTGTATCTCTAAATATGTGTTGATTTATTTATTTTGCAATCAGCATATACATAATAAAAATTCTGGACTTATCACCAAAATTTTACCTTTGGGGAAAACGATGGACTGTGGTTGGAGGAGAGAGACCTTCATTGTTTACTTTATGTATTTTATTTTTCTTTTTTAAAAAAACTTGAGCACATCTTATTTTTATAAATAACAATTAAAGATAAAATAAAAAACAAGTGTACCACGTAAGTAGGCTTCGGGTCTATCATGACATCACTGGACAAGAATGGCTTAACCACAGCAAAGGGGACAGACAGAGCAGGGTCTGGATGAACTCTCTGGGTCCACGCATGCTAAAGAGGAGTTGGAGGGAGGCAGATATTGTTGCATTAATGAGACTGGGAAGAAGGATGTCCCGCACCTAGAACCAAGTGTTCAGGGACAAGGGTGAGAAATGACAGGTTAAGACAAGCTGCCAGTGTCCGTGGTCCCAGAGATTTACAGGGTATCCTCACCCCTGGGTGGCTGAAGAGGAAAGTGGCTGGAATCTGGTTGGCAGCAGCAGGAATCAGAGCCCAGCCAAAAGCCTCAAGTGCAGGGGAGGGGCCTCAGCCCCCAAGGGGGAGCACAGAGAGATGGCAAGGACAAAGGAGAACCTTCTGAGGGCACATAGCCTAGAGTCAGGGAGGATGATCAGGGCCACAGTTATGGACCCACAAAGAACAAAGCAGATGCCAGTTTTAGAACAGTGGTAAGATATCCATCCATGCATGATGTGACCACTAACAAGTGTGTGGGTCAGGGTCAAGTCTACCTTTGAGGGTCAGGTATTCTCAGCTCTGGGGTAGATGGCTATCAGGAGGGTAACTGAGGAAGGTAACGACAGACCTTGGCCTCTTGGTTGTCTCTCAAAACCTGTACAGCTCAGAATATGTTTGGTCTAGAGACTCTAGACTGTGGATTAAAAAAAGAAATCCACAACACACTCTAAAGAAGTCTTAGAAATAGTATTGCCTCAAAATGATAGCTTCTAGAATTTCTGATGTATATTCCTCAGAACGGACTTCTTATTTTGAGGGTCATTAGGAATTGAGAGACTAGTCATAGTTACACGCACCTCCACAGTAGACCTGAGTTCATCAATCTTAATGGTTCTCTCTTGAAGCCAGTATCTACTCATAGTTGATAGAATGTCAGGCAAAACGAAGTGCTGTCTTAGATTGATGAACTCCTTTATCACTCAAGGTAAGGACTCCAGAATTCAGAATGCTACATTTTTATCTGATGCATGGGACTAGATTAAATGTTGGACTACATGATAGATGAAGCTGAAATTAATTAGTGTCAGTCCTCATATAAATTGCTTATGATAAGAGATAATGAAATCAAGGTAAGTAGATGTGATACATCATCATTCCTCTTCATTTAACCCAGCTGAGAGGTGGGCCAGGAAGAAGACACACTGCATATGCACGAAAAAATGGGCAGAGTTGGGGATAAAGTCACATTCATTTCCTTTTCAGAGTAATCAGGAGACACTCTCATGAACCTAAAATTCATATTTAGTGTGTAGACTAGCCCCTGCTTTCATTTACAAACAATATCTGGTTTGTTCTGTCTGACAATAATATAACTCTTTAACAATGCAACTTTGCAAGGAAAATTGGGAAAATTTCAATGACTAAAATATTAAAGCTATAACACCTTTCTAGTTAAGTCTTGAATGGGATGAGTTTCTGTGGAGTGTGGCACACATGATAGGGAGAGAGGATTTGGTATTATTTGGACTTTGCTCACATATATTCAGAAATCAAAGCCAGAACATCCCCAGGAAGCATGGAGTCAGCTCTGATGATCAACTCCACTGTCCCTTTCCTGATCACATCGTCCCTGTTCTATGCAAGGAAAGGGGGACTCTGCTGCAAACAGAGAATGTTCCAGACCCAGAGAGGTTCCAGTCCGGCAGGGCACCACCACCCAAGTACGTCAGAGAGGAATAGTGCTGGGAAGTGATTAGGGGAGAGAACTTCAAACTGCAAAAATCTGGTTTGCTAATTTTGTCACCAACCTAAATGCAACCAGAGTATTTTTTAAATCAAAAGGCCAGGTGTCAGATGCTAAGGACACCAGGTGAATCAGTCCAGAATCCTAGCCTGGAGAATTAATAGTCAGGGAGATAGATACCTAAACAAATACCGTGGGAGGTACAATAATAGAGAAAGGACAAAATGCCGTGGGAGAGTTTCATGTGCTTGTGGAAACTGTGGATGTCCCCACAGAGACATGGCCTTGGGGCAGGGCCTCAGAGTAGCTAGGAGGTCACCGTTCAGAGGGAGAAGGGCATGTGAGGCAGAAGCAACTGCAAAAGCAAAGGCGTAGAGGCCTGAAATATACGGTCTGATTTTTATTTTTATTTTTGGATATAGGATTTTACTTTGTCACCTGGGCTAGAGTACAGTGGCATCATCATAGCTCACTGCAACCCCAAACTCCTGGGCTCAAGTAATTCTGCTGCCTCAGGCTCTCGAGTAGGTGGGACTAAAGGTGCACATCATGACACTTGATTAAATTTTAAAATTTTTTTGTAAAAACAGGGTCTCGACTTGTTCAGGCTGTGATTTTTCTTTCTTAAGGCTAGTCAAGTGAAGCAGGGGGATTGGAGACAGAACAAAGAAATGTATGTGTGAGAGACTAGCATGTGAATTAGTAGGTTGAGTAAGGAAGATCTGAACAGAACAGAAAGGACGAGGAAAAACATTCTTGCCCTCTCTTCTGGAGCTGGGATATCCATCTTCCCCTGCCCTCAGATATTAGAACTCCAGGTTCCTGAGCCTTTAAACTCTGCAACTTGTGCTAGTGGCCCCTACTGTTGCAGGCCCTTGGCCTCAAACTAGGAGTCACATCACTGTCCCCCCTTGTTTCTAGGCCTTCAGACTCAGACCGAGTTATGCCACCAGATTTCCTGGTTTTCCACCTTTTTTTTTTTTTTTTTTTTTTGATGAATAAACTGTACTATATTTTAAACAAACGAACTTAGGCCTACTTGTATGTATCACCATGGATAAATTCCCAAAACCTGATGTTGAGGGGAAAGGTTGTACAATTATATTAGAGTATGATACCATTTATATCATGTTCAAAAACATTATAACCTGTATATTATGTCAATTATATAAATGCAGTAATATTCTTAAAACAGTAATAGTAATAATAAATACCAAACTGAGCACAGTGATTTCTACACTAGTCAGGGTAGTATAGGCTACGGTGGCAGTAAGCACATCCCCAAATCCCAGTGGCTGATACAGTAACAACATAGTCCTCACTCATCTGACGTGAGTCAGGTGGCCCTTGTATCTTGACACATAGGACACATGGCCTCCAAGATGCATTTTGGTTTTCCATGGTGCAGACACACATTGTGGGACTTCTTGGCTTCCATAAATGTGTGAGCTAATTCCCAAAATAAATTCCCTCTTTACTATCTGTCTGTCATCTAGCTATATCTATCTATCTATCATCTATCCTATTGATTCCGTTTCTCTGGCGAACCCTGACTAACATATAAAATGTCTCTGAAAAGACACAAAAAACAGATAAATCTGTTGCCTCAGAGGAGGGCCCTGGGAGGTGGGTAGAGGAGTGGACAGAATGTTCACTGCTCATTGTGAGTGTAACCATATTACCTGTCAAACATAACTAAATAACTTTTTAAAGTGTATGGTTTGTTTGGAAAATAGTCTACCATGATTGCAATTAAGGGCGTATATGAATGTGTTGGGCTAGTGGAGTCATGGAAGATGAACCCCAAAAGGTTGGAGGTGAAGGGCTTTTTATCCCCACTTAAGAAGAGAGGCCCCTTGGTGTGGTCATATGCTGTTCCGAGCACTGGCTTTGGTGTGGAGAGCTCTAGCCTTAGAATCCCACGTCTTCCACTTCCTGGTGGCCTTGAGCAAGCTATTGATGTTCTTCAGTCCACAGCTACCTGTCAGGTGAGGTAGCTTGTGGGACAGTGCCTGGCCCAATTCCGGGCAAAGTTGGTTCTCAGTTAAATCCCTCTATCTACCTCTTTCCTTTTCCTCTCTTCTTTCTACTACGCCCTGGGCTGCTCGGTTCCTGCATTTATACAACTGGATCAAAGAAAGAAAATGTCCAAGCAAGTCATTCTCCACTGACCCTGCTCAGCTGCATAGCAGGAAGTTCGTGAGGCAAGCTTGATGCAGGGGGCATTTAACTCCATGGTGCCTGGTACTTTCCCATGCCCTTTTTTCTATAGTAAAAAGGGCAATCAAAAAACAAGGCCCATTGTTCTATTTCTTTTGTTCACCAGGGGACACATTACCACAGTTCCATGCAACTCAGGGGGAGGTCTCATGAATCAATATAGCACAGAGAAAAGGAATTGAAAATGAAATTGAATATGAGAGCATAATTCTGAACACAGAAGTACACTCAGATTAGCTCAGGCAATTCCATTTAACGTGCTCTTGCCATTAGAAAAATATCATTACACTGTACTTTACTTCCTTCCTGGAGTGACTGAGTGATTGAGCAAGGTTCAAGATGTCACAGGAGCAATTTGTAATCATGACAGAGAAAGGGAAATGTTGGCTTCAAATGCAGTGCACTTGAATAAGGGACCAAAGAGACTGGACATTTGGACTGTCAGGATGCACAGCCTTCATGGTGATGGAGCCCAAAGGTGGCAGGGATAGGAGCCCCTAAAGCCACCCTGATAGGGAACTAGGAGTGGATGAGGTTCCCAGGGACTTGTGTATTTTGTTGAAAGGTAATACTTTGGTTTCTACATTTTTATATATTGGAAAAATGCCTCTCTACTTCTCCCTTTTTTGTTTGTTCTCTCATTTATTCAACACACATTTATCAAGTGCCTATTATTTGTCCAACATTATGTAAGGCAATTAAAGTAGAAAGAAAAATAAGACAGTTTCTGTCCTCAAGGAGTTCACTCCATGGTGTGCCACTTCACCTCTTCTCTATTAAATTTGCATTCTTCAATTTAGAAAGCCTGTGAATATTAACATCAAACACACAAACACATGCACACACAGAGAAGATTATTGCTAAAAGATTGGTAATGTAAAAACTTAATGAGACACTTTTCATATTTCTGTGGAGAAATCAGCCCAGGCATTGCCATATGAATTTATGCCAAAAGAGACAGTCAAGAAAGTCATGGTAAATCAAAGACCTAGGGGTGTTCAACTAAGTGGCCAAACTTGGCATGACCAGTAAGAGAATGAACTGACGTTATGCACCTCCTGATATAATACAATGGGAAACATACAACATCATCTGAATCTAGTCACACAAATCCAGAACAAGTGGTACCTTACAAGGCAACTGACCTGAACTTTTAAAAAATGTCAACATCATGTGTGGTAGCCACCTTCCAAGATGGCCCCTGGTGATCCCTGCCTCCTGGAGTTCATCCCCTCTTGTAGTTTCTTCCCACACTGAACGGCACTGACCTATGTAAAAATAGGGTACTGCGGAATTGACTGTGGATGGCTTCTGAGGTTAGGTCATAAAAGATATTGTGGCTTCTGCCTGTGCCCTCATGGATCAGTCACTCTGGAGGAAGCTAGTCACCATGTTGTGAGGAGGATGCATCAGCAGTCCTGTGAAAAAATCCAGGTGGTGAGGGAATGAGACCTCCTTCCAACAGCCAGAACCATCTTGTCAGCTATGTGGGTCAGCCACCTTGGAAGGGATTCCCCAGTCTCAAGCAAGCCTTCAGATGACCATCCTCAGATGACCTATGGAGTGCAATCTCATGAGAGAGCCCAAGTCAGATCTGTGCAGTTAAGCCATTCCCAATTTCTAACCCACAGGAACTGTGAGTTGATAAGCTAAGGTTTGAACTAATCAGTCATATAGCAGTAGGTAATTAACACAACATAAAAGAAAATAAAAGGGAAAAGAATTATTTTAGATTCAAAGAGATTAAAAGAACATGGCAACCAAAGGTAATGCATAAACTTGGATCCTGGGTCCTTGGATCTTTGGATCCTGGAAGGGGCGACAGCTAAAATGATATTTGGAGTATTATTGGAGAAATTTGCATAACATTTCTGAGTCAATGTTAAAATTTTTGGTAGTGATAATGGTACTTTGGCTAAGTGGATTAATGCCTTTGTCCTTAGGAAATGCAAGTTGGAGCAGCAGTAGGGGTAAAACAATATGTCACAATGTTTTTAGAAGTTAATACTTTCAAATATAAATTTATAAAAAGAGATAAAGCAGATGTGGTGAAGTGAATGTTGGTCAAGGTTTTGTGCTTATTGTTCTGGTCTGCTGATTTTTCTACACATTTGAATATTTTAAAATAAAAATTTGAAAGGAAATATGCACACAACTTAAACCAGTAATTATCTTCCAAGAATTTATCCTAGTGATAAAATTAAAGGTAGGCACAAAGATTTAACTGCATGACTTTTTTATCATTTGTAGAGTAGTCAAAATGCAATTTTCACATGGATATTTTTGTACTACTCTTTGCATTTTTAGGCCTACTATAAATATGCCCTCAAATTTAAAAATTCAATTGTCAACTCTCTAAATATTCAACCAATAAAAGAATCACTGGAGATAAGTGGTATCTCTTTGGCTAATTCACAGCCTACTCCACGGGGGAACTTGCTTTTCAATTCTCAGTTGTGGCCTAAGGTTCCAGTCGCTCAGGGCCCTTGCAGATTCCCCGATCAGCAGCCCTGACCTCCTGTGTGTAGGCCTGGGGGCTTAAGAGCTCTCAAACTGCCTTCACATACACTGTTACATTTGATTATCACAAGTCCTGAGGTCAGGCGTTCCCATTTGGGAGAGGAGTCACTGGGCGCTGCAGGTGAGGGATGGAGATGGGCCTCTGCTCTGAGGAGGCTGCTGGTGTGGGAGGTGGAAGGGCCTTCCAGACAGACCTGGGTGCAAATCCTGACTTTGCCATTTATTAACCACGTGCCGTGGCAAGGTATTTAATTTACAGTTTATCAGTAAAATGGAGATTAAAATAGCCAATTATTGGATTATGATGATGAAGATGAAAGTATTTGAAAATAGTAGGTGCTCAATACATTTTAGTTTTCTCCTCTGAGTCCAGAGTTCTTCTGGCTACACTGTGCAGTTTCTCCTAAGAGAAACACTCCAGCCCTTTCAAGCCTGGGGAATAACACTCTCATTTTTGATGAGGGGAGTAAACGACAGGAAAGTTCATTGCTGTTAGTCACAGTTTGAGTTCCTATGAGGGGCTCCTGAGTTCTGGCATGAGCCTGTGATGCTGCAACTTGCTCACAGCAGAAGTTGCCTGGAAGCCAGGGGCCCAGCTGTTTGGAGCATCAGTAGTCAAGCTGCAGGGTGTGGAGAGCAGCCACCAGGTTGGCTTTGAGGCAGGAGCAGGCTTGTCATCTACCAGGCAACCACTGAAGGCAGGCAGGATCCCACAGACTTTCTATCCCATTCAGGTCCCGGGAATACCATTAGCATCAGCTTTAAGTTGCTGTGCATTGGCGGAGATTATTCCCCAAGGTGAATTCAGGGAGACTGTCAGCTCTGCATTTTGGAGCTGGGGGCAGGGGGCATCTGTGGGGAAGCCTTCAAGCTGTGCTGGCTGTGGGATGGGCAGATGTCAAGGAGGGCCTTGTAGCCTTGCAAGCTGACAGACCCACTGAGGTTTGCCCTGTCTCACTTCCTGGGTGGTGAGGGCTTGAAGGATGCTGTTGGCTGCGCTTGCCCTGACCCAGGCCTGGGTTCGACTTATCTATGATAATAGGGCATGGGGTGGAAAAGCAAGTGGCCAGAGGTAGCTTTCTGGGTCAGATGCAGGGTTCTGGGTCAGAGCCGAGGTGACAGTCTGAAACTAAGACATAAATCAAATGAGAACAGATGAGTCACAAAGCAGCAGATTGGGGATTCCAGAGAACTGATGTGTAATGATATCCCAGTGACTAGAAGCAAGATGAGCATGGAGAGACTGAGCCACCATTAAGGGAAGAGCAGGAACTTTTTTTTTAATTTTTAATTTTTAACTTTTTAAAATTTCATAATATTATGGGGGTACAAACATTTTGGTTACATATATTGCCTTTGCACCAACCAAGCCAGAGCTACAAGCGTGCCCATCCCCCAGACAGTGTGCTCCATTAGTTTAGGAACTTTTTAAGGGATGTCTGTGGCCACTGGAGTGGTTGGGCCATGACAAGCTAAGGGAGCCAACAAGAGAGCATGGTTTATTTTTATGTTCCCACTGTGGTGCCTGACACATGGTGCTACTCCCCAAACCCTGTTGAGTGAGTGGATTAGTTTAGTGGGGCCAAAAAATAAAGGTCAACTGTCATTAATCTTTCCAGATAAGATTTATTTATTTGTTTATTTCAGTTTATTATGGGGTACAACAGTTCTGGTTAAATATATTGCCCATGCCCCTCCCATCCCTCCGAGTCTGAGCTTCAAGCGTGCCCATTCCCCAGACAATGCACATCGCGCTCATCATGTAGATATACACCCACCCCCTCCCCCCACCTCTGTCCGATACCCAATTGGTGTTATTCCCA
>CM052438.1:123641113-123654929 GCA_028533085.1 Varecia variegata | reverse complement strand
TGTGGTGCTTATTTTTCCATTCTTGGGATACTTCACTTAATAGAATGGGTTCCAACTCTCTCCAGGAGAACCAAAGAGATGTCGTATCACCGTTATTTCTTATAGCTGAGTAATACTCCATGGTATACAAATACCACATTTTACTAATCCATTCATGTATTGATGGACATTTGGGTTGTTTCCACATCTTAGCAAGTGTGAATTGGGCTTCTATAAACATTCGGATGCAGGTGTCTTTATTATAGAATGACTTTTGTTCTTTTGGGTAGATGCCCAATAATGGGATTGCTGGATCGAATGGAAGGTCTACTTGAATCTGTTTAAGGAATCTCCATATTGCTTTCCACAGGGGTTGTACTAGTTTACAGTCCCACCAGCAGTGTATGAGTGTCATTAATCTTTCCAGATAAGATTTTTTTAAAAATTTTTGTTTATTCATTTTTTAAATTTTAGAATATTATAGGAGTACAAATGTTTTGGTTACGTGGATTGCTTTTGTACAGCTTAAGTCAAAATATAAGTGTGCACATCACCCAGATAGTGTATATGATATCTGTTAGGTGTTATTTTACCCATCCCCACTTCCCCCCTCCTACCTGCTTGATTTCCATTGAATTTTACTTCCATATGTGCTTATGAGCGTTGATTGGTTAATTCTAATTTAATAGTGAGTACATGTGGTGTTTATTTTTCCACTCTTGCCATACTTCACTTAGGAGAATGGTCTCCAGTTCCATCCAGATTGTTACAAAAGGTATCAATTCGTCATTTTTTTATGACTGACAAACAAAAATTATATATATTTTGGTGTTACAACTTGATGTTTTGATAATACGTATATAATGTGGAATGGCTAAATATAGTTAATTAACACAACATTGCCTCACATATTTATCATATTTTTTGGTGAAAACACTTAAAATCTACTCTCTTAGCAATTACCCAGTATACAATATATTGTTATTAATTATAGTCCAGATAAAATATTAATCCAAAATATCTCTGGCCCTCACCAACAATAAGTTCTATGTCTGAATTCTAAGGAGGGCCACAGGTTCCCTGGGATGTGCTCAAGGGAGTGAAGAAGTGGGTTTAGGGAAAACAGGATGAGAGATATGCAAATTAGCAAATGTTTTCCAGTTTCTGCACTGGGGACTGAAAATTAGTGGGGTAGGATCTATGTGCTCCACCATTGGAATATTGCCCCACAGAGACTGCTAGGAGAGAAAAACCACCAGCTTGCATGGTTGGTGAGTGCAAGGTCACACGATTGACACACGGGGAGTTTGCTTATGACTAAAATCAATGTTCACAGGACCTTCTTTGGCTAAAAAGTTTGGACAAGTGCACCTGTCAGAGTTCAGTGCAGATGGGTTTATAGAGAGAGTTTATTCCCTTAGCTTCTCCTCCCTGGACTTTTTCAATTTATTTTGGTTTATTAATTTTTTATTTGTTTTGACCAAATTCAAAATTATAAAATAAAAACATGACATGCTATTTTATTGGGTTTGATTCATCTCTCAAGCCTGCCAAATCTTTTCAGATCCTAATTAAGCAATCAGATAAATTCAACATTTATTAAGTATGTACTCCATGCCAAGTACTTTGTATATTGCCTCTAATTCTCATAACAAGCCTGAAGGTAGGGTTACGGTTAGGGTTCAGGTTAGTCTGTTTTCTGTTGTTATGATAGAATAGCACAGACGGAGTAATTTATAAAGAACAGAAGTCTATTTGCCTTATGATTCTGGAGGCTGGGAAGTCCAAGAGCATGGAGCCAGCATCTGGAGAGGCTCATCTCATGGCAGAAAGCAATCACATGGTGAGCAAGCACACAAGACAGAGAAGAAATGGGGGATAAACTTATCTTTTTATCAGGAACCCATTCCCTTGAAAATGGCATTAATCCATTCATGAGGGAGAGTCATCATGACCTAATCACCTCTTAAAGGTCCCACCTCCCAATGCCATTACATTGGCAATTAAATTTCAACATGAGTTTTGGAGGAGACATCCAAACTATAGTGGTAAGTATTATCATCATCCCCACTTCATAGGTTATGAAACTAAGGCTCATAATTGCCCAAGGTGACATGCTAATACATAAGCAGAAGTTGAACTTGAAACTAGCAATTATTTTATTCCTAAATTCATGCCTTGTTCGGATTATGATATTACCAATGGTTACTGATGAAAATACTGAGCCTGACACCAGGGCCTGGACCCAAGCACAAGTCTGGCTACTCAGAATTTCTCTGTGGGTCACCTTCTTGGCTTAAGGGCAAACAGTATGAATCTCCTGGGGCTTTGCTATTAGTATAGATTTCTCCATGCTGACTAGAGGGCTATCATGGTACTTCATGTAGGACCTTGCCAAAACAAAAGGACCTAAGCCATCTACCTTCCTTATCTATGGTCCAATCTAACTGTCTTATTAAGGACAGAAATTAGATTTGTCCACCAGGATTTGTTACTTAAAGAAACCATGCTGAAACCTATGGTCATGGGTTTCATATTTATGTCCTTTACCTTTCTTTCTCATCCCCTCCCCCCAACTTTCCTGCTGTCCTCATCTTGTTTTACTAGGGATTTGAGAATTATAGGAAAAACATATAAAATAATGGTAAACCACAAGTAGGCAGTATTAAACAGGACCAAGGAGTTTTAAATCAGAATAGGAAGACTGACCAGGGGCAGAAAATCGGATCCAATTATTCAGACCATAAAGGTTTTCATAGTTGATATAGTTGAGCCTGAAGCTGTTTCATAACAACTTAAAGCAAAATTCGAAGCAGTACATTACATAATTCTTATCAAAATTGGAAAAAAAGTTCATGCTGGTTACTTAGGAAAAAATCTTTGCCTTCTATTTAGTCCTAAAAAATGTTCACATCCTATTTTATTGAGTACTAAAATCAAATCTATATGCTCACAATCAATCCTTCCCAGAATCCTGCTTAGAATTCATCTCATCCTTACTTGTCTGATGCTTGCAAAATCTATTATACTTTCTTCCTCTTCATGAAAGTGGAATTAATTTATCTCTGGTCTCTAGTACTTTCAGTAAATTTTATGAGACCCCAGGGAGGCTCCAGGTGCTACTTAAAACCAAGAGGGAAACTTCATAAAAGGACAAAGAAGTCTTCTTACTGAAAATAACTGATGTGTGGGATATGCATTCATTCAACAAATTTGAGCACCTACTATTCACAGAACTGAATGATAAGCTCAAACTTGGAATCAGTCTTTGAAAAAAATTAAATTATGTTACTATGACATTTCATAAAGAAAATAATATTGTGGAAATAAGTATTTTGAGAATTCTGGCATTGGGTTGTTTATTTTGTCAACAAGTAAAAAAGAGAAAGTAGGGAATATTTATATTCTGGTGACCACAAGAGTACAGAGAAAAAGGAGCAGTGTTAGGAGACTAGGCAAGGGTGGCAAAGATCTTACTAAAATTTAAAACATTGCACGCTCTGCTTCTTTTCCAATTGTGAAATATAACAAACAAAATAGTTTGTAAAGTATATGTGTACAATTTAGAGAATAATTATAAAGCAAATACCCATGTAACTACCACTCTAGCCAAGAAAGAGACTATTGTCAACACCCTAGGAGCCTCCCCTTGCAGCCCTCCCGGGCACAAACCTCCCCACCCCAAAGAGTTAACCACCATCCTGGATTTTGTAATCATCGTTTCCTTTCTTTTCATTTTGTAACTAATGTATACAACCTAAATAAAAGCATTCAATTTTGCCTGTTGGAATACTGTGTATATTCTTTTATACTATTAACATTCCTGTGCCTTGGTGTATGTGTGCAATGTGTGTTAGAGAAATGTTCCTAGGAATGGAACAGTGGGGACTTAGGGTATGTGCACCTTCAAATTTACTGAATAATGCCCATTTGTTTTCCAAAGTGGTAGTACTAATTTATACTCCCTACCCCTACTGCTATTTAATAGTGTAAGGTGTTTTCATTTTGCCAGTCAGGAGGATATGTAATGTTATCTCCTTAATTTGCATTTTCTTCATGCCCAATAATGTTGAGCACTTTTTCACATGTGTACTGTACACTTTGATATCCTCTTGCACAAAGTACTTGTTGAAGGGTTTTGTCTATTTTTCTATTGGGCTGTTGTCTATTTTCTTTTATGGATTTTGTAGGAATTCACCATAAATTCTGGACTCTAGCACTCGGTTGGGTTTATGTGATCTGAACATCTTTTCCCTCCCTGTGGCTTGTCTTTTAATTCTCTTTACTGTGCTTTTTTGAGGAACAGAATTTCCATTAATTTAATGTGGTCCAATTTGTCCAAAATTTGTCACACTTTTCCTTTATTAATTTTTTTAGTCTTTTAAAAGAATCATCCTCTAGCCTTTATAATCTTTCCTTCCACATGGAATTGGCTTTGTGTATGATATGAATTAGGAGAACAATTTCATTTTTATTTATATCAATATCCAGTTTCCTCAGCACCATTTATTGCAAAGACTGATCTTTCTCCATTCATCTGTAGTGCTATTTCCATCATGTTTCAGTGCTCATATTATTATTAATATATTAATATTAACAAATATTAATATATTTATTTCAGGACCCTGTACTCTGTTTCTGATCTGTTTATCTACCCCTTCACTAGACCATATTGTCTTAATTACCACAGCTTTAAAATTAGCTCTATTTCTGGTAGACCAAATTCTCTACCTATTCTTGACTATTTTAGGCATTTAGTAATTTCTATAAATTCTTAGAATCATTTTATTGAATCTATAAAAAATATTTTGAGGATTTTGATTGGAATTAAAAAAATCTCTAGATAAATTTGGGAAAATTTACATATTAACAATATTGAGTCTTTGAACCTATTATTATAGTCTACTCGATTTATTTAGGTCTGCTTTAATTTCTTTCAGTAACATTTTATTCATTTCTCTGTAAGGTCTTAAACATATTTTAATAGGTTTATTCAGGATACCTTATATTTTGGAAGTAGATAATACCAGAAAATTCTGTTCCCCACTGTCCTTTGCAGCTGGCACAGACACATGACCTGGGCTCTACCAGTTAGACTCACCCACAGATTTTAAGGTAGAAGTGAGCAACTTGAGGAAGGTGGCCCCACATGGGAAACATTACGCTGGTGAGGGCTGTGGCAGAATCATTCAGCTTCGGAGGGTGGCCACAAGGTTCCAGAGCAGAATTGGCATCAGTAGGGCAATAACGGTTGAACGCACTTCTTTTTCAGAAAGCTGCGTGGCTTTAACCATTGCTCCTGGAAGCTTAGCATCCATAGGAGCTACTCAATATCCAGGTTCAGTTCTGCTGTTTGCAGCAGTAACACTGATCCTATTGCAAATGGAATATTTTTTAAATGTAATTTTTAAAGAATTTTCTTGCTAATGTGTAGAAATATAACTCACTTTTATATATTGTGTTTTATTCAGCAACATTTCTAAATTCTTTTATCAATTTTATTTAGATTTTAAAAATAAATGTACCCTTTATCTTCAAATAATGACAATTCTATTTCTTCTTTTCCAATTCTTATACCCTTCTCTCCCCCTCTTCTTCTCCTCCTTTTCCTCATCTTTCTCTTCCTCTTTTCTCTTCCTCTCTCCCTCCTTTTTCTTTAAATATTAGATAGAATTTGCATTTGGAATCACCTGGGGACAAGTTTTCTATGTGGGAAATTTTTTTGTTACCTAATTTAATTTGTTAAATGGTTTTCACTCCATTCATTTTTTACTTTCTTCATTAGTTTTGATATATTGCATTTCTTGTTTCCATATAAGCTTTCAAATTTACTGCCTTAAAATTAGTTATAATATCCTCTTACTTTATTTTAACATCCATAGCATCTATAATAATGCTCCTTTCTATTTCCTGTTATGGATTATTTGTACCTTCTCTCTGTTTTATTTTATAAACCTTGCTCCAATATGTCAGTTTTATTGGTTTTACAAAGAACCTTTCTCTTCTATGTTTATTTTCCATTTTATTAGAATTTTTATTGCTTCCTTCTTTTAAAATTTCTTTGCTGCATGAATGCTTAGCTCTTTAATTTTTCAGTCCTCCTTCTTTTCTAACATATATATTGAAAGGGCAAATTTTCCTTTGAGTCCTGCTTTAGCTGCATCTCAAGTTTTATATATCCTATTATGTTAATTTTCAGCATAAAATATTTTATAATTTCTGCTGTGAGTTCTTCATTAGTTCATGGGTTAAAGTATTGGTAATTCCCAAAAAGAGAGATTTCCTGGTTGTACTTTTGATATATATTTTTAGTTTTATTGCATTGTGGTCAGGGATATACTCTGAATGAGTACAATTCATTAAAATATATCGGGCATACATTATGGCCCTATTTTGGTCAATTTGTAACAGTTTTTTATGTATATTGGAAAGTAATTTGTATTCTGCATTTGTCAGGTAGAGCACTGTGTACATATCCATTAGGTTAGGATTGTTACTTGTGTTGTTAAAATTTTGTGTGTACTTAGAAATCATTTTTCTACTTCTACCAACTACTGAAAGAATTATGTTAAATCTGTTGCCATGATTTTTAGATTTATTTATCCTTTTATTAACAATTTTAGACATACATTTTGAGGTCATATTATTGGATGAATAAAATTTTAGAGTTGTTATATCTTTCCTGGTAAATTGAATGCATTTTCATTAAAGAGTGATTTTTTTTAATCATTACTAAAGCTTTTTTCTCTAAAGCTATTTTAACTGATATTAATATAGCTATATTACCTTTCTTTTGGTTAATATTTGCTTAGAATATATTTCCATCCTTTTAATTTTAATCTTTCTCTATCCTCATATAAGCAGAATTATTCCCCTACTTTCTCAGTTTTAAATTTTTTAGCTATAACATTTAATATATTTACACTTAATGGAATTACTTATATGCTGTGATTACTGGTGGATTTAAATCTACCAGTATATTTTGTGTTTTCTATATGTCCCACTTATTCTATATTTCTTTTCTCTTTTCTTTTGTGCCTTCTTTTAATTATTTTATTTTATTTTATTTTACTTTATTTACTTTTTAGAGACAGGGTCTCACTCTGTTGCCCAGGCTGGAGTACAGAGGCACAATCGTAGCTCACTGCAGCCTTGAATTCCTGGGCTCAAAGCAATTCTCCTGCTTCAGCCTCCTGAGTAGCTAGGACAAAGCACATCTCACTAGTTGTTTTTTTAATTTTCTGTGGAGACAGAGTGTATGGCTATGTTGCCCAGGTTGGTCTCTAACTCCTGGGCTCAAGTGATCCTCCTGCCTCGGCCTCTCAAAGTGCCGGGATTATAGGCTTGAGTCGCTACACCTGGCCTCTTGCCTTCTTTTGGACAGATTTTTTAAAATTCCATTAGTTCAGAAGTTTCTATTTAGTGGCTACCCTAGAAATTAAAACATGCATATTTAACAAACCTCTAGAATTAATCAATTCCTTTCAGACCACTCAAGGAAATTAGAGCAATTTATTTCATTTACATCTCTGATAGTTCATATATTGTTATGTTTTTTCATTCTATTTTTTAATACCACAAATCATTAATATTGTTTTGTACAGTCTATGTTCATTTCTAATTACTTATATATCATTTCTTAGCTTTTCAATCCATTTTGTACCTCAGACTGCCATCTGCTATTATTTCCAATCTACTCAAGGTTCATCCTTTAGAACTTCTTTCTAATCAGGACTGATTTTGATTAGCACTTTCAGTGTTGGTTTGCCTGGAAAATGTCTTAAACTTATTCTCATTTTTACATGATGTTATACAGGTTTTAGGGTAGAGGTTGGCATTTATTTTCTCCCAGCTCATTGCAGACATCACTTCCCTGTCCTCTGGATGCCACTGATGTCCCAAAGCAATCGGCTGTCAGTGCCTGTTGCTCCTTTGAAGGTAAACTGTCTTGTTTTTTTCTGGCTAACTTCTAAGATTTATTCTGTGTGTGCAGAAACTGCATGCAGTTTCATTCTGTTGTGAATTGCTGGTGGGATTTTTTTTGTTTGTTTATACTAATTGGGAATCACAATTCCAAATCTGTGAATTGGTGTTGTTCATTAGTTTTGGAAAATTCTCAACTATTATCTAACCCAATATAGCCTCCCCTCTATTCTTCCTTCTAGCACTCTGATTAGATATAGATTAGAACTTCTCACTCTGTCCTTCACATCTCTTAACTTCACTTCCACATTTTCTATATTTTTATCTCCATGGTGCAGGCAATATAGACTAACTTCCAGTTCTATAAATCCCTCATCAGCTATGTATAATTGGCTCTTAAATCTGCCTGATAGGTTTTAAACTTAGGAAAATGCATTTTCATGTTTATAAGTTTATTTGATTCTTTTTTTAATCTTCTGGATAAGTTTTAATAATTTTCTTCTTCTCTGCAGTTAATTTTAATTTCTTTATTTAAACAGAGTAAGCCTCTTTAAAAAAATACACAACTGATGATTCTCATATCTAGAGTCCTTGTGGCTCTCTGTTTGCTGTTGTTTTTTGCTAGCTCTCGATTGCATTTTGCTTCCTTGTGTACTTACTAAAGTTTATGTAGGCTCATCACTGTCCTTGAAATATTATTTGTGGTATTCTAAGTCTAGGATAAAAGAGCCTTCCTCTAGGAAGAATTTATATTTTCTTCTGTAAGATGTCTAAAGAGGCATTTCCACCAGGTACAGGCTTGTGATGTGAATTTGGACTGTAAATCCTTAGAGGGCTGGGTTTTGGTTTCAATTTCACAAGGATGAGTTTTTTTGTTTTTTTTTTTAATCCTTCCTGGATCTATTTAAATGCTGAAAAACTTTCCTTTAAGTCCCTTGGACTAGTAGTGAATTAACTTCTGATTCACTCTTATTCTCCTTTTTTTTTTTTTTTTGAGAAAGGATCTTGCTCTGTTGCCTGGGCTACAGGGCAGTGGCATGATCATAGTTCACTGCAACCTCAAACTCCTGGGCTCAAGTGATCCTCCTGTCTCAGCTTCCCAAAGTGCTAGGATTACAGGCATGAGCCACTTGCCCAGCCCATTCTTGTTCTAATGTATAGCCTCTTTAGCATCTGGCTTAGCATGTCTCTTTCAGTAGTCACCAGACTTTGATCTCGATCTCCAGCACCAGAAGACCCTCCAAAGGGATAATGGCGAATCACACATTGCCCTTAAATGCCTACAAAGGAGTAACACAAATTAGTTACCTCTGCTCATATCTTACTGTCCAAAGCAAGTCTCATGGCCACACCAACTTCAAGAGGGTGGGAAATACAGTGCTGAGCACATGGGTGCTCAGACAGAGAGAACGTGAAATGTTGGTAAACACCCCTAATGACTAACACACTTGTCAACTCTTCAATGCTTTAGAGAAGGTGTTTTTAAAAATATATTTCCAGTATTTGTAACTGACTTTAGAAGAAAAGTTGGCTCAAATAATCCTTTTTCCACAATTATATCCCTCTTTTTAATGCCTACGGATATACAATGAGTCTTGGTCAAACCTGTCTTGGTTATACGTCTCTCTCTTTCCCATCAACAGTCCCAAGGTATTAAAATGCAAGTGGGTGGCTCTCCAAGACATTCAGCTATTCAAGTACAAAAATTTCATTTACTCTTACAGGACTATAAACTTTAACCATATATTTGTTATACCACAGAACTCATTTAACAGTTATTTTAAGAAACTTTATTTGTTCACTTAGGCTGTTAAATGTATTTGTTAAAGGAAATTGACTTTGCTCACAAGCTTAAATGCACTTACCAAGTCTTGAGTTAATTAACCCATAACTCTTTTATTCACAAGCCTAATATTAATTAACCCACTACTTTATATATACCAAGTGGTTTCTTTCATTAGCAAGAAAATGCCAAATTCTGGTGAAGAGTTTTCTCTCTGCCGTCTGCTTGAAATAAAGAGCACCTCTAGCAGATTCAGGTTCAAACACAATATGAAGATTCTTTCTTCCCCTTGAAGATCAAGGACTTTTGAATACATAGAAGATACAGAGAGAAGAAGTCAAGTAGGGCCCCTCATCTCATGGAGCTGACATCCTAGAGCATGGTTAGCAAACTATGTGCTGTAGGCTCTGCCCTTGGCAGCTGCCCGGATGTCCATGCCCAGAGTGACCTTGGAAACCACATGTGAAAATGGCGTCTCTCAGCCTGGGCCTTGGAATGACAGAAAGGTGGCAGAGACTCTCCCACCATGAATGAGAAGTAAAATTCTATTGAATTAAACCACTCACGTTTCATTAATATGGACCATACACACAGGGATCTGAGGATACGCTGGGATACACAAGAGGAGAAACAGCAGCAGGTGACATGTTTTGGGGAAAGCATAATGAACATGCATGAGACACTGGGTCCAATAGACAGCTGGCCAGACCTGCCTGGAGCTTAGGTGAGAGTTCCTGGCCAGAGAGAATAGATCTGAAATTGTTATTATTCTGAAGGTAATTACAGCCATTCAGGAATAAGACAGCTCACAAAGCAGCTGAACATTTCTTTTCTGTCTGGACACACAGCTGATGTTCAGAGCCTCATTCTGGTGCCCCAGGTCTTTAACTATGAAAGCGTTACCTATTCTGAGGACTGTTTTTTGTTGCCCTATGAACGTATGAGAAGACACATATCTCCTTCGGAAATGTGGAGTGATTTCTTCCTTTCATTGCCAGGCCCCGAAGCGAAGAGGTGAGAGGGTGGCCTGTGACTCTGCTTCCTGGTGAGTGAGTGCTAACGAGAACAGCTGCCCGTCAGACAACAGAAGATGCAATCAGCCGGCAACCCGTGCTACTGCAGGACCACTGGAGGCAATCAGGTGAAGGATTCGGCCAAATTTCTGAAAATGTTCTTCTCCCTGAGGGAATTCTGCTACTGGGATGAGGGACAGTGTCCGTTAAACAAAATTTTCTTATTAATACAATTCGGGCTTTTTGTTTGTCTGTTTTGGCATGTAAGTTTGGGGGAAGGGTGAGTGACGTTAGGAATCACTACTGTACACATGCTTCTATGTTAAATTCATCTACATCTCTTCATTTCTGCTGCCATAGAGGTCACTAGGAAGAACTCTGTGTCCGATAATGCAAATGAACCCCAAAATACATATGTTACAAATGCACCTAAGCCAATTTTGTCATTCAATGATTAAGTTCTTTTGGACATATTAGTAGCCTCTAGTAATTAGAGGATATAGACACTACAGGCCTCTTCACCGCTAATATTGCTCTCAGGTGGTAAGTTTCAATAGAAGCAAATCTCTGACCAAATTTTGCCATAGGTACAATAGTCATTAGCATGCAGGCACAGGACAGTCCTGTCGCCTGCTTCTGTAAGCGTGGTAAAGTCCTGCTCTCTGTTCTTAAGCACCTCACGAAGTACCTGCCTGGAGACTTCAGTCTGACTGGTGCCATGATATCCTGAAGCCTTCTAGTCAGATGGGGATGACATGGTCCTCTATTAAGTAGAGAAAAACAGGATCAAAGAGAATTCTAGATTTTGGGCACCCCTCTGAAGGTGTTGGGCTGCAGAAGTTGCTGAATTCTTGCACCTCCCTCACTTAAAATCTTTCTCCCCCAGCACATATCTAGAACACCACTCATTCATTAATAAAAAATCAACTCTAGCATGCCTTACCTCTGGTATAGATTTGGGTAACAATAGTTGAAAGTTTTCCCATCCACATGTGCAGTGTGAATCCCTGATTAGTGTTCTCCAAATGCCAACTAACCTCTCTTAAAGTGTAGATCAGGGTTAACCTGGGCATGGATTTATACCGTACAATTTACACTGAAGTATTTTAAAATAAATTAACATACATAAAACATAATATTGTATTTTTTAAAGTATTAAAGCCTCACAGAGTCATAATCAAAGTTCCCATCAAAGTGGATGATTTTGGCCATTGGTGGCAGTACAAAAACCTCCCCCATCTCATACCACTAAAAAATTAAAATTTTCCAAAAAAAGAGAATGATACTTGAAATAAAACAAAATATTCCATCAGCATATATATCACTTGTTTTAGACATGATAGCAGAAGGAAAGGACATGAAACTACAGAACCTGGCACGGCATCCTACCAACTTACTTCTCAACTCCCAAGAGCTATTGGCAGGAAGGGTTAAAATAACTCCCCAGAGACTCATTTCTGCTATACTAAGTACAGCACTATTTCTTACCCACTATTTTGGGAGAGGACAATAATTTTTATTAGTACATTTCGTTGACAGTATGTGGGAGTTCCTTGTCAGTAAATGAGAATAGCTCCTTTTAATTTTAAAAAATAATGGATAAAGGTTTATTGGCACAGCTGTGGGTGGGAAAGTTCTAAAAGTATGTCCTATTTCCCACTAAATAAGGAAATAAACTTATTTTCAGGGTAATAAGTTGTGCTAACAGTCAGATGGTATAATGTTGATCTCCTTCGTAGCATTAAAGAAAAAGCTTTTGGGATAGGATATCTCTGGACCTACAGTATAACTCAAATATGATTCAAGGCTGCAGAAAGACACCTGAAGCAAACAGAGCCCTGAGGGTAGGGGATGGTGATCTTATTTTGAGACATTAGAATCAGGTTCAATTTGATGGCTTGAAATGGCTTCAAACACTTTCTTATTCTTAGCACCATGGTTGAAGAGCCCTTTCTTTATGATCTAGAATACTCAGGGAGATCTTGACTATTTTTATATTTGATTACTTTATTCCTGCATCTTCTCAATTGTTTCTTCCTTATAGTTTGCATTTTCCTTTCCCACTTGGTGAACTTTGGCTTTCCATTCCAGGATCTTTTTGCATCTCTGTCCAGCGTTAGCTCAGTGAGAACCACCCTGCTGGGGCGAATGCCCACACGGACGGTTGCCCTTAGCCTTCTCCCGATACATCCGCTCACTGTAGATGACATAGTTCTTCCTGTAAACCTGGACCACTTTGCCAACCTGCTGAGCTTTATAGTGTCCTGTCACAACCTGAACTTCATTGTCCTTTCAGGTGGACATGGACCGAACATTGTATTTCTGTCTCAGCTCTTTGGAAAGAGGGGAAGGTAAAATCTTCCTGTGAGTGCGGGAAGGTGCATTGAAATGCCTCTTACAGTTCTTGCTTCAGGCAGAAGTTACAAAGGGATTGAATTTGTTAACAGAAAAAAACCCAAACTCTGTAAAATAATTTAAAGAGGTTTATTCTGAGCTGAATGTGTATGACTGGCCCAGAGCACATGGCCTCAAGAGGTCCTGAGAAAACATGCCCGCAGAAGCCAGGTTACAGCGTGATTTTATACATTCATGGAGACAGGCATTACACGTGAGATGGTAAGTCAGTACGTGGAAGGTCTACATTGGTTGGCCCAAAAAGGTGGGAAATCTCAAAGGCGGCAGATGAAGGTTGCTTACAGATTATGGGTGGGTTTAAAGACTCTTTGATTTGTAATTGGTTAGAGAAATGAAGCTTTGTCTAAAGGCTTGGAATGTTTTAAGGATGTAAGCCACCATTTACCTGAAACTCAAGCGATCTGTTAGGCAAATGGATGGCCTGCAGGTGCGCTGTAAGCTTTGCCTTGCATGGCCTTAGGCCTCTTAATGATTTAGTAACTTATTGTTACAAAGAGTGACTCCATCAAACTCTCACTCTTTGCTGATGATATGATGTTATATCTGGAAAACCCCAAGAATTCAACCAAGCGACTCCTGGAACTGATCAATGAATTCAGTAAAGTCTCAGGATACAAAATCAATACACACAAATCAGAGGCATTCATATATGCCAACAACAGTCAAATGGAGAACCAAATTAAGGACTCAATACCCTTCAAAA
>CM052438.1:123620531-123640613 GCA_028533085.1 Varecia variegata | reverse complement strand
TAAGACACAATGTCGTTCAAGATAATGGTATCATACCAAACACTGGGAAAGGGCTGCAAAGCCAATTTTGATAAGTTAAAGGCCCCCAGGTTCGATTATTTCAAAAAGAGATTATTTCAACCCTCAAGCTTTGTTGTGTAGCAGCAGGCCATCATTTGTGATAAAGACAGCAAAGGATAAAGAAAAAGGTGAGAAAGAAACTCTGCAAGGTGGCCCTACTGTGTGAGTATTGTGA
Organism: Varecia variegata; assembly: GCA_028533085.1. NCBI lineage: Eukaryota > Metazoa > Chordata > Mammalia > Primates > Lemuridae > Varecia > Varecia variegata. The sequence goes on along the minus strand of CM052438.1, from coordinate 123,640,378 downwards.
CTTTATAGCACGCTCTTCTGGCTGCTGAATCCTTTGGAAGACAGTGACATGTGAGCCAGGCCCTTTAATTCTTGGAAAAGCTTTGCAGGTGTGTATGTGTGTGTGACAAATCTAGGAGGAAATAGAGATAAGATGTTATCAGAGATTTTTTTAATATATAAAATTGTCTAGTTCTGGCAGTCTTTATACAGTGAGTTATATCTAATCTATGAAGTCTTTCTTTTAATATTTAATAATGCAGGGTGGTGGTTCTATGAAAGTGTTAGTGTAGACAATTTTAAAGATCGAAACAGGCCTTTACCAAATATGTTGTGCCAGCACATTATGATCCTTAACCTTATTCTAAATACATTCTGACCAGGGGAAGGGAAGACACACTATCAATATAATCACAAAATACATAATTCTTTTCATCACCTGCCCAAGACAAATTACAAATAACCTGCATAGGCCAAATAATTCAAATTATTCTCTTCTAGGTATTTTGAAACATACAATACATTAATGTTAACTATAGTCACCCTACTATAGATCTGCATTTTAAAGAAAGGTGGGCACTGATTAAAGAGTGGTGAGACAATCAGATTCTTCAGTGTTAGCAAGTTCTATTGTCCCTCTGGTTCTGAGACTTCTGAACACTTTTAAGTGGAATATAAAAGAAGTTGTATCTGGCAGATGAACCGTCATCACATGAAACAAATGAAGAACATACTTCCCCTACAGAGAGCAATATGACTATTACTTTGACCCATTATCTAGGCCTGTGCTGTTCTATGCAGTAATGACTAGCCACATGGGGTCACCAAGTGCTTGAAATGTGGCTGATCCTAAGTGAGATGTGCTATAAGTGTAAAATACACACCAGATTTCAAAAATATAGTATTAAAAAAGTAAGTAAAATATCCCATTAATGATTTTTATAGTGATTACCTGTTGAAATGATATTTTTGTATATTTGATTAATGAAAAAATATCATTACACTTAATTTCATCTGTTTCTTTTTACTTTTTAAATATGGCCACTAGCTCATGATGGATTATCTTTTTTGATAAGCACCTGAATTTGGTTTGCTAGGATTTTTATGAAGAAGACCCCAAAGGCAATCATAGCAACAGCAAAAATAAATAAATGGGACCTGATCGAATTAAAAAGCTTCTACACATCCAAGGAAACTATCACAAGAGCAAACAGACAACCTACAGAATGGGAGAAAATATTCACATGCTACACATCCGATAAAGGGCTGATAACTAGAATCTATATAGAACTCAGGAAAATCAGCAAGAAAAAAATCAAACAACCCTATCAAAAAGTGGGCAAAGGACATGAACAGAAACTTTTCAAAAAACAGTAGACTAATGGCCAAGAAACATATGAAAAAATGATCAACATCTCTAATCATCAGGGAAATGCAAATCAAAATCACAGTAGTGAGAATGGCCTTTACCAAAAAGTCCCAAAACAATAAATGTTGGCATGGATGCCGAGAGATAGGAACACTCATACACTCCTGGTGGGACTGCAAACCAGTGCAACCTCTGTGGAAAGTAAATATAGAGATACCTCAAAGAGCTACAAGTAGAACTACCATTTGATCTAGTGATCCCATTGCTGGGCATCTACCCAAAGGAACAAAAGACATTCTGTAAAAAAGACATCTGCACTCGAAAGTTTATAAGCAACACAATTCACAATTGCAAAGATGTGGAAACAACCCAAGTGCCCATCAATACATGAGTGGATTAATAAAATGTGGTATATTGTATACCACGGAGTTCTATTCAGCCACCAAAAACAATGGTGATCTAGCACCTCTTGTATTATCCTGGATAGAGCTGGAGCCCACTCTACTAAGTGAAGTATGACAAGAATGGAAAAATAAGCACCACATGTACTCACCATCAAATTGGTATTTACTGACCAACACTTAACTGCACATATAGTAGTAACATTCATCGAGTATCTGGCAGGTGGGAGGGGGGAGCAGGGGATGGGTATATTCATACCTAATGGGTGCAGTGGGCACTGTCTGGGGGATGGACATGCTTGAAGCTCTGACTCAGGTGGGGCAAAGGCAATATATAAACATTTGTACCCCCCTAATATGCTGAAATAAAAAACAAATAAATAAATATGGCCACTAGAAAATTTTCAGTTACATGGGTGGTTTGCATTCGTGACTCACATTTATATTTTTACTGGACAGCACTGATCAAGAAATTTCATCCCACTCTGTCTTCAATAGAGTGGGAAAGATAAAGTCTGCAGCTATGCTTAACACCACCTCTTGACTAGTAGTGAAGTCTAACAGAGGAGATGCTTAGATTTGTCCCTCCTGCAGGTCACTGTATACCAACTGTCCATCCTGCTTGCTGGAAGCACCAAAACTTGCTCTGCATCTGCAAAGATCTTAGTGTGAATTGATGCTATAGAGAAAATCCAGAACTCCTACTGAACAAGATGCACCCAATTAAGCAGTGCCTGTGAGATCAACGGAGGGCTATAGAGGTGTGTCTTGTGTGCCATTGCTGACCTAGATCACTGTACCATGCAACCTGGCACAGGCAAGCACCAGGCCATAGAGGAACAAACCCATCATGGCTGACCCATACTCACAGGCTTTACCGAACAAAAAAACGTACGTGATTGAGGCATGGAAGGACATGCAGGTTTCCAAACATGCTTGTCTGGTGAATCTGAGGAAGTAAAAGATGATTCCAGCCGCTAAGAAGGGAAAAGCTTGGCTTATTTGTAAAATGAAAGAGAATTTTTATGCATCCTACTTTTCTTCTTTTAAAAGAAAGTGAAATTTCTTAGTATGGGAGAATGTATGAGTTCAGGGGAAAGGTGACAAATTGCATATAAGAAAACACAAACACAAAATAAACAAAATACCACGAGTGAGTTTATGACTGATGGATTTTAATCTTCTTTGTTACAATGGTTGATGGAACTCCTGTTGGGAGATACACGTCTATAGAGAGCGGAAGATTGGCAGGAACAGTCTATTAATGCTCCAGCACCAGTTGTTTTACATATAAAATAAATAACCATTCTGTTATTTGGATAGAGAAAGTTAGAATATATTTTTACCTTCTGGCTGAAAAAATAATCCTTGCCAGTGTTGATATAAGAAACAAACATTTAAAAACCACTGCAATACAGCCACATGTTATGGAATATGGAATATTCTTATTCTGAAACGTCACTGGTACTTTACTTTGAAACAGATTATGAAGTCTTTTTTTAAGAAAGTATTTACAGAAGTAAAAAAAAAAATACCAGTTGTTTTACAGAAATGAGCTTGAAGGGTCAAATTTGCAATAATTGGAATATCAAGAAGAATAATAACATTAATCCTAATAACTGATGAATCCTAACACACTAAGTAAATTAAAGTCCACAGACCATCATGATCCTCAAAAACAGGGGAATGGATAAGATAAAGCTGATACTGACCAGGTCTGTTCTCTCCACGTTCAGTAAATCAATCACTGTGACCAAGGATTTTGCAAAAGAGAAAAGCTTTATTCACTAGGCAGCCCAGCGAGGAGGCAGGAGAACAGCCCCCAAATCTGCCTCCTTGAAGATAAGGCTTAGGGATGTTGATGGGTTAGAGAACCCGGGTGGTCTAAGGCGTGGGGAGATGTGATTGGCAGTGGGGAAAAATGAAGTAATCAGTGATCTGTGCAAGTGTAGTCAGGGTTCATGGCACTTCACAAAATGCATATTTAGAAAATGGCAGTGCTAGCATGATTCAAAGGTAGAGTTTTTGGCCCTCTGACATCAAAAGGTCATCTCTTGGGCATTTGCACAGGCCCAGTTGAAGGGCCGGTGGTCTTGACCAGTTTGAACTAGATGGGAGCACCCCCAAGTTCCTGAAAAACAACTAAAGTGACTGTTACCATGGTGACAAATAAATATTATCCCTAAGGAAGCCAGGGAAGCTTAAGTTAGAGAGTTCAGCATCATGGCCTTCAGCTACATGGAAAAATAAAAATAACAAAAAGTAAGCAGGAAGGTTAAGCTTGGCAGACCTAATCAGATTAGTCACTCAATTTCAGAATGCCAGTTAATGAATGTGGAAGGAATAATGGAATTAGAGAGATTATTTTCAAACCTCCATTATAAAAATTGATTCAGGCAAGCACCATCAATGGTTGTTAAAATCAGTAAGTGAAAGCTGACTGCATGGTATCAGCCCAAGTGTTATTGCCCAAGTGGGTTCCTTCCCCCTCCCCCCCAACCCCATCCAGGAGGAAGCCAATACACCGAGACAGCAGGGGTCGCAGCAGAGAAGAGTTCAAGGCACCAAGCAAGGAGATGAGAGAAATTTCTCAAGTCCACCCCCCCAAGAATTTGGGGGTTCAGGGTTTTAAAGGTAGTTTGGCAGACAAAGGGCTAGGGAATTGGGTCTGCTTGTTGGCTAGGGATGAACCACAGGGATGGGAAGCAGAAATTGTCCTCTTGGCTGAGACAGTTCCTGGCTAGAGGGTTGTAGGACCTGTTGAGTCAGTTCCCAAGTATGCCCACTGGTCTGGTTGGTGTCAGTTGGTCCCCACAGTGCAGAGTCTGGAGGATATCTCAAACACCAGTCCTAGGTCTTTCAATAGTGATGTTACCTACAGAAGTGACTGGGAACTCACAAATCTTACACCAGTCAATGATACGTGACTCTTAAGCAGTAAGCAATTACAGGACGGCAAGCTAGGAAACAATGGCTGGTTAACTTTTAGCTATGTCTATATTTCTATAGAAATCAGACTTTTCCCATAGTTCTTGCCTTATGGCCTTACATTACTTGAATATAGGTGGTTTCAGTATTAGCCCACAGATTTTTCACTAATGTAAAAGTGAAAATATACCTTGGTAATGAAGGAATCTGATGATTACCACTCCCTTAATCAAGTGATAAAACTTAGATCAGTAGCTGTGGGACACCAGAGCATCCTATGCCTCCTGATAAGTGTACAACACTGTCTGTGAAGGACTCTTGCCGAAAGTGTTTATCCTGAATCCGACCAAGCCTAGAAACTATGGTATCCAAAATGGTAGTGTGGAAGAGGAAGGCTTTCCTCAACCCTCTTCAGGTCCCTGACTGGGTCTGAAGATAAAACTGACAAAGACAGATTAAAAAGAGAAGAACGTACAAAATTATTCAATAAATTTTACAGACATGGGAGCTTTCATAAGGAAATAGGGAAACCTGTATATGTTTTACGCTAAGTCTGATGAAGAAGTGGGTAGTTGTGGAGAATCATGATTGGACTAAATGAGGTATAAGCTGATAACACACTGAGGGGAACCCAGGAAGGCCCATTTGTTCAGAGTCTTTTCTGTGTCTGTGTCTTCAGAGGTGATGGCATTCCTTTCCTCTGGGTGTAGGGAGGACCCGTCTGGAAGGAGGATCTTATGACCTATTTTCAGGTAATAGTCAGCAGGGTCTTACGGCCTGCTTCATGGGAGAAGGGGCTGGGGGGTCTAGTTTCTGTGGCCTGCCTCAGGAGGAGTGGGAGGTAGCAGGTGGGGGAAGGTCTGAGAGACAGACCTTCTTGCTTCTGTGGTTTTCTCAGTTTCTTTCAGCTTAATATACTCAGTATGCCAAGGTGCTATGTTTAGGGGTAGCATGTTCTGAGCCTGCCACTAGCTACTAGCCACATGTGACTATTGAGCGTTTAAAATGAAGCTAGTCCAAATGGAATCATGCTGTAAGTGCAAAATCCTGGATTTTGAAGACTTAATAAGAGAAAAAGAAAATGTAAAATATCTCATTGATTACATGCTACAATGATAATATTTTGAATATATTGGGTCAGGTGAAATACATTATTAACATTAATTTCACCTGTTTCATTTTACTTTTTAAAAGAGTAGACTTGAAGTTTTCACAGTTTTACCAAGTTTAAGTACTTCAAGAGTCTTAATAAATTAAATATAGAAGAAATTGGCATTTGTGTCACTCTCCCCAGAAGCACTTAAAAAGACCCAGACATATATGGTTGCTATAATTAAGGGAAAACTCAATAAAAGTCCCTTACAGGTGGCAAGTGTTGCTTTGGATGACAGGTCAGGGGCATGTTTAATTAGGAGATGGGTTGTTGCCTAGGTCTACTGCAGCCCCTCCATGATGATCTTCCATCCTAATTTTATAAGATGGGAACAAGAGATACTTTTTATAGATAACCATCATTACTAGTTACACACAGTTCAAGAAAGATGATAAGATGTTCCTGGACTTAACCACAGGTTTCAAAACTCACAAATGCTTTTCTTAATGCAAATATACGTACATGTTAGTTATCTCAAAAAAAGGCCACCTCTGACTTGGTTTGCTCTTTGAGCTGTGATGTATTTGAACTATTCATGGGGTATTTGTGTGTGTATGTGCTTGAAACATTCTGAGAAATCTCTGCAGTGATGGCGTTGCCCTTTATGGCATCTTGTGATGCTGACTGGTCACCTTTTTCTCTTGCTGATGCATTGTTTGTCTGAGGTTTTTCCTTTTTATGAATTTCTCTCCTGAGTTTCCTCTTACATTCCGTAGACTTCTCATTTACCTTTCATCAATTTCTTTTTGCTGTTGTTGATAGATTTCTTTATTGAACAGTGTTTTAACATTCCTCAGAACATCCATAGTCAAACTTTGTAAGGCCTTCATGCAAGGCCTAAAAATATCAAAATTTCTTTCAAAAGAGGCACAGCCTTTCAAAATAAGCTCGGGAGCTTCTCGCCTGCTCTTGCCCCCGTCATCACGGAAGCTCCAGGGAATCATATTCATCCCAAACCAACACGAGTCCATTTTCCCTTTGCTACAGCTTCCAGTTTCTGTCTCCGAAACACATTTTGTTTCCCTTAAATATTCCTGTCTCTTAGAAAGCAAAAGTGTACCTTCATAATTGAGAAAAAAGAGGGTTTATCTATTCAACATTGACCTGGGGGTCCTCGCCAGTGCTATAATGAAAGGAAAATAAAGACAAGGTGTAAAGGTCAGAAAGGAAGAAACAGAACTGTCATTATTCACAGATTAGATAATTTTTATAGAAAAAGTACAAAATAATATGTATAGACAAATTATTAGAACTAACAGGTGATTTCAGCATGGTCATGGAATACAAAGACAGTATATAAAAACTGTTTTTTCTATATGCTAGCAATAAACAATTGGAAAATGAAGTTAAAAGTACCATTTAGGATTTAAAAACCCCAAGTAATTAAGAATAAGTCTAATAAAAGATGTGTGATACTCTGTACTGAAAATTATTGAACAATATTGAGAGAACGGTCCATTCCTAAATCAATTAAAAGATATATTAGGTTCCGGGTTGGAAGATTCAAATTGTTAAAATGTCAATTATCTGCAAATTGATTTACAGATTCAATACATTCTCAATCAAAATCCCCGCAGGTTTTTCATTGGAGATTAAAACATTGATTTAAAAATATTTATGGAAATGCAAAGATCTAGAATTGCCAAGAATACTTTGAAAAAAATAAAAGGAATAATGTTAAGGGACTTAACCACAGGTTTCAAAACTCACTATAAAGCTATAATAATTAAAAGTTTATATTGGTGCAAGAATAGACAAATAGACCAATGGAATGGAATAAGAGTCCAGACACAGATATATACTCATACAGTCATTTTATTTATATAAAACTAGTGCAATTCAGGGGGAAAGGATGGTCTTTTAAATAAATGTTGCTGGATCAACTACATATTCATATATTAAAAAAATGTCGGTCTATTCTTCACATTGTACACAAAATTAATTTCATATAGATCATAGTCCTAATTGGTATAGGTAAAAGAACAAAAATTTTAGAAGAAAATATCATCATGACCTTGAGGTAGACAAAGTTTTATTAAATAATACACAAAGAACACTCACCATACAAGAACAGATTTTTCAATAAAATCTTATTAAAATTAAGAATTCTGCTCCTTAATACCATTAAGAAAATGAAAAAGTAGCCATTAACTAGGAGAAAGTATTTGTAATAATTATGTTCAAGCAAAGACTTACATATCCAGAATACATAAAGAACGCCTACCAATCAATAAGGAAAAGACAAACAACTCAATATAAAAGAAGATATTCATATGGTCAATAAGCATATTGTAACCAGCTACATGAACAAAAATGCCTTTTTATAGTTCCCTTATGTTTCAAGTTCCCAGGGCAGTAAGATTTGCTGACCAGAACTTTGTAATTTTCTGTTTCACTGATACCCTCTCTTTTGGGTTGTTTTTCAGAAACGGTGGACCCTCCTTGCAGTAATGAGATAATCATGAGGTTTTACACTACCTGGTTGTTCAGAGAAACCAAGATAAGTGTAATTCCACCACAAATCTTGCCCAAGAATCCGCTGAAAAACCTACTCCCCGCCACCGCATGTCCACAAGACCAAAAGGATGACCAATATTACCTCCTAGCTCATTCTACTACTAAAATCTCCACCCGGGGAGGGACTCCTCCACCGTTTTTTGATCATGCAGTATATGTGCCTATATGATTTCACACTGCTCTTGGGTGCCCTGCATTCCATCCCAAATATGTAACAATGCTCACTCACTTCATGCATTATTCAGTTTAGCTTCTAAAAAAACCCTGACCTCATCAGTCAAGGAGGCAGATTTGAGGCAGTCCTCCCAACTTTGGTTGATGTCCTTCCCAATAAACTTCCTTTCTTCCTTGATAATCCTCTTTGTCTCCATAATTGCCTTTCTGTGCGGCCATCAACTGAGAAGGGAAAAATACCCATTTGTGAGTTAGTTAACAATATGAAAAAAGGTTCAGCCTCATGACTTTTCAGAGAAATGCAAATTAAAACCACAAAAAGTTGCCGTAGTTGTCCAAATACACATCCACCACACTAACTAAAACTAAAGAGACTGAGAATTTCAAGAGCAAGGAACACATATGTTCCTCAAAAGATATACACAAGAATGTTAATAGTAGCTTTATTCATAATTTCCCCAAACTGGAAAAAATCTAAATGTTCATCATCAGGAAAGGGAAAATTATACATATATATGTATATTTTCATCTAATGGAATACTATACAGTGATGAAAAAGAAAACATGCAACAACTTGTATGAATCTCCAATGTGTTGAGTGAAACAAACCCAACACACAAGAGTACACACAATGTGATTTCACTTATATGAAGTTAGGGAAGAAGCAAAATTAGTGAATAATTATAAAAGTCAGAATAATAGTTACCTCTTTGGGGGGATTAACTGGAAAAGGACAACAGAATTTTATAGATTTCTGCAAATGTAACTGGCTCCATGAACAAATTTCAATGACTCCTATATGTTTTTTTATAATCCTCTCTCTTAACTAACTACTTGAACTTTTGAGTTGTTTCCCAGAAACGGTGGATTTTTTGCAGGACAAATGAGCTGAGATTCTGAACACTGCTGGGCAGATTTCATGATGCAAAGATTAACCATCCCCTACAACCTCTCCAAGGCATATGTCCCCTTCCTTTGAAAGCTCATGATCGCCATTAGTTGGAGAGATGGATTTGAGGCAGCTGCTCCCATTCTTCTGACAAGATGTCTGTCATAGTAAAAATTCCTTTCTTCCTTGGCAATTCTGTTGTCTCAATAACCAGACCTAGGCCAAACCTCCCTGTGGTTTTGACAATTATGGGGGATTGTCAAGATGGCATTACATGTGATTCAGCAGTTGGAGAATGGGGAGAGAGCAAACGCTTCCCTTAGCAACTGCCTGGCCATATTTGCTGGAGGGCAGCTTTGGACTCTCCCACCAGCTCCACTGTTACCAGCCTCTAAGGCATTGATGATTGTCTCCTGATTGCCTCTGAAGAAGGGCACTCTGGATTTTCACATTTGCTTCCGGATGGGTGAGTGCCGTTTGAAGGTACCATGCATTGAGGGACGCCCATCTCAATTTGGGGAATTCTGAAGGAATTCTCATTTGTCTGAGGTTGGATAAGCCCCCAAGTATTTGTGAGAGTGGGAACTGACCTAATTGACCTAATTGTTTTAATTTGGCACTCCCAGGATTTATTAGATGAAACTGCAGCTTGTTTGCTCAGAACCTCTCGCATTTCTCTTTGTGGTGAATGTTTATCTGTATTGGTGTGAGGCAGGTAAAGTGGAATCTGTTATGCTCTTTTCTCTATTTTCTTTTTTCCTACTTTAAATTTGATGTTGATGATATTATAAATGCAGTCCAAGCTCTGGGATGTTGAAAGATGGTAGTTTCTCTTGCAGCAGATTCTAAGGTCTGAAAGGTTAAAAGACAACTCTGGCAGGGAATGGTGGCTCATGCCTGTAATCCTAGCACTCTGGGAGGCCAAGGCAGGAGGATCACTTGAGGTCAGGAGTTCGAGACCAACCTGAGCAAGTGCAAGACCCTGTCTCTACTAAAAATAGAAAAAATTAGCCAGGTGTGGTGGTGTGTGCCTGTAATCCCAGCTACTCAGGAGGCTGAGGCAGGAAAATCACTTGAACCCAGGAGTTTGAGGTTGCTGTGAGCTATGCTGATGCCACGGCACTCTAGCCCAGGTGACAGAGTGAGACTGCATCTCAAAAAAAAAAAAAAAAAAAAAAAAAGACACATCCATCCTGAGGTCTGGGAGATTAGATGACATCTCTGCCCTAAGGTGTAGGAGATTGTCCATGGAGGCAACCTAGAGTTGTGGGGCACCTGCTATTGGACAGGGAAAGAGAACAGAAGCATAACGTACACAGATTTATGTGGAACTTCAGAGGATCTCATGGCTAGAGGACTGAGATAAAAGCTATCGAAACTTTGTGTGCATAATGTATGTGTTTAGATGTGTTTTCATATGTACATGTATTATATGTATACAAGGTACCAAAATTGGCTTATAAATAAAAGGAGCTCTCATAAATTACATAAATAAGCCCAAATGCTTTTCAAGTTCATGTGAATTTAGTAATCTTTGGTAAACAAGCTGGTTTTTAAAATTATTGATAAAGTAGCAATAAAAACGTCTTCAAAATTATCAGTATAATTTTTGTAAAGTCATTATTCTTAGACTCCAAAGAGAATCTCAAAACAATCTTACTCTAACATGTACTCAAATTCACTTAAGTGGGAAAGTGGTTTGAGATCATTTAGATTGCTTTTTTAAAATAACTTGCTCTTTATCCTTATGTAAACATATTATGACTTTATGTCATTATTTGAGATGCTAAAGATTGATGTTAGAGGTTTATTCAGTCTACAGTTAGGTGATGTCATGTTAGTAAATTTATTTGGGGATATTGCTATTTTACAAAGATCAAATTAGTTAACATCTTTAAACAGGATATGTTCTAAAACTTCTACTGTATTTATAGAACTTAAAGATGTTACATTATTCAGAATAGCATGCCTTCCTAGAATACTTATGTTTGTTATTTTGTTGGGTTTTATTACGTTTAAAAGTGATAGTTAAACCTATATTTTGTGATTGTTTCTTGGTCTATGTTTTAAAATTAATTTCCTCTTCTCTCCCAATTTTGTTTCTGAATATATGTTTAGACATTAAACTTTTTCAGACATTAAATGACTTTGTTGAGGGTACAATTAATCATATTGGTTGTATATTTAATATTCACTGGCTATCAAAATGTTTAAGTAAACTGCTAAAATAAATTAGGCAAATGTAAATGAGATAAAGGTAATAAAATTGCAAGAGGTTTTCTATAATCTGCTTCTTTTGAAACTGCTCAGATCTACGTCTCAGAAGTTCAACTGTTGCTGTGTCTTACTGCTTTCAGCTTGTCCTCCCCTGGAGAAGGCCTGAGGTGACAACCTCTCCTTCAACCTTTCGCTGGCTCCTGTAACTTTCTTCCCCCTCTGGTTCTAAGTCTGCTCTTAAGCTCTGACACTTAAATATTGACCTTAAAGGTCTGAAAAGCAATGTTTTTCTTAGCTTCTTGATATCTCTGGATTGTTCAACATGGTCAAAAATCTTCCTATGCTGTTACTAAGAGTTGTATATTACTCTTCTCAATGTATTAGTTTTCTAGTTTTTTATTTCCTTTATAATATAATGTTCACTCATGACCCTGGACACAGTCTTCTCATGACTGATAAATTCTGGTACCTTTTTCATGAAGTTTGACTTCCAAGTTGTCTAGATGGGTTTCTCATAAGAAAAAACAATTGTACTAAAGGAAGTTTTTCTTTATCTTTTGGTAACTGGAGTAAGAAACAAAGATTTTATGTTTTATCAAGGTAATTCGTATGCTGTCCTTATTAGGTTTTTTATTACTTAGGAGAACTGAGCTTTAAAAAGTTAAGTGCTTTTTCTGCATTGCCTTTAAGTGAATTGTCTTGATCAAATGTTTTGAGCCTTTTAACATCTTTAACAAATGTCCACAAAATCTAGATAACTTGGATGTTTAGCTACCTGTAAGCTTCTGTTTTCCTGTCCTTGTCAGAACCAGGCAGGACTTACAACCTTTTTGTTTAGAATGTTGTTTGTTCATTCTGATACAAGAGTCTTTAAATCCTTGGCCCGGATGGTGTTAACAGATGCTTATGTTTTGTATAGTGAATCCCTACAAGTCTGACAGTAGCTCCATGCTTATAGATAAGTTAATAACCTTGCTTTTGGTGTTTGGTTTTTTCACTCTTATGTTGCTTAAAAAGTTTTAAAGTTTGATAAATTCCTGTCCACCTCCATCCCCGTCTGGTCTAGAACATTTAATGGCTATAAGTCTTTTGACTTTAAGTCCCTTGGCCACAGGGTCCCACTGAGAGACAGGATGGGACCAGGACAGGTAGCCAGAGCACCCTGGCAAAGATGGAACCAAGTAAAAGTTTAGCCATTGATGCTGCCTCTGGCAAATCTTGGCCAAAGGTGGGGGGAATGTAAACTAAATAAAATCCTAGGCACTTTCTCCCTCCCCCAGCTAACTAAACAGACCCCCTCTTGGCCAAGGGGACACCCCCTCCCCAACAAAAAACCCTAAAACTGAGTTCCTGGCCATGAGGGGAAAGGAGGTCAGACACACCTCACTATACCCCCAATCTGCCAGTCAAAAAAATTTTAAAGACTCTGGAACCCAGGAATACTGGTTCGTTAAAGATCTAAGGGCAATAAATGCAATAGTGGAGGATATTTTTCCTATGGTACCTAATTCTTACGGCCTCCTTACCACTTTATCTGGAAATTTTGCCTGATTTTCAGTAATAGATTTAAAAGCTGCTTTCTTTTGTATTCCTCTTGCTTCCAAATCCCCAAGTACCATTTTATTTTCAATGGGAAGACTTAAAAGTCCAAAGCCAACTGCCAGTACTGCTGGACCGTCCTTCAGAGGTTTAAAAAACAACCCCCCAACAATTTTCAGAAAAATTCTGGCCAGAGATTTGGGGGAGATAGTTTTAGGCAAGGAAATGATTTTATAGTATGTAGACAATACCCTGATGCCATGAGACTGAAGCTGAATCAAGGCATTATGCCATAATTGTATTAAATTTGCTGGCTGACAAAGGATATAAAGGGTCTCAGAAAGAGCTCAGATCTCACTTCCCACTGTCGAATACTGGGGTTTGAATTGTCTCTTGAAACTTGAAACCTCCTTCCACATTGGAGAGAGGCTGTAAATTGAATAGCCATCCATACCACCCACAAGCAGTTGCGAGGATTCTGATTTCTAACTTCAGGCTAATAGCAAAATCCCTCTATGAAGCCTTAAAAGAAAAAGGGAAAAAATTACTTACTTGGACCAGAGAATGCCACAAGGCTTTCTTGACTATTAAAGAAAAATTAATGACTGCCCCTGCATTGGGCTCCCTGGACTTATGGAAGCCTTTTGATTTGTTCATTCAAGAAAGGCAAGGAATTGGACTCAGAGTATGCACATAAACTTTGGGGGATCATAAGCAACCTGCACCTTATTTTTCTACGCAATTGGATATGGTGACAAAAGGATGTCCCACTTGTCTGAGAGTGGTAGCTGTTACTTATGATATTTTGTAAGAAGCCGAAAAGTTTACCCTTGGGCAACTAGTGACTGTTCGCACCATGCATTATGTATTAACCCTACTAGAACAAGAAGGAGGCTTTTGTTCACTGGTGAGAATTTCTAGTAGTAGCTACTGCTCACCTCTTCCCGATTCTACATCCAGTCATACCACATTGATTGGAAATATCTATAGTGGGAGTATTTACTTTAAGCAAATCAGCAAATGCTACAAATCAGTTTGGTTGTTTTCTGGAGAGCTGGTTATGAAATATACACCAGCACACTACAGATGTCATGTAAAAGGTGGCCTTTAAAAGATGGTGCATATTCATATATATTGGGATGGGAGGAGGACTGTGGGCAGTTCCCACAGAATAAGCAAAGTCCAAAGGAAGGAATAACACTCATCTATGGAATGTGTGTGTGCATTGGTGGAAATTGGGAAGGAAGGGTAAAGGAACACAAGCTAGCAGGGCCTAGAATATTAGGCTAAGTGGTTTGAATTATATTCTTTAGCCAATAAATGAAAACCACTGAAAAATGTTCAGCAGCCATGTGACATGAAAGCATATAGTAAATGCTCAGTGAATACCCGAGGAATGAAATGAAAGGGAATACTTTTGGTAGAGCAAAGACTATTCATAGATATTTGTATGTTTCACCAAGTCCATGAAGAACCTACAGAACATTCTGGATGTGCGAGCTGAAGATGCTTACCAGGGAGGAAAACTGTTCTTTTAGCTAAACTTATTTCTCCAGAGTATCATGAACTGGATAAAGTTAGCCTGAGATTGTATTTAGGCTGCAGATTGAGGGTCCCGGAGCTCTGAATAGAGAAAACTCATGAAAATACTAGAGCCAAAATGTGGAGTAAGGATGATTAGTTTGATGAAAGTTCAACATGATTAACTGTATCCATAGGAAAAAAATCACCATGACTTTTTGCTGCAAAAAATAAAAATAAAAACAAACAAACAAAAAACACCCTGTTAACATAACCTCTCCACTGACCTGAAAATGTAAGTGAATATAATTTTCAGTATATTTACTTAGGGTGTGTTTCTTGCCACTATTGAAGCTCATTAGTAACAGCTGAAAATAATTAGAAGGATAATTAAAACAGAGCAATGAGGTAGCTCAGCACTAATGATATAATTCATTAAGTGGTGCTCTTTTTGTCACATCTGTGATTGGGGGCAGAGCCTCTGTTCTGCTAAATTCAAAGTGATCTTGATGTTTTTATTGTAAAATCATCATAATTATGAATGTAGAAATAGAGTCTTGGAAGAAGAAGAGAAGCATGCCACCTTTCCCCTTAAAGAAAAGTGAACGATACTCCAACAGTGTGAGTGGTATCTGGACCCTAATGGTCAATCTGGCCTTCTTGATATGAAGACAGGTATTTATGGAAAGAGAAAAACTTAAATGGTAAAGAGAGAGTGAGGAGACCTTGATAATGATATAAGTGTATTTGCTAAAAGAAAGGAAAGCACAAAGCTTTAATAAGCATGAGTCACTTTGTCCAGAAGAACATGTTCAGCTTCAAAATAATAAGATACTGAGAAACTTTTTTTCGTTGTTTTTTCCTGAGCCCATTTGGGAATATTGACATTGCTTGGTAGAAAATGACTACATGGCAAATATTATTTTCCCTGAAGTGAGATGTGAGAGTTGTCAAAATCAAAATGAAGTCACTTATGTTATGAAAACCCTGACAAATAGAACCAGGGAAGGCCATGAAAAGACGGTTTTTATGCCCGGACACCTGATAACGAAAAAAGACTCTATAAAACATCAACCTTGCATAAAAGACCATCACAACCTCACACAAAAATATAGTTCTGCAATGACATCTGCCCAGCAGCTGCCTGTCCAAATTCAGACTAGCATCACTCTTGTTATGGATCTATGTAGCCAAGGATAATTATTTCCAAACAATTATACAATCCTCCTCATTTTTTTTTCCTTTAAAGAACTTTGTCTGAAAGAAAAGACAGTAAAACAGGCAGTAAGAACTTTTGGGAGGTGGCAAGATGGCTGACCAGAGACACCAGCTGCCAGATCATCTCAGTAAGAAGGAGAAGTTTTAGATGAAAGAGAAAAAACAGACAAACATAGATCAGATGTGGATGTGAAGGAAAGGTGTCTGGGCCTTCAGGAGACTCCATGGGAAGAAGTTGCGGAACAGAATAAGAAGGAGCAAAGTATCGGCAAAAATCAGCCCCCGAGAGGCTCGAAGTCCAGCGAGAAGGCTAGGTGGAGCCGTTAGTTTCTCCCTCGTTCGTGTTTCTGATAGTCAGTGGGTTCCTGAGCTGCTGGACAAAATTTCTGCCCACAGAAGCCCAGAGGCTGCTGCCACCAGTGAGCTGGGAGCTTCTTTTGGACAGGGCACCAGGCTCCCATCCCAGCCCCCCTGGGGCACTTCCTGCCCCACGGACCTGAGCTGGGACAGCAGGCGCCATATTGCTTCCCTACCCACCGTGTGCCTTTGTCCTCCCTAGGGGGCTTCAACTCCTAAGGTTTCATCCTGCTCATTCCCACGTGGACATTTCCCAACCCTGGCCCAGCCTACAGGAGCCACAGGGTCCAGTGGGTCCTGGGTGATCTGCATGACTCCAAAGCCTGGACATTCTAGGCGGAATGCCTCCTGGAGAGAGGGTCAGAGATGACCAGAGTGCTAGCTCTCCTCCATCCAGACTCTTTCCCTCCCCTACCCATGGCTGCTGAGAGACATAATTGAGCAACACACTGAGGCTTCCACAGAGAGTGGAGCTTAGGCCTTCCTCTTGGGTCCTGCAGCAGACTGAGGGATGCCCAGTCGGTGAGCTCCCTGCTCACTAGCCCTCCCTAGTGCTACTTGCCTAGCAGCTCCATCAGAGCATGGCAGGCCCCGAGGCAGAGGAACATTGATCCAGCTCAGGCACCCTGTAGGCGACTTGTGACCAGTGCACTTCTCCCTGGCGTGGTCAGGGATTGATATTCTTGGTCTTGGGAGGTCAGGGAGCCTGCGTGGGCCAATCAGGTAGGGAAAGTGCAGTGTGAGTCCTGGCTGCAGCATGCTCACAGGGCACCTCTTCCTCCATGAGAAGGCCTCACTCTCAGCTTAGGCCGGGATGCTGGGCAGGAAAGCTCCCGGCCTGTAGCACAGTCATGGGGGAGCTTGGCTGGCTTGAGCTCCTGCCTCCCAGCAAATGCCGAGAAGAAACTGTGGAACAGAGGAAGGGGGAGAGGAGCGAGGCCCACTGCCCTCCTCTGCAAGCAGACTCTCTGGATGGGTGGGGTCATTGAGCCCCTCCCTGGTGGCTTGGCCCAGCAGCTGAGAGGGTCCACCCCTAGACCCTTAGATACTTGATATCATTCAACACTCAACAAATATTTATTGAGTGCCTACTATGGACAAGAACTACCCTAGGTGCTGAGGATATAGCCATGAACAAAGGAAATCCCTTTCCCTTGTGGACTCTCCACTCTAGGAGAGAAAGGCAGGTTTAAAACAAAACAATAAAACAGAAAAACAAATTAAGTCAGTGTTTCCTAACATTAGTAAACAAGACCTGGGAATTTTAGATTCTGAAGATATAAAAATCTTAGAATTTGACCCTGAATTAACCTAAGCAAGCATTTTTCCGATGGCCCTATTTTTAGTTTGAGGAAACGCAAGGCAAGCAGATGTGCATGAACTTGTTCAAGGAAAGTCACAGGGTTTATCGGTAGCAGAGCTGAATACCCAGCTTCATCTGCCAACACCTCATCTAGTGTTCTCTCCATCCTTCTAAAACATGACGGCCCTCAGGGAAATTCATTTCTGTTACGGCCTTGGCTGTCATAGGGTCTTTTGTGTAGTAACCATGTAAAGTTATTTGAATGAGGTTGAGCAAGGGATCCCAAGCCAGGGTGATTTGCCAAGCTATCTATGGTTTAGCCAGAGCCACTGGCTTCCTATGGAAGCCATTGCTCTGGAAGGTTGCCAAGTTCCTAAAGGACAAATAATTGTAGAAGGCAGGACTCTGCAACAGTGGCAGCATTTGCTGCACATCCCATCATGCTATGAGGTCATCTTGATTCTGCAGTGTTGGCCGTGTGGAAATGTTGATTGACAGGACAGAGAAGGCAGGGATCTATCCAGCAGAGACATCTTCCTCTCTTCACGATGACAGGTGGTTGTGTGAGGTTTCTGTGAGGAGCCACCTGAATGGAGATTCATGTTAGCATTCCCTTTCTGAATTAGTGATTCACATTATGGGGTTTTGGATGGCAACTTAATAATAAAGAAGACAATGTCCCGGCTGCAAGCCTTTGCTCGTGTCATTCTGCACCTGGGATGCCCTCCTACTGCACTCCGTCCTAATCCACTCATCCTTCTATACACTCCTTCTCCACGGTGTGACCAGACTAGTCTGCACTGAACTCTCCTCTCTCTGAATTACGGCTTCTTCACAGTTCTTAAGGCACAGTTTTTGTTTTTATTTAAGCCAAGTTTTCTTGACCTCAGCACTGTTGACATTTTGAGCCAGATAATTACTTGTTGTCCTGTGCTTTAACAGTACTCCTGGCCTCTACCCCCTAGATACCAGTAGCACTGCCCTAAGTCATGACAGTCAAAAATATCTCCAGGCATCTCCAAATGTCCCTTGGGGAACAAAATCACTCTGGATTGAAAACCACTGATTTAAACCCTCATACATTTATTAATAGCAATAGGGGCCATAGTGCACAGGGCTTATGTACTAGGTACTTTGCCTAGCAGTTTACATAGCTGATTTGGATTCTCAGATGAGGAATATCAGATAAGGAATACTAGATCCATTTTATGCATGGGGAAACTGAGGCTAGGAGAGGTTAAGTAACATGCCCGAGGTCATAGAGCTAGAAATATCTAGAGCTGCGATGTGACGCAGTCCTTCCGACGCTGGAGCTGGTTCTCATAACCACCATTCTGTACGATCTGACCTCCCTTCCCACATTGCTGCCAGTGTCACCCAAAAGCTTGTCCTCTTTTCCCTGCCAGGGGCAGTTCTTTCCAAAAGCAGCAGCTTTTCCAACATTCACAGAGGCAGACTTATTGTACCACTCAAAGACTCCAGGCCCAGTGGGTCAGGGCCCCTCCTCAGAGGACGGGGACTCTGGTCCTCGGGGTCCCTCTGCCAAGCACAGAAATGCCAGAACCAGCAGAGCAGCGCCCTCCTCAGAAATCTAAGTTACAGCTCAGCAGGGGCTCTTCCTCAGGCTTCTAGCTTTTAATTTCATCCTCTTCCTTTTGTTTCCCCAGTCCAGGGTGACAGCTGCTTTCTGCATTTGCTACTTCTGTGATAATTTATTGTTCTCTTTTGACTTTTTAGTTACCTAGTTAGCAATTCCTAATACATATACCCGGCTAATAGTCTTTTGTGTTAAATTCTTTTTCCTATACAATAACTAGTGTAAAATTCTCTGTTTTATGAAATAACTGGTGTGGTTTCTATCTCTTGGCTGGACCCTGACAAATATGCTCTCTAGCACTCAGGAAGGCTCATTGCTAAACACACCCAGAGGCAAAGGACAGAAATGAACATATTTATCATCTGTAACTTAGGCGATTATTGTATTATTCAGAGCTTTGAAAGTGCCTCTTGGGAACTGTGATGTTTATCAAGAATGTTTACATACCTGATCTTTTGTTTATGATGAAATCGTGGAGGAAAATAAAATAGAGACTATCGTACAGTGATGATAGAGATGATTTATCATCTGATTTTGATTCTACTTGTCATGTGGGGCCTTTGAACAAGCAGGCAACAGGCAAGCACAATACACTGGAGAGGCCAAAGGAATCTGTATGAAATGAAACTTTTGGAAAAAAGGTACATTTAATACAGCAATAAACTGTTGGAAGGAAATTAAATTGA
>CM052438.1:123594496-123620031 GCA_028533085.1 Varecia variegata | reverse complement strand
TCAAAAATCCATAAATAAAGCTGGGTGCAATGGCTCACACCTGTAATCCCAGTGACTTGGGGTGCTGAGGTGGGAGAATTGCTTGAGCCCAGGAGTTTGAGGCCGCAGTGAGCCATGATTGCACCACTGCATTCCAGCCTGAGTGACAGAGCAAGACTCTGTCTCTCTGAAATAAATAAATAAATAAACCCTGCAAATATAACTACTGTATGATCCAGCAATCCCACTATTGGGAATTTATCCAAAGGAAAGGGAATCGTTATATTGAAGAGACATCTGTATCCCCATGTTTATTGCATCACTGTTCACAATGGTCAAGATATGGAGTCAACTTGGGTGTCCAACAAGAGATGAATAAAGAAAATGTGGTTTATATACACCATGGAATACTATTCATCCATAAAAAAGAATGAAGTCCTGTCATTAGCTGTAACACAGATAGAACTGGAGGACATTACATTAAGTAAAATAAGCCAGGAACAAAAAGTGAAACATTGTATGTTCTCATGCATATGTGGAAGTTAAAAAATGTTGATCTCATAGAAGTAAAAAGTAGAACAGAGAATACTAGAAGAGAGAATACTATGGTAGACCACTAATTAATCTCTGAAAACCAAGTGGTGTATGGATTTGCATTTAGAGGCTACTCTCCTAATCTTGTAATACTCTGAGCCTCTGTCAAAATAGAGTACAACACATCTTCTTCAGTCTATATAATAACTCCAAAATTACTTTTAATTTTAAAAAATATCTCCTCCTATGATTTGAGTTTTCTGTATTACAATAAAATAATGAAGTCATTAAGCACTTTATATACTATACAGCATCAGCTAAAAGTGAAATCTCTGTCAGTATGCCAATTTGATAAGCATCGGCTGTGCTGTACACTGTTCATAATGTGTGATTTCCAGCAGTGTCTTTTAATACTTTAATACAGTATTTTCCAGTCATTAATATTAGGTGTCTAGTTTTCTAGGCACATCATAAAGAGGCTGCCCTGGGTATGTTTCTGCCATGAGAAATGTAATCTTGAGGCCTCTAGTCTTTTTCCAGTGCAAAATTAATCTATTTTATATTGAAAAGAATGGTTGTAGTAATTTTTTTTAACCACAGAGCACACTGCTTTATGTGCACATAACGCACTTGAACAAAGTCTCATGAAAGTCAATGTACTGAAGCAAATGGGCTTTTAGCTAAATTAATTCCTATTCCCAGATATTTATTGCTATCCTTATTTTTACTTTTCTTTTTGAGCTATTTCTATTAATACAAAATGATCATCTTGGCAGGGCCACTTTTCCCCACACTTACAGATTCCATTTTGGTTTGTATTGGGTGGGGGTCCATTTATGACATATATTGTGATAAACTCAGACAATAGGTAGGTTCCGACAGCCAGAGAATGTCCTCTTTTGTGAGAGGATTCCCAAAAAAACTATTGAATGTTTGACTCTTTTACAAGCAAGGAACCTTTAGGTATCAAAAGTTCAGAAAAATATTCTTGGATCTAGATATTATGCTTTTTTCAGACAGAAAGGACCATTTGCATTCTGGGTTACACCTAACTTTATAAACAATGGGTAGAACGTATAATTGATTTTTTTCTACAAAATTCAGTCTGCTCACGTAAAACATGAAAACAAAGATTTGTGAGGAAGGGTTTTTAATCTTTTCTTTCTTATAGACTCCACATGCATTATCAGAAGCTTATGAATGTTTTTAAGGTTTGTCTGATTCACGGGATTTTTTTATAAGATACTCAAACTTTGGTGTCTTGCTTTACAGTATTGTAGCCTGCAGAGCTAGAATACAAAGTAGAAAAGAGGGTCGGCCACACCTGATCAACAAATAGACACAGGGACAGAGGAGACAGTAGAAAACGCATGACTGCCCCTGCATGTGAGGATTTTATTAAGTACCAGAGCACTAATAGCTTTTCCTTTTTTCCTTTCAATTCATTCATTCAACACATTTTTTAAGCACTTACTATGTGCCTGACACTCTTTTAGGCACTGTATTTTCAGTAGTGAACATAATTGATAAAATTACCTACCTCATGGAACTTACATTGTCTAGCAGAGGGCAGAGGAAAAAAAAGAGAGAGAGAAAAAATGAAGGAATACATAATTCACTCTGGGTGGGGTGAGGATGTATGGGAAGGCTTCCTGGTAGAAGAGACACCTAAACTGAATCTTAACAACTAAGAATTGGCCAGGAAAAAAAAAAAAAAAAAATGGGGGAGGGAGTAGAAGGAAATCATTTTAGCATGAGGTGGTGCTAGGGTCATGTAGATGAAAAACGACGTGTGTGGGGTGTTTGTGGTGCTGTAAGCAGTCTGGTGTTGCTGCAACTTGCAGGGTGAGGCAAGCAGTGAAGCCTGCGTGGTCTCAGGAGCCTGTTCTTTGTGCGGCCAAAATTAGAGAAGGATAGGATACAAAATTCAAGACAGGAAAGTGACAAGATCAGATTTTCAAGGTCCTATTTTGTGCCCCGAGGAGTACTGTTGGGTGCTGAAGCTACAAAGATAAATAAGACACTACAGACCCATGATCTGAAGTGCTCACTTCTGCACTGCCTTTTTTTTTTTTTTTTGTCTACTTTCTTGTTCTACTCGTGAACTCCATTAATCTATATGCAAACTTGTGTGTGTGTGTGTGTGTGTGTGTGTGTGTCTATTACGAATAACTGCTCAAACCTTTTACATTAAACAGATAATAATTTTACAAAGTAGCCATATTTGATTTTTTTTCCTCCTGCAAGTATTCCATAGGGCTTTTCAATACATTCACATCTCTGTGTACCTAGTCCTATCCCCATCTCATTTTTCTTTTTCTTTTTTTGGTCTTTGTGTTCCTTCTGCTGCTTGTCAGAAGCATGCACTACTAATGAGGCTAGTGCCTTCCCCAAATCATTTCCATTTCTTCCTCTCACAGGCCTGCTTTGACTAGTTATTTAAAAATAGTAAAATCCATCTCTTTATCCTGACACTATGGTCCCATTTTCTGCATATCTCCTTGTCTTGGCCCAGAAGTATATTTTTACAGAGCTGCAATTAAAATTAACTTCATGCAACTTTTCTTTCCCAAATTATTAGTCCTCAGTATAACTTTTGTATCATTAATATAATCTTCATTGTATTGTAGGTTATCATAATTTATGACCTTATTATTAAACATTTAGGTTGTTTCCACTGTTTCACCATTAAAACAATGTTGTAGATGTACCTTTAGGCAGAGTCTATTCTATGATATGTCCTTATGTTAAGTTCACTAGAGCAGGATTACTAAAGTAAAGGTATAAATATCTTTATGGGGTTGGCAGAATGCTTTCCAAAAGTATTATTCCAATTTTGTAATGCAAACAAAATGATTGATATGCATTCTTGACCTTAAGAAGGTGGTGAATCAAATCATGGATGCAGCATTTGCAGACTGCTCATCTTGCATTCACTGTGTAGGGAAGTTCAGATCATGGTTTTGAGTGTGTCCTTTCATTTTAAATCAACTTCTCCTCTTAAATCTTAGAGGTACATAATATCATCTTCCAACATGACAAAGAATTAACCATAAAAACTGATTAAAATGTTATTAGAATATTATACGAGTGCCATTTTCAGCTTATGACATTTGTCAATGTTATTTAACCTTATAAAAGACGAATTTATTTAAAAAGTCAATTGCAAGCAAAATATTTTATTGAAAATTCAGAAAAGTTACAATACTTTAAGACAGATTTTTTCATATTGTTATAAAGAAAAATAAGTTAAAAGAATTGACTCAAGTGCAATATTTAGTTTTCATTCAAACTAACAAAATCATTTTGAAAAACATAAAAATCTACATCCTAATTTATTCAAGGTATAAACATGTGTTTTCCTATTTGTTATCAAGAAAACTCTAATGCAATAATTTTTAGAATAACCTTATTAATACAACATCTTTCTGGACCCAATTTAAATAGCAAATTAGTATTATCTAGTTCACACAGATTACTGAGGTGTGTCTGTGTACATGTGTGCACATGTGTATGTAGGAATCAGCTAATTTTAATATGAAACTTTAAGAATCAGAGTGATTTGCCATTTCACTTATCATAGGGCAATAAATAGCATTTCTAGCCATTTCTTAAGCATGTTTTCTTATCTTCTAGGTCAAAACCAACCTGTTTTAGAAAGGTGTTTAGCCTAGTAACTACTAATGGCATAAACAAGATTAACCATAATACTTCCAAAGTATTAACTAGTATAGCCAGCAATATAATGTTAGGAAGTATCCTGCTATACTTTTTAGATGAAAGTTTCTTAAATTTTCTTATAAGGGGAAGCTAGACAGCCAAAAAAGATCAAAATAGACTCATCATTTTACATTATCAATGGTTTATATTTTTACCAGATTATTTTATTCCACAACAGATGGTATTAATTGAGCCATTGGTATTATTTAAATAATTTTATTTATTTCCATTAACTCTATAATGTATATTCTCCCTTTTAAATGAAGAAAGGAGAAGTGAGGTCAAGACCTAATTTGGGTATATTCTGTCAGCAAACATGTACTACTCAGATGATATATGGAAGTCTGTGGTGAAGAAATATCACAAGTAAGCTATAGTAAGACCTGTGCTTTGCCACAGCTAGAAATGGTACTAATAAAGAACTTTAATTAATATTTCAAATAAAATTTTATAATACTCTGCAGTTAAACAGTTTTACGTAATTACTGTGAAACTACTGAGTAAAATTAGACACTGTTAGGAAATTCACGTGCACATTGTCTTAAAATGCTTATAAATATGTAGTGCATCATCTAGGTGAGAGGCAGAAATGGTTTTAATAAAGCAGAATCCAGTGAGGATAAAATTAAAACATGTGGCATTCGGTAACACATTACTAGTTTTCATTTGGGAATACCATCTAAACTAGTCTTTAACCAAGAAAAACCCCTAGTTCTTATTTCTTTAATTGTGAAGAAATCTAGCCCTGTGGAAAAAAGATCCTCTGACAAAAAAAAAAAAAAAAGTCTGAGAACCAGTGTTTAGACAAGTTGACTCCGATACTACTGAAACTCTAGGGTGTAGGGGAACAGTGATAACTGATTTAGAACATACCTCATCAGAGGTAAATAAAGTTTTCCTTTCTCCCCCCTCAGTAGCAGAAAAGGCTTACAGACAACTGATTAACTTTCAAAGAAGAGTTCTTCACTGTGGTGGCGAATAATAAGCTGAAATCATTTTAGCCATAATGTGATGATCCAAAAGAGATCAGATAGAAAACTTGACAGGTACAATCACTCTCATTTCTCCAGACACCCAAAATAAAAGCAACAGCTGGTATAATCAAAATATCTTCTCCAAAAATCTTTAGAAAATTTTGTGACTCATTAAAACTAAATGTTCAGAGAAAAAAATATTACCCACTGATTATTTTACAGATAAAGTATATCACCAAATATTCTTAAATAAAAGTACATTTATACTTTCTATCTAAACACTGTTTCTTGTTAAGAATTAGAACTACTTTCTCCCTTTTTAGCCTCTCTTCTTCTTTTCAACTTTTTCTTGTATATAAAGTATTGATAATTTAGTGAATTTAGTACTGAATGTTGACTCAGCATTCTTATTGCATAAGAAAGCCTGGTTGATAATATGCTCAAGATGTGTTTGTGCTGCATTTTAAAAATTATTTATTGCTATGATCAACTATTCTAAATTTCATTGCATTTTATGAATTCCATAAGAAAAATAAAAAAAGGTAAAAGTATAAAAATAAAATCACACATATAGACTGGAAATATTATCTGAAGATAGCTGACAAAATCCTAATACTGCTTTCTATTAAATAATGATTTTAACTCACTTCATATAAAGTTATAAATTTTTTAAAATACCATTTATTCTTAGATTCAAGATTATATAACATTAGTTTCAGTGAAGAATACTTTTCCTATAACAACTTCTGCATTCTTTCAGTATGACTAAAGGCTCAGTGTAACAGATTTGATAGAAAAGTATCGGAACATTATTGGTGATACCTAATGCAAATGTTTAAAAAAGTTTTGATTCTTATGAATTTGTATCAAAATAAAGCTTCTGATATATCTTTAGGATTGTACTTGATGATCAGTTAATGATGTAAGCAAAAAATACTTGAACTAAGTCAACATTTACATACAAAAATAGAGAATATATATACTACAATGATCTTGATGATATCTTAAAGTACAGTATTACAAATTAGAGTAGCACTAGCCTGATTAAAAAGTTCATGTTTTAAAGTATGAATTTTTAAAAAAAAAAACGGGAGACAATTCTATTCTTAATATTTTACACTTGATAATTTTCATCTTCCCCATCAACTGAGATTCTTTATTTTGGTTAATAACTGGGTTTGAAGAATATGGAATAATAGAAGGTATTTCTCTGGAAGCAGCCTAGCGTATCTTAATATTTAGTAGACAGTTTATTATTGTCTCAGTTTTTACTAAGCATGAATTCTTTTATGGTTCTTTATTCTGCCCATTCAGATCAATAAAAGGCTGTGTAAAGGAAAGCCACAGGCCTGGAAAGAATCCATAAATCCTATATTTTGTAAGACATTTATTTTATGCCATTAAGAAAGATGGTGCCTACAAAACCCAGGAAAGGTAAGAAACAATAAAAAGAGCTAAAACCACAAATACCATAGCTGGGCGCATTCTACCGGTCCACAGTTATGCCAGCAAGTGGTCTCTAGTCATTTAAAAAGAACATTGCTTCTTTCCTTTGCTGAGGTTTAAACAGTTTATATGGCCATAATGTAGGCTTCCCTGAATTTCTGCTCAGGTCATACACAATATTCAAAGAGCATACACCCACTTTCAAAGTATTAAAATATAAGTAAACAGACAAAACATTAATATTAAGCTGAACATAATTTAATTTTTTTCTTGGATGTGATGTAAAAAATAAAAAATCCTGGCCAGGGTGTCAGAAGATCAGTTTCTCTTGATCTCAAGGCTGAGTGGTCTTGACCAAGTTACTTAACCTCTCTGGGTCTCCATTTCCTCCAATGAAAAATAAGGGAGTTGTATTGGATAACTGTTAAAGTCCCTTTTCAAATTTTACTGAAATACTAAGTCAGAATTTTGCACAGTGCCACCTGATTATTATTATGAAGATCAACTACCAATATAGTATAGTGCAAAAATAATTCTGGTTTTTGGAATTTTCTGAAGTTTACATTATAGTTAATGGGAGTTTTCTATACTTTCAGGGGCTAATCATTAGGATTTGGCTAATAAAAACATAATTGAGATATTTTTTACATCATACATACATAAAGTCTACTTTGGCATGCACAAATCTCTCTAGAGAGAGATTTTAGTTATATATGTCCTTATTTAATTCTCTTATTTAAATCCTATTCTCTTCTCAACTAAGTGGCAAAAGAGTAGCATGGGGGTAACAGAGAAATCTTGTTGGTTAAAACATTTCTTATTAAGATAAATAATAATAGAAATATTTTTATTCTTTAATTTTTTACATTTTAGTTTTGATTTTTTTCAATTTTCAAAACTTAATTTTCTGAAATTATTGCTAACACTTAAAACCAAGGATCTGTCACAGTTTACCACTACCGGTAAAGAATTACAATTACTGCCAAAATATTGATACTGTGCCAAAAGAAAACAGAGTTTGGTACTATTTTTAAGCATATGATGATACATTTTACTAGTTCTTATTTTAATCATTTTTAGAATTAAGACAAATGTAGAAGGCTCATAATGTTATTTCTACTATTTCAAACCAGATGTTAAGCATGTTGAATTCAAATTTAGGGAGGGACTTTGTGGAGTGCCAGCTACAGCTTTGGCAGTAGGATAAATAATTTCTTCAACAGTTACATATGTACCTAATAAGAAGCCAACAACTCCAGTGAATGCTATGGAAATATTTTTCAGGATCATCCATATATTGTAATGTTCCTTAGAAAATGTAAGAATTTCAACCAAAGGTGGCAGAATCAGGGCCAATGTGCTGCTGCTCACAGCTCCAACAAAGGAAATCACGATGTCTAAACGAGGAATAAGAATCGCTCCAGCACCTAGAAAATGAAAATATGTATTTTTCTTATTTAAATGTTTGGTACTTACATGAATACTAAAAGTAGATATTTTCAACAGTAAAAGTAATTACTGAAAGTAGTTAATGGAAGTCGGACTACTTAATTATTGCTTGTGGAAAAATCTGCCATACTTTGTTCTGAGCTAAAAAGAGAAAATAAAGAAACCAAAATAGAAAGTGACATTTTCTGGACTTTCACTTGTCAATAGAGTTTCTTATGTAAATAACTTTTAATTTTTTGCTATAAATTCTGGGCAAAGAAGTTTGGGTAGTTTATACAAAGCAATTGCATTACTTTGCCTGCCTTACAGCTCAACAATGCACAAAACATGGAGTAGTGTGATATAAATAAATGGGAGAGAAGAGATAGCTATTCCTTACAGTAGAATTCCAATTAATTAAAATAGAAGGAACAATGGAAAGAGAAAATCATTATTAAGCAAACACTACAGTCATCACTGGGAAGGCAGAGTCAATGGATGATGCTAAAATTTGTGGGCAAAAACTGGATAAGATCAGGATATTTGCATAGTCTTGCAGTATCTCCCTATAAGATACTTACTAATCATAAAGGGAAAAATAGTACCTTTACAGTGGAGAAATATGTCAGAGACCACCTTAACCAAGTGAGTAAAGGTAACATCACCAAAAAGACATTGATAACATGATGTGATGTACTAAGAAGTACACAGCACCACTGCTATGGGATTCTTGTTAAA
Organism: Varecia variegata; assembly: GCA_028533085.1. Lineage (NCBI taxonomy): Eukaryota > Metazoa > Chordata > Mammalia > Primates > Lemuridae > Varecia > Varecia variegata. Next base: position 123,611,212 of record CM052438.1, on the reverse strand, counting down.
AAATGTTTAACTTCAATCTAATTATGAGAAACCATCAGACAAATTCAAATTGAAAGAAATTCTATAAAGTTACCGATATTTCAAAAGTTCAAAAGTTCAAAAGTTCAAAAGTTAAGGTCAAGAAAGACAAATGAAGACAAGGACTCTCAGGATTGGAAGAGAATAGTAGACATGACAGCTAAATTCAAATGGGAACTTGGATTATTTCCTGGACCAGAAAAGGATATTAGTAAGAAAACAGGCAAAATTAGAATAAAGTCTATGAATTAATTAATAGCATGGTATCCATGTCAATTTCCTGGTTTTAATAACTGTATTGTGATTATGTAAGCTGGTAACACCAAAGGAATTTCAGTAAAGGGTTTACAGCAAATACTTTCTTTTACAATCTTCTGTCTAAATTACTTCAAAATGAAAAGGTTTAAAAAGAAATAGTACTCCACTATTGTCAACAGAATTTTCTTCCAAACTATTGACAAGTTTTCTGCAAATTTTGGTCTAGCACTTTCTTGATCTCATATTGATCTTACCCAAATGTGTCAACAGAAGGTTTGCAAAAACCAAAACTCATTCTCTCTTTAAATTGTCCTTAAATGTTTTGTTAAATGATTTGTTGAAGGTTTGGAGTTGCCACCAAAAATAATCCCAGAGTTTGCTCATATGCAAGTTATGACAACTACATCACCACTGCCATCAATGATGATTATAGCACCACAGTTCCTTCTCTGGGGTCTCCAATTATGAATGTGTTGACTCTCCTTTTCTTCTATAACTATGATTTTCTCTCTAATCCTGTTACTCTCCCATTATTTCTAAGTTCATTTCCTTTTGCTTTTCTCATTTCGAGCCTCTTTGTCTTTTACTAAACTTTCTGTGAGCAATATGTATGTGTGTATATAAATATTAATATATCAATATATAATATATATAGTTTAATTTGTCCTCTTTGTAATTCAGTCTTCAGTTTGCAGTCTACTGGTTTCTCTACTTCTTCATTTTTAGTTTACAGGGTTTCTGGAGTTTTTTTGCCTTCCCTTTTCTTTTTGTGGCTCTCAATATTTTCCAGGAAAATGTGGAATCAATTTGGAACTGAGTTCTCACCATCTTTCTCATGGAACCAGAAGTTATTACTTACCATGTTCTATTCAAATTATTATGAAAGCTAAAGTCCTAAAAATTGTTTTGAAATTATAAACCTAGCTTCACACTTATAGGACTGAAGTGAGATAACCCTTAAATAAAATAACTGACTCTGAAGAAGTTGGAACTCTAAAGTAGAAATACTTCATAAAATAGAGTCTCCATTTAATAAATGCTTGTTACATCCTTTTAACATTGCTTCAAGAGTAGACTAGACTGGCATAATAAACAATTTCAGAGCTTGAAGATAACTCTTTTGAAATAATCCAGTCAAAAATAAATAACAAAGAATCAAGAGGAATGAACAAAGCATACAAGAAATATGGCATTCTGTAAAATGGCCAAATATGAGAATCATAGGCATCCCTGAGGGTGAAGAACATACACAAGGGCTGGAAAACCTATTTGAGGGAATAATTGAGGAAAACTTCCCTGGTCTTGCTAGAGATTTAGACATCCAGATACAAGAAGCTCAACGAGCACTTGGCAGATTTACTGCAAAGAGGCAATCACCAAGGCATACAGTCATCAGACTGGCCAAAGTCAACATGAAGGAGGAACTCCTGCGAGCTGTGAGGTGAAAACACCAAGTAACTTACAAAGGAAAACCCATCAGACTAATTGCAGACTTCTCACCAGAGACCTTACAACCCAGAAGGGATTGGGACCTCATCTTCAGTCTTCTTAAACAGAACAACTGCCAGCTTAGAATTTTGTCTCCTGCAAAATTAAATTGCATGTATGAAAGAGAAATAAAGACTTTTCCAGACAAGCAAACACTGGAGGTATCTGTCAAGACCAGAGCTGCCCTGCTGGAAGTACTAAGAACTACATTACACGTGGATCAGCACAATAGAAACCTTGCGGTATAAAACCACCCAGAAGCTAAAGCTCAAAGCTCATAAAAACAATAGCACAAGAGGGTAAACAAAGCAATAAGGTACTACTCAACGTGATGAACAGAACAACTGATATGATGAACACATATCAATTCTATCAATAAATGTGAACAATCTGAATGCCCCACTCAAGAGACATAGGCTGGCTGAAAGGATGAAAAAATACAACCCAAATATCTGCTATTTCCAGGAAACACATCTAACCCCCAAGGATTCATACCAACTCAAGGTGAAGGGATGGAAAAAAATGTTTCATGCAAAAGGAAACCAGAAGAAAGCAGGTGTAACCATTCTCATATCAGATAACACTGACTTTAAATCACCAAAGGTAAAGAAAGACAAAGATGGTCATTAAATAATGGTAAAAAGAGCAATTAACCAAGAAGATATAATAATCCTAAATATTTATGCACCTAACACAGGAACACCCAGATTCATAAAGGAAATTCTACTAGATCTAAGCAAAAAAATAAACAGCAGCATCATAATTGCTGGGGACTTCAACACCCAACTGACAGAGCTAGACAGATCACCTAAGCAGAAAATAAAGAAACACTGGAACGTAAATGGGACTCTAGAACAAATGGGCCTAACAGACATTTACAAAACATTCTACCCCAAAACTACTGAATATACATTCTTCTTATCAGCACATGGAACTTTCTCAAGGTTAATCATCTCTTAGGCCATCAAACATATCTGAACAAATTCAAAAAACAGAAATCATACCATGTATCTTATCAGACCACAGTGTAATAAAACTATAAATCAATTCCAAGAGAATCACTCAAATCTGCAAAAAGTCATGGAAATTAAACAACCTGCTGCTGAATGATTATTGGGTCAATAATGGAATTAAGATGGAAATCAAAAGATTCCTGAAACTGAACGACAAAGGGGACACAAACTATCAAAATCTATGGGATTCAACAAAGCAGTCCTAAGGGGAAAATTTTTACCCTTAAGTGCCTACATCAAAAAGACAGAAAGATCACAAATTCACACTCTAATGAAACATCTCAAGAAACTAGAAAAGGAAGAACAATCCAAATGCAAAGCCAGCAGAAGAAAAGAAATAACTAAGGTCAGAGCAGAACTAAACAAAATCACAATACAAAAGATCAATGAAACAAAAAGTTGGTTCTTTGAAAAGATAAAGAAAATTGATAGACTTCTTGCTAGATTAAATAGGAATAGAAGAGAAAGGACCCAAATAAGCTCAATCAGAAATGAAAAAGGAGATATTACAACTGATACCACAAAAATACAAAATATCATCTGCAAATACTACAAAAACCTCTATGCATATAAACTAGAAAATGTAGATGAAATGGACAAACTCCTGGAAACACACAACTGCCCAAAACTCAATCAGGAAGAAACAGAACTTCTGAACAGACCAATAAAGAGCAAGATTGATGCGGTAATAAGAAATCTTCCAACAAAACAAAAAGCCCTTGATCACATGGATTCACAGCCAAATTTTACCAGATCTACAAAGAAGAGCTGATACCCATACTGTAGAAATTATTCCATAACATCAAGAAGGAGGAAATCCACCCAATTCATTCTATGAAGCCAGTATCACCTTGATACCAAAGCCAGGAAAGGACACAACAAAAAAAAGAAAACTATGGACCACTATCACTTATGAATATAGATGCAAAAATCCTCAATAAAATACTAGCAAACCGAATTCAACAGCATATCAAAAAAAAATCCGCCATGACCAGGTAGGCTTTATCCTAGTGATGCAAGGATGGTTCAATGTACATAAATCCATAAATGTGATTCACTACATAAACAGAAGCAAAAGCAAAGACTATATGATCATCTCGATACATGCAGAAAAAGCATTCAACAAAATCCAGCACCCTTTCATGATAAAAACCCTCAACAAACTAGGCATATAAGGAACGTATCTCAAAATGATAATAGCCATATATGACAAACTCACAGCCAACATCATACTGAATGGGGAAAATTGAAAGCATTCCCACTAAGAACTGGAAGAAGACAAGGGTGCCCACTGTCACCACTTCTATTCAACACAGTGCTGGAATTCCTAGCCAGAGCAATCAGGCAAGAGAAAGAAATTAAGGGTATCCAAATCGGGAAAGAGGAGGTCAAATTATTGCCTTTCACTGACAATATGATCTTATATCTAGAAACCCCAAAGGCTCCACCAAGGGACCCCTAGAATTGATAAATAAATTCAGCAAAGTCTCAGGTCACAAAATCAATGTACATAAATCAGTAGCATTCCTATACACCAATAACTGTCAAGCTGAGAGTCAAATCAAAGACTCAATACCACTCACAATAGCTACTAATAAAATAAAATACCTAGAAATATAGTTAACCAAAAAGGTGACAGATCTCTACAAAAAGCATTATGAAACACTGAAGATAGAAACTGCAGATGACATAAACAAATGGAAAAATATTTCATGCTCATGGATTGGTAGAATCAACATTGTTATAATGCCCATACTACCCAAAGTGATTTATAGCTTCAATGCAATCATCATGAAAATACCAACAGCATATTTAACTTTACTACAAGACTATAGTAACCAAAACAGCATAGTATTGGTACAAAAATAGAGACATAGACCAACGGAATAGAAAAGAGAACCCAGATATAAAACCATCTACATACAGTTAACTGATCTTTGACAAAGCAGACAACAATGTACGCTGGGGAAAAGAAGCACTATTCAACAAATGGTGCTGGAAAAATTGGATAGCCACATGCTGAAGAATGAACAGGATCCATCACAAAAAATTAATTCAAGAGGGATAAAAGAATTAAACGTAAGACATGAAACCATAAGAATTCTAGAAGAATATGTAGGAAAAACTCTTCTAGGTATCGGCTTAGGCAAAGGATTTATGACTAATACCCCAAAGGCAATTACAGCAACAACAAAAATAAATAAATGGCACCTGATTAAATTAAAAAGCTTCTGCACAGCTAAGGAAATAATCAACAGAGCAAATACACAACCTATAGAATGAGAGAAAATATTTGCAAAGTATACATCCAATAAAGGGCTAATACCTAGAATCTACAAAGAACTCAAATAAATCAGCATGAAAAAAACAAACAACCCCATTAAAAAGTGGGCAAAAGATACGAACAGAAGCTTTTCTAAACAGGATAGACAAATGGCCAACAAACATGAAAAAATGCTCAACATCACTAATCATCAGGGAAATGCAAATTAAAACCACAGTAAGATATCATTTTATCTCTGTTAGAATGCCTTTTATTAAAAAGTCCAAAAACCACAGATGCTGGTGGGGATGCAGACAGAACGGACCACTTATACAGTGTTGGTAGTATTGCAAATTAGTACAACCTCTATGTAAAACAGTATGGAGATTCCTCAAAGAACTAAAAGTAGACCTACCATTTGATCTAGCAATCACACTACTGGGTATCTACCCAAAGGAAAAGAAGTCATTTTATCAAAAAGATAGCTGTACTTGAATGTTTATTGCAGCAAAATTCACAACTGCAAAGATGTGGAATCAACCCAAGTGCCCATCAATTCATGAGTGGATTAACAAAATGTGGTATATATGTAGCATGGAGTATTACTCAGCCATAACAAAGGATGAATTAATGCCTTTTGCAATAATTTGAATGGAACTGGAGACTATCCTAAGTGAAGTATCTAAAGAATGGAAAAACAAATATCACATGTACTCACTATTAAATTGAAACTAACCAAGGAGCACATATGTGCACAGAGGGAAATAACACTCAGTGGAAATCAAGCCTGGAGGAGGCGGGAAGATGAGAAAGGCAAAAACCTACCTAATGGTTACAATGAACACTATCTGGGTTATGGGCACACTTATAGCCATGACTCAAGCATTACAAAAGTGATCCATGTAACCCAAAACATTTGTACCCCCTTAATATTTTGAAATTAAAAGAATTTTAAAAGTGAGTATGAGCTTATTTACTTCATTCTTCAATATGATTTCTTATTTGTGATGTAATTCATTTAAATAATTCAAAAATAAGTTTTATCTTTTTCTAGCTTTGCATTTCTCTTTTCAAACAAAATGTAATACACCCAATTCTTTAAATCTAGACACAAGCTCCACTTCAGGCTGCTCAACGCAATTGACAAGGTTGCCCAAAATTTCTAGCTCTACCCTTCTCTAACCTTGAATGGTACAAGATGGTTATTAATATCTTACACATAGAATTTCCAAAGCTGCTTCTTCCCCAGAACACTAGTAATCTGGTCCCTGGTATCATTCTAGGTAATCCTTGATTAGGTACAGTGATGCAGTCATCCTTATATTGTGGTTATAACAATAATAATGGTGACAACAATGATCACAATAATTTTCAGCTACTTTGTTAATATTATTTTTAAATCCCACAAAAATGCCATAAGGAAGTTTTTATCTTCATTTCATATTTGAGGAAAGAAAGGCTCAATGATAGTATGCAACTTGCCTAATGACAATAGTAGGTGGTAAACCTGAGCTTGAATCTCCAGGTCTGTGTGACTCAAAAACTCACATTCTTTCCACTACAGCAACTCAAGCTCCCTCTCCGTAAGCCTCCATTATTAATGCTACCTTGCAAAGGCATTTTCTGGTGTGAAACCTCAATAAGAGATTATATATACTCCTTTGAATAATAAAAAGAAAATAAGCCACTAAAATTATTAAAGACCAACACAAAATAAAATATTATAAAACCCTCTCCCGTAGCTAGTCATAGAGAATTAAACTGTTAAATATACAAAAGGTAGCAGAAATAAAAAACTTGAGCAAAACTAGAACCAAAATGAAATGCATTATCTAAGGGGTCCCTTAGATATCTGATTTTAATCACCACTAATGTCATTTTCAAAATAATTTGATTAGTTAAATGTGATAGGATTTGGTTTGTGTTTTTCTTATGTAGTAGCAGAAAAACAGAATTTTAACCCAAAAAGTATCCCAGCTGGGTGAATAAAATTGTTTTTAAAATATTGAAAAATATACTTCAAGTAGCTTTCCTTTTAAGAAATGTAGCAATAAAAAATTATTATGATATAAATATGTAGTGATACTTACAAGTAATACTAACCAAGAAGGACCTTATCCCAAATTCACAGATTTGCTTCCATTTAGCATGAAATTTGGATGTAACTGCAGGGAGAATGATCTCTGCTGGAACATAGAACTGAATTGAATACGTCACAAAAATGCCAAAGGAATACAGAATTTTCACTGATTGATATAACCTGTTGAAAAAAAAAATTCAAAATTTAGTCACTCTTAATATGAATCTAAAGTGCCTCCTTTTTATTTTTAATGCTAAGAGAAATAAGAAATCCAGAACACAAACTTAGGCCAGACCTTACTAACTAAAAATGCTTGTTTATTAAAAAAAAAAAAAAAAAAAAAAAGGCTGACTGATCTCCACTAACTAAATTTCTAGATGATATATGGACAATTCATTTTGACAAGCCTGGAAGGCTTGAACATGGCTCACCAATGTTTAAGACATATTGTTGGAAAGATTTCATTTTGGGATAAGCCAATGTCCTGAAGGTTAGACTCAGCCCATATAGAGCTAATGTATTCTCAACTTTCTTTTAAAAAACTGAGCATACTGTATATCTTTAAAATCTTGAGTCATATCCTCATGGATCTGTATATAGAAGAGAAACTCATATTAAACTCTATAATAGTTCTCCTTGGTTGAAAATCTTGGTAGGTTATATCATTAGTTGCAAAAATGTCATCATCTTAAGACTAAAACGAGGGCATCTAAATGGTTTCAACTTGCAAAGTTCTCTAAATTATACATACTACCTATATGAAAATAGAGTTGTTGAGTTAGATAGTTGTTGTTTTTTTCCAAGTATACTTATCTCTTTGATGATCAGTGTGGACATTATTTTAAGTGAAATAAACCAGGCACAGAAAGACAAATATTGCATTTTCACACTCATATATGGGACCTAAAAAAAAATTGATCTCAAGGAGGTAGCGAATAGAATGGTGGCTATAGAGATAGGTAAGGGTGGTGGGAAGAGGTAATGAAGAGGTGTTGGTGAAGGAAACGGAAGGAAAAAGTTCTAGTGTTCAATAGTGCAATAGGGCAAGTATAGTTAACAATAACTTATTATATTTCAGAATAGCTAGAAGTTTTCAAATGTTCCCAACATAAAGCAATGATAAATGTTTCAGGTGAATCATGTCCCAATCACCCTGATTTGATCATTATATGTTATATGCTTGTATCAAAATATAACATGTACTCCATGAATATGTATAATTATTATCAATAAAAAATTTTAAAAAAACAGCACAGCAATCTTCAGTTTTATAAATATCTTTATATTTCTATACTGCGGATAGCCTCCTGTCAAAACTTAGCATGCAAGTCTTGAGAAAGACTTTGGTAAATTTCTTATGTCTGGCAGAAGAAGACTTTTTAAATGTTGATGATGACATGGAGAGAAAAATGTAGAGTTGTAGGACTCAGAGGAAGGAACATTACAGAGAACCCACTCTCTTGGGTTGCAGATAATAAAATGTGTTGTATTTTTAAAAAAAACATTTAAATATTTTATAACAATCAAAAGAAAAACCCAATCACTCTTGTATTTTTTAAGAAACAAACTAGAAAGAAGACTGCAAATCAAATGCGCCACGCGGTATCATGGGCAGTGATAAACACAAGTCCTCTTTCAGTAGAAATGTCATCAATAGCCATAATCTTCCCCCTTCTCACCTAAGAATCCTAAGCACAGGGAAGGGCCCTTTCTTTCCTAGGAAAAAATACAATCATTTTAAAAGGATATAAAGTATTCTATTTTCAGTAAAGAAAAATCTCAACATTATTTAGGCTTTAAGCTTATTTCCAATGTCTTAAAGTAGTAAGGACTATAAACAGTTCTCTTCACTTGCCAAGCAAGAAGAAATTCAGTAAGTCTCCTGCTATATTTACCATAAGTAAGAGGAAATAAAAAAGCAAAAGTAAAAATAGATTTAGAAGGCCGGGCGCGGTGGCTCACGCCTGTAATCCTAGCACTCTGGGAGGCTGAGACGGGTGGATCGCTCGAGGTCAGGAGTTCGAGACCAGCCTGAGCAAGAGTGAGACCCCGTCTCTACTAAAAATAGAAAGAAATTATCTGGCCAACTAAAATATATATATACACAAAAAATTAGCCAGGCATGGTGGCGCATGCCTGTAGTCCCAGCTACTCGGGAGGCTGAGGCAATAGGATCACTTAAAAAACCCAGGAGTTTGAGGTTGCTGTGAGCTAGGCTGATGCCACGGCACTCACTCTAGCCCGGGCAACAAAGCGAGACTCTGTCTCAAAAAAAAAAAAAAAAAAAGATTTAGAAATACATAGCATAATTAGGAAAGAAGGAACTCCCTAAGGCTAACAACAATAAAATCTTAATTTTAAAATTTGTTAAGAATGTTATCTCTCAGCTTGAGGCTTAAAAGTTAAACATATGGTCAAATTACTGAAAATATGTGAAATAACTGAAAGACACCTGTTTCATATACTCTGATATGAGAGAGTGGAGAATTAAATAAATATTCTTATTAGTTTATTATTAGTTTAAAAGAAGAACATTCCTTTTTTCTAATTATATTTTCATTTATATGTTTTTAAAATATGCCTAATAACATACAAAAATAAATCTACATTTTTCACATAACTACTTTTTTATTGAGATAAAACTAAAGTTTCATAGGCTAAGAATTAAATATTAATTAAATTAATATTAATGATCAAAATGGGTATGGATAATTCTTAGAAACTACATTGAATATAAAAAATATTAATAATACTTTAGAAAATAAAATGATTCATGCCTGAAAACAAAATCTATTTTATGAGTAAAGAAATTAGTAAAGGACTTAGTAAAGGACAGAAAAGTATTATTTTTTTATTTTTTTAGCATATGTAAATGTTCTTGCCCTTTAAATGTCAGCTTATTATCTTTTTTTTTTTTTTTTTTTTATTTCGGCTTATTATGGGGGTACAAAAGTTCTGGTTAGATATATTGCCCATGTCCCTCCCATTCCCCCGAGTCTGAGCTTCAAGCGTGTCCATTCCCCAGACAGTGCACATCGCACTCTTCATGTAGGTATACACCCATCCCCTCCCCCCACCCCTGTCCAATACACAATTGGTGTTATTCCCAAATGTGCACTTAGGTGATGATCAGGGAAACCAATTTGCTGGTGAGTACATGTGGTGCTTATTTTTCCATTCTTGGAATGCTTCACTTAATAGAATGGGTTCCAACTCTATCCAGGAGAACCAAAGAGGTGTCATATCAGCATTATTTCTTATAGCTGAGTAATACTCCATGGTATACAAATACCACATTTTACTAATCCATTCATGAATTGATGGACATTTGGGTTGTTTCCACCTGTTAGCAATTGTGAATTGTGCTGCTATAAACATTCGGGTGCAGGTGTCTTTGTTATAGAATGAATAATTATTTTACTATAATTATAATTATTTTTCAGTCAATCTGCGGAATTAGATTATGGGGAAAAACAAATTAAAGTTCAGGTGAAAACATTAGTTTTAAAAACACAGGATTTCCATATTTGCAATGCTTTTATTGTTTTCCCCACATTTGCTAACAAATCAATACTTGACCTAAATTTTCAGATATGAATATCTTAAAATTTTTTAAAAACCAACTTGGGAAATAAGTTGTTGACTGATTCTCTTTCTCTCAAGGTTGAATATAGAAGCTACCCTTGGAAATAACCTGAGAACTCACTTTCCCTTTTGGACCCTTCATGATACCCAGGTTGAGAATCTTGAGGGTTTAGCTGTCAGGAAGTCATCATAATTGAGGACTAGCTCCAATCCTTACCGAGAGCCTTGCCTCATTTTTAAGCTAAAAAATAAGACAATTATGGTTATCTAGCATTCATAACTAAATTAAATGCCTTGAACCAGTAAACTTTTGTAGCATGTTCACTAGAATGTAAGCATTATGAGCAAAAATTTATACCTGTTTGCTGCTGTATCTCTAGAGCTTGGAACAGTACTTGGGACATAAAAGATGAGCAATAAATATCTGGTGGATAAATTAATGACTTGGTAGATGTCCTTCATTTTGAATTATAACAGTCATTCTGATGAAGATAGGCAGAGGCAGTCTGGGCTGGATCTCTAGTGATCGGCAACTTTAATATTAGATTATTAAGAAATTGCAAGGGAGAGGACAGAGGGAACAGTCCAGGATATATCAATCTTCTTTTTTAAGTTTCTTTACATTCATTTATTTCTTATGCCTCTTGGTAAATCCATTCATGCCTAAATACTTCCATCTTAGGTAACAACCTCCTCGGAGTTCAAGCCCTTGATAGCCAGCAGGATCAATTAAGACATAGCTTGATTAACTGCCCCTACTCAACTTTATTTCCCAGAATATTCAGCCTCCTAGCCCCTGTGCTACAAACATGGGCTCAAACTTGGGTTTGGTTCTTTTTTTAAAAAAAATAAGGTCCCAGTACAACTATCTTAATAAATTATAAAATGCCTATTTACCCCTTCCCTGTTCCTATTTTTCAAATGAATTTTTCCTACCCAATGCATGTTTCACACAAAATCACACGTGAGACAACAGAAGTTACATGCTGCTGCTCAATGTTTTTAATACAAAACCTAATACCCTTGATATTTCTTAGTAAAAGTGCTATGTGTACTGATTTAATGACTAACATGTGAATTTATTCTAGGCCCTTATTTTTAAATTCTAAGTCATGACCCATTAGTGGTTTATGATATCAATTTAGCGGGTTGTGAGCAATTTTTTTCTAATGATACAGAGTGGAATAGAAAATATCAGGGGACATTGCATGTAGAAAAACTGATGGTTTTTATTTAACCTTTCATTTATTTCCGTTATTTATATGTGTGTGGGAGGTATGCACATACAGATACTCACACACATGCAGATACATATACACTGGGTTTCTCTACAAAACACATTTCCCTTTCTTACTTTGGGTTACAGTTCAAAAGTTAAAAAGCTACTAATTGAAACCAAATAAGCAGGCACTGTAACTGCGATGGGAAAAAGATGAAGACTTTGGGCTTTTGACCGGTTAAAAAAAGAGCCACAACACAAAAACGAACAAATGAAACTGGTAACAAAAAGAAAGATGTTTGTTCCTATGATGTGCATATGATCAACAAGAGAACTCAATAAGACAGAACATAAATAAATACTATTTACTATGTTAAGTCCTCTGGAGAACTTTGTTATATCATCAGCTGACAACCAATGATTACCCTAGAGCAGCAGTCCCCAACTTTTTGGCACAAAGGACTGGTTTCATGGAAGACAATTTTTCCACGGGCGGTGTGGGGAGGGTGCGTGGAGGAGGGAATGGTTTTGGGATGATTCAAATGCATTACAGTTACTGTGCAGTCAAACCTCTCTGCTAATGATAATGTGTATTTGCAGCCGCTCCCCAGCATTAGCATTGCCACCTCAGCTCCACCTCAGATCTTCAGGCACTAGATTCTTATAAGGAGCGCACAACCTAGATCCCTCACGTGTGCAGTTTACAGCAGCATTTGCACTCCTATGAGACTCTAATGCCTCCACTGATCTGACAGGAGGTGGAGTTTATGCGGTGATGTGAGCAATGGGGAGTGGCTGTAAATACAGACGAAGCTTTGCTCACTCACTCACTGCTCACCTCCTGCTGTGCAGCCCGGTTCCTAACAGGCCATAGACTGGTACTGGCCCATGGCCAGGGGTTTGGAGACTGCAGACCTAGAGTCCCCAGACCTTCAACTTTCCCTTCCAACAGTGACATTAAGCTAAAAATCTGCCTCATCCTCTGTTTTGAATTTGATAAATTGAAAATCTGATAAATTAGAGGAGTTGGAAAGAGACGTAATTTAAACACAACCACCTAGAAGATTTTATAATGATGTGGCATTCACTCCCAAGCACAAGCTCAAAAGACAATATGTAGTCTCTGCTGCTAGTCTGCCTGAGTCCACATTCCCATTTTTTTCTTCATATCAATCTCAAGCAAACTTTCCTAAGGAGATTGTATAAATTAAAGTAATACTTAGTAACATGGCAAAACCTGAAACCATTTGTGTGAAAGAACAGAATCTATATAAAGTAATATGAAAAATTCTTCAAATCAATCTTGATGGAAAGGAGTATCATTTTATGATCTGTGCTGTTATTACCATCGTGACTTTATTTGCACATATTTTTGAAATTCAGTATTCAACAGGTTCATTATTTCCTCTTGGTTATTTTCCTTGCAACTGTACTGACTCTGTGCTTTTAACCTGGAGTACATATTCCCTTCTGGAGTGTGGCAGTATGCAAGGGGTTCTCAAAGATATAGGCTAAACCTGGTGGATCTTTCTGAACCATAAATTTTACTCAAAAGTTTTTTTGGGTGTGGGAATTATTTTTACATAAAAGGCAACATAGATATTATAAACTAGAATGCAAAAGGTGTACTTTTCTTAATAGAGCATAAACTGATGCTATGCTTGAGGCAGGCCATTTGGGGTATTGCCCCCAAGACTCCCAAAGGAAAGCTTTTTTCTCTTCTCTGTTCTTTGGGTTACTTTAGTAGAAAACTTGGAAAAACACTGCTAAAACATCATTTGACTATGACTAGTAGTGGTGCCTTGGTACTAAGAGAAATGTTTTTAAACCTAGAATAGTATTTAACAAATATTTACTAAGTGCCTCGTAATTGTTAAGCATTGTGCTAGATTATGGGGAGGCAACATAAACCTAGAAGATGCAGGGTCCATGTCCTCAATGTGCTAACGTTCTAGCTCAGAGTTGTGAGTTTACTTCCTTATCATCTGTAAAATATATTCTTAACTTCAAAAGCTAAATGTAATACACGAACAGTATTACTCATAACTAGATTTTAAAGATGATGCCTCAGAAAGATTGAGGGTAATAATTAATAACTTGGAGCTTCTCTAGTCCATACTTGCTTTGTTCTAGGGCCTCTTTCTAACTCAAAAATCTTTTCTTACAGAAATAAGCCTAAGAATTCTGAGACTTTAAGTCAATTTGGCACCAAAAGCTCTTTATAGCTTTTCACAGCTAGTAGCCATCGCTTCCCTGGGATGCTCTTGGGACATACTCAGCCAGTAGAGTACACGGCACACCCAGGCCTCTTGTGTGAAGCACAGGAAAGAAGGGAAGAGAGACTCTCATATCTTAGGCATAATCTATGATTATTCTAGTCCAAACTTCTCATTTTATAGACGACTATCACTGTAAAACTATAGGCAACTCTCCTCCTGTATCTCTCAGTCACGACTATTATTTTAACTGTTCCACAACTGCAGAGACCACAAAGAAACAGACCACAGGCCACAGAAGGCCGATCCCCACAATGAAAAGCAATTAACCAACAGAGGTTCTCCAAAGGGAAATATTTATCTTGACCTGCTTTCCTGTTTTTTCCATATTTTTGTAGTTCCTTGGGATACTTGTTCTGGGCTTTCCTCTAATAAAAAGCAGGTGTCCAGCTAGACTTTCTTGAGTAGCAATTATGATCTAATAGTCCTTTTTAAAATCAAAAGTTGCAACTAGTTCCATTCTCACTGGAGAGCCATAGCAATTAGGAATAAGGTGAGAAGTAGGAAGGGGCTGTGGGGAAAAGAAACGGTAATGAGAGCTACTGCAGGGACAGTGTCACCCCCAAGATTGAGTTGTGAACACCAAAAGCATTCCCTCTTATTCTTGCCCACTGTTCCTTCACCGTGTTCTTAACTGTCTAGGGATAGGACTCTCTTAACTTGAGTGCATGCAGACTCCCACTTTAGTCCCTTTGCCTGTAAGAGAGTCCTTAACTGCTTTTGTAAATTCTGAGAATGCTTCCACCTACATTTTATATTTGACATTACAAATACTTGTCAAATTTATTTATAAAATTATTTTTAAGATTTAATCTAAATATTATTCTAAGTGAGGAAAATTATCATTCTATTTTCTAGACATTATACAGTATTTGAAAAGATGAACTATACTACCATATTTTTAGTCTTGATTCTCTTACACTATTTAAGCTTCTATTCATTACTTCTAGTTTCATATTATAAAAAAGAAAAAAAAGCCCACTTGAAGGAAGCAAAATTATATAACCAATTATAACATGGCTTAATGAAATAAATAACAAACATGTATGCAGTCATGCATGACTCCATCTTGAAACATATTTGTAACATTTGAAACATGTTTCCATCTTGAAATACATTTATAAAATGTTAGCTAAAGTAAAATTATCATTAAAAATATATATATACACACAGCATTTGTGTGCCCCTTGTGCAATCTGGAAACTCTCCTAGGTACATTCACTCTGTCATAAATGGCTTCCTATATACATTTGTCCTAACAACATTTACAACCCCAATAAATGCCCAAGATTCAAACGATTATTAAATGGTAGACAAATTCTCATCAGGAAGCCAGTCAGAAGATATAACTTCTGCTGCTGTTGGTTTTCCCTAATATTGAGAGACATTTAAGGTTTCACAGGCTACTATCCAAGGATCTAACAGAGTAGTGTAATATTAATTTAATCAGCAATTAGCATCTATTCTTTGCATTTATCAAAACTAAGAAGTTACTTTCCATTTTATAAATAAGGAAGTCTGCATGGTAATCACTGCCAATATCTTTTAAAAATTTCCAAAGACCAACCTCTGAAAGAAGGAAAAATAATATATATTGCTTCATTTAGCAGAATATGGTTCTAATATAAAAAGAACATTAAGATGTGTCATTTTATTTTATTATTTATAATATGTCCAAACTGTGTTCTGAAAGTACTTGGAGAACATATAATATAAAGCTGACCAGTGAAATAGCGAGGACCATAATGATGGGATATATTATTTTATCAGGAACCCAGAGTGTTTGTTTTTTTGGCAGTAAGGACAGGTATCAATTTTTTTTTAATTAAAGTGAGTCCATATTAAAAAGAATCCACGTTTTATTCTTACATTTGATTCAAAACCTACAATTTGTAAATCTTTTTTAAAAAATCCCACAAGGATCCTAAATTCACATATGGTCTGCTCTGGGGATTATGAAAAAATTCTACATTACACAAATAAAGAAATCACAGTAAAAATTTTAGATGTTTAAACCACAAATCCAAAACACACCTTTATAATCAAATATTGGTAAATTGTATCTATAAAATATATAAACTAGGATTAAAAAACTCATATCCACCTACCATATATCTTGGGGAAGATTTAAAGTTATGCTCCCTTTGATTTCATCACGGAAACACATATATCCTAAAGTAGCTAATGTTATATACAAAGTTGTAACAATTCCCATGCCAATATTCAGGGCTTGGGGGAAGCGTTTTGATTCTTTCATTTGGTTTTCCAGTGGAAGGACCTAAGAAAAGAATACAATTCTTTTTTAAAAAGGGAATACAATACAAGTATGGCAAAATAACATAACGTCTTTTACACATACAAACTGGTCTTTTTATAGTCTATATGCAAATCCTGTTTCCTTTAAAACAACACATATAATTGTTGAAGAATATTTCTGTGACTATATACTTTTTACACTACATATTTTTTAATTCTTAAAATAAAAAGGTTTAAACTCAACTCTTGTGAGGCAAACC
>CM052438.1:123495681-123593996 GCA_028533085.1 Varecia variegata | reverse complement strand
TGGTATTGTAGGTTTTAGAAAAGGATACCATAGAGGTGAAATGCCCTTTTCATCATATGTGTTATTAATATGATTTATCACTGGCAAAATTAATTTTGATCACTTGGTTAAGGTAGTGTTTGCCAGATCTCTCTGCCGTAAAGTTACTTTTCTTCCCTCTCATTATACTCTGTTTATTGAAAGTAAGACTCCAAATCCAGCCCATTCTCCAAGGACCAGGGAGCGATTAGCTATACCTCCTGGAGGGAGGGGTACCTACATAAATTATTTAGGATTTTCCCCTATGTATATATTTATTTAATCAATTATTTTTATTAGTATGAACTCATGCATATTTGTTTTGTACATTGAGTTATAATCCAATATTCTGTTATTTATTTTGTGACTCATACTGTTGCAGCTTTGGCCACTGCGAATTCTATCAGGTTGGCTCTAGTGTCCCTTTGACATGACTCCATTCCTTTGTTTTTCAAATACTTCCTTACTTTCTGGCACCAAAAGATGCTCTAGACTCATCTTGAATTCCCTTGCTTCAGCCCTAAAATCAGCCATTTCTCCAAAGAACTTTGGTTCTTTTGTTGAAGAACGGTATTTAGAAATCTAGATCTGGGTGATGATGGGTGTGCTTGTTGCTATTGGAGTATCACTGCTTGCGGGCCCTCTCAGGAGACAGAGCTGGAAATATATGCATGTATACACACATATCTATAACTATTTCTTTATCTATCCACTTGTATCTACTGCTTGTCAATTTTAGTAAAACAAATAATTTTTATTTTGTTAAAAGGAGAACCTTTATAGAACATAAAAAAGGATCACTGAAAAATCACATTTTTTAGGAAAATCTTCTGAGGTTTTGGCCATACAGTGAAAGACACTAAGTAATAATAATAGCAAGTATTTTACTGAGCGTTTACAATATGCCAGGTATTATTCTAAAAATTTTGCATGCAGCATCTTGCAGTCTTCACAATAACCCTATAACATGATAACTCTAATATTTTCCCCACTTTTCATGTAAGTCAATTCCATATGGAAACATTAAATGTTAATAGTAGAAAAGAGAGCAGAGAACAGTTTGGATGCTCTGGAGATAATCCAGACCTGAAATATCATGCGGTCATCAAGAATGGTACCTGTGCAGCTTGAAAAGGAGAAAGGGAAAGAAATTAATGTTTCCTAGGGCTTCCTCTGTATCACACAGCAGTAGAGGTGTTTTACACATTATCTCCTTTATGGAACAGATTTGAGAAATATAAAAGAAGAATCCATATGCCTTAATTACTGATTGATAATGGGGAACCAAGACAGGTAAAAAGAATTACTCCAAGGTTTCAAGCTTAAGCAACTGAAAGTAAAACTAAAAGAAAAAGAGAAAAATGAGAAAGTAAAACTTGTTTTAGATAAGGAAGTATGTCAGACTTTGGAGTTGTTGAATCTGAGATGCCAGAGAAACAACGCTTAACTGGAAATGTCCAAGAGTTAACTAGAGCTCACCAGTTAAAGACAGAAATTAAAATTTGCAGTTATGCTTGCAACAGTGATAACTGTAGTTGTGAAAATTTACAAGAATTCATGAGAATTTTCTAAAAGAGAATTCAGAAAGAGTAGAAACCCAATTAAACTGGCATAAAATGTTCTTTTAGATCTATTTTGTCTGTGGTTCATATACATAGATGTTTACAAGCGGTCTGCTCCCATACCAAACCATCAGACAATGAAATATAAGCCATGGAACAAAGTAGAGAGCAATATTCTCTTTTCGCCAAATCTAAAAATTCTAGATTTTAAATGAAATGGGAGCATCTTGAATGGAAATATTTAAGATCTTAGAATCCTCGGGATGCTTGTATCTCTTGGTATTAGCTTTATGATAACACTGTTTCTCAAAACAAACCTGATATGAATAAATCTAAAGGAAGAATTTATATTTGACTCTTCTTATGTAACAGTAACTGTGTAACTCAGCAGTCCCCAACCTTTTTGGCACCAGGGACTGGTTTCATGGAAGACACCTCCCTCCCATAGACCAGGGTGGGAGGGATGGTTTCAGGATGATTCAAGTGCATTAAATTTATTATGCAGTCAAACCTCTCTGCTAATGATAATCTGTATTTGCAGCTGCTCCCCAGCGCTAGCATCACTGCGTCAGCTCCACCTCAGATCATCAGGCATTAGATTCTCATAAGAGCACGCAACCTAGATCCCTCACGTGCACAGTTTACAGTAGGGTTCGTGCTCCTATTAGTATCTAATGCCACTGCTGATCTGATAGGAGGTGGAGCTTATGCGGTGATATGAGCAATGGGGAGTGGTTATAGATACAGACAAAGCTTCGTTCACTCACCTGCTGCTCACCTTCTGCTGTGTGGCCCAGTTCTGTGGCCCCAAGATTGGGGACCGCTGGTATAACTATGCCAATTCCCTTCAAATAATCTAGTCTATAAAATATGATGTTTCGGATGTACTTGAGTATGTGGGATATAGGTAAAACAAAATTGGCCATGAGTGAATTATTTTTGAAGCTGAGTGATGTACTACCTAGAAGTTCATTATACTACTGTATAAATTTTGTATGTTTGAAATTTTCCATAATAAAATATTAAAAATTAGCTAGTCTAATATCCTCATTTTACAGATACAAAAAAAGAGAATTAGAAAACCTAAGTGACACAGTTAGTGGAAGAACTAAACTATAATTCAAGTCTTTCATACCAAACTGGAAATCATGTTCTATGAATAATCAAAATTGAAACAAAAAAGAAAAACATGCATTTTTTATTTAGCTTGACTATATAAATATTTGTGTTGATTTAATATTTTAACAATTAATAATAAAGACTAAATTCTTACCACTCCAATGCCTTCAAAAGCAAATACGGCAGTACCAAAAAAGAGTGGGTATTTCTTCCAACCAGCCACTATTGGAAGGTTGTGGGGATCTGGCATGTTCTGAAGAAAGGTAGAAAAAAAATAACACAGGTTACATCTTTACTTATTCTAAAGAATTTTAAATGAAAGAGCAAAATCATATACTTTTGAGCTTCACAGCAGCAAATGTAGGTTATAAAAGTGAATAATTCTTTCAATAAACATTTTAAGCAACCTATGTTAAATGTAGCCAAGCTGTTAGGATTTCACTGCCAAAAGCAATTGTTTCCCTCATGCCCACACGTTCCATCTGAGCAAACTACTCCTGATTACCTGTTTCCACCTGCAAGTCCCAGGCTGTGCACACTAGGTATGGCTCCTGCCACAACAGGAAATATATAAGCATACTCAAGGTCTGAGCTGAGAGCCATATAGTCAGTTATCAACCACTGCTACTGGTATCCAAAGGAAATTTACTGTCCATTCTATTTTATTGCTCTTTCAGTTCTCTAGGATACCTGGCTCCTGAATTTGCTTTCTACCTCATAGCTCTGCTGGTCCCTAGAACAGGTCTCTTTCTGGTTTGAGTGTTTGCTCTTTGACCGGAGAGCTGTCATCATCCCCGTTGTGTGTGTGTGTGTGTGTGTGTGTGTGTGTGTGTGTATCCCAACCCTGGCTTTGATTATTTTGTCCTGACTCATAGCCTTGCTCCAACTCTCACTATTTGGACAAACTATACATCTTTTACAAGATCTCTGGCTCCACAATGGTCACTTCCACAAAATCTGGTCCCTGCTCTCCTCACCACCCTGCATTCTCTGTCTTACCTGATTAGGAGTAGAATTCAAGCCAAGTAAAGGATGAACAAAGCAACAGAAGTGTGAAAGGACACTGATAATTTGGGGAACAGAGGAGTCTAGAACATCTGAAGCATAGGTTGAATTGTGTGATATAATTGTGATACATGACCAAAAACATAAGCTAGGTTCAGAATGGAAAGGGTATTAAAATGTTTGGATCATCAGCTAATACTAAACTATTATTCAAGGCAAGCAGGATGCTATTTCACTTCTCCATGCATTAGCTAATGCTGTTTCCTCTACCCAGGGAACCTCATTTTCTGCTCCACTAACTCTTACATGTTCATCAAAGAGGTCATGGAAAGCCTTACAGGAGCTTCCAGTCTGTTTACTTCTACTCATGTGTTACGACAGAGACTACAGATGTGAAATTCAGAGAGGGGGCAAATGAAACACAGACCCATCACAAAAGTTTGTAATGAATTGCTAACGGAGGTATTACAACAATTACCTTGGAAGCAAGGTCACTGCCCCTTTGAGAGATGAAAGCTATACAGCTGCTCAGCAGAAAAACACATATATACATACAGAAACACTAAATCTTGCAAACAATTTTGAGGGACTTGCAGACTCCCTGAATCTCATCAACAGATTCTTTTAAGCAAACTGGGTTAAGAATTCCCAGACTGGACTATGGACAATGAAATCAGTTGAGGTTACTGCATACACTTCAGATAAAGGGATTATAGATTAGTGTAGTGGCAGAGAGAAAATTACAGAATTACATCTATACACTCATCTCTTGAGGTTGGCTCAAATTTTAAAGGAATAAACAATACACTTAATGAGTTCTTTTTTGCACTGTACTAAAAGCACAATCCTAAATCTCTTGGGTAGGTATTACCATCTTCTGAAGCACTGTCACAAAGCACAGAAATATATTTACCAAGATTCAAAACCAGAACTGACCACAAAGCCTGTGGTTTTTAATCTCTATGTCACATACTTTTCTAATTCAACAGTATCCCTCAAAAGGTAATTAACACTTACTGATTGTCTACTGTGTACCACATATGAAGTAGGGGTCTTTACATAGCATTTCTTTTACCTCCAAAGCAAACAAAAATTTTACTTATGTAATAAATGCATGATATTTAGTTAAAAACATGTTATACTTACCCTAACAACATATTGGTAAATTATCACAAGACTGACAGCCATGGAAATGTTGGCCAGGAATGAAAGCACAAATAGACTCTTTAGCTCACGAATGAAGACCAAAAGAATTATAAATGGAAGAAAGCAAAGCATATATATCCTTAGGTCAACACTTCTTCTCTCACACGGATTTGATGAATTGGTACTATTTGAAATAAACACTTTACTTTCCAGGAATCCTTCATGAACCTAGACAGGATTACCAGGAGAATAAGGAAGGGGAGAAAACTTCCATCAACTTTTAATCATAAAAGAGACACAGAAAGAAAATTATGATCTATACACTCTATGATACATTCCTATAATGCACTTTACAATACATAAAATATTTGCAGTTTTTCAAGATACTGTGGCTTCCTAGAAACATACATATCAAACATAAGGATAATTAAAGTAGGATAATCTTCTTTGCATGATAACTTCTATCATACTGTGAAAATAAAGTTCATTAAAAATTATGAGGATGGATTTACTAATTTATTTTGAAGCTCTGTGAATATCATACTCATGATCTCTGCAAAGACTCAAAGATCTCATTTTTGAGATCATTAAGCTTGGGATCATACTTGTCTATAATGGCCATTGGGTATTCTACTCCAGCTTATTTTCTTCGGATATGAAACAAGCTCTAAGAACCTCCCAGAAATGCAGAGTAATCAAAGTAAAATTTAATAATCATAGCCTAACTTTAAAACTTTTATAAAGCTATTATTAACAAATTGTCATTATCAATAGATATTCATTAAGAACCTACTACATTCATTCATGGCCATATGCTCAATAGTAGATAAATTTTTGCTGGAGCAAAAATCTTCTACAAGATAAATAAACTTTATGTGACAACTTATTCAGTCACTTCTATAACCCACTTTTCAGATTTCAAAAGAAATACAATGATTTACAGGCTCCATATATTAAAAACTGTTTCTGATTCAGTTAATCACATAATTCAACTTATTGAAATAGATATGAAATTACAAACAACTTTAAAAACAAACTAAAAAACTTACAGTAGAGGCAGATCATACCGTAACTTGAATACCAGTGACAAGTTATTTGCCCCCAAACATGGTGTACCCTCCTTCAAACACACTGATATTATCAAAGTCTGTGGAAACACACATTCTTAAGCACTTTGAGTACTTTCTATGGATCAGGTATGGAACTACGTGGTTTATATATATAACATCTCATTTAATCCTAAAATTACTCTCTAAAGTGGGTAGTATAATAGTATCAATTTCAATTTATATCTGAGGAAACTGAGGCTTAGAGAGGTTGAAAAAAAACCCTGCATAACATCAAGCTAGTAAGTGATGGTTCTAAGATTCAAATCCAGGCCTAGGACTCCAGCATCTAACTTGTAACAGCTATATGTTAACCTGACCAAAATACTGCAACCCAGAAAGGGGGGCCCTGACCAAGCTGCCACCTGGCCTCCACTCAGACACATCTCTCTCTAAATCCAGCAAGTAGTAAGAGACCAACAGAAGTTTAAAATACAATTCTGATATGATTAATTCAAGAGTTTCTTTTAATTTTATATTTATAATCCAGATAAGCAATGTTTAATGTCACTACAAATGTACACATCATCTCAGACTGCAGGGAATGTATCTATTAGATTTTTATGCTATAAGGCAATTTAAAACCCATACTAGACTAATAAACTCTCAAGTTACACCAGGTACCATTTAAGAAATGCATAGCTCACAATTATCTTCTAACTGGCCATTAGAACTTTATATTTTATTTTTTATAATTTGAAATAAAAGCAAATTTGGTAATTTACATTACTTTTTCATGAATGTATTTCACTGTTGACTTAATTTTCTAATAACTAAATTATTTAGAGCCAAGTACTGCTTATCAAAAATTAGATTAAGTAATGATCAAAGTTAAGCTCTAACAAGGATGCCTGGCAAGAGAAAAGCAATTATAGCCAATTTTAAAAACAGGTGCTTGGGAATTTAAAATTAATTCTAAACAAATCTCTTATTTTAGCATTTTTTGGCAGAAAGATGGTTATAAAAATTCTCAGGATTAAAAAATAAAATAAAATAAAAATGTAGATACATACCTAGAGCAAGATTCAGGTAAACATTTGAGTCCTTTGGTGCCCTCTAGAGACAGAGATTGGCTATCTAATAGGACTTCCTATGATCTCACATGTTTACCAAAATGTAAAACACTGAAATAAATATTATAAAATAAAATTACTAAATTCAGTTGTTTCCATTTTGAGTTCAAATTTACTAAAACCCACTACTTATTAACTTTTATATGATTCAGCAATTTAATGGTTAAAATTCTAAAGGCAGCTTATATTCTTTAGTAAAGCTAAATGCAGAATTAAAGTCATTAAGCCCTACATTTGTATACTGTTTTACATTTTACAAAGGCTTTAATAAACCTTTTCTGAGCTGAGCCTCACAGTAAGTTTATGAGAAATAAGGAGAGATTTTGTACTATTTCCATTTTTATAAATAAGGAAACTGAGGCTTGACCAGGGATAGGGAGGTCTTGTCCCATGCGTGAGTTCAAACTGTGAAAGCAGAGATTTGAACTCCTATCTTCTGACTCTGAAGTCAATGGTATTTGGTATCATTACATTTTTTCCTCTTAATATAATCCTGTATTCCTTCCCCACTCTCCATGCCCATATACACTATTTTATCTATCTGAGATAGATTTATTTTCTAAAGTATCTTAGAGCACAAAAAGAGAGGAGCAACTATAAACACAAGGGACCAGAATCATCAGAAGCACTAGGGTTCTTTTCCCCTACTGATTGTATGATACATACTGGCTTAATGAAACCATGTGGCAGTTACAAAGCAGGTTTCCACACTTGTATGGCAACTAAACCCTTAATTCTTTGGGTTAACCAAATACGGTAGCTTCAATTTCATGTAAATTAAGGGGATAACAATTCCACAGTTTTTAACTATACTAGTAGTAGTAATTGGTAAGGTTGAATCAATCAGTGTGTCTACTATTGTATACTGCTATCAAATGTAAAAGAACACCTTTGTTGAGAGAGTGAAAATCTCTGACCTCATGCTGCTTCAGTGACCACCTCAACTATTTTCTCAAGCCTAACTGCGTATCTTTTTTCTCTGTTACTCTTTATGCCTGAAAAGGAGTTTGACTTTTCTATCTACAGCAGGCATTCTCCTTACCTCCCAGAGTTACTTTTTCTACTTAGTCTTCTTAGGATATGTACAAATGAGCTTAACTTTTCCATTCAACTTTGGAAGCAACTGATAATATTTCATAGGAGAAAGTCACCAATCCTAAGCTTAAAGACAATTATTTTATCTTCTTTACTCTCTATGTCATACCCATACAGATACACACAATCACAACTAAAATCAGACTATGTCCTGTCCAGTGATGAACAATTAACCTATCGGGTGGCAGCTGTGGCAGAGACCTAGGTTTCAACGTAATTCTGCAAGACTTAGGGCACCTTACTCATGTTTACTGAGACTGCTCAGAAAATGAGCACAGTACTTACTTTACAGAGTAGTTGTAAAGATTAAATGATATATGTCATAGCTTGTAAATAAAAAATTATAGGACATTGTTAGCATTATTTTTCAATTTAAATAGAGCTTTTTGGTAACTCTCTTAGGAGATAATAGAAAAGATACAGTACTACCATGTTACACAATCCGCCTAGAAAGGCATCATTTCCATCATATTCTATATAAATGACTGGTAAGATGGTATGTCTTACCAGTTCTTAACAATAAATAGGGTCTTAATGGAGTTAGGAGTCCTAGGAAATGCAATTTGTGGAATTAAATACTTGTAAAATCAACAGCACATCATCTATAATAAGTAATGCCAATGAAATGATTGATGCTTTATTTTAATAAACAGAAAGAGTATAAACAGGATTCTAATTAACTCTAAGTGCTATTACTCTACCTCTTCCACAGCTCTCACTAAAGTCTTTCATTTGATTCTACAGTTACAGTATGTTTGAGGAACACCTACATCTAAAGAAATAGCAATGGTTTAGATTATGAATTTTTCTTCCAGAAAAGTTTGTATATGAACTTGATTGTTTGCAAGTATCTACGAAAAGGAGAGAAGAAATAGTTTAGAAGATATTTGGAAAAAGAAGTAATATGAGGCTGGAACAAAAAACTACATAATTTATTGGAACTCTTAGATGTAGATAGCACCTAAGAGTATCTCCTGGTTAAAACTGTCAGCAGTCACAACACTAATCTAGTTGACACCATTTCTTCTATAGACACAAGGATAAATAGCTACGGAAGTGACAAACCAAGCTAAAACAATCACAAGGAGCTGGAAGAGAAGAGTTGACAAAGAAAATGGGAGAAATGCGTGCGAGAAAGGATGGGAGTAAGGAAAGTGGTAGAGACAACATCATTGGGAAAAATCAAACAGAAAGGTTAAACCCTTTGACTCCACAAAATCTTACTGAACACTTGCTCAATAAACCAGGTACAGTACTAGGTCTAAGAAATAAAGAGATGAAAAACAAATATCCCTCCCAGCTCAGTAAGTTCATTTCCCTTCCAGTCCAATAACCATATTGGGTACCAATAAGAGGAGCTCTTAGATGATAGCTTACAGTGGTGAACACAACAAATATCATGGTCCCTTCCTTCAGAGGGTTTGCAGTCTAGTGGTGAAAATTAACTTGTAATCAACTTTAATACAGTATAATCAAGGTTATTTTTAAAGTGTTAGACAAAACCCAGGAGAAAAATCAACAAATTCTGGCAAAAGATGAAGAAAGGGAAGGCACAGAAGGGACAGCTGAGGAAGATTTCACAGAATAGGTGACATTTAAGCTAGGTTTGGAACTTTCCAGATACAAACAAAACTTTTCTAGATGCTGAGACATGGTACACTGGGAAGAACACTGATCTGGAAATCCAGGCTCTGATTATTAACTAGCTGTGACCTTTTAAGACAACTGTTTTATAAAAGAGGGTTTGACTTGATGACTTCTTCCAGTATTAAAAATTTAAGCTAGTGGTTCAAATATAATGTAAAGGGATAGTCTAAATCAGGGGTTAGCAAATTATGGCCTGCAGACCAAATCTGGCCTATCACCTATTTATGCAAACAAAACTTTACTAAAATACAGTCATATCTATATGTTTACATATTGTTATCTATGGCTGAGTTGAGTAGTTACAACAGGGACCATATGGCCAGCAAAGTGGAAAATACTTATTATCTGGCCCTTTAGAGAAAAAGTTTGCCAATTCTTGGTCTAAATATAAAATGAAGTATACTTTATACTTAGAAAAGAGAGTCAAATATATACTTATATATACATATAGGTTCTTTAGAAAAAATATTCATATCATCATTTTGCATAAAATACATACAAGACAATTCTATATAATACTATGTAAAATGCTTATTGCCCCATGTACATGTGTATAATTAATAAATATTTTTAATTAAAATTATTTAAGAAGACCAATGGCTAATATAGGAATAATAATACCAATTATAAAGAATTATGCTTTGGCATTGTTTTGATAGGAGTTTTTATTTCAGTGTCTGTCCAAATGAACTGTCAATCTCTACCAAGACTGAAAACCACTTCCACTTAAAGCAAACCTTCACAACATGGAGAGAACTGCAGAAAGCTGTTCATTTTTGGAAACAGTATATTGTTAGGCAATGGCAATAATTGGATTTTTGTAATGAATGCTTATTTTTTTACTTTTGTTTTGGGCTGCTGGTTGAAGTCTTATATATTTTTTATAGAAAATCAATGTAAGAATATGCTTCCAAAGCATCTATATATATGCTTTTGAGATCTAAGTTTCAAGTAGCTAAGTATCAGCAAATTATGTCATATTCTGATCTGAAAAAACAAGCATTATTGATATTATGGCAAAAACAGTAAAATCAACAATAACAGCAGAAATCCAAATTGCAAAAGAAAAAAAAAGACTAAAGTAAAATCTACAAAGAAGTATCATTTATGAAAGGAACACATTTTCATATTCAACCATGGATGCCACAGAAGAAATATGATGCCATAGGCAGGGCATTAGAAGAAAATTATTTCACTAACTGGAGAAAAATACTCACTTGTTTCACATTTTCAGCTAAGAAGACAATGTAAACACTACAGAATCCCAGCTGTGTAATCACCAGAAAAAAGTCAACCACAGTCCTGGAAAAAGATAAATCCAAAAATAAGAATCAATCAGAGCTGCTGAAATATTAATGCATTTTATGTCTCTTTTTAACTGTTTTAAAACATTTTATAACAGCACATATTCTTTTGCTTCCTTAAATAAGAAACATTTAAAATATTTATTTTCTACAAAGATCACACATTTATCATCAATATGTCACTAGAATTATTATAGAACGAAAGGATTCTCCATTAAGTTAAAAGGCCAAGATTTTTCCGTCAACTTCTATTTCTGAAATTCAACAGTTTAAGGATATCAGCTGATAAAATCACTTCATAAAAACATTTCCTCTTTCAGATTAAGCCCAACGCTCCTACTTTTTGAGATCTTTTCGGATCAACCCAGTATATTTCCCATCCCTCCCAGATTCATGTCATCTACAAATATGATGAGCATGCTTTCTAGTATTCAAATCACTAATAAGAATGTAGAATGGAAGAGGATTTGGAGCATGGTCCTATATCATACCAGGAGAGACCTCTCCAGTGGCTTTTCTCTGTTCTTATTTTTTGTTAGTGAGATACAGTAAGCCTCTGTGGGTTCTGCATCCATGGATTCAACCAAATGCAAATAGAAAACATTCAGAAAAAAGATTCCACCAAGTTCCAAAAGCAAAACTTGAATTTGCCACACACTAAGTACTACATTGAATCCATGGAAATGAAGTGATATGTAGGCACTGTATTAGGTATTATAAGTAACCTAGGGAAGATTTAAAGTCTACAGGAGGATATACGTAGGTAATATGCCAATAGTATACCATTTCATATAGTATACCATTTCATATACGGGACTTGAACAACCTTGGATTTTGGTATCCGCAGGGGGGTCAAATTCCCCATGCATACCAATGGATGACTGTACTCTAGAAAATTTCAGCTACATAAAATAGTATATAGGAGTAGGGAAGGGATATCACCAGAGACATCAGTCAAATTAGCATTATTTGGGTATGACAGTAATCAGTTACAAATCTGCCTACATGATCTTAATATACAGCCCAGACTTCTTCATTTTGATCTGAGAACAATGAGTGACTACTATAGCATGTACATACTAATCTCTTATAGTCTCTTGTCTGACCATGTGTTAACCTGTCAAACACTGTGGTCTACAAAATCTATAGTCCCTCCTTCTCCCATTTGAAGTTGGCATCGCTATGCCTATCTTCATTCTTACTATAACTCTACCATTCTCTGTGGTTCTTCAGGGATCTCATTTGTAAATTATCTTAGTACCCTGAAATGAATTCAAGTCTCTTCTCCTTGATGAATTGCATTTAAGCATTCCCTTAATATGTCTTCATCCACCTTTGATTTTAGTGTCCCCCCAACAATCATTCCCAGCCACTTTTATCTGAAAGCCATTCTTCTTCATAGAACAAGTAGACAAAGATGCCTCTAGTCTGGGCCAGAAGAAAGAAGATGCAGTTCTGGGTTCCGGGGGCAAGTCCCTAGGGCATTAGGTTGTTTCCTTCCTTTTCCTACTCAGCATTATCAGGAGCTCTGAGCTGCTCATAAACAAATATGACCTCCTAAAAATCCCCAGAAATGCCCTATTTAACCATAAACTCATCTACCAACACTGTTCTTTCTCTTCTTTTATTCCCACCTCACATGTCATTTGTACCACAGTTAGCACTTGATTTGCTTACACTTCCTTATTTTTTTAGTCTTGTGTTTATCTGACTTTGACTAGCCAAAGCCACCAATGATAAAGTTATATTTAAATAACAAGACAATAAAATAAAGTTATGCTAAAATATATCCATACCTCAGATGTCTTATGAGCATGTAGCTAAACTCCACCAATTTATCTGAAATAATGAGACTGCAACATTTGTCTTGCTTTTTTCCTTTATTTAAAAAATTACCAAACATGATTATGTCATCAGTTGTCCAGGTGCTCTATAAATATAATTTTATTTAATCTACCATAATAATCCTGTGAAATGGATATTATTATAAACTTAATTCACAATGAAAAAACCAAGCCAAAATGATAAATAATTTGACCAACGTCATAAAACTGAAAAATGGTAGAGTTGAGATTTGAACCTAAACCTGCCTAACTCTAAAGTTTTTAATGTTTATTCCTCAACTTTATCATACTTTTATTTACATATCTTGTCAGATTAAAATACTTAAAATTAACATAATTTTGAAAATGAGATATTAGTAATACAGCAGGTACTTACCGTCCCCATGCTGCTTGCTTCTGAAGATAACTCCAAGGACTTACTTCCAGAGCAAAACTCACAGTGTCACTATAACCTAAGTTTGACTTTTTATACCTATAATTTAATGATATTCATACAAAGGAAAAAGAAAAATTTTAAGTTGGTTCATAAAGCCAGCCATTGAAAAGAACAAAAAATGAATGGGAATTAACAAATGTAGGGCTATGCAATGACAGATGAGCTTTCAAAATTTCAAGATCTGCATACTTCTAAGGCATGCCTCATTAAATTTTAATAATTACCCTTTTTATCAGAATATTAATTTTTATCTACTGCTAAAATTTATATAACTATAGAATTCATATAACCTAATATTTGTGTTTCATAGATTTAAACATTTTAAATACCCAAAAACATCACCAACTGTTAATACATTGTTCATGTCTAAATTATTCCATTCTGAGAACAGCATTATTTAAAAATACATCTGTACAGGGCTGTACAATAAATTTCCACATAAACTATCTCATTTAATCTTCAAGACAGCCCCATGAGGTAGGTATTACTTCTCCATTCCCTTTTTCTCTCTTTTGTAAGTATGTATTATCATTTAAAGATCGTAAGTGACTTACCCAAAGTTTTAAGAGCAAATAACAAAAACAAAAAGGGTCAAGACTAGATATTGGTCTAATAGAATAGGCAATATTATTTTTTTAAAAAGTTTATGTATTATCCAATAGAAGTAACCTATATATCAATAAAGAGTACCAAACATGTTATACTCCAATCTGAATTACTGATAAATTGAAGACCATTATGCCATAACTGAAAGTGTATCACTGCCTTCACTGCCTCTACACATCCTTCCTGATTTTTTCCATTTATACTAAATAAGAGAAACCTATTTCACTAATAAAGCTACCTCTTAAAAACAGATTCTAACCAGATTTAAATCATATGAAATGCTAACTTTTTTCATATTCATTATCTTAGACTTGTCTATATAATAAAGGAAATACAAAGCACAGTAGAAATATAAGACTATCTGATGCTCTAAATAAATCGATAGCTTTAAAATAAATTAAATAAGCTTAACAAATCCACATTTACCTCTGACATAGAAAGTGACTGCAACGTACCAATATGTGCATACAGTGAATAGAAATAATTCCTATAAACACAAGGCTGATTGGTCCAAGCTGTGGGGAAGAAAATTTATAAGGTTTAAATATTTAGCAAAAATTGAGTAACCTTCTAAGCAAGGAGTCAATGGATTACTCTTTTGCAGTGAACAAATATTTGTTGGGCAAAATGATTAAATAATCATTTGAATAGGGAAAACTAATAAACTTGATACAGAATGAATTTTAAATCGTATTTAAGCCAACCATGTATGATTCCACCTTATGAGTTTGGCTACTCAAACTTATAATACAAACTATAGATATGCAACAAAGTAGAATAGAATACAACATCATATTTAATATCAGATGGCAAGTCTACAACTATCAGTGTCCTACCATTATAATTATGTGTAACTATGCATTATCTAAATGACTAAAAAAGCACAATATCAGACTGGGATTGTGAGCAATCAATTTCTTCTACAGACTGCTTATTGAGTACTTATTATGTGTCAGAAACTGTGATTAGAAAATAATTATTTCAAAAAGTGGTACATAAAAAATTTCAAGTATTTATTTACTAAAATTAAAGTGATACCTATATTATTGAGACATAACCAAAATATTGCCAAAGTTTATTTTTATAATCAGAAATTTTTAAGTTACTATAAATTAGGGTGGACAAAACAGTCAAATAAAGAAAAAGAAGGTAGTTAAAACTATTTTTAAGAAACTGGGCCATTAAAAAAATTTAAATATAATTTCATTACTTCATAAATGAATTCTCCTCTATCAAGTTTCTGTTATTATAATAATTATAATAATTGTCTCTAATAATGCTTTAAATATTTATTTTTAAAAGATATTGTTATTCTTTTTCTTAACTATTATTCTTTAAATATGTACATTTTATTGAGTCTAAAAAACTATGTAGTTTCACAATATAAATAATCTGTTCTATAAATATATTTGTTGGTATGTAAATCCCTGAAAATCTAAAAGAATAATAAGATATAACCATATCTGGAAAAATCAAACACTATTTTAGGTTTGGAGTTTTGTTAAATACTACAAATAAATAAGTAAAAATGAAAAACTAATTATCATTTTTTGTTAGATATCATTACCATAGTTCACATAATTTTATCAATGTAACAGCTAAATTACCATCTAAATGTCACCTGACCAGGTTATATTTGACCAGGCTAAGATGTTAGCTTGTGGTAATTTTGCTGTAAATTAGACTGGTAACTGTATCTTAACTGGAGATTACGAAGATAAGTCTTACCACTATGCCTGCATTTTTTATTGCCAACGGAAGTCCTAAAAGGCCAGTTCCAATATTTCCTTTAAGGAGATGCATAAGAGTTTGTACAAATCTGAAAAGTAAAAGTTGTAAGATTTAAACATTTTAAAACAAAAGCTATTAAAATCACATGCTCTGAGCAAGAGCGAGACCCCGTCTCTACTAAAAATAGAAAGAAATGATCTGACCAACTAAAAATATATATAGAAAAAAAATTAGCCGGGCATGGTGGCGCATGCCTGTAGTCCCAGCTACTCGGGAGGCTGAGGCAGAAGGATCGCTTAAGCCCAGGAGTTTGAGGTTGCTGTGAGCTAGGCTGAGGCCACGGCACTCACTCTAGCCCGGGCAACAAAATCGAGACTCTGTCTCAAAAAAAAAAAAAAAAAAAAAAAAAAAAAAAATCACATGCTCATGGTTTTGGTATTAGAAGGGAACTGACAATTAATCTAGGCAAGGAACTAAATTAACATTTCCATGCCACCACTGGGCCAGAAGTCATACTTGGTTCAAGTCCTGTCCTTGTTACTTAACAGTGAAATACCAAGAGTTACTGTGGAGATTAAATGACATATTTAAGTGAAAGTGTTTTTGCAAACAGTAAAGTAATAATTAAAGAAAAGGTAATTTTCTCATAAGATACTTTGTGGCTATGATTTTCAGAACAATGCCAAAGATTAGACTAGTAAGATAGCAATTTTTTGACGCTGCCTATGTAATCATGATACTAAACATATTTGATTTATGACTATCAACCTAAGAAGAAGTTAATTAAAAGAAAACAAAGTTTTAAAACTGTATGTATAATATCATCAGGTAAGATAAATAATGAATTAACTTTTAGACATCATGAATTCCCTAATGGATCTGATGAATAGTTTCTAGGAGGCATTTAAAAAAGATCTCTTGATCAAGAAGAAATAAATTAAAACCAGAAAAAAAGAGCAAAAAAATTAAACTTTTGAAACAAAAATGCTTGCCTAAAATTTTTTTCAGTTTATACTCATCTTTTCTAATCAATTTTCATGTTACTTTGCTTAATTATTAAATTATTATTAGAATAAGAACTTAAATCAATTAATGACAAAATAACAAAAAAAGGTTTAAAAAAGCATTCCAATGCTTTCCTACCTCCATGACTTTGTTTCATACCATGCACTCAGCATAAAGAAGTATTTGCTACCTCCCACTATTTCACTTCTAATCATTTCAGAAGCCACTTCACTTCCTCTAGATCAGATCTCCCTCCTTTCTAGAACCATAGCATTTGATACGTATCACCATAGTAGTAATTCCTATACACTGCTCTGGGATTTAAATGCATTTCTTCTTTCCCAAATAAACTATAAATTCCTTGAAGATGGAAACCACATCTTCTTCTTTGTGCCTTCTGTGGTATCTAGTAAGATGCCTTGCCCGTAGAAAAAGATTACAAAAAAAACTGAATGAAAAGAAGACTTAACACTTACGAAATACCCTCTTGATCATCAAGTTGGTAATGTTTCTGAACAGGTAGAAGCTCTTGCTCATGTTCTTCATCTGATGTCCCATCAAAATTCTGCTCATTTATCAAGGGCCTCATTACATCCATGTCTTTAAAAAAGAAAATCAATGTACTTCACTATTATTTTAAAAATTGGAACAAAACTGGTATAAATGAATTTTAAAATATTAGGAAATACCATTCTTACTATCTTTCCTATTTCCACCCTGAGTAAGTTAGTTCACATTAATAACATGAGTTTTAGTATATTTTAAAAGAAACAACTAAATTTATTTGCTGGATATTGTGTTTGGATTAAGCAGCTCAAAGCAAAAACCTTGAGTACTTAATGCAAAATTTTTTCTGCTTTTTCCAAATCCACATGAGGTTTACAGTAAGTGATCACTGAATTACAAGATGAGAAATGTGAAGAAATAATCAAATATATTTTCATATCCGGTTAGCTTCAAATCAGACTGTATAAATAGTAATGTTTTTAAATACCTAAATTATAAAACTGTTCCCATATCGAAAATTTTAATATCAAAATTTGCCCTTTACCATTTTACCCAATCATCAGCATATATCTCCTAACACCAAGAATATTCTCTTGAATATTCATATTACTCCTACAGAATTCAGGTTAACATTGATGCAATAATTTATTTAACCTATATTCCACATTCCACTTTCATCAATTGTACCAATAAGTCCTGTTGGCAACATTTTCAGTCCAGGATCACATACTGCATTTAATTGCGTTGTTCTACTTGTTTCTTTGCCATTACATGTTTCATGATGGCCTTAATCCTCTTTTTTTTTTTTGCGTTTTTTTTTTATTTTTAATTTATATAGCTACATAATAGTTGTACATATTTATGGGGTACATGTGAAATTTTGATACAAGCATACAATGTGTAATGATCAAATAAGGGTAATTGGGGTATCCATCACCTCAAGCACTTATCATTTCTTTGTGTTAGGAACATTCCAATTCTACTCTTCTAGTTATTCTGAAATATACAATACATTATTGTTAACTATAGTCGCCCTATTATGCTAACAAACACCAGATCTTATTCCTTCTATCCAACTGTAATTTTGTGCCCAATAACCAACCCCTTTCCATCTCCCCTTTCCCACTACCTCTCCTATCCTCTAGTAATCATCATTCTACTCTCCATGAGATCATTTTTTTAGCTCCCACATATGAGTGAGAACATGTGATTGTCTTTCTGGGCTTGGCTTATTTCACTTAACATAATGTCCTCCAGTTCCATCCATACTGCTGCAAATGACAAGATTTCATTCTTTTTATGGCTGAACAATATTCCATTGTGTATGTATATCACATTTTCTTTACCCATTCATGCAATGATGGACACTTAGGTTGATTCCGTATCTTGGCTATTGTGAATACTGCTGCAATAAACATGGTAGTGCAGATATCTTTTCAATATACTGACTTCCTTTGTTTTGGATATAAACAGAAGAGGGACTGCTAGATCACATGGTAGTTCTATTTTTCAGTTTTTTTAAGGAATCTCCATACTGTTCCCCATAATGGCTGTACTAATTTACATTCCCACCAACAGTGTAAGAGGGGTCCCCTTTCTCCACATCCTCACCAGCATCTGCTATTGCCTGTCTTTTTGACAAAAGCCATTTTAACTGGGGTGAGATGATATTTCATCTTCCTTAATTTTTTACTATCCTTTGACAGTTTTAAATGGTTTTCTCTGACTTCTACCAGTTACCTATTCAACAATAAATAATCTCATTTTATTTTTCCTATTTTTGTCCCTTATTCTCTCATTTTGGTTGTATTCTATTAGTTGTATTCTTTCCACTTTGGTGCTTTACATATTGTTCTTCCAATTATATCTTTACCCATTTCTTAGACTTACATCTACAATGAATATCAATATTTACTATTAGTTCTTGGCCAAAGTTTCCTTAATCATCCCTTGGCTGGAGAAGTTCATCTTCTTGTAGGGTGTGCATCAGAATGACCTGTATGTCTTGCTAAAACACAAACTAACATACTCCACAACAAAGTTTCTGACTTAGTAGGTCTGGGCTGGGCCTAAGAATATGCATTTCTAACAAGTTCCCAGGTTGGTACTGATGTTGCTGGTCTCGAATCCACACTTTGAGAACCACTGCTCTAGCAGATGCCTCAGGAAGATCTCATGGGCACAGTATTCCCTGAGTTTTTTGCATGCCTCAAAATATTTTTCTATAGTATGGATACTTAAAGAACTACATATAAAATCCTTGGATCGTACTTTCTATTCTTGAGTTTCTTAAAAATGCTGCCTTGTTTTTACTTTTGAGAAGTCTGATGTCAGAGTAATTTTCCCAGAGTAAGTAACTTCCTCTTCTCTCTGGAGGTCCTGGAGATTTTTTATCTTTAAATTCTAATAACTTTGCTATAGTATATCTTAGGGTTGATTGGTCTGACTCAATTTTCCCAGGGGATACAATTTTCCCAAGCTGTTTTGGTATGTTCATTTAGATTTTCTCTTATTTTTGGAAGCTTTTCTTGGATTGTAGCTTTAAACATTTGTTTGGTTCAAATGTTTTTTCTTCTTTAGGGATTCTAATTACATGCATGTTGGATATTCTTTGTCTTCCATTTCAACTACTTTCTCTCTGCCCCTTTTAATGTCTTTCTTTACGTTATTTTCATTCTTCTTGTCTTTCTTCCATGGCATTAAATTTTCATTTCAATACATTCTCCCTTGGATACCTTGTAATTTATACTTTATTTGTGATTTTTCCTATTTCTAAGCATTTCATGTACAGAAACCTTAATTCAATAGCATTCTCTTCTGTCACTATAGTGAAATTCAGTTGATTTCATGGATGATATTGAGCTGTTATGTGTGAGGAGTAACTTATATGTCTTCTAATTCATTTCTGCAGTTGATTTATCTACCATTACTACCTTATTTCCCCTCAATGCCAGGTGAGAGGCATCATATTCACTGCTCTATTTATCTCCCTCCTCCAGAAGCAATGTTTTCCCAATGCCACACCCTCCAGTTCTGCTCACGTTTAGATTCCTTTCCTGTACTCCGTGCTGTGAATTACTAATTTCCAGACCTGACCTCTGTTTAGACTTTTAACACTTTAATTTAGCCTTTCTCTTTCTGAGGGAGATTTTCACTGTGCTTCATCTAGTTTCCTGCTCCCCTCTCCTCTTTTCCAAAGAGATTCTAAGATTTCCCTTCCCCACACTCCATGCTTGCAGCAGTAATAGGAACTCTGTTTGAAATTTGCTGTTTCTTTCTCTACTTACAGATAATTTGAAGTCTGTGGTATCCTTGCTCTCCTGATAATGCTAAAAGAGTAATTTCATGAATGGTTTACTTGTGCTCATAATATACAAGCTTTTGGGAAGAATATATTAAGAGATTAGGATTTAGGTAGCCACCATTAGCTTAGTGCCAACTGGAATTCAGCATATCAGTTTTTCATAAGAGTAAAGTGATGCTTTAAGATATTGAAAGATGCTTGAAAACAGTCTATAAAATCATTTGAATTTATTCTTCCTCTAATAAAATATGTGTAGAGTAAAAGTCACTAAATTATCAAAAGTTCCAAATTCCTGGAGTCCAAATTAAGGATTTTCTATAATCCAAATTCCCCAACTTTCATCTTTGGTGGTTTTTCTAACCCTTTAATTCTCCATAGATTATTTTATAGAACTTCCTTTTTTCTTGTTCTCCAGTATCAAAGGTGACAAAGCCAAGACCTGTGCACAGTGAAAATTAAGTGTTTTCCCAGCATTAGGTCTACTGGGATATCGACTATTTCGCATTTACTCTAGAGATTTACCAACATAAATTATGTTCATCTTTTGTTTGAACAGATCCTATAACCTTTTCTGTTACACTCTATACAAAATAGACACTATCTTGTAAAAACATCACATTAGTTTGCTAGGGTTGTCATAAAAAAGTACTACAAAATGGGTGGCTTAAAAAACAGAAATTTATTGTCTCAAAGTTCTAGAGGCTAGAAGTCTGAAAAAGTGTTGGGAGGGTTGACTCCTTCTGAGGGCTGGGAAGGAAGGCTCTATTCCAGGTCTTTCTCCTTGGCTTATAGATGGCCATCCTCAAGTTCACATGACATTCTCCCTGTAACAGTATCTGTGTCCAAATTTCCCATTTTTATAAGGACACCAGTCATACTGTACTAGGGGACCCATCCTATATGGCCTCATCTTAACTAATTACATCTACATTGACCCTATTTCCAAGTAAGGTCACATCCTGAGGTATTGGGAGTTAGAACTTTGACATATTAATGGGGAGGAGGATTATTTAACCCATAACAATCATCGTTATTATTAGGTTGGTGCAAAAGTAATTGCGGTTTTAGCATTGTTGAAATTTGCTGTTTGATATTGGAATACATTCTTAAATAAATGTGGTTATGTTACACAACATCTTAATGTGCATTTCTTGCTTTATTTGCTAATGACTTATTACTTGCTGTTTATTTTATTAATATATTTATTTTAAACTATGAAAATGATGTTAGACAAAAAGCAAATTCCAGTGATTTTCTTTTTTGAGTTCAAAATGGGTGGTAAAGCTGCGGAGACAACTCGCAACATCAATAATGCATTTGGCCCAGGAACTGCTAACAAATGTACAAGTGCAGAGGTGGTTTAAGAAGTTTTGCAAAGGAGACAAGAGCCTTGAAGATGAGAAGTGCAGTGGCCAGCCGTGGAAGTTGACAACAATCAATTGAAAGCAATCATCAAAGCTGATCCTCTTACAACTACAGGAGAAGTTGCCGAGCAAGAAGTTGCCGAAGAACTCAAGGTCGACCATTCTATGGTCATGCGGCATTTGAAGCAAATTGGAAAGGTCAAAAAGCTCAATAAGTGGGTGCCTCATGAGCTGACTGAAAATCAAAAAAATCATCATTTTGAAGTGTCGTCTTCTCTTCTTGTATGCAACGATGATGAACCACTTCTTGATCAGATTGTGACAGGTGACGAAAAGTGGATTTTATATGACGACAACCGGTGATGACCGGCTCAGTGGTTGGACCGAGAAGAGGCTCCAAAGCACTTCCCAAAGGCAAACTTGTACCAAAAAAAAGTCACGTTCCCTATTTGGTGGTCTGCTGCCAGTCTGGTCCACTAGAGCTTTCTGAATCCTGGTGAAACCATTACATCTGAGAAGTATGCTCAGCAAATCGATGAGATGCACCAAAAACTACAACACCTGTAGCTGGCACTGTTCAACAGAAAGGGCCCAATTCTTCTCCACGACAACCCCCAACCGCATGTTGCACAACCAAGGCTTCAAAAGTTCAACAAATTGGGCTATAAAGTTTTGCCCCATCTGCCATATTCACCTGACCTCTCGCCAACCAACTACCATTTCTTCAAGCATCTCAACAACTTTTTGCAGGGAAAACACTTCCACAACTAGCAAGATGAACTATGCCTTCCAAGAGTTTGTGGAATCCCGAAGCACAGATTTTTACACTACAGGAATAAACAAACTTATTTTTCATTGGCAAAATATGTTTATTGTAATGGTTCCTATTTTGATTAATAAAGATGTGTTTGAGCCCAGTTATAATGATTTAAAATTCAGTCTGAGACCGCAATTACTTTTGCACCAACCTCATAGTTGAATCAGTTTCACATTTAAACAGAAATGTTTAAGCATTAGATTTATTAATAGAGTCAACTAGTCATTTATTAGAAGCTCCAGGTAATACCAAACATAAAATTCTAAATTGCATTTTTGTTCCCAATTTAGGTATACAGTATAGAAAAATGCAGTAATATTGTTTTCTTATAGTCAACTCTTTAATCTTTTAGGAGAGATATTAGCATTAGCACTGGTTTACAAGACTGAGTGGGGCATTCCAGGCTTGAATTCACTGTTTGCTTGAGAAATTTCAGGTTAGTTTAATGTGACTGAAATAGAAGGTACATGTTTATGGCAAATATTACACTGTAAAGCTTGAAAAGTTTTCTAATCAGTTTTGTCAAGAACTGCAATCTCCTTCCTAGGAAAGGTTTCTGGTTCATGTTCAAGAAAGGCAGCACCCATCACCAGCACCATATCCTTCCCTTATTTCATACTGTCACATCAGATGAAAAGCAGTGAGGCATGGGGTAAAGAATCAGTGTCCCACACTCTCTCTGGGAACCTCCCGTGGAACTCCCCAGAGGATGTGTGTATGAAAGTGTTTAGTAGCAGTTGTTTTTCCTGGCTCAGTAGAGTCCCATGGCTTACCTTTGATTTGCTGGTGAAAAAGATGGCAAGGACTAAGATGGTTTTTATGTACATCAGCATTGCAGGCAGAACACACTACAGGAGCTGATGCAAAGAGGCATGAGGCTTCTCACAAATTTTATTGGTTTTTGGCCCTTATTGAGAACCTCTATTAATAGACTGTCATCATTATCTCACCAATATCTACTGACAATAGCCCTTTGGCACAAAAGGTCTGTGCCTCATGGTTGAATATATTCAATAAAAGAGGTTGTAATTGTTTTCTATTCAATTTCACAAATATTAATGGGGCCCCAATATATGTTAAACACTATTAGATGCTGGGAACAATTACTAAAACTAAAAAAAAAAATTCCTGCCCTCATGGAGCTCAAATTCTACTGGGGGAAAAAGACAATAAATAAGATAACAAATAAAATAGAGATAAGCTAGATAGTGTTGAGTACTAAGGAGAAAAACAGGAATTGGGAGAGAGAACCTGTAATTTTAGATAGGACAAAGTAGGCCTCATTGAGAAAGTGGCATTTTAAAGAAGACCTCAAGGAGGAGTGAGAGTGAGCAATGTGGAAAGGATATATGGGTGGAGAGTAATCAAGGCAGCAGGAACAATAAAGGCAGAGGCTCTCAGAATGTAGAGCCTGGTGTGCTTAAGGAACAGGAAGGAGGCAGGAATGGCTAGAAAGGAGTGAGCAAGATGGAGAACAGGAGCATATGAGAGCAGGGGTGACAGAAGACAGATTTATACAGCCTTGTATACCATTCTAAGTGACATGAAAAGCCACTAGAGCAGTGTTGTCCAATAGAAACATAATGTGAGTCAAAATATCATTTACAAATTTCTAGTAATCACATTTCAAAAAAAAAGAAAAAAGAAACAGGTGAATTTTAATAATATATTTTATTTAACCTGATATATCTAAAATATTATTTCAACAAGTAATCAACATAAAAGAATGAAGACATTTTATATTCTAATTTTGACATGAAGTCTTTGAAATCCAGCATATATTTTACATTTATGGAAGATTTCAATTCAGACAAACCACATTTCAAGTGCTCGATAACTATATATAACTAATGGTTATCATACTGGACAGCACAGCACTAGAGAGTTTTGAGCAGAGAAGTGACATCATCTGATTTACATTTTAACCAGATTCTTCTGAGCCTATTTTCTTCATGTGTACAATGAGACTAATAACTTCTGCCTCACAGGGGTTTTGTGTTGTTATGATGACAAATGATAACATATATGAAGTTATTATATATTATATGTATTACAGATATAATATAAAGAATAAGATAACATATATGAAACACAACTCAGACCTTGGCACATAATAAGTAATTAATAAATGCTAGTTTTCTTCCCCCTACTACATAATGATATACTAG
The DNA here is from genome assembly GCA_028533085.1 of Varecia variegata. Taxonomy (NCBI): domain Eukaryota; kingdom Metazoa; phylum Chordata; class Mammalia; order Primates; family Lemuridae; genus Varecia; species Varecia variegata. The sequence continues at coordinate 123,569,139 of CM052438.1, read as the reverse complement.
AAACAAACCATAGGATTTTAAAATGTCAATTTTTGACAAGAAATTAGAACTAATTTAATAATAATAATTCTGAGCATTTATCAGCTACAAACTGTACTATAAAACCGAGTATGCAAAGATGGGCAAAACATGTTACGCTAGCCAGAAGGAAATAGAGACTAGTGGAGGAGACAAGTACTTAAAAACCCACCATGATAAAAGCTTTAAAAGAATTAAAAACATATGAAATAAAATCTGAAAACTCACCCCTAAGTAATTAAAAATTACATGAATTTACATTACACATAATGTCTACTATTTCCAATGTTTTCCTGTAATTTTTGGCCAAGTACTGAATTAGGCAGGTCTGAAAAGTGCTGTGATTACTATAGCTAAGAATTAATAATGCCTTATAAAATAAATCACTGTTAAGTAATAGATATCAAGCAACTTAGTAAACTTTGTAAACTTCTGTTTACAAGTGGAGAAATTATAGACAAATAAAAAAACACTAGCTTGATTCAGTATTATACAATATTTATTATATACCATATATCATACATATACACTAAGGGGGCCTACCAATGGAACATTCTTAAATTAGGCAGTGCTTGTATGCTCTCTTATAGTACCTAGACAATTGTTCAACCTCAGTTTCCTAACCTAAAGTTAATCTACATTTCAATTTGTAGACAGAATTTTTTAAAAATCACATTAATTTAGCAATACCATATGTATTAAAGTCTTGAAAATGTTTATTATTTTCACCTAGCAGTTCTACTGCTGGTAAGCTAGTATATGGAGAAAAGGACTTCTGCACAAGGATGTTAACTGAAACATTATAAATGTTGAAACTCTGGAAGCAACCTAAATGTGCAGCAATCAGGAAATTACTAAATTAATTATGGCACAACCACTGTATAAAGTATAGCACTAACATTAAATTATGATTATGAAGGCTGAGTACAACGAGGAAAAGTATATCATATGCTGAGTGGAAAAAAAAGCTAGATATTCACAGTTTAATTGCAATAATGTTTTTAAAAAACAGAACTTTTGTACCCCCATAATAAGTTGAAATAATAAAAAAAAAAAAAGAAATACAGGAAAGTAAATATACAATTTACAATTTGTGAATAAGTTAACAAGGATATAGGTGGGCAATGGGATCATGAGTGCCCTTTTCTTTCTCTGGAAAATGTAAAAAATGAGAAGAAAGTAATAAATTTACATTATTTTTATAATAGCAAAATAAAGGAAATCACTTATGTTTTGGCAATGGACAAACTAAAAGAAAGTAGAAATAGTTTCTTTTTTAAAAATAACATAATGTTGCCATCTGATTCTATAAACCACTGTCTAGAATAAAATAGGAACAGTAACTGTTTTGTTCGTTTCTGAGGTGGAGAAAATATGCATAGCAAAAAATCTTCAAGAGGTCCCATGGCCTATGAAATAAAGTGCAGACCTTAAGCTACTTATCTACCTTAAGAGAATCTGTATCTCAACATCTTTACCAGTGCTTTTCACAGAAATACTCATTTTTTAATTATTTTTTTAATTAAATAATACTTGGTTATTGTGGAAAATCAGAAAATATGTAAGCAACATTTTTAAATTAAAAATCACTTGCTCACTCAGAAATTACCCTGTTAACATTTTAGAGTATACACACTCACACTCTCTCTCCCCCCACCCCCCACCCCATATGCTCTCATTCAGTCTAACAACTTTAAATGCTATCTATGTGCTGGTGACTTTCAAATTTCTATCTCTAGATGAGACCTCTTACTAATTCTAGACATAAATCCAACAGCCTACTCGACATCCTCACCGTGATGTCTAATAGACATCTCAAACTTAACATGTCCCAAACTGAACTGATCTTCACCACCAAATCTGCTCTTTCTGTGACTCTGCCCATCTGCACTAGTTATCCATTAATTTATAGCTGTTGTTAGGAGGTCTCAGTTTCATGCAACATGGATCTTTCCTTAGGGCTACATCAGTCTCCTCACAACGTGGCAGCTGGCTTCCCTCCAAGTGAGTGATCTAACAAGAGAAAGCAAAGAGGAAGGCACGATGCCTTTTATGACCTAGTGCTGAACTCATACATCATTACTTCTACCATAATCTATTCACTGGAAGCAAGTTACTAAAACCAGCCCATGCTCAAAGGGAAGGAAATTAAGTTCCTTCTCTTGAAGAAAGAAACATCAGAGAACTTGCAGGTGTATGATAAAACTACCATAACATCCCAGTTGATAGTATTAATAATTTCATTCTTCTAGATACTCAGGTCCCTGGAGTCATCCTTGTTCCCTCTGTTGCACTCTCAAGCCTCATACAATCTTTCAGGAAATCATGCTGGTTCTACTTTGAAAACAGACCTAGAGACTAACCTTGTCTATCTACTTCCAGTGCTGTTACCATACTGCTTCGAAGGACATGTTTCTGTCCTGAATTACTGAAATAGCCTCCTGCTTCTACTTTTGCCCCATTACAGTATATTCTTCACACAGCAGCCAGTGTAATCCTTTTAAAACTTAAGTGAGATCATGTCACTCCTCTGTTCAAACCCCGCACTGGTTCCCTATTCTTTCAGAGTAAAAGTCACAGTCTTTACATGACCTACGAGACCCTGCATAATCTGGCCTCATTACTGCTTCGATCAGGCTGCTGAAGCCACCTTAGCCTCCTTGCTATTTACATTTTTACTTTAGCTGTGCTTTCTGCCAAGAATAATCTTTCCTCAAATACCTACTTGGCTAATTCCCTCATCTCTTCCAAGTCTTTGCTCAAATCACACCTTTTCAGTTAAGGCCCATCCTGACCACTTTACAAAATAGTATAAACTGTCCAGCCCTCACTCTCATTCCTGATTTCCCTTACCCTGCTCTTTTCCATAGAACTTTTCACTTAACATACTATATAATTAACTGGTTATTATCTTTACTGTTTATTCTCTGCTTTCCCTTACTAAATACAAGTTCCATGAAAGCAGGAATCTTGATCTGTTTTGTTCATGATGTATCTCAAGTACCTAGGAGAAGCTCAATGAGTATCTGTTGAATTAATGAATTTAAAAAAACAAATAATTTGAAATCTTTTTTCAGTGAATAAAAATGTATATGGTAAACATCTTTCTATATCACTTTTAACAGCTAGGTAGTGTATGACTATATACTACCGTACTATTAATATATACCACCATACTATACGGCTATACCACCATTTATCTAACAAATTTCCTTTACTTGTACATTTAGATACTTGCCTCTATCATAAATACCATAATGAAAATCTCTTTATGGAAACATTTGTTACATTACTTATTTCCTTGGGAAATATTCTAGAAGTAGTATTGCTGGATCAAAGGATATGTACATTTTTAAGGATAAATATATTATCCTGCTCCTACCAGCAATGCCCAAGAATACCCATTTCCTCCCATCTTCACTAAGGTTATTAATGAATTTAAAACAAATAAACCTGGGTTCATATCTGGATTCTGCCATTAATAAGTTTAAAATTGCTATATCTATAAAATGGGGATAATAATAGCACCTACCTCACCAAATTGTTGTGAGGATTAAAGACGACACTGCATGTGCAAAGCATTTTGCACAGTGCTTGTACACGGTAAACACGCGATAATATATTAAGCCTGTTGTTTCTACCATTACTATGACTTGAAAGAAGTCAATTGCAAAGTGCCCTGCGCATTATTACGGGAACACCAACCAATTAGTTACTTATAATAAAGTATTTTTTTAAAGCTCAACCTCTTTCTTGAAGAGTACATTTAATCATTCAGCACTGAATTAAAAATATTCCTAAGTATAGTGTATGAAACTGGGAGGACAATCATTTTACCACCCTGATCCTGACTTCTGTTTTCTTTTGGACAGTGGGAAACTAAAACAAACATTCCCTGTTGCTAAGATCAGACCAGACCAGAGGAAAGCAGGAAAACAAACTTTGCCAAGGGAGCTAGCTACAGGTATCTCCTGTTCATTCTAGTCAGCACCTCCTGTGCGTCACTCCTGGGGTAGCAAGGAGGTAAAGTAAGATTCATCTGGAGACTCTAAACGGGGCTGCCGCCTTTGAAAAACAGAACAATGACAACTTCCTTAAAGCATCATTGGAAAAAAACGGTGAGAGTCGCAGCGCAGGCTCTGGTTGCCTTTGACGTGTACACACAGAGCGCCTCCCCACACACAAACACAAACACACACACACTCTGACGCCCTTTGCAGGCCCTGGCTTTTCCTCGGACCAAGCTGTCTGGTCAGACAACCGGTTCCTATGCGGGCGCTGGCCCGGGGTCGGTCAGCAACCAAGCCTCGGTTCATCCCAAATGTCCCGGAGTGGTTTGCTTTGCGGGGTTTCCAATTCAAACCCGTACCAGACCCACAACCCCAGGAGCCTTCACAGACACGCGCGCGCGCGCATCGCCCGCGCCGGGCCCCAGTCTTTCCCTGTCCAGCGAGAAGCAGCTGGAACCCGGATGCTGGCCGGCCGCGGGGGCTAGGCAGGGTCCGGGCGGCCCACATCCGCCCCCGGCCGTGGCCGAGCCGGGCGCGGGAGGCCTGGGCGCACCCCGCCGCCGCGCACATCCGCGCCCACGCCGGCCCCGCGTCCCTGCCGCACGCAACACCGACCTAGCTCCTCGCACCCCGCCGCCTCGGCCGCCGCCGGCGCCGCCGCCGCTTCCATCTCTCCGGGGTCTCCAGGACGCCGCCGCCCCGGTGCTCGCTCTCCCGCCGCTGCGTGGCCGGCGTCTGGCCGAGGCCTCCTTGCCCGGCGGGACCCGCGCCCGGTGCCCGCCTCCCGGCCGCGGCGCTCCCCACCACGACGAGGCGCATGCGCAGTGGGCGCCCCCGGTCGGCGGGCGCAGCCTGGGGGGCGGAGGACCCGGGACCTAAGCGACGCCGGGCTGGGGCACGGAGAAGAGCTGGGTGACCCCGGGGGAGGGACGTTTGGGAGATAACTGGGGCTAGGGACATAGAGCTGGCAGAGACTCAGGCACATAGTTCCTGGCGGTCTCTAAAGTTGGCCGAGAACTTAAATTTGGGACGTCCGTCTACTTGCAAGGTTTTAGCATTCTGTAAGTCACCTTGGAAAATGCAAAGTAAGACGGGATTTGTCACCTGTCCGTGTTGGGGGTTCTGACCCTTCTTTGGTTATCCATCTCCCTGTTCCCCTATTTAAAGATATAGGATACATCACTCAAGTATAATTTAATTTAGTCACATAAAGTTTCACTTTTATATTTCAATGCCCTTCAAGATATTTGACGTTAACCGCGGTACTGAAAGGAAATTAAGGTTAAGAGTAATTATACTGAGGTAGTGTCAAATACTCTTAAGCATCATGCATACGTTATCTTTAATTCTGACGACAACCTGTGAGATATTCTGTTTGTATCTATTTTAAAGATGAAGAACTAAGCCACACAGAGGTAAGTAACTTGTCCGAAGACAGTTAAGCTAGTAAATGACAGAGATGGAATTCTATCTGCTGCCAAAGCTGGCCTCTCAACAAGTCAGGTGGGTACCAGTAAATATTTGATGAATCAGTGGATGAAGCAAGCTTTTGTTTGAAAGGAAAATATTTATTTTAATTTTGAACTTGATTTGATTTTCATAGTTCTTCACTTTCATTTCATAGTTCTTTAAAATCAGGACACCAGACATTTTTTATTTTTATCTGTTTCACTTCAGTGTGGTTGTTTTAGGAGAGTTAGGCTTTTTGTTGGGGGCTGGGGGATGTTCTGATTTAGGGAGCCACTGATGTAACTACATGGTGTTAAATTCTTAAAATTCTGAGATTAAAATGGTACACAGTTACATAATATCTATATCTTTCTTCCAGTTTCAGCCTTTGTAGGTTTTTACTAGATAACTATTGATAGTGTTGGTTTCCCAAAACCTTTTTTTTTTCCTTTAAATCAACCTCAGTCACTCACACATACACATGCAAATCACAAAGGGAGTTTTTATCTGAAGTGTATCTGACAAATAATGAAGATGTAGGGGACATTAAAAAAAAAGAGAAAGAGAGGGAGAGAGAGATCTATCCTGGAATATAACTAGAACAATGGTCCCTAACCTGTGTTGGTGTGGGTTGCCTAGAGATCAGCAGGTGAGAAGGTAGGCCGAAGTCATAGAACTCAGGTATTTGTCCATAAGCCACTCAATGTAGTGAGAACACTTGGGACAGTGTCTTGAAAGAGGAACATTATCCTTTGAGTGTTAAAAGGGATCAAAAGTCATTGTCCCCTAATCTCAGCTTCAGGGGAAGCAGATCTGGCAATATGAAAGGGGAAAAAAGGCCTGACTTGTAATATAGGCCTAGGCTTTTTTGGAGAGGCTTGGGCTGAGTCAGACAGCCAGGCTCAGTGTCTTTACAGAGTGATATGGAGATGAACCAAGTGATAGGGATGATCACAAGATTCCAGAGAATTATTTTTCATGCATCACTACTTGAGAACATATTTACTATAACTTCTGCTCCAGATCTTAGAAATTACAAGGGGTCACAAGGTAAAGCTGTATCAGAATACAGATATCATAAAGAATCTGACAATTTCCTTCTTCCTTTTCCTGATTTTAACTTCTGATTTTAATCGTGTCTTAATTATTAATACTTCCTTCTTTGCAACTGCACCACTTTGTTCATCTCTCTGCTATAAGACTTTTCCCCTTGAATTATACTTATTCCCCTGTCTGGGCCTTATGCTATGCTATGAGCCCCTACAGGAGAGAGAGGCTGTCTTTGTCTCAACCGGGCCTATCCCAGTGCCCTGCACATACTAGTCATTCAATAAATAGTTGTTGAAAGTTATTGAGCACAGCCTCATAGACAGATGAAAGGAAACATTTAGAAGTCTGTAATTTATTCAAAGACATTTATGGATCACCTTCCCCTGTGTTAGGCACTGTGCTCCATGCAGGGACTATAATGGCAGACAATGTTGATATGGTCCCAACTGCCACAAAGTTCATAGTCCAGTACAGGATCATGTGAGAGAAAAGAATGAAAATTACTAAATATATAATTACATTTGCTGGTGAAGAAAATCACAGGGCACTACCAGAAACCTACTTTAGATTGGGTAGGCAGGACAGTCTTCTCTGAGGACATTTAAGCTGACATGTTAAGGTGAGAAGGAGTGGAGTTGACCAGGTGTGTTCAGAGAGCAGAGCATCTCCAGCAATGAGAACAGCCTTTCCCAATTTATAGATGGAGAAATGGTTCTGTTTTAGATACCTGTAGAACATTTAGATAGAGTTGTGTATATACAGTAGTTGGATCTCTAAAGTTTCTTCATATGCAAAATAATATTACCATCCTTATAGGTTGTTGTGCAGATTTAATGAGATAAAGTATATAAAGCTTTAGCACATTGCCTAATTCATAGAAAGCATCAAATAAACTGAGCATATTAGCTAGGAAATTTTATTATTGCAATAGAGAGGCCAATTCAAAATAGCTTAAGCCAAAAAGGGAATTTAATGAGCATTTTGAGATCCCCAGGACAGAGATGAGAGTGGGCCCAGAACAACTGATTCTGAAGCCTCTGAGACTCTGTCTCCTTCTCTAGTGATTGGTTTTCCCTGTGCATCTGCTCTATATCTGTGTGGGGTTTTGCTGCATAATTCTTCTGCTTCTTAAGTTCACATGGCAGGAAAATGTTTCCTAAAAGCTCTCAATTTCTATATCTTATACTTTAGGTGTCCAGAAACATGCTGATCTTTTTTTCTCGGTTGTAATTATAAAATTTTCCAGGGAAGAACTGGGATTGAATGACCTTGGGTCAGATTCCCAACCCTGGACTAGTCAAGTGAGTGGTGGACAAAGTCACATATTGGGATAGTTCCTGATGGAACCATGTAGATGACAGAGTGGAGAAGGGAACAGTTCTCAAAAGGAGAGGCTAAGCTGATCAAATCCTAGGTGTTCATGCTACTTTGGTTTCCTCCTCTGTAAAATATTGCTCATTTTGTATGCTAAGGCTGTTTTACCCACTTACGTTTTCAATGGAAATAGAAACAAGCTTTTCACCATCTTATAATTAACATCTGCCTTAATGACTTCTCTATTCTGTTAATAAAGCTAGGAAACATGCTGACCAGCACTGGTTCTCATAAGAGGTTCTTTGTTGGGGTAATTGTTACTGACAGCCTTACTTTTACTACTAATAATTTTATTTTATTTAGCCCTTTATGACTGATTTAACATATTGGAGAAAACTTGAAAACTAAGTGCCTGGAGGAAAGAAAAATAATGCAGATAGCAGAAGTTTAACCTTTAAAAAAAAGCCTTTATAATACTCTCAAATAGATTTTTAGAAAAGGTACTGCATCTGTAAAAGAAAGAATAGACTGCTGTAAAAAAGGAATAATCAGTGAACAGAAAATAGAACAAAAAGACCATAAAAAGGAAAATAGAAAAATAAGAAAATTAAAGGATCCATCCAGAAGTTCCAATATCGTCATTCAGAAAGATAAGAGATAAAAAAGAGAAGGGGAAAATAATCAAAGAAATAATAAAACAAAATTTCTCAAAATTGAAGGGCATTTTCTTCCAGATTTGAAGAATCCACTGAATGCCCTATATAACGAATGAAAATATAACAAAGCCAAGATGCAACATCATAAAAATTTTAGAACACTGAAAATAATAGGAAGATCCTAAAAGCTTCCTCAGATGAAAAAAATAAAAAGTGTGAGAGGGGGTCACATTCACTTGGAATCACATCTGACTACTCAGTAGTAGCATCAAAAGCTAGAGGACAATGGAACATTGTATGCCAACTTCTGAAGGAAAACACACCCAACTTAGAATTCTATACCTAACCAAACTATCAGTCAAATGAAAGAGCAAAATAAACACATTTTAATACATGTAAAAGCTTAACATGTACCCTTTCTTAGAAAGCACTGGAGAAATGCTCCACCAAAATTAAAGAGTTATCTTAGAAAGAAAGAGATATGGGATTCAGGAAACTAGGAATTCAACATAAGAGAGAGGAAATTCCAAGGGGATGCCAAGAAGTTCCAGTATCACAGCTGTGCAGCAGGCCTAGAGATCAACCAGTCCAAATTGGGGCAGGAAGACAGAAGGCACCAGAAAGGGATATCTCCAGGAACAAAAGAGATGGTGAAACTGATCAGTAATCTGAAAAGTGTGTAAAATTGGACAAAGAGATGGTTTTTAAAGTCTTATAGGACTTAGCCACAGATGTGAAGAAAATCAAGCAGATGGCGGGGGAAAAGGCAAGTAATTCTGGTTAACAAGATAGTGATAAAAGAAATGTAAGTGTAGTACACCATTTGCTTTAATGACACAAATAGAAAGTGAAGTGATAGAAAAATATATTTCATGCAGATGGAAAGCAAAAGAAAGCAAGGATAGCTATACTAATATCAGACAAAATAGACTTTAAGTTAAAAACTGTAAAAAGAACAAAGAAGCTCATTACATAATGATAAAGGGGTCAATTCATCAAGAGGATATAACAATTATAAATATATATGCACCCAAGATTGGAGCACCTAGATATGTATAGCACATAATAGATCCAAAGGAAGAAATGGACAGCAATACAATAATAGCATGGGACTTCAATACCCTACTTTCAACAGTGGATAGATAACCATACATAAAATCAATAATGAAACATTGAACTTGAACTATAACTTAGACCAAATGGACCTAACAGATACATACAAAACATTCCTTCCAACAATGGCAGAATAAACATTCTTTATAAGCACAAATGGGACATTCTCCGGGATAGATCATTTGTTAGGCCACACACTAAGTTTTAACAAATTTAAGAATTTGAAATTGTATCAAGCTTCTTTTCTGACCACAATGGTATGAAACTAGAAATAAATAACAGGAGGAAAATTGGAAAATTCATAAACCTGTGAAAATTAAACAACATGCACCTGAACAACCAGTAGATCAAAGAAAAAATCAAAAAGGAAGTTAAAAAATACCTTGAGACAAACAAAAATGAAAACACAGTATGCCAAAACTTATGGGATGCAGCAAAAGCAGTTCTAAGCAGGAAGTTTGTAACAATAAATGCCTACATTAAAAAAAAAGGAAGATCTCAAATGAACAACCTGACTTTACACCTCAAGGAACTAAAAAAATAACCTAAGCCTAAATTCAGTAGGAGGAAGGAAATAACAAAGATCAGAGAAATAAATGATATAGAGACTGGAAAATCAATAGAAAAGATCAATGAAACTAAGAAATTAAAAATTAAAATTAAAAATAGAATTACCATATGATCCAGCAATCCCACTGCTGGGTATATATCCAAAGGAAATGAAATCAATATGTCAAAGAGATATCTGCACTCCAGTGTCCATTGCAACATTATTCATGATAGCCAAGATATGGAAACAATGTAAGTTTCCATTGATGGATGAATGAATAAAGAATATATATGTGTGTATATATACACACACTATGGAATATTATTTAGCCTTTAAAAAGAAGGAAATCCTGTCATTTGTGACAACATGGATGAACCTGGAAGACATTATGCTAAGTAAAATAAGCCAGGCACAGAAAGACAAATACAGCATGATCTCACTTATATTGGAATCTAAAAAAGCTGAACTCATAGGTGCAGAGAGAATGGTGGTTGCCAGGACCTGGGGAAAGGTGGGGGGTGCATGGAGGAAATGGGGAGATGTTGGTTAAATAGTAGAAAATTTCAGTTATGCAAGATGAATAAGTTATGGAGATCTGATGTGTAGCATGGTGACCATGGTTAACAATACTGGATTTTTTTATACTTGAAATATCCTAAAAGAGTAGATCTTAAATGTTCTTTCCACACACTCAAAAAAAAAAAAAAAAAAAGATAATGCGAGGTGATGGATATGTTCATTAGCTTGATTCACAATGTATGTGTATATCAAAACAGCACATTGTACATTGTAACTATATACAATTTTCATTTGTCAATTATAACTCAATAAAACTGGAAAGGGAAAGACAGAAAAAACTGAGGCTTAAACCAGACTAAACAATTTTCCCAAAGTTCCACAGATGGAAATCAAGTCCAAATGCCACTCGAGGACATGTGCTCTTACCCACTCCGCCTCATGGCTGCTCAAGGTCCTGAGGTCCTGAGCTGGCAGGTTGTGAGAGCCCCTCACGGTTCTGATTGTTGGTCAGTGTGTGATTTACTCATTACAGTATTGTATTATACACTTCTCTCTATCCATTCTCACATAGCTAATGAAAGATTAGGAAGATCAGCCTGAAATCAGGTAACTGAGCTTCACTGTTGGGGTTTAATTCTGACATAAATATCACTACTAACATTAAACATTGTCCTCTGAAAATATTACTCTTTGAAGGTCAATAGAAAAAGTGACTTATGGCAAGCGCTGGAAAGCACACTCTTATTTTCCCACATGTTATTTATTCCTTTTGTCATTTAACATAAATGATAAAAAGCTTTACAGCTTGTATTTTAATAAATCCCAAGTGTACTTCCAAAGGCTCAAAAGAAAAAGACTGCTTTTCAAAGTTTGCGTCTTTCTATTCTAAGCATTATGTATTGGTTAAACATTAGCCTACAAGGAAATTATTTTACTTGTGTTCTCTTCAAATAAAACTATTACCATGCCAAGTACAAAAGTCTGGGTTTTCTCTGGACACTAGGAACTCACGATCCTCACATGCAAATTTAACCTGCTAAGTCCTCTCTGTTTCAGTATTTTAACATCAAGGTCTGGTTTGGGATTTAATTTGACAGGCTGTACCTGTCAGCTTTTGTGTAGCCTACTTTCATCACAGTTCAAAGGGAGTGTGTGAAAGACTTACTTTCGGTAAGTAGGTCACCTGAGACACATGTTATGCATGAGGAATCCTGGAATTCCTGCTACCTGGAGCACTTTTCATGGTGACTTGAGAAGCTTGCTTACAACTTAATAACCTTGTTGAGAATACCAGCCACATTGGGGAGGAATAGTACCATGCTTCATTAGGGAAATCTGCCTAAGTGATGCAGATCCCTGGTGGACCTGAATAGAGAAAATAAACACCACCCCACAACCTGCTTTTTGGTAATAAAAAGAAGTGCATGGAAGTTAGAAAGTTTCCTCAGTGGAAAAAGGAGAAGTCCCAGCTAGAGGGTTGTGTTGCAGCCCATGCCCTCAAGTTTTTAAGACAAGAAGTGCTTAGAAAGAGGTACATTTGAAAAAGAAAATGTCACCAACCTGTTTACTTTAAAGCCAGGCTGGTCACCAATCACATTATGCTCCATTTGTAGGATATTGTTCCTGTCTATTTTGGTTTTTGGTGATAACAACACTTGATTGTTCATTGCCTGATTTTACTCTCATGAAAACTTTGTTTGCACTTCGACCTCATTTTCTCAATAGTCTAACTCCATTTTATAATAAATTAGATCAGTGATTGATTGCTTAATGATAGGCCATTGTATTAAGTCAAAGAAGTGAGAAATTGACCAAGAAGTGGTTTATTTTGTATAATATAAATGTTTCCTAATTCATCCTTTAGTCAGGTCTTTGGACTCTCATTACTTATGCCAAGAGATTACAATCTAACAAGTTTGACCTTATCTTCATTGGTGATCTTTCAAATGTGGCTATTTAGGAAACCAAAATACCTAGAATTACAGAATTGCAGCTTGGCATACTCTAAAACAATAGCAGTGACTCATTCAGATTGAGAATTATTTAACATTTACTGTTCTAAGCATTGTGCTAAGTGCTTTCTTATATGCTATCTCATTTAATCTTCACAATAGCCCTATGAAAACAGATATTATCATCAATATTTTACAAACGAACAAACCAAGGTTCAGAGAAGTGAATTCCAGAGGCTGATAGTCAATAAGAACCAGAGCCAGGATCCCAACTCTGATCTGATGTATTTTTGAGCTTCTATTCATCCTACAATTTCCATTGCATACCTTAGGCTTCTAGCATCACCCTTTTGAGTAAAATATTAACTCCATCTCCCCATTTTTCCAGGAAGTGTGATGTGAATTCCAAATTAGGATAGGGTTTTTATTTTTATTTTTTGGCAATATGATCAGAAATGAAGGGAAAGTCCAGGTAAGTTTTGCTAAAGTAAATATTAATAGCTCTTCCATTCAGAACAAAATCAAGATGGTGCAACATATGAAATAAGATTTTAAAAATCAATAAGTATTCATTGATAATTGAGTAAGGTGGATGGAGGTGGGACAATAATATATGACTTAAATTCCCAATCAATTTGGGAAGACAAAACAGTCCATGCAAAAGAACAACTAACAATGCAAGACTATATATCCCAACAGCCAAGTGGACTAAATAACTTCTCAATGCTACAGGGAATCAGAATGTGTAGAGATCCCTTTGAGCTTGGCTGGAGATGATTTTCAGCATGGCTGTATAAACCTAAGTCTCAGATCCTGTAGTACAGAATGTTGTATCAGTTCAAAGGAAGGAGAAAGCAATGGAATTTGGAGGACAGTGAGAATACCAAATAGAGAAATTCACCTCTTGGTGAGCCTTGAAGATAAGGTAGGACATAGGAGAGGGCCTGGGATGACCACTTGGCTGGCCAGTTCAGGAAACACTGGATGCAGTTAATTTGATTCCTGAGTTCAGATACCACTTTCAGTGTTCAGACAGAACGCATGCCCACCCCCTGTCACATTGCAGTATCTATAGGAGAGGCCTAACTTTGCTCAGAAGATCCAATGTATGACTTATTCTTTTAACTGAGAAGCCCCCTCTTATATTAGGCTACAGTGCAGGGATTTATCGAATCATTTCCTTAGCTTTGTTCAGTTACTTCAGGATGAATCCTGCACATCCAGAGTATCTTTGTACTTGCTCTCAGGACTCACATTGTCTCTGTTGACCCTTTCTCTGGGGCTAAGAGAAGCAACTGTCAACAACTCCATTCCCTGCATAGAGGTGATCTATGCTCTGATAGCTAAGGTCCCAGTTTGCCTGGGATAGTCCCAATTTACTCTGTTGTTCCGAGTGTCGCTGTTCGAACAATAAGTTACATGGCCACTTTCTTATAGCCCTAACTGCCATCCAACATGGAAGCATGTGCTCTGAGAGCTACTTTTGTCCCTCATCCCAGCAAAGCAGACCTACATTTCTGGTACTATTCACAGAGATATAACGCCATGGGCCCAAATCCTCACCTCTCCCAGGAGTATGGATTTGGAAAAGGCCCCAAATTTTTTGAAACTCCTCCTCCTTCTAAAACCATTTAAACAGCCACCTGCCTGATAATAACAGCAAATTATCCAGATATTTTGACTCTTAACAATACTTTTCAAAGAGCTCTGCTAACACAGTCACAAATTCTGTTCTACACAACTCCTCTGGCCCTGAGCACTCGGTGGAAAATTTGAGTGCCTGGCGTCGCCACCTACTGAACTATTTCCTTTTTACAATGCTAAGAAACAACTTGAGGGCGAGCTAAGAAAATATCAGACATAAATGTTGCATTAAGCAAACAGTGGGAGCAAAGAATACAAAATAAGTCAGAAGCAGCCCCTTCCTACACAGCTGTTCCAAGGGCAAGTAGACCACAGTGACCTGGTAGACAGTGTGTACTGGACAAATGATAATGTCTCCGTTGCTCCAACTCTAATTGGAAATTCTTTTGCCTCCTAAATGCACTTTTAATTTAAAGGACTCTGGGTCAGGTTGTTTCCCTGCTCAGCTCAGTAACAAAACATGCTGGGCAAGCAGGCAGGAAATTCCCTTAAACATCTGGTTCTGGCTGGGGTGACAGTTCACAAAGATCATTAAGAACTCAATTTACAGAGGAAAAATGTGTTGAGCATCTATTGTGTTTTGAATATGATGTAGTCCTTGACCAAGATAGGATTTGCCAACAAGGTTTCACTTCAACAGAGAGGTGAGACAGGTGCAAAAAGGAAAACAGAATTGGACAAGTACCCCTAAAGGAGATGAAACAAAGTGCAGTGGAAACACAGAAGGAAAGACTAGCTCTGACTTGGGGGGTGGTAAGGACTTCATGGAGGTAGAGTGTATTATTTATCATCATGATAACAACAACATTAGCTAGTATTTATGGAGGGCTAAGACATATGGACTATGACTAAAAGACTAGTCTAAATACTTTAAATGCACTTTTGTCTAAATGCACTTTAAGCTTGACTTTGAAAAAAAGGTATAATTGAAAGAATTAGAAATGGAAAAGAAAGGGTATTCCGGGTGGCAAGAACAGGCTAATGAAAGGCATGACGTCAGTAGGCACTCAGGAAACAGTAACTATTGTATCATTTTTGGCCAGACTTTTGGATATGTAAGGAATAAAGGGAGACAAGGCTTGAAGCAGAAGTTGGGGCCTTCAAATCACAGTGAGAAACCTGAGATTTGTTTAATAGTCATTGAGGTTCAATTAAAGCAATTACTCTTAACCACAGGCCTGCAACAGACTCCCTCGGGGGGGCTTTCTCAAAGTACACATGCTCATGCTTCACTCCCAGAAACTAATTTAGGAAGTCTTATTTCCAGCCCAAGAGTATGTAATTTTTCAAAACTCCTGGGCTATTTTGATGGACGTCCCAGTGGAGAACCACTGAATTAAAGGCTTCTCTTCTAGGAACTGTCATGATTAGATCTGAGTTTTAGGAAGACTTAAGCAGTAGTGTGGAGGATGATTAGTAAACCCTGCAACAGCATGCAAAATGTAAGGGGGCTTGAGGAGAGGTGACCGTGGGCATGTTCTGTTGAGATGAATGTGTGACAGGATCAGAATTGGCAGGGCCTGTGCATTGATTAGATGGGAGGAGGAAATAAGAGATGACTCTAATATTTAAGCCCATGCTGGGAGGATGGTACTGCTCTTGATCGAGATAGGAAAGACAGAAAAAGGATCATATTCATAGGCAAAAATCATGAGTCTTGTTTTAAACATACTCAATTTGAAATGGCAATCGGTGACCTTAGGTGGTAATGGATCAGAAATATGTGTCCAGATGATCACAAATGTATGTCTAGAACTTGGGTGTCTTGATGCTTGACTATGTCTATTTGGAATCTTCTGAATTGAGGTGGTGGGGTGTCTGGTTTGTTCAAAATTTTGTTTGGTTGAGTTGAATAAATGAGAATGTAAAAAAGATTCCCGTGAATAAAAATTTAAGAAGCTTCCCATTCAGAGATCAGGGAAAGAAAAGGAGTAGCTGTGGAGCCTGAGAAAATGCTCTGGGATAAGGAGCCACAAGAGTGCAAAGGCAGCAAAGACACAGAGAAAAAGATCTTCATGAGGGAAGAGTATGCTTCAGTGTCCAGTTCTTCTGAGTTGTTAAAAAGGGTAAAAGAATGAATTAGCTGAGTCTTTTGGTTGTAAAGGGTAAAAGCTGACTCTTGCTAACAAAAACAGAAAAAACGGACTCTAAGTCCAATGCCTGAGGTGGGATTCTCGGGCAGCTCACACAGTCAATAGAAGAGATGCACAACCCAGGCTCGGGAACGGTAAGAACCAAGGCAGCTCTGGGGCCATCTGGAAATCCACAGCTCCTTTTCCTGGGTGGTGCAGCCATTAATACAACTCTGCTCCAGCAAATTCTGTGCCTCTCCAATCCAAGCTCCAGATCCCAGGACAGAGAATTGTGATTGGCCCAGCTTGAGTGTATGTCTCTTTCCCTAGCAGTCACCCCGTCTGGGTTCTAGCACCAGACCCCAGTGAGAAGAGGTCACTGAAGGTTAGCACTACTCCAAGAAGCAAGTTCCAGTGGATTGTGGAACTTACGGGCGCCAGACTGCCAGGCATGGATAAGTGGGAGATGGCAATGACACATCACAGTCCAGTCCTGTGACGATGAAAGGAAGGGGAGGAATAGAGTGGTGGCCTGAGAGTGGCAGTCTTGAGGGCAGGCTTTTGGGGGGAGGTTAGGCTTAACCACATTTGTAGACTGAGGCTAGATCGAGTGGAGTAAGAAATTAAGATCCAAGAAATAAAGAAGGTAATTAATGGTGCAGAGACCTAGGTGATGGCGAAGTTATTTCAGTCAACAACATATTGAATAGTAGGGATCTTAAGAGACTCTGTGAAATTGCCTATATATTCTATATAAAATAATATAAATGTCAAAATAGGGAGAGAGAGGACAGTTGTTCTCTGTGTATAAGGGTTTCAGTGGTGGTCACAAAGAACTTGAGGTGCTTGCACAAGGAGAAACAATGAAATCAAAAGGCTATGAATCAAAGCAGAGATGCACAAAAACTTCTTAAGAGGAAAACCTGGCCTGTGAACTTGCAAAATTTGTCTGTAACAGAAATGAATATATTAACTTGGCTAATCAAAGAATGCATACATAAAAAAGTGATTTTGCGAGTTAGGTAAGCATAGAAAAAAACAGAAGTCACTGACACAAATGTTAGGAACATCCATCTCAGCATTGTCCAAGACAGGCAGTGACCTGGCCAGTATTTCAAGTCTTGTGGGTGAGAAACTGTCTTATCCTGATGCCTTTAAACAGTCAACTTTCTTAGTACCTGTGCTCTGCAGTCAGAACAACCTTCTTCCTGGTTATGGTTGAGCTTCTCTGTTAAGGAAGACTGTGTGTTTGTCAAATAGATCTCTGCATTCTGGTTCCTATGCAGTAATTTCTTCTGAATGAAAGAATTAATGGGCTTCTGATTTTAATTGGACTTTTCACGGCATTTGGAATGGATCGTAAGGACCCCATCAATCTGAGAGTAATTTCTCACTGAAAATTAATAAACTGATGCCATAGTTGGAGCAGACACTGCTAACTACCTATCTGTGTTTAGTGACACCCTCTCACCATTGGCCCATGCATGGCCCTTCTTTTATTTTATTTATTCATTTTATTATGCCATTGACAAATAAAAATAAAAAAAATAAAAATTTAAAGCCACAAATAAAAGATATCACTTTTGTAAGTTTGATTAATGTATGGAACTAACCCCCAGAGATGAATTTTCTCTCCATGGGTGGATAAAAATCAGGATTCCTGGCCTGTGTGGGTATATTCAGGCTATGATACCACCTTGGGAGGCCTATGAGAGATCATTAATGGTCTCCTCCTGCCAGATATGCTGTTGACATCATTTGTTCTCTACAAACTGTAGAGGCAAACTCTGATCTTTCTATACTGCTTGCTTGGATTAAAGAAAACTGTTGGTGGGACAAACACAACTTTTATCTCCAGTGAAGAAATACAGTTCTTGACTTTTCTCTCCCTGCTTCTACACCAGGGGAAATTAGTTGATTAATTTTCAGAGATGCAAAAAACAAAGCTAGCTAACATAAAGCAAGCTTTAACTATATGCCATGCACAGAGCTATGCGTCTATAGGCATTATGTCGCTGAATCCCACAGCAGCCTGTCCCGCAGCCAGTGAGAATACACTCCTGGTGCCTCAGCCACGTCCACAGCCTGTGTCCTAAGTCTCTGAGTTTACCCAGTGAGGACCTCTCTCTCCCACTCTGCTCCTGATCTCGGCTCCTCACCCCTTGCCTCACTCTCTGTCCAGAGCAGTGCCATAACCCTGGGACCCCACCTCTGACCCTGATCCTCCTGCGTCCTCCTCAGCTGTGGGGACGTCCACCTGTCCGAGCAGTCTGGGCCATGACTCCGCTGGGTGCAGGCCAGGACGTGGGGGTGCAGCAACCGTGCAAGCTGCAGCGCAGGAGGCCAGCATCCCCTCCAGACTTGCCCCAAACACTCCAAAGGGGAATCAGTCACCTCACTCCTGCACTTCCTCCTGTTGCTGTCACACCTAATGTGGGCTGAGCCCCTCCACACTCCTGGGGAACAGGAGCCCCAGATCTGTATTATCTGAAGTGTGGCAAGTACCCCAGCTTCTATCTTCTACTTCCTTTCCCATTGGAAGAGCCAGGTTCTCAGTGCTCTCTCACCACCCACAGAGAAAATCGTCCGTTAAAATTATCCCACTAGTGTTTTTCTTGATTTGCTAGAAAGTTCCTCAGAAAGAGATATTTAGTTTCCCTCTAAATATGGCTTACCATTGAAGTATCATTATTATTATTATTAAGATGATGATGGTGATGTCTATTCAATCAGCAGATCTTTAATGATTTTCTTTTTTAATGATTTAATGATCATTTAATTGAATTGAAATTAAAATTTAATTTAAATGATTTAATGATCATTTAACTTTTTTTCTGATTTACTGATCTTGAATGCTATTTCTGTCTTCTGGAGAAGCCTGCTTGATCAGATGAAAACTGGAAAAGAACCAAATATCACTATGATCTAAGTGATCAACTTGTCCTGATTTGCCCAGGACTTGCCTGGTTTTAACATTGCCTTGCAAGTAGCAAATGTTTAATAAATGTTAACTCTTTGTATTGTTGTTGTAGTTGTTTCTATAAATTCTAGTGATTTAGAATGTTGGAAACTAAAATTGTCTTTTAAAAACTGGAGTTTAGTTAGCTCAGGAGAATAACGACAGCATCTCCAGGCCATGTCATAGCTTTAGCAATAATTACTCTCTCCACAATGGCAGGATACACTGCTTTCAGAAGATTCTCAAACAATACTTGTTCAAGAGTTATGATGATTAAGATAATACTGTGGGCTTTGCTGTCACCTAGTGGAAAATTTGATTATAAATTGTTCTCAATAACAAACTCATTGTGAGCTATCAAACCAAATAGGTGTGTTTCAGTAATTGCCAACTGACTTCCATTAGCTTGCATTCTACAGTTAATTATAATATCAAATCTCTGGCGACCAAGTCCATGTCTGTGTGGATGCATATTTTTTTTTTTTAACAATCCAAAACAGCAAATCCCGTGTGATCTTGACTCATCAGAAACCAGTGACTGCAGAGAACATTCTTGGCAACTGCCAGGTCTCTCGGTCACTGGAACATCGCCAGATTCTAAGAGCAGGGGTCTGGCACATGGTAACCCTTCAACAAATAACTTCTGGATAAATCTTTGCCACAGGTCGGGCGTGGTGGCTCACGGCTGTAATCCTAGCACTCTGGGAGGCCGAAGCGAGAAGGATCACTTGAGCTCAGAAGTTCGAGACCAGCCTGAGCAAGAGCAAGACCCCGTCTCTACTAAAAATAGAAAAATTAGCCAGTAGTCCCAGCTACTCAAGAGGCTGAGGCAGGAGGATCACTTGAGCCCAAGGGTTTAGGTTGCAGTGAGCTATGATGATGCCACGACACTCTACCCAGGACGATAGAGTGAGACTCTGTCTCAAAACAACAAAACAAACAAACAAAAAACTTGGATATGATAATTATGAACAGAAAACAATAACAAACCCACACACAACAAAACAAAAAACCACCTTATCACATTTCCTTTTTTAAAGTTTTTATACATTTTCTTACTTTATTCTCAAAAAAACCAATGAGATAGAGTACATTTCCTCATTTTAAAGATGAGTGAGTTGCTGCTCAGAAAGGATAACACAGGGAGTCAAACAAAAGAAAGAAAAAAAAAAAATCAAAGCTGTCTTCTGACTCCAAATTCTGAGCTCTCCCAGAATCAATACCCTGCTCACCAGGATCTTGTAATTGGCTCGTCAGGAGAGATATTAGGAAAGAGGGTAACAGTTTGGTTTGTTTTTGAGAGCGGTCAAGGCAGAAGGCAAGGCCCTGGGGCGCATGGGCCGCTGGGTGGGAAGATGAACTCTTTCCCTACCCAGGCCTGGTCCCAGCGCTGTGCCCCAATCCCCTGCCCTCGGCTTCCTTCCCCTGGGCTCTTGCCAATGTAAGTTTCCCCCTTTTCCGATTCTCTAACCTTCCCCTCTCCATGGGCAAATCCCTTCCAGCTCTAAAGACCAAAATAAAAAAATCTGCCTTTATCTATATTGCTCTCCTACCCTTCAAAATAAGCTTATCAGAAAAGTAGATTCTTATCACATTTCACCATCCACAATTACTATTTAATGGGGACCACTGTATGGTTTTGCCACCAATCTCATGCCCCCCTGGAAGTTTCTTAGGTTACCATGGCTACCTACTTGCCAATCCAGGGAACTTTCAGGTGTCTGCTTCACTCTTCCGGGCATTTCACACTATTGACCATCGTCTCTATATTGAAATTGATCCTGCCACAGCTCCTGCGACGTGGCTGCCCTTGGTTGTCCCCCCATGCACTCCTGGTCTCCTTTATAGCTGACACTCATATTCTCCAAGCTCCCCCAGGAGAAATCTCAAGGGAGTAGCACCCCCTGACACCCAATTCCATGTCTATGTCCTAGACCCTTCCCCTGAGCTTCTGTCTCATTGGACCTCCCTGAGACACCCCAAACACACTCCATCAGATTGAACCCGTCACCTTCACCAAAACCTGCTTCTCCACCAGCTGTGCAAGCCAGGAAACTAAATGCTATCAACAGAAAAATGTAATACCGAAAAAATTAGTGGAAGACCCCTGGGCTTAAAGGGAGGTTAACTTTTTTATGCCCTCTGGTTGGGGAGAGAGCTTCACCTAAAGATTTTCAAATTTATTTTATCATTTTATTTTGTGAAAGTTTCAAACTTATAGAAAAGTTGTAAAATTAATACAATGAGCTCTCATGTATCCTTCACTGAGATTCACCAATCGCTAATACTTTGCCACATTTGCTTTACCTTTTTCCTTCTATAACCGCATTATTGCTGTTGTTGCTAAATCATTTAAGAACAAGTTGCAGACATTCATTCCAAAATACTGTAGCATTTATGTTTTAAAACCAGGGACATTCTCTTACATGGAGCAATGATCATTCAGAAAAGTTAATGATGCTACAATACTATTACGGAATAGGCAGTCCTTATCCAAATTTTGCCAGATTTCCTAATAATGTCCTTTATAGCAATTTTTTTTGTATCAATAGAGAATTTTTTTATATGAATAGAGAATCATGCCTTGCATTTAGTTGTCATAGTTCTTAAATGTCCTTTAATCTGAAATGGTTCCCTAGCTTTTCTTTGTCTCTTCAGACATTAACATTTTTGAAAAATGCAGCCCAGTTGTCTTGTGGCTGGTCCTTTAATTTGGGCTTGACTGGCAGTTTCTTCATAATTAAATTCAGGTTATACATTTTTGGCAGAAACATTACATAAGTGACGTCATGTCCTTCTTAGCCTGTTTTATCAGGAGTCATAAGACAATAGTTTGTCCCATTGTTGCTGTCACTTAGCTACAGTGTTGTCTGCTATAAAAGTACCTTTTTCCTCTTCTAGTTAATAAATAATTTGCAAGGAGAAATTTTCAGGCTGTGTGAATATACTCACCCTCAACAAACTTTTACCCTATGGTTTTAATATTCCTTGATGATTCTTATCTAAACCAAAAATTACTATATATGGCTGCAAAATTGTGATTTTCTAGCTCCATTATTCCTTCTGCATTTACTAGTTGATGTTCTATTATAAAGAAAAGGTTTCCCATCACTTTTATTATTTGTTTGTTTGTTTCTTTTTTAAAGGTCATTAAGGACTTATGGATACTTACTGTTTTTTTTCCCCAAAGTGATATGATCCATTCCTGTCATGATTCTTTCTTCTTTTTGCTTGTTTGATTTTTACTCAGTGATTTGGCTGGTAGAAATCCTTCCAAGCTTCTTCCTCTTGTTAACACAACCCATATTTTATTTTTTTAAAAGCACTTCCTTATTTCCTGGCACAACAAAATGTTCTAGTCTTATCTTCGTACTTATCTTGTATTTTAGAATCAGCTATTTTTAAAGGGGAATGATATTTGGACACCAAGATCTAGGTGCTAGGTGTGTTCATTATCCGTGGTGTAGCATTTCTTCTAGGCTCTTTCAGCAGAGGGAGCTAAGAAAGACATATGCATGTACATGGATATTATTTTTAATTTTTAGAAACCATGATTGTATACGGATACCTCTAATTCTAAGCCAAAGCCAATATCACAAGATCTTCCTTATTTCTCCCAATTGCATAAGTTACACTCCTTTCTCCCACAGCAGGAAACCTGGCTCCCAGAAGCATCACTGTAATTACTCATTTGCTCAATCTTAAAATGCACACAAAATAGTTTCAAAATCACTACACTCATACCACTACCAAAACAACAGTTAGTTGTCTATACTTCTTTTTGTTTTTCGACCAAGGGTATATGTCTAAGCGCTGTGCTCAGAGTCACTTGGATTCATTCTCTTTTTTTTCCTTCTGTGTGGTTCTGTCATCCATTTGATATGCTGTTAGTTTAATTTGTTTCTGTTTTTATTCAATTCTAGGCTCCTCTCCTCAGGCTTTTTGATTTAATTTAATGTTTTAAATATGCAAAACACTAGTATGCTTCCAAAAGTCAAAACCATATACAAAACAATGTATACTCAGGAGTGTCACTCTTTCTCCTGCTCTTTCTACTCCACTCTAGGTAAACAATTCTATTAGTTTCTGGCTTATCTTTCCTAAGTTACTTTTTTGCAAAAAAAAAAAAAAAAAATGGATATACATGTGTATATTTTTATTTCCTCTTCTTTCTGACAGAATAGTCAATATACTGAATATATTCTTCTCTGCCTATGGAGTTTGATCAAGAAAGGCTCTGTAAAAAATACAATTTGAAGCTTCTACCTGTTTCTAAGGGAGGGGCAGCAGGGAAGCCAAGAATGACAGATTAATGGTACTTTTTGAAAATGGGAAAGATGGCATAAGCCAGTGGTTCTCGAAGGATGAGGCTTGGACCAGCTTTATAGCAGCGCACGGGAACTTGACATAAATGCAGATTCTCTGGCCCAACCGCAGACCTGCTGAATCAGAAACTCTGGGTCCCAGCAACCTGTCATTTAACAAGACCTCCAGATAATTCTGATGTGTGCTCAAGTTAGAGAATCACTGCTCTAGGCTAGGCTAGGGAGGAGGAAGTTGAGAGAATAACATCTACCTTTCATTGAGCACTTACTTTGTACAGGACAAGTGTAAGTATCTTATACATGTGTATTCTTCATATAATCCTCACAATACCCCAGCCAGTAGGGGCTATGGTCATTCCAAGTTTACAGATGTGGAAACTGGTACAGAGAGGCTGAGTAACTTCTTAAAATCACACAGCTAGTAAGCAGTGAAGACCAGATTTGAACCTTGGCAGACTGACTTTAAAACCCATGAGTATAACCATTACTCTACACTACTTCTATCTTAGCATCTGATAAAAAAGGAGCCAAATTTCTCTCCATAATAGAGTTATAGGCTAGCTGCCTGGGGGACAGCACGTGAGCATCACTGGGCTGGGAGAGTTGAGAGAAATGTTTGGTTCGACGGAAGTGAAGCAAGTCCCAGGAAACGATGGTAGGCCAGCTCTTCATGGAAAAGCCGGGAATGTCACCAGCGAGGCCGTCACTGTGGTGGGACAGCTGAAGGCCATTGTTTCCCAACTTACATTTTGCTGCAGCCCCTCTTGCCCACCCCCGACCTTCAGAAAGGGTTTATTACACACACAGTGATGTGGTATGTGGCTTTGAGGCTTGAAGGTAGAGGGGTGGGTCTGGGATACCTGTGGACAGTGGGGTGGAGAGAACGCCACAGCTGCAGGACATCAGGTGGGCAGGGGGACAGGATTCACTGGCAACAGGGACTTAGCACCCAAGTTCTCGTGAAGGGAATTTAGTGAAGCCACGAGACTTGTCAATGGTGCTACGAGGCAGATATCATGCAGAGGCAGTAACAGAAATGCTTGCCCACTTCCTAGCCCTGAGCACTGGTGGAAGGAGGCAAAGGCAGAGAGCAGCAGGAAAACCGCATGTGCAGGTCCCTACATTCCTCACCTGAAGGTGAACTGGGGATGACTCATGAGGTCTCTTAAGAGAGTCACTGCCCTTTCTCATTTAGGCCTCTGGGGCAGCTCTCACAAACCTAATGGTGCAGTGTGGTGTGGTCCAGCTTTTCTGAGTCCCTTCGGTTCCCAAGCTGACTGGACACAAAGTGGAAAGTCAGCGGATCTACCACTGGGGCAGCTGTGGCAGGATGAGGTGACCCTCACGGTAGAGGTTAGGAGTAGCTTGTCTAGCCGAGAGGCTGAAGCAAATGTGGCACAGACCTGGGTGTGGCAGAGACCTGGGTGTGGCAGCGACCTGGGTGTGGCAGCCAGCAGATGCAGAGGGGAGGCCCAGCTGGTTGGGGGTTAATCCCGATCTGATCCAAGGAGAGTGGGCTCTAAGTGACACTAGCACAGACTTCACCAGCACACAGGAGGAAAGAGGCACCTCTTTGGAGGCAGAAGAGGGAGAAGACACACAGCTTGAGGACCTCAACTCTTCCCCTCTGCCTCATGCCCTGGAAATGACACTTCCTCCACTCAGCCACCCATAAAACTGGATGCTAATTTTGGAACCAAAGGGAAGGGGGGCAATCTGAAAGGCCAACCATTTTGCTGGCGATTCTGAGTATTGCCTGATTGAGAATATTTAACATATTGGATTGAATGGAATTTAATGGTATCGGACATTTAATTAATTTTCCCACTAGCAGTTGAGGGTTTGTAAAGATAAGAGGATTGCAACAATATTAAACACTTTCTCTTCTTCCTGTATACTTAATGAGAGTTTGATTTTCACACACACACACACACACACACACACACACACACTTATTCATGTGATGAATTGTTTAGTTCCTGCCTTCCTCACTAAACTGTAGGGACTGTCATTTTATTCCCTGCTCTAGCCCCAGTGCAGGAGAGCAGGGACTTGACTACCTTAATCTCTGTGGTGTCTCCAGCACTTACACTTCCTGGCATACGGTATGCAGTTGTTAAATATTTTTTGATGTTGAATTTTGCTCATGACTGCTTTTTGGATAAATCAGTCAGTGAAGGAAAAAAGATCATCAGTGGTCAGTGGTTTCCTGGCTATGGATTAATAAGCAGAGACAATGAGGATTCCACAGCATAAAGGTACATTTCTATGGAATCATTATTTAATGCATTTTCAGACATATAGGACTGAAGGATAATACTTTGCATGTGGATAGTGCCTTAGAGTTTGCAAAGGGCATTCAGTATATTATACCATTTGATTCTTTCAACATCCCTGTAAGATAGGTCAGGCATATTAATATTTATTTTATAGATCAGCTAACTCGGGTTCAGAGAGATTAGTTAACTAACTCAAGGTCTAATGCCTAGGAGTCAGCAAAGCCAACATTAGAATCCAGTGTTTCTTAGTCCCAGTTTGCCGGGCCACACAGTAATAGCCAGACAGATATTTGGGGGACTGGCCAGGAGCTCAATGAGGAAGGTGCCCTGAGTGCTCGTGTATCTTTCCCTTCCAGGGTGCTGATCCGAATTCACCAGCATCTAAAGCCCCCTGGAGGGGAGAGAAGTAGTGCTGCCAACGAGGAGAATGTCTCAGCCAAAGCATGCTCTTCCTGTGAGGAGGGGAGTATGTCAGCTTCGTGCCCACTCGAGATGGTCAACGTGGGGCAGCTCTTCCAGGGCAAAAAGAGGGGTGGAGTGGGCTGGATTCCTCCTCTCCAACCTACACACAAGGAAAGGAATGTGACTCAATTTCTCCGAGTCCCCAAAATTGTGCCACGAAAGCATGGTTCAGTTTTCTCAGCCAGCCTGCATTTTTCAGAGGGGCCTTCATGCCCTTGCTTTGCAGTAGGGCTGGGAGCTGCCTGAGTAAGGGGGACTGTCGGGGACAGGGGCGGGGTGTTTCCTTTCTTCACGGAGGAGGCTGCCTAACTAGTTCTGTCACCGGCCTGAAGCTGAGAACCAAGGCGGGCGTCAGTATCCTGCCTAATCCTGGCACTACCCAGATCGCCCTCACAGGGGCAGTGTAGCCTTAATTAGCAGATGCTTATCAACCAGCTGCATGGAGACGGACACAGTAGTGGCCACTGCTTAACTAGGGCGCAGCACCTGGCCTGGTCCCTTTGCAGATGACCTTTAGCATTTCTGCCGAATAGTTCAATCAGGACTCCGGCCGTTCATTCGTTCGTTCCATTTTTGTGTCACTTAACAGCCGTGCATTGAAAGCCTACAAGAGGTGCAAGGGATACAAACATTTTTTAAAAATAATAATTTATTTCATGCACCAAGACCTCTGGGAGCTCAATGCTGAGTGAGAGAGAGATTTGAAAATAACAAATACTGTGTAACCGTGGTAAGTGCTTAGCATAGTAGTGATAGGGATGAAGTGTTGTACGATACAAGACAGAATTCTTCAGGTCTCAGCTTAAAAGTGACTTCTGGGAGGATGCCATCTCTGGCCCGCAGACCAGGTTATGTACCCCTGTTCTGTGGTGTCTCAGATCCTTGTACTTCTGTCGGTAACACTTAGCACAGGGTATTGTTATTCCTTGTTTAGTTGCGTATCTTTCCTGATAGATGTAGCGAGCTACTCAAAGACAGGGGCCATTTCTGTATTATGTCTCACTACATCCCTGACACCTATTAGAAAGTCTGGCTCAGCCAGGCACGGTGGCTCGTGCCTGTAATCTTAACACTCTGGGAGGCCAGGCGGGAGGATCGCTTGAGGTCAGGAGTTTGAGACCTGCTTGAGCAAGAGCAAGACCCTATCTCTCCTAAAAATAGAAAAAATTAGTTGGGCATGGTGGTGTGCGCCTGTAGTCCCAGCTACTCGGGAGGCTGAGGCAGGAGGATCACTTGAGCCCAGGAGTTTGAGGATGCTGTGAGTTAGGCTTACACCACAGCACTCTAGCTCAGGCAACAGAGTGAGACTCTGTCTCAAAAAAAAAAAAAAAAAGAGAGAGAAAAACAAGAACGTCTGGCTCACAATAGGTGCTCAACAAATGCTTGCTGAATAAAGATTAACAGAGTTACAGTTGTTCCATGACACCTCAAGTGCAAGAAACATCATATCCTCATTTTTCTAAATCAAATCAAATCTCAACTCACCAAGATTAGCAACAAGTCCAATACTAGTTTTTAAATTTCCTTCCATTTCCTATGGATCATACCAAAATCCCAGGGTATATGCAATTGAGGAAAATGGAGGTGAAAGGCATCAGGCCCTTGACCAGGCAGCAGAGGTTGAGCTCTGATCTTTTGCTACCAGTCAGGCTTGTTAGTCTGGGTGAGTTATAGCACAGCTACACCTCTCACAGGGATCCCTCTACCCCTGCCAGCAGCACCCCCATCTGAGGCCTGTCCTCTCCTGCACTGTTGGCAAGAGGTGCACAGGAGCAAAGCCAGGCCCAGAACACACTGGACACCCCACCCTTCCCTGTGCCTGGGGAGTCTCCTCCAGGCTGGGGCCACTCCCCACTTTCCCACCAAGCACCGGCCCCTTTCCCTTCCCCCTTGGATAACCGCTGGAAACACCTTGGTTGTTCTCCTTGCTGTTGCCTTAGGAGGGGGAGATAAAGATACTTTCCAAATTAATACTGATGCATTCACAGCTTCAAGAAGACAAGACACCAGTGAATTCTCAACAACTCTGCCTGTTACCAAATGAATGAGTGCATATTTTTGTGCAGGAACCTTTTTTAAGGACATTCCATGTGTCTCTCTTAAGGTAACTGAACTTCTGTAAGTCAAAGAGAGGAGTGCTATGCAAATGTAGAGTATTGTTGCTATCAATGAATGATTTCTGCCTTTTACGGCCAGAGGATCTTTTTCTTCTAAAACTGTCCCTCGGCCATCCATTATTCTAAAATGCCTTGTACTCCCTAAAAAAAAAATCCATGCTGCAGTGTAGTCTTCTTTTTCTTTCTTTCTTACTGGTCTCTATTTCAAACCTGAGACTCTGAAGTATTCAAGACAAAACCACTTGTGAGGGGAATACACTTTACAGGTCCCTTTTGATTCTAAAATTCCATGATTTATCAAAACTTCTACATGTGGATGACAGCAAATCTGTTATTTCTCCTCTTTCCATTGATTTGTTCATTTGAATAATTTTTATTTAACCCCTGTTCTGTGTAAGACAGCATTCTAAGTATTTCTCGTGTTTATCATTGCCTACAAACATACTTATTTAACATTCTGCTAATAGGTGAAATTTAGCAGACTGAGTTTTAGCTCACAGTCTTCTCGGTCCCCCACAACCCCTGCTGTCAAGTTTTCGTTCAGCACCCACTCGCCTGCTACTTCACGCCTTCCCGCTTTATCCTGGTGTCCTTGGATACCTTAATGCCAATGCATCTCTGCTTCTCCGTCAAGGTTCTTGCCTGTTACACTGTTTGTGGTGTTTGTACTGTTTGTTAGAGGAGAACATTCAGAAACTCCGAGATAAAACAGTGGGAAACAGAGCACTGAGATAAAAGCAATGGAATGAAAACCCAGTGAGACACAAAATAAAATAAAAATGGTTATCGCACGAAATGTGACCTGTTCTTTCTCTTGCCAAAGAAATAACAGTCTTGAACTGTCTAAGGACGGAGTTAAATCTGGGGCAAATATTCAGGCTTAACGTACACTTTGTTATTGTGTGTATAGAGGGGCGACTTCATTTTAAACAGAGACAGGCCACCAATGTGGTGTCTGTACTCTTTTTCTCTCATGATACCATTCGAGTGATTCCTTGCCTCTGTTTTTCTGGAAACTGCCCTGCTCCCCCTTTGGTTGAATGTATGACTCACAATTCATATCGTTTGGAATGAGTGGACACTTTGTAGACTGTGACCCTGTTCTCTAGTCAGAGCTTTTAAGGACAGGGAAGGTATCTGGCCTGGGAACTTTGGAACTAGGTCTGGGAGGAAGAGAACAGTTTCTCCTGCTTTCCTATAAAATTCGGGAGCAGTGGGCATCTCTTGGGACTGTGAGGGCAAAAATGACACAGACGAAGTATTAATAGGAAAGTTTTTGAGCCCCTGCAATGGGACAAGCACAGCTGGGAGTGCTTGAGAAGTATCGCACTTGGACTTCTCACATGCATTTCACAGACAAGGCTTGAGACACACACAGGTTCAACAACCTGCCCAAGGTGAGGCAGCAGTTACTGGATTTGGAATTATCAACCCACGGATTTGGGCTCCAGAGTTTGTGCACGTAACCACTGTGCCCCATAATCTCTCCTGCTCAGAAACCAGCTTTCTGGAGCTTGATCTCACCAGTTTCTGGCCTCCTTTTTCATCCAATCACTTTAATTGGAACTTTCTTCCTCCAACCTTGGTTTTCCCCGTATGGAATACAATTGTGCTCCCCCTCACAGACAGACACACTTCCTCCAGTTACTCAGGGAAAAAAAACCCATGTGGCCCCCAGGAATTTCAGGTTGAGGACAGCTCCCTGTGGAAGCGGGACCTAAACGAAGCCTTGGTAATGCAGCAAATGGAGAACTTTTATTAAGAAAAGCTTTTTCAGTGAAAAAGGTGCATAAATCATAAGTGCATATTTTAATGGATTATGGCAAAATGAATACAGCTGTGAAATCAGGTCAAGATATAAAATGTTACCAACACCCCAGCAGATGCTCCTCCTGTCCTCTGCCAAACACTAGCCCTCCCTCCTACCCCAACGTGAACCACTTCAAAACTCTGCATTAACGTTGCCTAGTTTTGAACTTCACGTAAATACAATCAGGCTTTATGTGCTCTTTTGTATCTGGCTTCTTTTAGCTTGTGAGATTCACCCATGTGGTTTGGTGTAGCTGTGTTTTGTCTACTTTTATGGATGTGTAGCATTCCTTTGTCTGACTATGCTACAATGTATCCATCACTTCTGTTGATGGACATTTGGGTTGTTTCCAGTTTGAGGCTACTATGAAGAGTGCTACTATAAACATTATTGTTCACGTCTTTTGGTGAACAAGTACATAATTTATGTTGGTTACATACCTGAGAATATAAAAGGAAAACTTTGAACCCAGACGGCAGGGATGATGAATGGGGCATATTTGATAGCGCGAACATAGGGAAAACAGTTTCTGACCAAGGAAGATATCTTTAGGCTATGGCTCCTAAGAGATACTTTTTGATGTTGTTCCATTTAACTTAGGGAAGCCTGTAAAAGCCCTCTTCTTAAAGAACAGGATCTTTTGCAGAAGATGTTCATGAGCAGAGAGCATTTTTTCAGAGTGGATTCATACTTAGGGGATGCTAAACATGCCATTATGTGGGTGTTTATCATAGTGAAAGGGAATCAAAATAAAGGAATAGAAGTGCACATGATGGAACGTGTACAGTAATAGCGCATCTCAGGCACAAAGCCTGGGAACTGCGCAAACCAGATTGATTACAGGGAAGCGAGTCATCCAAAGTGGACCGGTGTGAACCAGGATGGAGCCTCCCTTGGAGTGGAACACAGAAGCATAAAACCCAACAGCAGGATGAGAGAAAATGAAAAAACTCCAGGCAATTAACAGCACAGGCTGGACGCTAGGCATTCTGGCTAAGGCATTTACCAGGTTTCTCCCACCAGGAAGCAAGCTCCATGAGAGCAGGGACTTCTCTCTCCAGTCAACACTGTGCCCCGGGCATTTAGTCAGGGATTGGTGTAGAATATGAGCTTAATATTTATCTCGTGAAACATGAGTAGTACATTGGTTAAGGAAGATTGACTATACCAAAACCACAGCTTATTATTTATAGTACATATATTTATGCTTAAGTATTAGTAAGTACTCTGTAATTCACTTTGAGGGATAAAATGAATAATGATACTGATGATTGCTATTAATTATAATATGCAGGTTACCAACTCAACAAGCAGAAAACTTTTGAATCTGCTTCTATCAGAGTGGTGGTGTGAGCTTTTAAAGACAGATGACTTTGAACAGCTGACTTGTTTTGTCTTCTT
Source organism: Varecia variegata (assembly GCA_028533085.1). Lineage (NCBI taxonomy): Eukaryota > Metazoa > Chordata > Mammalia > Primates > Lemuridae > Varecia > Varecia variegata. The sequence goes on along the minus strand of CM052438.1, from coordinate 123,537,439 downwards.
TTGTGATTTTTAATTAACTAATTGTTCCTGAATAGCACTACATCTTCAACATCCCCTGATAAAAACCACTTCCACTAATAAGCAACAATCAGAACTTGCTCCTGCAAACCTAATGTTTAGTGGCAGAATCTTGAGTCATCAAAGAAAAGACAAGGCCCTAGATAATCAGATAGTAAAAAAAAATAAAAAAGACAAAAAAGAACTCCCCCCCCACACACACACACACACAACCACACTCTTTTTGCTCTTTTTGTTTTTCTTTTTTAAAATTTTGTTTCTTTCATTTTGGGGGGGGCAAGATATATTAATGAGAATAAATGGCTATTAGGAAGACATTGAAAATATTATAACTTTGTAACCTATGAAATTTCTTAATGTTCCTTTGACAAGATGATCTCTGCCAGATTTTTTTTTGAGACAGAGTCTCGCTCCATGGCCCTGGGTAGAGAGCAGCGGCATCATCAACAGCTCACAGCAACCTCAAATTCCTGGGCTCAAGCCATCCTCCTGCCTCAGCCTCCCAAGTAGCTGGGACTATAGGTGCACACCACCAAGCCGGGCTAATTTTTCCATTTTTAGTAGAGATGGGGTCTCGCTCTTGCTCAGGCTGATCCCAAACTCCTGAGCTCAAGCGATCCTCCTGCTTTGGCCTCCCAGAGTGCTAGGATTACAGGCATGAGCCACCGCGCCCAGCTTAGATGGTTTAATTTTACCCACTTTTGAATTTTATTTCAATGGAATATATTATGTACATTCTTTTGTGTCCTGCTTTGTTGCTCAGTATCTTTTGCTTGATTCATCCATGCTGTTGCATATAAATACAAAGTTTGTTATATTTTATTTTATTTGAAGTAAAATATTCAATTTTGTATCTATGTTACAATTTATTCAATTTTACTGTAGATGGACATCTAAGTAGTTTTCAGTTTGGACTAATAGAAGCATTTAGCTAACTTACATTTTATGTAATTACCAATATGTTTGGTTTTAAATTTATCATCTTATTTTGTGCTCCTATGTGTCCCACCTATCCTTTTTATTATTCTTACTTTTTTGTCTTGTTTGGATTATTATTATTTTTTGCATTTGTTTTTTTTCCTATAACTTTAACCCCTGTAGTACTTTTTGAATTATTTTTTATCATTCTATTTTTTTCTTCTACTAGCTTAGAATATATAATTACTATTCCTTTCCTTTAGTGGTTCTTTAAATATTATAACATTTACATTTAAGTTATCAAACTCCAAAATTAATCAATACTTTGCTCCATTTTCATAGATAATATTAGAACCTTAGAATATTTTAACCCAATTTTCTCACTCACCCAACTTACATGTTACTGTTGTCATGTATTTAATTCTTTATTTTTAATCTAATAGTGTATTTTTATGGTTTTAGCTATACCCATTTATCACTGTCTTTGCTTTTAATTTCTTCTTGCTTCTCAGACCTGGTATTATTATCTGGTATTGTTTCTCTTCTGCCTGAAGCATACTGTTTAGAATTTCCTTTAGTGAGAGCCTGGTTGTGTTAAACCTTGACAGATTTTCTTGTTAAAAATATTTGTTTTCCCCTCATTTTAGAAACGAAGTTAACTGGGTAGAGCATGAGTAAGCCCAACCAAGACCACATGGAGAGCCAACAAGCCATCCCACCCGAATCTAGCCCAACCTGCTGACCCATAGAATCGGGAGCAAATGACTGACTAATGTTTTAAGTTGCTTAGTTTTAAGGTGGCTTGTTAGGAAGCAAAAGCTAACTAATAAACCTTCTAGTGTCTGAAAGGGAAGTTCCTAATTATAATTTTAAAATATGTTCAATAAGTACCAGATGTTTACCATAAAAAATTTAAATATATCAAAAGAAAATTTTAAGAACACCTAAAATCCTACTACCCAGAAATAACCATGCTGATGTTTTGATATATCTGTCTGAGTTTGTGTACTTACTCTACAGTTGGCCTATGCCCCAACTATTCTCTATTGTCTTCCTTGATTAGAAGCTCAGTCTCTGAGGCAATGTATGATATCTCATTCAACCACTTACCTCATGTGTTTTACCTATTGGATTCTATATTCACCTTACTTCGCATTTCCTGTTCTAAATGTTTGCTTAGTTAGTAAATAGAATTATAGCCAGCTATCTGACACCCCCAATTCCTTATTCTTCAGGCTGTATCTTACCCTTTGGGTCCTCTTCCCTTTTGGTTTTCTCCCCTTGAAAGCTAAAAGTCAGAGTTGTTTTCATCCAGATCTCAATGGCATGAATATTTTGGCTGTTGGGAAGCCCACATACCATGGCTTACCCCGATACCTTCACCTTCTAGAGACAGCCCTGTTGTCTTTTTATGAATTCTCTGGGGTTTATATTATCCTTTGCACAAGTCAAGGAAGCTACATGGGTCTAGTGGGCACCTTCCCAAGATAAAGGAACCTGAGAAAGTAATTTTTTTTAACTTTGTTATTTACTTCATGCAATCTTTATTTAGACCATTACACACTCCAGGTAATTCTGTTAAAAGAAATCTGACTCTGACTTCCTACTTGTTCTTTGACCACTGACTGATGAATCAGAAGAGTGAGATTCAGCTTTTAAATGTTACTATTTTAGAACTGAGAAAATATTTCTTAAGCCTCCATCTGGGCATATTGTTGGGCAAAGCAATGCAATCACCATAAAACAGTCCCCTGACCTCTGGCTTTGAAATTGTGTGTAGGATGCCAGAGAATAAAGAACTCTTTTTCCTCTGCATTCATATATTCAACTTGAATCACACTATTATAGTCTATTATAAGTACATGATTTGGTTGATCTATTATTTTCTTATTCATTCAAGGTGCTTCATCTGTGCATGTTTTAGCTTCCTTGTGAGGCAAGTAGCTGCTTAGTAGAGACCAGTTCCAGACCATTGACTTAGCCCAGGTCTCTGTGAAAGATTGAAAGTGAGAGAAACTTGAAGGATGGTCACTGGTAGGAGACTATTGCAGTAGTCTAGGTCTGAAGGATCATAAAGACTTACGCCAGGCTTAGAGCAGTGGGAATAAAAAGAAAGGTAAACATTCATTATCTGATTGAAGGGCAATCATTTAGAAAAATGCTTGAAAGCTGGAAGCCAAGAGGAATTTCTTCAAGCATTGAAAGAGCTTCAGCCAAAGTTTTATCTCTAGAATCATAGTTCCTTAAAATAAGAAAAGTTTTGGAAATACCAACTTTAGGAAACAGATTGTTGTAGTGAGTCTTTTCAGAGATTTTAGCATGTTAATGTGCTTTCTCAGCCTGCAAGAGTGGGATAAACTAGGCCACATCACCTAAGTTCGTTTAACTATGGAATTCTTTTGGGAGGAACATCTCTTAGTATTAGTGTTCTCATACTAAATAAAACACATGTTGAGAAAAAAGAAAACAGTCAAGATGCTAAGGACTTGCTAATGAGGCGCTAGCCTAGATTCAGAAAAGAAGGGACTTTTCAGATGGTGTTTAAGTGTTTCCAGAGAAAGTACTTTTGATGTTATAGTAGATGCTGTGAGACAACACCCAGATGTCCCCTTCGAGATCAAGGAACTCCCCAGCTTTAAGTAGTGCTGCCAGCTAACAGCTTGCAGGCCTTCTACAGAGATTGCACTCAGTCGAAGATAGATGCTTTGCTCAAATTTATGGCTCCTCCTAAGAAGCAGCCCACATCTAGTCAATGTGTGAATACAAAGGCTCATATGTGCCTTGCTTTGATTCAGATCATCTCTGAAGGGCCATCCCCATTCAGAGGAATCCATTGGATGAAGGAAAGGCCAACTCCCCATTAGGAAAGAACCTGTAACACTACAACAAATATATGAGAGTAATCATTCCCCCAGTCCTTCCTCAAAGAGATCTACAGCCATTTAGTTAAGCTACCTTACACTGAAAGGACAATACCCAGACATTTCAAAGATTGTTGGACACTCAGTCTAAGTTGACATGTATACCCACATGATCAACAGAGGTCTCTGTTGCAACTCTAACATCACAGCCCCTTTATTAGATTGGGGTTATATGCAGTCCAGTATAAATGGAGTCCTTGTGTGTTCACTGGCTCCATGAACCGACCCAGTGGTCATTTTCCCAGTCCCTGAATATGTCACTGGAATCGACACCCTTGGTAATTGGCTGAACCTCCACATTAGCTCTTTTGCCTGTGAGGTAACAGCTGTTGTAATGAGGAAAACCAAATGGCAGCCTCCGAAACTTCCTTTCTCCTACCTAAGATTGTAAAATCAAAACAGTATCACTGGATAAGGAGAATGGCAGAGATAAGTGCTACCCTTAAAGACCTACAGGATACAGAGATGGTGGCCCCTATCCTATTCTCTTCATTTGATTCAGTAGTCTGGTCCCACTAAAGAAAAAAAACCAAACAGATCCTGTAGGATGAAAGCGGACTATTAGAAACCCAACCAAGTGGCAGCCCTAGTTTCAGCTGCGTGTTGGTTGTGGTATCTTTGCTAGAGCAGACTAACAGTTTTGGGTACATGGTATGTGAATATTCATTTGGTGAATGCTTTCTTTTCCATCCCTATCATGAAGAAGGACCACTTGAATTTCAAATTGGATAGATAACAGTATACAGTCTCTGACTTATGATTTTTCAACTTTACCATGGTGTGGAAGCCATATGCATTCAGTAGAAACCATACTTCAAGTACCATATGCAACTTTTCTGTTTTTCAATTTCAGTACAGTATTCAATAAATTACATGAGATATTAAACATCTTATTATAAAATAAACTTTGTGCTAGATGATTTTTCCCAACTTTAGGCTAACATAAATATTCTGAGCACATTTGAGGTAGGCTAGGCTAAGCTATGATGTTCAGCGGGTTAGGTGTATGAAATGCATTTTTGACATATGGTATTTCCAACTTACAATATTTTAAACTTGTGATGGGTTTACCAGGATGTAATCTCATCATAAGTCAAGGAGCAACTGTATATTTACAGTCTTGCCCCAGGGCAATGTTAAGTTTACCATTCTCTGTCATAATATGGTCTGAATGGACCAAGCCTATGTGGACATTCCCAGTAAATCATATTAGTTTACCATATTTATGACATCATGTTATTTGAGCCAAATGTGCAAGCAGTGATAAATCAGAAGAGTTGGAAGTCTTGGAAAGATACATGTTTATGAGAGAGTGGGAGATACACTCTTCAAAGATTCAAAGGATTCACATCAGTAAAGTTTTTAGGAGTTGAGTAGTCTGGGGTGAGCTGGGACATCCCCTACAAAGTAAATGACAAATTATTACAATTTGTACCTCCCACCATCAAGAAAGAAGCACAACACCTGGAAGACCTCCACAGACTCTCAAGGCAACACCTTCCACAATGAGAAATATTATTCTAACCTATTTACTAATTGACATGGAAGGCTACCAGCTTTAAGTGGGGACCAAAGTAGGAAAAGGTTTTGCAACAGTTCAGGCTGTGGAACAAGCAGCCCTACAACTTAAGCCATGCACAGCAGACCTTATGGTATTAATGTACCGTTGGTGTATAGAGGGTCAATGTGAAGTTTATTACAAGGTACAGAAGAAAAACTACAAAATAGAGGACTGGGGTTCTGGAGCATTTCATGCCATCCACAGCAGAGGACTACACAGTCTTTGAAAAAGAGCCGTGATAGAGCCTGACCATGGGATGTAAGTGATAATGTGACCAGAACTGCCTGTCATGAACTGGATTCTTTCAGACTCACCAAGTCATGAGGTCTGGCAGCCCCAAAATCAATTCTTCAAAAGATGAACATGGTACATCTGGGACCAGCTTAGCATGGCCAAAGGACACCAGTAAGCTGAATGATCAGGTCAATCAGACTCCCGTGTCATCCACCACTGTTGCACTGGTGCGTCTCCAGACACTAAGGGGCGTCTTTTATGACCTGCTGATGAAAGAGGAGATAGGATGAACTTGGTTGACTGATGAGCCAGCTCAATACATGGGTGAAGCCGTAATTGGACTGTTACTGCACTAGAGCATTAATCAAGAATGGCTGTAGAAAACAGTGGTGAAAAGAGATTCTACCAAAGCGCAGAATTCACAAAGTGTAGCTGGTCACGCACTTTATCTCATGTCCTGAGATTTAAAATATATATATATATATATATATATCTTGGACTTGGAAGGAGAAAGATTGGAAGGTCATGGCCCAGGAGAACTGGGAAAGAGGCAAGTATATGGACTTTAGGGGAGTGGGTGCAAAGTGTGAAGATGTTTGCATAACATGTTAATTTACACTAAAGAACATTCACCATGGAATACATGCTGAACTATTAAGTAGACGGCATGACTTGGCCAGCCCAGTACTGGAACACTGGATGCATGATGAGAAGAGCCACGCTTTCAACAACAGGGACTGTGCATGGGCCCCACAATATGGGGCCCCCTCTCCAAGGCTGATATAGCTATTGTTGCTGTGAAGTGCCTAACCTGCCAGCAACAGGGAACAGGACTCAGCCCCCAGCACAGTACCATTCCTGGAGGAGACCAACCAGCCATTTCATGGCAAAATGATTCCTTGGACCACTTTGACCCTGGAATTTCATTTTGACTAGAATTGATATGTGTATAGATTTGCCTTTCCTGCCTGCCTGGCTTCAGCAAATACCACTATCTGAGGGCATGGAGTAACTGATCTATTGACATGGAATCCCACTTAACATTGCAATTGACCAGGGCACCCACTTTACAGCAAAGGGGTCCATATCATGGGATCCATTGGTCCTACGTCATATTGCACCACCTGGAAGATGTTGGCCTGATGCAGTAACGGAACAGCTCTTTGAAGACACAGTTAAGGCACCCGAATAGAGGTGATGCTTTATGCATATGGAGTTTCATCGTTTAGGGTCCAGTATATACCCTAACCCAATGACCATTTTACAGTGCTACATCTCCAATATGCAGACTAGATGGGTCCAAGAACTAAGGAATGGTAATAGAAGTAGACCCACTTGGGTAATTCATTCTTCCATTTACACAACACAGAGGTCTGTGTGCCTGGAAGTTATGATTCCCAGATGAAAAATACTCCTACCAGGGGACAAGCAAGGGTCCCACTGAACTTTAAGCAATGGATGTTACCCAGTCTTTTCAGGCTCCTTTGCCAAGGCCACTAGGCAAGGTAAGGAGTCACCGACCTGACGAGGTAATTTACCCTTCCCACCAGGAGCAGGACTGCTCTTACACAGCCGTCATCACGGTGTGTCAGAATAGCTTTGTGCTTCAACGGCTAAGAGAGTGATGTGATAAGATTTCACAGACAAACTTGACTTTTTCTCCAAATGGAATGTAGGCTCTTTGGGAATAAACTCTAAGTCTTACACTTCATTTTCTCATCGATACATAATAATTATACACATTATGGGGTATATGTGATATTTTGATACATACATACAATGTGCACCAATTAAATCAGGGTATGTGAGGTATCCATCAACTCAAACAATGATCATTTCTTTCTGTTGGGAACATAGTGAAACAATATTGTGCTCCATAAGTATTAAAATTCTACATATGTAGAAAGGTGTCTGACAGTGTGATAATTAAATAAAGTTCAACTTGCTATTAAAGTCACATCTACTCAGATGTTCCTAATACATAATCATTAATGAAGAAGGCTTATTACAGTCCTGAAGTGACAGGAAACGTATGTGATGGGGATACTTACTCAGATAGGTCACTCGTCTAGCAAAAAGGGCTCAGCAGGTATCTGTTCATCTCCAGAGAACAGCTTAGTCTCGAGGCAGGGATCCTGCCTGATTATGCAACGGGGCTTTTAACCAAAGATGCCTAAAGTGGACATAGTCTCGAAAATGGCATTTCCCGGGGAAGAGCCTTCTATTTTTTACATGTTGAGTATGTGGCAAAATGACAATTAAGGGCATAAGAAATTATAATCATGTAATTATAATAAGGCCATTACTTACCACTAAGATCATTCTTCCTGTGATTGTTTTCTGTTATGAATATAATGATTTATATGATAGTAGAAGACATTTCCTTAGCTGCTCAAACATAGCTTGCAGAGGGGCCAGCATACATACCATGGGGGTTGAGGACCACACAGGAGTGTTGGGGAGAAGGGAAAGAGTTGCTACAGCTAACTGGATGTATGTTGGAGACCTGACTAGAGGATGCTGTAGCAGATACTCTAGAGAGAGTTTGAACTCAGATCCATAGAGACTGAACATCAGTGGTAGATCTGATGCTGAGTTGAGACGGGGGACTACGGGGTCATGTGCAAGAGTCAAGCAAGTTACAGAACTTAATGGAGAGAAAGAGCCAGAGTTAAGAAAATAGAAAGAAAGAAGCACATACGTGAAAAGGCCATCAGTCTCAGTTTCCATTCTGCTAGGAGAATGCAATCTATTCTAACCAATGCCTCAAAATCATGCATAAACACACATCAAACAGCCTTCACAAGGCATCTGCTTAGGTTCTGACCAATCACCATACAGAATAGATAATTATTTCCATGACCCCACTATGACTTTCATGGGACATAAGCACTTTTGCCTTCATGGGTCTCTTCTTCCATTAAAAAAAAAATTATAAATTATATTTTACAAGTGCATTCATATAAAACAAATATCCAGGCTAGATTCATTATTATATATTCATTATTATTATTATAGTCTGTTTTGTTCTGATTTCAAGATACATTCAAATTAAGACATTTTCATGGGCCCTGAAAGTGTCATGGGCCATATGTACATAGGAACACAGTACATGGACCTAAATGGACAAGTCAACTCGGGAAATTTCAAATACCTCTGAGGATTAGGCATAAAGGACTTTTGGAGGGCACTGGTTATCATTTCAACCCTCACCATTTCTTTTAAGAGCTCTTCAATTTTTATAAGGTAGGCCTTACATTCTTCATGTACATCATTTAAAAATGCTTGACTTGTTTGTCAGCTCATATTTCCTATTCCAAGTACATCTGTAATTTGGCTGTCGGTTTTTAAGTGGTCGTCATTCTCATCCTAGAAATTGATGCATTTTACTTTCCTATTTCCCTTAAGGAAGTGTGTGACTTTGAACTGATTCACCTTAAGGACATGATTAGCTTTCCAAAATGGGACTGTCTCCTCAGGGCATCAGCTGAGGGGAAGCACTCAGAGAAGAGATGGAGGATTCATCAGAGGAGGCTGCAAAGGACCCAGTGCAAAACTCACAGGGAAATGAAATATGTGTGGCCAATTTATTCCAGATCTGATAGATTTTGATAAAGTGACTTGGCCCCTTTTCCTGTCATGCCAGCTTCCTTGTGAATCCCATTCCTAGGCCTGAAGTGAAATCAGCAAAACCATTTAGCACAATTCATGGAATGGATAGATAATTATAGTAAATATTAATGGGACTATTTTTTGGTAATCCTATATATTAATAAAATAATTATAGTTTTTATTTGTTTGATAATACTTTTAATGTTGATTTTAAGTTACATTCAGTAGTTTAACTTCCCATTCTTAGTCCTTGACAGATCAAGTAGATTTGTCAAGCAGAGCTTCTTAATATTTTGAGGGTCACGGGTCCCTTTGTGAACTTGAAAAAACTGTGAACCTTCTCCCTATAAAAAGGCATACACAGCTCTCCTAAAGGTCATCCATGGATAATTCATTTGAAAAATTTTAATACAGAGAAGATAAACAATTTAATTAACGGAGTACTGTAATAAATATACACAGTATGTAGAATTCTGCACCTAAGAAAATGAGAATACTGCATTTTTCCTTTTCATGTTCTCATGGGAATACTTACAAAAATTAAGTATATAGTGAGCCACAAAGAAAATCTTAATAAATTTCAAAAGGAAAATAAACAGAAAATTTGCCAGCAGTGTACTTCATTCATCATATAATAGAGGTAGAAATTATTAACAGAAGTATAAACAAAAAAATCCAACTTCCTGAAAATGTTAAAATTCTCTCCTAAGTAATTTAGATCAAAGGGAAAAATCAAGCTGTAATTACAGACTACTTAGAAAATAATGATAATAACACTACATATCAAACATTTGCGATATGGAAAAAGTTATATTCATAGGTAAATTTGTGTATGTGAAATCTTTCACTGTTAAATAATAGTGAATGGAAATAGATGAATTAAATACTCAACCTAAGAAATTAGAAAAAAAAGAATAAAAAAGGGAAACATAAGAATAGAATTAATAAAAATTTTTAAAAGATTAATAAATTATAAAACACAAATTCATGGAATTAATATTTAAATTTACATAATTCATGTATATTCAATGAATATTAGTGAAATGCTTTAACTGTTATCATCCTATCTATGTTTCTGAATATTTCTCTTTTTCTTGTTTCTGTTAGTACTGAGTGGAATTATGGTTTAGATTTTGAAGCTAATAAAAATACTAATTAATATTTTTAAGCACTTTAGTAATATGCTATCTCACTTAATGATTATAACAACTCGGGATAGATATCGGCATTATCAATTATTCCTATTTTAAAAGTGAAGAAATTGGGATTGAGAGAAGCTAACAGGCCTGCTGTATAGAATATTTAAGTTTCATTTGTGATTATCTAGCCTTGGAGAATGAGGAAAGGTAAAACAAATGTCCGTCTGTGTCTGGCAACTCTTCTATTTCTAACATTATTTTGTACATTACCCCTGTAAAGAGGACTAGAATACAGACTATCCCATTTAGAATTCAGACTGTAAGTATGCCTGGGCTTAAAAACCTATTAAGCAGGTAACTCAAGTCAACCAGGGAAATAATATGCTTCATTAACCTTGTCTTCTTGAATAGATAAAAACTCTGAGTCTCTGAAAATTAGAGCTTTGCCCTTCTGGTTGGGAATGAGGAGAAATAAACCAATGAGAACTATGATGTTCTGAACTATGATGAACTATGATGTTCATAGCGGCCCAGGAGGCGGACCAGTGAGAGATTCCCCTGAATCTGGTAGACAGTACCTGTGAGGTGTGGTGGGAGGAGAGCCCCATAGAAGCTCAGCAGTCATTCCTCACATCCGTTTTGTTCAGGGGATACCCTGAGACACAGCCTTGCCTACTTGTGCAGCTCTTGTGGATGGCAAGGTGGGCTTCCACTAGTCTTGGAGAAATCATTACATCCATTTCCATTAATCTCAAAAACAAAAATGCTGATCCACAAGGATAGTGCACCCTAGAGACAGAGGTGCCATTTGACAATAAGTCCCATTTCTATTTATTCCTTTTGTTCATATAACCCAAATAACAAAACACTCTCCTTTCTCTTAAGGGTCTTTTCTACAGAGTGCTTACTTTGGTGACAGCAAATGGGTGGGTTAGGCAAAATTTTAAAAGGTTGTCTGAAAACGACTTGCACTAGACCAGAAGATATTCTGTCCACCCGCCAAAGATCATACTGTTCACAAAAAGATGTTCTGATTCTGAACCTGACACCCCTTCCACTCTTCTCCTACCCTACTACTTGAATAATTCTACCGCATATTCACAGCCAATCTTACTGTGGGTCTCTGAGTCCCTGGTTCCTGCTATTGCACTCAAATTGCTCATCACTGGTACCACATAAAGGATGTTAGAACGGCTTCCTGTCCCCAAAATGTCTCCTCCATTCACTTCCTAAAATGCCACAGCTAGAGTCATTTAGATGAGACAAATGGAATATAATTTTTGACTTTTGAAGCAACAGAAAATCTTATAATGGAAGAGAAAGATATGATAAAATATAGAAATAAATAACTAGATGACAGAAAAAAACAAAATTAGGATAAAAGAAAACAGAGAAAGAATGTGAAAACACATTTCATAAATATAATAGACACAAAGAATAAGATCTGCTCTCAGTCTGATGAAATAGTTAATATAGTAATCAAATTATCATCGTTTTAGAAAGTAACCTGCCCATGTGTACTAAGATCCATCATGTATTCATCATAACAACCAACATTGATTTAAATTCTGCACTCTCACAGCACAGAGAAGTCAAGGAACCTGCCCTAAATTGCACAGCCAGGAAGTGGGGCAGCTGGGATTTAATCCCAGGTGGTCTGGCTCCAGAGCTTGTGCTCAGCATCTTTCTGAAACTATGTACAAGGGATTCGCTCTGTCAGCAGGTGTGGAGAAAGGCAATGTCTGCAGTGAAAATCCCAGAGTGTGGGGTCTTGGGGGTAGGGAGGACGGGGCTGAATCCTTTAATCGATAAGAAAAGAGGAGAGGAGGGGAGGAGAGGGGAGGAGAGGGGAGGAGAGGAGAGAAGAGAAAAGGAGAGGATCTTTCTGAGCCTAAAGGAGAGTCCGTTTGATAGTCTTTGACCTAATAATGCTATTCCTAGGGATTTATTCCAAGAAAGCAATTCAAACCTAAAAATAAAAAGTCAAGTGCACAAAAATGTTTGCATCAGCATACCTGAAACAAACAAAAAAACTAGTCATAAACTAGACGCAAAAAGGACCTGGAAGTATTCATAGTAACTGCCACCATTGATTGAGCATATATCCTTACATACTCAGTACTGTTCCTTGTATACATCATACTCACAGCAGAGTAATCTCTTCCACATTATCAATGAGGAAATGAAGGCTTAGGAAGGTTAAGTTACCTGTTGAGGTTCATAGAGCAAGTAAATGACAGGAAGAATTGAAATTCAGGCTGGTTAATTCCAAGTACCCTGTTTTCAACCTTTACTTGTCTGTAGGAGCACTGAAGAGTGCCCGTATCTTTTCATACCTGGCCTTGGCTTTAACTAACTATAAATACTTCAAGCAGCAAATCTAGACAGGTGGGGCTTTGGGCAAAGCAGAATTGGAGTCAGGCCACGAAGGTCCCTGCCGCTCCCTGGAGGCAGAGTCATAGGCATTCCCTGTGTCCCAGCAGGGCCTCCCTACCCCATTTCTGAAACTATGCACAAGGGATTCACTCTGTCAGCAGGTGTGGAGAAAGGTAACGTCTGCAGTGAAAATCCCAGAGTGTGGGGTCTGGGGGGTAGGGAGGATGGGGCTGAATCCTTTAATCGATAAGAAAAGAGGAGGGGAGGGGAGGAGAGGGGAGGGGTGGGGAGGAGAGGATCTTTCTGAGCCTAAAGGAGAGCCCTGTCTTCCCAGTCTCTGTACCATTCTGAATGTATGGGGAGAACTGGACAAAGGGTTGCCAGATCTGGCAATTAAAAACACAGGAGGCCCAGCTAAATATGAATTTCAGATAAACAATGAATAATTCTTAATATAAGTATGTCCTGTACAACATTTTATCTGGCAATCCTAACTGGACAGTGTGTTTCTATTTTGTAAAAATAGACTTCCACTTCCGGAAGATTATTTGCTCACATATTGCCCTGCAGTATTTAGCTTCTCAGCCTCACCTCTTCACTCGAGGGGCAGGGTGATGTCTTATTCTTTACCTCGCCTCTGTGCCTAGCAAAGGGCCTGACACACACTAAGCGTTCACTAAATTCATTTCAGCCTTAAATGTATGTCGAAGTGAATGAATGATAGAGGAATTTACAATGTACAATTATAAAGTAGAATATTAATAAATAGATAATGTGTTATTTCAACATCTCTCTGAAAATTGACGTCAGACTTCCCAAATATCCATCTGCATTAGTCAGGATTCTTCAGAGAAAAAGAACCATAGGAGATTTTATATATATATTTATACCTATATATTTATATTTATATACATGTAGAGGGAGGAGAAAGGGAAGGGGGAGGGGGAGAGGAAGTGGTGGAGAGGGAGACAGGGAGAGAGAGAATCTATTATAAGAAATTGGCTGACATTACCATGGTGGCTGACAAGTGCCAAGATCCACAATCTAAAGTCCCAGAAGAGCCAACGGTAGAGTTCCAGTTTCGAGTTCGAAGACCTGGGACCTAGGAGAGCCAATGGTGTAGTTACAGTCCAAAGGCCAGCAGGCTTGAGGCCCAGGAACAGCTGATACTTCATTTTGAGTCTGAAGGCAGGAAAAAAACAACGTCTCAGCTCAAAGCCCGTCAAGCAGGAGGAATCCCCTCTTGTTCTGTGGCAGGTTGGCCTTTTTGTTCTTTTGTCATATCTTTTCAGACCTTCCACTGGAGCCTGACTGCAGCCCACCCACGTTAGGAGGGAAATTTGCTTTGCTTGGTCAAATGTTAATTTCATTCAAAAACACCCTCACAGACACACCCTGAATAATGTTTGACCAAATATCTGGGCACCCCATGGCCCGGTCAGGTTGACACATAAAATAAACCATCACACCATACTCAGCAGAATTAGCCATTCCCTGTGGGCTCATGTAACAGGACCCATATTTAAGGATAGGTATGAGGCATTGGTCTAAGCACTTTAAAGTTATTAGTACCACTATAAGTGTTGGCTATTTTTAGCCCTCTACTGTAAGACTCTTCTATTAATACTATTTTTGACCCTTACACCTGCCCCTGTGATGGTTACATGTCCATGTCACACCCTATTATAAGCTCCTTCAGAACAGAAACTTAGTGCCTAACATGCAATAACACCTCAACTAAGAATTATTTTTAAACAATTTTTGTTTGTCCTGTTTTCTGAGCATCACTTTTGTAGATAAGATGCATTTGGTTCAGGTATCCTCAATTAGGAGGTAGCAGTGTGTTCTCCTGAACATGAAGGATAGACATGCTTCCTGGGGACATACCATATATCCGAATGGCAGAGGAGAATTATGACCTGGTGTCATAATTCATAGGCTCAAACCCAAAAATGTCGTGTCAGAATCTCTGGAGGAGAAAATCTTCATTTTACAAAATCCCAAGTGACTCTCATATCCACTAAGATCTGAGATCCATAGCTTTAGAATTTTTAAAATGCTGTCATATGTTATCCCTTTTAATCCTTACATCCTTACAAATAGAGACATTGTATTCATTTCCTAAATATCACAAACGAAATAGCTTAAAACAATACAATTTATTCTCTTAGAATTCTGGAGGCTAGACATCTAAAATCAATTATGCAAGGCTAAAATCAAGGTAGGGCTGGTTCCTTCTGGAGGCTCCAGGGGAGAATCTATTCCTTGTTTCTTCCAACTTCTAAGACTTGTAGCTGCATCACTTCAGTTGCCGCTTCCTTCTTTATATTGTCTCTCTCTTATAAGGATCCTTGTGATTACACTAGGCACAAACATATAATCCAGGATGATGCTCAAATCTCAAGCTCCTGAGGCAATCACATCTGCAAAGTCCCTTTTGCCATATAAGGCAACATTTACAGGTTCCAGGGATAAGGATGTAAGTATTTTTCGGGGGCATCTATTCAGCCTACCACAGGCATTAACTGACTTGATGAGATCCATAGATAGTGAATGGCAAGAATGCAAACTAAAGACTTTTGTTTTCAAGTTGAAATTAACACATTAAACCATGTTGTCCATTGACACATTATTAAGGGTGGATTGGTTCCTCAAATTAGCCTCTGTCAGCTAATTCAATAGGGAATTTGAACTGATTGGATGCATGACAGGACAATTCAGAGCATAAAGAAAGGATATGCCCAGGTGGAATGCTACAGTGAGAACCTTGGGCTTCCACGAGGCACCTTGCACATCTGGAAGGATGCAGGGAATGGAGAACCACTGAAAACTTTAGCTAACCTGGGGCAGGACTCAGATGCAATGCTGAGATAAACCCTCCTCAGACTTTAAGTTGGAGCACTTAGAAATACCCAGGGCTACACAGGAGGGCTTATATTCTTGCTACTCAAACTGTAGACTCAGACCAGTAGCACCAACAGCACCTGGTTAGAATGCAGAACCTCAAGCCCCACCAACTGAATCAGAATCCCCATTTTAAAGAAATCCCCAGGTGGTCTGTATGCACGTAAAATTTTGAGAAGTGTTGTCCTTATCATAGCCTGTTGCCTTCATGTACCTGGGAGACTGGAGCTGTTTGTACTTTCCAGGCCCGGGCATCGTTCTTAAAGGGATGCTGTAGACTCTGAACAGGCTGACTGAGGCAAAGCACAGAGGAAAGCTCTGAGACAAAATGACCTGAAGGTTATCTGCTACAGAATTGGGAGAGATACTGGGTGCATTAAAAGAAACAATTCCAAGCCAGAGAGGACAAGAGTCAAGGACATCCTTTGAACATAACTTCCATTCAATTTAAGAAATCTGGAAAACATCCAAGTATTATCTCAGGGCTATAGTCAAGCGATGCTAAAGCCACTGCTGGGTCAGAATAAAGTGAAAAGAAATGTAAATGTCACTTGAATAAAATATAAGAATGTATGTCATCCAAAGGTTAGTATATTAATAGAGAAGAGTTAAAATATGAGAAGTCCTTATGATGCTTTCTTTAAATATTTTTTGAAAAATCAGGTACTAAAGCCAAGGCAGAAAAATTTGTATTATGAATTGTGTTCTGATTTGGTTAAGCCAGACTTGGATACATTTATTCATTCAATCAGGTAAACATTTATTGAATCCTCCTATATGCCAGGTAGAGTGGCTATAAAGATAAACAAGGCAGTACTTGCTCTCAAGAAATTCATAGAAGAAACACATTTTATTAAAAAAAAGGTGCAACATAGGATAATAAGGCACAATCTAAGACAGAGGAAAAGAGGAAGAAGCAACCTCTTCCTATTGGTGAGTAGAGTCAATTGAAAATTTAGAAAATACAAAAAGCAGGGAGAAGAAAATAAAAAGCATATTTAGTCCCACCACAGGCTTTCACGGTTAAAATTTTGCCATATGCCCTTTGAGACTTTTTCCCATGTACATGTATCTATCTTGTCTTTATTTCTTGGTTTATAACTTGAACCAACTGGAATTATTCATTTTGTAGATTAAAAATGATTAACGGGCCAGGTGCGGTGGCTCACACCTGTAATCCTAGCACTCTGGGAGGCCGAGGCAGGAGGATTGCTCAAGGTCAGGAGTTCGAGACCACCCTGAGCAAGAGCAAGACCCCGTCTCTACTAAATATAGAAAGACATGATTTGGACAGCTAAAAATATATATAGAAAAAAATTAGCCGGGCATGGTGGCGCATGCCTGTAGTCCCCGCTACTCGGGAGGCTGAGACAGAAAGATTGCTTGAGCCCAGGAGTTTGAGGTTGCTGCGAGCTAGGCTGACGCCACGACACTCTAGCCCAGGCAACAGAGCAAGACTCTGTCTCAAAAAAAAAAAAAAAAAAAAAAGATCAACGGCAACTTCAGGTGGTTCAACCTAACACTTCCAAAAATGTCTGGGGATAACTTATAATAAAATACATAACACAGGTAATTTTTAAAAAATGAGAACAAAAGTACTTGAAAACAGCAGCTATATAAATGATACCAGGCATCTGAGATGCATTAGTTATTGCCTTTGCACTTTATATTGTGACTGCGAGTTTCCTGGCAGCTAAGAGAATGCAGAAAATCTATTCAGTTATTAAAATCCTCTTTATAATGAAAGGAAGCATATGTTGTTTACCTGGAGAAATGAATTTTTCCACCCAGTGAAACAAAAGGGATTTATTATTTTAAATGATGCTCCTTAAATGACTCTCCATTAGTGCAAAATCTATAACACTAAATCTTTACCCAATGATGACCTAATTTAATGCTGAGAGAGGATTTCAAGAAGCTAAAGGTTTAGAAAACTAACAAGTCTCTCAGACTCACTCTCAGATCCTGCTTCAAGTAAGCCTTTAGGAGGTGTCCATTCACAGTCAAATGATCTCCTAAATTCTCTTGAAGTGTTGATAATCTTTGTCATTAATTAAAGAGCACTCCATGTGGTGTTGGTGCCAGGAATGCCACAGGAGCTAACTTTCTGCTACGGCAATGGACTTAGCAACCTGATCCTCACCTGAGCAAAAACTCACTTCTGTGCTAGGTTTGCTCGGGGAGCCAGGGCCAGAGATGTGCTCAGGTGACTTCTTTGGGGAAAGTCACACCATTAGTCCTGATGACAGCTGCAATGTTGACTATCTTTCTGGGACTTTTAGTGCATCCTGGCATTCCTGTGACCTCGTCTTAGCCCTGGTGACACAGTGGTTATCTCACCCTTCCTGGTTCCTGTTAACATTCATTCTCCTAAACTTTTTCTCTCTCTCTTTGTTTCTTTATATTTGTGCCTCTGTGGTGGTGTGGTCTGGTGATGAGACACAGGAGTTTAAAGTTGGATAATTATTGCCCACTTTCTGAATCCTGTCAGGATATCTCTGTGACTATGTGTGTGTTACTATGAAAATGCATTTAATAATATTTTAACCAACCTCCTAGGACTATTGTGAAGATCAAATAAAACAATCAAGGGAAGGTCTTAGCATAGTGTTTGACTAACAGTAAGTGCTCATTAAATATTTAGCTGTCATTACTATGTCCAGCCACTGTTTACCTCTGGCCCCAATTTCTTGTTCAATCAATTTCAGCCAGGTAATAGGGTGACACGACACAAATCCTGGTAGTTTCGGAAGCAAAGAACCATCTTTTCTCCTACAGGGAGGATGAACATGGTATGTGCTTGGTGTTTTACACATTGTTCAGGAAGATTCCATTTCTGTGTGAAGGTGGGCTATAGACAGGCTTGCAGATAGCAGCAATTCTGTAAAGAGAGGTATGAGTTTGCTCATTTACCAGAACAAGCATTCAACAAGAGACAAGCATATAGCATCATGAGGCCTGGGAGACATGGTTTGGGCTTTAAATCATTAGAGACATTATTATAAACTGTCTTCTTTGACAATAAAAGGAAAGAACCAGCAAAATAGCAGCCTGACTGCTCAGAATTTATCTACCATTGTTTCCCAGTCATTTCTGAGACATGAATATTGGTACCACAGCTAGATTGACAGCTTGAGGACAGAAAACCATGTTTTTATTTCTTTTTTATTATCCCAGATTCTTAGGTTAATGACAGATTCTCAAATAGTACTTGCAACTTGTCTTATTGAAGGCAATTAAATATTTGCTCAGTAGCAAATGGAACTACCTGCATTTTTTTGGCAAGTTTCATGGTATAACTGCAAAAGAAATTCTCCTGGAGCCCTTTGAAAATGCTGTGTTCTCATAGCCCTACACACCTTTCCACCACGTCTATCACAATGGCTTAGCAGCTCTCTACGATTGCTTAAAGAAGGCCAGGTCACCTCCTTGGTGGCTTCTGCAGTGAAAAACTTTTTAAAAGTCAAAAGAAGATTACAAAACACAAAGCAATACAATATAACTTCGATACATATAATTAAAAGATTTATACAAATATTAATGAAGGAAAATAACGGTTGATAGTCAATTCACAGTATGTCTATAGCCCACATTTTTCTCAAAATTATAAAAGGAAAAATATGATAATATAAATATATTAATTTACTACAGATGGTATGGTCTGGCTATGAGATAACACACACATTTAAGTTGTATGATCATTGACAACGTCTTTGAATCCTGTCAGGATGTCTCTGCAACTATATATACGTGATTATTTGTAAATAATGTCTTAAGGTCCAGACCAAATGGCTCTCCTCCTCCAGCCCCCACCACCAGCCACGCATAATAATTTTATCAGCTGTTTTGTGAGTAATGTCTACTTATAATTGCTCAGAATTTGAAGATCCCTTAGAAGTTTTCTTTCCCAGCCTCATTTTCCTACTCGGCTTTCTTCTCCACTCTCCTCTCTCCTACACTCTGCCAACAACTGCTTTTAGCATTCAATGAAAAGGAGACAACATTTTTGATAATCAGCAAAATGATCTAAACTCCCTAAGCTTACTAAATTTATAGTGTGACCCCTCCTAGCATTTGAAAACTGCACGATGCAGAGGGATTATAGTTTGTCCTTCATGCTCCTATTATAAATCTTAATCCACTTTATCTTCTATGCCAGACACTTTAGAGTCCCTTTCCTTCTACTCCTCCTGCATTATCAGTCAAACATCAAACCCTGTCTCTTCTTTTTTTAAAATATCAATTTTTATCTTTTGGGTAAGGGACCCCTATAGAATAAAAATTATTGGGTGATAGGAACTTTGCATTATTACTATTGTTTTGTTATCTCCAGAAGGTTAAATAACTTTCCAAGGCTTCAAAGCTAGTGAATGATGGTGTTTGAGCCTGGATTTTCTAACTCCAAGGTTAATGATTAGATTAGGGTTCTCCAGAAAGCCAATAGAATATATATAAATACATAGAAAGAGATTTATTATGAAGGATTGGCTGACATGATTATAAAGGCTAAGAAGGCCCACTATCTGCCACCTGCAAGCTGGAGGCCCAGGAACACCAGTGCTGTGGTTCCAGTCCCAACCTGAAGGCCTAAGAACCAGAAGAGCCAGTGGTGTAAGCCCCAATTTTGGTCCAAAGGCCCAAGAGCTGATGGGCCAATGATGTAAGAATCAAAGGGCTGAGAACCAGGAGCACCAACGTCCAAGAGCAAGAGAAATGGTTCCCTCAAGCAGAGAGTGAATTGCTCCTTCCTCTGCCTTTTTGTTGTGTACAGGTCCTCGATGGATTGGGTGATATCCACCCACACTGCTGAGGGTGGCTCTTCTTTACTCAGCCTACCAATACAAATGCTACTCTACTCCAAAAACACCCTCACTGACACACCCAGAAATAATGTTTTACCAGCTCTCTGGGCATCCATTAGCCCTGTCAAGTTGACACATAAAATTAACTATCCCAGTGATCTTTAAACACCAGGATATAGTGCTCCTACGGAGAGGTTGGTAACACCTGTAAAAACTTGCTGTCTATAGAAAAATACACAGATAAACTGTACGGGAAGTCTAAATTTGAGGTTTTAAAAGTCCTGAAGTTTATTCTTATACCCCCTGAAGGGATCCATGGATCACAGATTAAGAAATTTTACTTTAAACTATTTTTTGGTTTACCTTTTTCCTCTTTTTCCATTGCCATCACCCATGCCCAAGTCTCTAACATCTTTTTTCAGCTCATATCTCTCCTGTTCAGTGTATCCTGCTGCCAGCTTAATCATCCTAAACACTGCATTCGTCATATCATGCTTCTGTTGAAAATATCCACAGCAATGGTGTGAATGAGTCTGCGCATTTTTATCATTTACTTAATTTATAATTTTTTAGATGCTGTTTTATCTACTATACAGCAAAATCCATGGGAGGCAGGAATAATGCCTTTTTTTATTTCCTGTTATATGGCAAGTCCTAAGCACACAATAAATATTTGTTGTTTGAATGGGTTTGGGGGCACTCTCCTACATGAATAATGGGAATATAAATTATAGGGAAATTTTCCAACGCCTTTATATACACAGAAAAACTGCTGGAGAAACACAAATATGTGAAGAGTGAATATCTCTGAGAAGTGGGATTATGGAAGACTTTTATTTTATGAGTCATTAAAAAAAAAGAGTGCTCCAATGTTTTACATTAACCTACTTAAACATATCTTTTTCATCCTCTCTTCCTGCCTTCCTCCCTCCCTCCAGTTTGTCTTTTAAAAGATATTTAAGAGTCTGGACCCATTTTACTAGATCTCCCCCTGGTCTCTAAATAGAAAGCTCTTCTCCAATTAATTTATCCATGCATCCATATAAGTGATATTTATTGAGAGCTCATGGTTTGCCAGGCACCATCAAGTGAGGAAAACAGACACAGGAACAATTCATTGCACTGCAATGTGGTTAAGTGCTGCGTCAGAGACACGTACAAAGGGCTGGGGGAGGGCAAAGAAGGAAGTGATTGACTTTGTCCAGGTGCCAGAGGTGAACTGGACCTTGAAGAAGGATTTGGCCAGGCAGAAAAGTGGAGGGAAAATATTCCAGGGCGAGTGAGCAGCCCATGAATAACTTCATGAGGCCTATGCTGGAAACAGCATGGGTCTGCGTGCCTGGACCATAGGAGTCCCCGGGCAGGAATGATGGCTCAGACCTGAACATCTCAAGTCCTGCTGTCTGCAATAAGTCTTTCTGGAGGCACTCGGCATCCTGGGGCCTCTCCTTTCTTGTATTAATAGTACTATTGCCCGATTATTTGGCATTTGATTCAGAACTTCTCTCACTATTGTCTTATATTTTCCCATTTGGTCTGCACCCTTCTTAAGAGCAAGACTGTGCCTTGTGTTTGTTTCTCTGCTATCCCCTTCAGTGACTGATTATACATTCTTTGGTGCATAGTAAGTGCTTAAAACTAATTGCTGCCTGGTAGACAGGTGACCCTTTAGCCTCCATGTGTTCAGACACAAGACTGTCTGAGTAACTACACAAAAATATGGTTAATCATAAAGTTGACTAACCAGAGCATTTTGATATACCACTGAGATGAGGACTGGTGTCCAATCATCCCAAACCGTCTTTCGAATCCTCTCTCACAGTAAAAAGGGCAGACAGACCACTGGTGCAGAACCAGAGTTTCTATAAATAAGTCCTGCTGCGGCCCCCTCAGAACTTTCGATGCCGACTGCAGAGCTCACAGTGTTTACTAAACTCCCAAGATCACTAAGGTCTGAAGTAATCTCTCATGCCTCATTAATCTCCAATGTTTGAAGTAATCGCTAATGTGTAATAAATCTCCAGTCTCTGAAGGCTTAAGCCACACAGATGTGTTGTTTCGGATGAATAATGACAGACACGAGTTTGCCGTTCAGTCATCCAACCCACACTCAGGGAATGCCTACCTGTTCAGAGCACTGAACTAGGCTCCTTCTCTGTGACCTGCACATCTATGTCCTCACTGCTCTGTGTCATAATGAAAAGTGGGCAACATATACAATGGAAGTGCAATGAATGCAAATTAAAGGATTATTTTAGTGTTCAAATAGATTAGGGTAATTTTTTCCCATTGGTTTAAGGTAAAGACAGAGATTCATTCATTCGTTTATTCAATAAATGTTTTAGAGAACTTACAATGTGGCAGCCACTGTACTAGAAGCCAAAGATATGATGATGAACAAAAGAAACGTGGTTTCTAACTGCATGGCACACACTATGCACATAGAAGGCAGAGTCATCTAGAGCTTTACATTTTACCATTATTTATTGAATATTCGTTTTATGGCAGGCATTAATACAGCCAAGATAAGTTGAGTGAACTATGTATGTGTTCATTACTTGAAGGTGTGTCTTTTATTTGGGCAATAATGACAAGTGTTAGAACACGGGATTTGGAGTTAAAAAACTTGAGTTTTACTCTGTCCTGCACTAGGTACGTAACCAGAGAAAGTCATTTCCTTTTTGTGTGTTTCTTTGCATATCTAAAAAACGGGAGAGTGGGAAATACCTACTTCCTGGAGTTTTGTGGGGAGCACATAAGACAACTGTCTGAGCCTTCATGCATGCTTTTCTTACTCCCTGAATTGTCATTCCCATCTCTCCATCCCCTCTGCCTGATAAACTCCTACTTATCTTTGAAACCCCAGCTTAAATAAGTATCACTTCATCTAAGAATTCTTCTCCTTCTGTCCGTGATGGTGTGAGCTCTCTCTCCTCTGGCCGCCATTATGCCTTTGCAGGCTTTTATGTTGTGCTCACCATGTGCTGTTGTCCTACGGAAGGGCAGAGCCTGTGTCTTATTCACATGTTCTGTACATGGCACAGTGCCTAGCCCATAATCAGTGCTTAAAAATCTCTGCTGAATACATGAATAAAAAATAAACTCCAAAGTATTATAACAAAAGTAAGATATTATCATCATTATGCTTCTTGTCTTAACTCAGGCTACTATAAAAACCAGGTGGCTTACCAACAACAGACATTTATTTCTCCTAGTTCTGAAGGCTGGAAGATCAGAGTACCAGCATGGTCACGTTCTGGTGAGGATCCCCTTCCTGGTTGCAGACTGCCAAATTCTGTTGTATCCTCGCTTGGCGGAAAAACAGCAAGCTTGCTCTCTCACCTCTTAGCATAAGGACACGAATCCCATTCATGACCTAATTACCTCCCAGGGGGCCCACTTTGGGATTAGAGTTTCAACATATCCATTTTGGGGGGGACACAAACATCCAGTCCATTGCACTTCCCATTCAAGTGGGACTCAATTCACCATTACAAAATATAAAATTTATTTTGGCCAAATTCTGATAGGTAAGTGTAGTGGTCATTATGTTGCTGACTAACACATGGGTTCTCCTCTCCTTCTGGGCGTATAGGAAACTTGCACTTCCCGCCCTCTTAAAGTAGGAGTGCACATGTGACTTGCTTTAGCCAGTGGAATATGTGGCATGGGTGATTTCCACGTGGAAGCATTTCACTGCCAGCGCCTGACTCTCCAGCTCTCTCTCCCCCACCCCGGTGACCGTGGGAGTCCACGTGGATATAGAGCTGCCATGAGATTGAAGCATCCCAGAATGGCAGCCTCGTACCACACAGAGTGCCGCTGCTCTCAGGGGCACCTAGACCCACAAGCGACTTGGCACGACTGAGAAATAAACATGCATTCTATTAATCTCCTGAGATTTTGCCATTTTTTATAACCATTGTGCAATCTAATTTATCCTGACTGATAAACTCACCAACTCAACTTCCAGAAAAAGAAAATATGGCAATTTTCTGGGAATATAAATATGGTAATGATCAAAAACAAAAGCATGAAGAAAAAAATTATCTTGGAAGTATACATCTGAGAGTCGAAGCATAACACAAAGAATCTAGTTTACAGAAGTGTTAAACCTCTTTTGACTTGAGTTTCCTTCCCAAATCTAGAGAAATTTCTCTTGTAGTCAGTGCTGAAACAGGTACCAAATCCCATACTTACATCAGAAAGAGATTTTATGAAACAAAAATGTCTCACTCTGTCACCCTGTGTAGAGTGCAATAGCATCATTGTAGCTAACTGCAACCTCAAACTCCTGGGCTCAAATGATTCTCTTGCCTCAGCCTCCAGAGTAGCTGGGACTACAGGTGAGCACCACCACGCCTGGCCAACTTTTCTATTTTTAGTAGAGATGGGGTCTCAGTGGTCTCAAACCGCTGGGCTTAAGAATGCTCCCTGCTTGGCCTCCCAGAGGGCTAAGATTACAGATGTGATTCACTGTGCCTGGCCTAAAACAAAGGTTGTTTTTGAAACAAGGCATTTGGCATAACTTGTTTTAAAGAAATGTGCTTAGGATCTTCCACCAACATGATCACAACTAACACACTCTGTTCATTGTGCCGCTTCCCTAAATGTGAACAGGAACAAGGGAAGTCTCATGATAATGCACGTCAACAAGTGTAAGAGAGGAAACATTCTTTTATGGATTTAGTTATATTTTCACTCTTT
This sequence comes from Varecia variegata, assembly GCA_028533085.1. Classification (NCBI taxonomy): domain Eukaryota; kingdom Metazoa; phylum Chordata; class Mammalia; order Primates; family Lemuridae; genus Varecia; species Varecia variegata. Next base: position 123,512,247 of record CM052438.1, on the reverse strand, counting down.
TGTTTTATTGTGAGATACACACAGACAAAGTACATGAAAGGTATATTTACAGTTTAACAAAATAATTATAAAGTGAAACTGATAATAGTCATACTCAGGTCAAGAAATAGAGCATTGCCAAGACTCTAGAACAGCCCTGCCCCACCCCCCATGTATTTCTTTCCTTGGAAGTAACCACTGGCCTGGCTTTGGGGACAATCATTCTCTTACTTTTCCTCATAGTTTTACCATTGTGACTATTTTTAAAAGTTGTTATATTGTATTTACTATGGCATAATTCATGTACAATAAAACATACCCATTTACAATTGGTTTACTGAGTTTTACAAATGTACATGTCTGTGGTACCCCCACCTCAATCAAGATATAGAATTTCAGTCACTCCAAAAAGTGTCCTCATGTACCTTTATAGTGACTCTCCCAAGTCCCAGCCCCAGGCTAACACTAATCCGATTTTTATCACTATGGGTTAGTTTGGCCTGCTGTAGACTTTATGTAAATGGAACCACACTGCACATACATTCTTGTGTCTGGCTCCTTCACTTGGCATAATCTGTGTGTGATTTTGAACCGTCCGTAAACAGAATTATAATGTATGAATCCTTTGTGTCTTGCTTTTTTGTTCAACATTATGCTTGTAAAAATCATCCATACATTTGCATGTACCTATAATTCATTTAGTTTTATTGCTATATATAAATTACTATATAAATGCAATATAATTTATTTATCCATTCTGTTATTAATAGTAGGATCATTGTATAGTTCCACAACTGTCATGTTTTGATTCTGTAGGTTGATTTTATATCCAGCTAGCTTACTAATTCTTCTTATTTACAACAAGTCATCTGTAGATCCTTTTGTATTTTCAGTGCATATATTCATATCATCCACGAATAGTGACAGTTTTCATTCCTGACAATCCCTACTATCTTTTATTTCTTTTTCTTGTTTGTTTAAATGCTCTCTCAAGGCCCTCCAGTACAAAGTTAGGTCGAAGCATTGACTGTGGCATCTTTATATTGCACCTGACCTCAAAGGAAAAGTTTTGTAATATGTCATTATTGGGTGTGATGTTTACTAGAGGTTTTTATGGTTATTCTTTACAAGAGTTCTTTTTTAATCTAGGAAGTGCTAGGAGAAAAAATCATGGATGATGTAAGCTTGCTAAGAGTTTCAATGTGATCAGAAAATGAATTTTACCATATGCTTTTTCTGCATGTATTGAGATGATCAGGTGAATTTCTCCTTTAAGCTGTTAACAAAGTGAACGAGCTATCTTAATTGATACTCTATTATTAAACCAATCTTCTATTCCAGGTATAAACCAACTTGGTAACAATATCTTATCCATTGTTTATTTTTTGTTTACATCCAATTTCATCAGTGAAATTGACCTGTAATTTTCTTTTCTCCATATTCTCCTTGTCATATTTTAGCCTCAAGATTTTGTTAATCTCATAAAATTTAGAGTATATTTTCTTTTAATATTTTAAACTGTGTAAGATCACACTTATTTTTTTCCTTAAATGTTTGGTAGAACTTACCAGTGAAGTTATCTGGCCAAATAATTTCCTTTGTGGAAAACTTGATCACACATCTAAATTTAGGTTTTACTTCTATTTCTTTTTTGAGTAAATTTGGTAACATTTTTTCCTAGGGATTGCTCATGTTTTCTAAATATTTTAATTTATTGGTATAAAGTTTTTCATAAAAATCTCTATATTAACATTTAATATCTGCAGCATTCTACAGTGTTCTATATACTGTGATTAGGTCATGTGACGGTCCCTTTTGTGTGTCAACTTGATTGGGCAAAGGGATACCCAGAGGGTAAAACATAATTTCCGGGTGTGTCTGTGATGCTGTTTCTGGAGGGATTAACATTTGAATCAGCAGACTGAGTAAAGAAGACCAGCCTTTACTCATGTAGGCAGACATCATCCAATCCCTGTGTAAGAAGCAAGGATTACCCAGAATCCTTTCTGGGGATGAACAGTGGCAGCAATATGGCTACACCCAGGTTCCCAGGGCCATGAGTTAGTTAGTGCTCCATCAGCAGGCACCGTTAGTGATGTCAGCAGTGCAACCTGCAGCAGTGCACTGCTCAGTGCACTGGCAGTGGCAGTGGTGTCTTTGTCATATCAAAGATTTGGGGCCACATTCTTGGTAGCTTGGCCCTAAGTGTCCAGCCCTCTTGGTGATTCTGTGAGTCACATACAACTCTCATCATAATTTTTTTCTTACTTAAGTCAACTAGAATTAGTTTATGTTGCTTGCAGCTAAGATCCCTAACTGTAAGAGTAGTTGATTGTTTGTTTTAATGCTCTTTTTGTTTTCCCAGTGAGCATTTCCTTTCAGTGGTCTTTCCTGACCATCTAAAATGTGTCAGCATTAACATATTAACTGCCATGTGAGTTGTATTTAACTCACACTAGTTTTAAGCCCAGGGCCTGCAGTTGGTTCATGAAAATCTTACTTGTTGGTGTTCTTATCGTTACGATTAATATTGCCAATTTAACTGCACATAACTCACACACAGAAAACAATAAAAATAACAAATTTTTTATTAAATTAGAAAAAAGTCACTTAGTTTTCAAAGTTTTTATTCTGTTTTTGTTCAAACACCGTGGTCCCAAGGAAAATTATTTTTATAGTGTGGCAATCAATGTGTTAAGCAGTTCCCCAATTTTTGAAAAAAAATTATTGGTTTATGAAATTTAAAAAAATTTAGGAACCATTGTTGTGTACTATAATGCTAAGTTGTGCATTCAAAACTCTATCTAATGAAAACTAAACTGACCTCAATAGGATTGATTTTCTCTTGGACTAGCATAGTGACTACACATAATGCTGGATAACCACGTAGTCTGTATATTTAGTTGTTAACATGGCCAAAGTAACCAAACTGATTCTCGCAAAAAGTCCGTATTCTTAGCAAAGGAAATGGATTGACTATGTGTCAAACGCTTTCTCAACAGTTGTGAAATGCTTGATGCAGTTAATATAGATCAGCTCCTCTTTTTAAGAGATTAAAACAGCATGTAATTAATTAACCAATTAATGTATTGATTCATTATATTTAGTTACTGAGTATATCTATAGGTTTCCAACAAGGGAGGTGCCCAGCATGCACAAAGCACACAAAGCTTACGATCTATTTGGGGAGACAACCACGATTATAAACTATTCTTCCCATCTCCCCTGCAACCACCTTTGTGGCCAACCACTGTGACCTCTCGTCTGAACTTTTGTAATTACTCCTTAGCTAGTTTCTTTTCTTCCACTCCTGCTCTTCTATAATCCATTTTCCACTGAAGAACTAGGACATCCTTTTAAATCATTAATTGGGTGATATTATTGCTCTGCTATAAACCTTTCAAAAATTTCCCAGTATTCTCAGCTTTAAAACTAAAGTTCTTAACACAGCCTGGAAGGCCTCTCATGATCTGCCCATATTTCTGATCTCATCTCATTCCTGCCACTTACCCTCTGCCACCATGCCCCAACATACTGTCCTTCTTCCAATTCCTAAAATGCATTGATCTTTCCCAACTCAAGGTCTTTAAATACATAATTCCTTCTGCCTAGAATGTTTTTCCTCCTGCAGCTCACCACTTATATTTTCTGTTTTAAATGTTACCTCCTCAGGGAAACCTTCTCTAACCACCCAACTTAAGATAGACTCTCAAAGTATCTGGTAGTTTTCCTTCACTGCAATCGGAACTATATATTTACATATTTGCTTGCTTGTTCCATGTCTGCCTCCTCCACACAAGTCTGCAAGCTTCAGCAAGGCAGGGACCACCTAACGCTCAGCAAAGCACCTTGAATGGCTCCTTAAATATTTATCGAATGAATGAATAAATGACTTAATGAGCAAACAAAGCCAAGCCTTATATAATCCTATGTAAACAAATGGTATTCTGGGGAGGACGTGCTATGAAATCACAGAAAAGAGGGTGCTGAGGGGAGCCTGGTAGAAAGCCTAAGGAAAGGCTCCTGGAGGTGGTGGCACCTCAGCTGGACCCCAGAGGATGGGCAAGATGTGAATGAGCTCTGATGAGACCTGTGGAGAGAAGCAGCATTGCTCAAGGAAAGGATGGGGCTGGTGGAAAGGTGGCCACTTAGCAGGAGACAGTGAGGGGGTCACACCTGGATATCAGTGAATAGTCAGCTTCCAAGTATACAGTGAGGCCATGAAGTGGACAATTTCTTATTAATCTTATCCCTTGAGTAAACATATTCATGCAGTAGAACTACCCAGGATGTAGATTGCCAGGTGTGTGGTGTAGGCACTGTGGCAGATACTGCAACCCCTTGCAAGGGTGTGCTTGCTGCATACTTGTGCCCAGAAAGCTAAGACTACATCCCCAGGCTCCCTTTCGCTCAATTTCTGCACCTGATCTAGATTCTCTCAAGCAGATAAACCCTGTGCCAGATTTGGGAGGAAGTGAACATCACGCAAGAGGCCACACCGCTACCGCTACTTTTTGCAAACACAATAGTCAAGACACTTGTTTTTCTGATGCAGCTCTAGCCGCAGTGTCAGGGTCTAGTCATTAGCTTCCTGGTTGTTGAAAGGCATGCTACAGAGCATTCCTGTTGCCCATGCAGATCATGGCCAAAGTAAAGTGGTTCCAGGATGAAAACTCCTGAGCAGTCCATGATTTTGGGGTCTCCTTTAATAACATGTTTAAAACTCACTTTAGAATGTAAACACAGTGTCAGTTCAATCATTTAAAATGCTCAGACTTAGATAATAATTAAAACTCCGAAGTTGATTAAACTTAAAATCTTCCCTCCCACAACTAACCTAGGGCCTGCTATAGGCTGGCCACTTGCAGGGGTTAGAGTGTCTGGTCCTTCTTTCCCTCTCTGTTCTTCCTTCTCCAGCTTGCTTTACAGTTTTTGATCCCTCTGGGAATGGAGATCAGAGAGATTGGAAGGGAAAGGGGACAGGAGAGTCCCCGTTTGACTGGTAATATTATAAGATGGCTTGGCACTTTCTGGATCTGGCAGATGTTTAAAGGTGACTCACTTTGAGGGGTTCTTTAGAGACCTTGATATTGCAAAATAGTCTTTCACCTGCAGTTTCTCTGATCTGGGCAAATGCATGCTATTTCTGCACTTCCTCCCTCTACAAGCTCTAGGGAATGGGTGACCTTCCTCAACTTCATTTCTGTTGAGGGTCATTGTTCTTCTGATGTTCCTAATGGAAAGACTCTAAGATAATTTCCACGCTGACTCTCAAGTGCACACATATAGCTCACATCTGGGCCATGGGAAACAGTCACACATTTCTTTCCCCAAAACTCTTGTTAGTGCAGATCCAACCCTCCTCCATTCTGCTGCCAACTCAGCAAATCGACCAACCCACCTCCAGCCACCAGATTTCCAGGGTGGGAGTGAAGCCACATCCACACTGACTCTCTAATTGCAGGGAAACAGCAAGCTATGCGAGTGATTCTGATGCAGCCCCCCTTACTCAGCTTGTGCTGAGATTTGACTCCCGTCTCCTTGAGACTCACAGCACATCTGCATCTCTTTCTTTAAAAATCTTTCACATCAAATCCTGTCTCCATCTGTACTCTCTCTACCATTTTATGTCCTTGATATGACTGATTCATCTAATCAGTTCTCTGCCATCTCTGCCACCTACTTTGAAATTTCTTCCGAGTAATCTGTCTTACAACTCACTGATCATATCGTTGTCTCAGTTGACGTGTGGATTGTAACATCTTTTTGCACTAATGTTCATCTCTCCACCTCTAACTTCTGCCTTCCTAAGACAACACTACTCTTTTTAGATATCCATTCCATCTCCAGCATCCTGATTAGTGAAACCCAATCTTAGTAATTTTTTCCCCTTTTACTCATGATCAAATCAAGAGTCAAATCAAGAAAGATAGTCTCCGGGTCTGTAATTGGCTTAGGTTGAGCAAAAGTCCCGCGTTAGCCCAGTGATATCAAAGGGCAAGAGGCTTCCGCTCTATTTCAACTGCTTGGCAGGAGGAAGGAAGTACGTCATCCTAGTTGCTGCCAGGAGCCTTCTAGAGGTCTTGAGGGAAGACGTCCTGAAAATAATACCAACCTGTGGAGCAGGCAGTGCTGAGTCCTGAAGTCTTTTTGGTGTGCCTGGGATAGTTCTACCTCTAGACTTCTCATTGTAGAAGAAAATAAATGCCCTTATTATTTTAGCCAATTTGAGTCAGAGTTTCTGTTATTAGCAACCAAAAGCTAGTGATCTTCTGTAGATTCCCTCTGTCAGGTCCTGAGCTCTGGACTGTCACAGTGGAAATGGAAACAGGGTGATGGAACACATTCATTGTCATAGCACAGGTCAGTTGTTTCTTCCCTGGACTGGGGGTAGAGGTGACTTTCCAGAAACCAAAAGACTGCATATTTTAGGGATGGGAAAGAGGTAGAGGAATTCCAGGGAAGCAAACATCCCCCTGAAACTATAGGCAAAAGCTTTTTATAATAACTTCTGAAACTTCTTTTGTGGGAAGCAGTTAGGCTACAGTTTTAATATTCCAGTTACCTGAGTATTGATTAACAGCACCTGGACAGTTAATGTTATTCTGAGATAATTGCTTCACATCCATTGCAGAGGTCCACTGTGCTTGATTATTTCCTTCCCAGAGCAATATTTAACCTAAATTTCATTAATTTATGAGGCTAGTGTGTATTCTGGGTGAAAAACCTGCAAATATATTTTATAGGAAGATATCAAATCAACACACGGCCTTCTGAACTTCGCTTTTAATTAAATAAATGTCTTTATGGGAAGTTGCTGTTTCCCGCCAACAAGGCTCTTTAGTTAACCATTTTCTTTTTTATTCTATTAGAGTATTTAATTGTATCAGTTTGGTAAATTACCTATGTACTTTGTGTATTTCTGGGAAGCTCAGGATCTCTTTGTGGATGTTTTGGATGTTTTGATGTGTTTGATGTGAAAAATATGATCACAGAATAATGCCACTTTGCTTCTAGCTACCTATGCTTCTACTGTCAATGATAAAAATAGACAAGAATGAGACATAGGATGGCATCATTTGTGTTATGGTCAGAGAAATGATCAATAACCTCTGAATGTCTCTTGAATCTTCCCCCTCCACCACTTTAGTTCAGACTTTTATTATCTTGTTGGATTACTGCAAAGCCATTGAAGTGGTGTCTTTTTAATCTCCTGTCTTTCCTCTCTTCAGTCCAGGCTTCATGCTGTTTCCAGATAAATCTTAGAAATGCACAGTTCCCATCACATCACTGTCTCATTCAAGAGCCTTCAGGGACCTCCACTGCCTGCCAAAATCCATGGCATTTGGGGCCCTGGTGTGCAAGGGCCTTGCCATGTGACCCAAACACACTTTTCAAACTTTCCCCCTTCTTTCCCTGCATGTATGCTATGATTCAATCAACTGGGCTGTTTGCTATTCCCCAAAACCCCTCTCGCTCCCCTGAGTCACAGCTGTGATCTTTCTCCTCTGAGGACTGTCCTCCCAGTCCAGCCACTCCACCTCCGGTCCATGCCTCCTGCCTTTGTACTCAGCCTTCCGAGCCCATCTCAAGGTAAATAATTCATTCGACACACTTTTATCAAACGTTCATTATACACTAGGTACAGGGGATAAAAAGATCAGTAAGGCCTGTCTCTGCCTTCAGGGGGAACATCATCTAAGAGGACAGTTTCCTAAACTTAACTAATCACCAAATGGCAGTGGCACCATTCACTATTACCCCTAGGGGTTGACTGTTAAAGAAAAAAAATTTCATGTCACTTGTTAAAGATGGTAAGAAAGACTTTATTCAAGAGCAGTGGGGGGGTTGTTATAGAGGAGAGAGATTGGGCTCAACTATGAATACAACAAGGACAAGCTGAGATTTACAGCTGAGGAGCAGGGTGGGGGTCAGTGGATGGAAAATTACTAAGAGGAAGCATCAAGGCTAGAGAGATTCTGGCTGGACAGATTCAACAGGATTCTTGCTGACCAGAATGGTACGATATTGGCAGTGGATCTGAGGAAGTTGATCAGATATCGAGGGTGATCAGATACCAAGTGGATTTTCACTAAACTGACTCAGCAGGATTCTTGCTAAAACTGCACTAAGTGAGCCAAGGGCAGAGCCCAGGGTCAGGGCCTACCCAAAAAAGAGGAATCAAAAGACTTAGACTCAAGTTTGATCAAAGGAGAGAATCTTTGTCACCAGTAGCAAAATATTTACTTACTGCCCCTGAGACCTTACGCTTCACTGGTCAAGAGGCTGTATTAAATAGTTCCAAAGGGAGCAATGTTTTCGCCAGGAGACACAATGATAATTCCAAGGAATGGAAAGTTAAGGCTGCCACCTGGCCTCTTTGGGCTCCTCATGCCTCTGAATCAGCAGGCAAAGAAGAGAGTTACTGAAGTGGCTGAGGAGACTGATCCAAGGGGAAATTTGACTGCTGCTACATAAAGGGAGTAAGGAAGACTATGTGTGGAATACAGGAGATCCCTTAGTGCGTATTCCCATGCCCAGTGATTGCAGTCAATGGAAAACTACAACATCCCAATTCAGACAGGACTACTAATGGCCAGAAAATTTAGGAATGAAGGTTTGGGTCACCCCACCAGGTAAAGAACAATAACTAGCTGAGATGCTTGCTGAGGGCTAAGGGAATATGGAATGGGTAGTAGAAGAAGGTATTTACAAATACCAGCTACAACCATGTGACCAGTTTCAAAAATGAAGGCCATTGTTGTTATGGGGAGGTATATACATAGACATATATATACATATAAATGTATATATGTGTATATAAAATCACCTAAGGAGCTTGCCGATACAGATGCCTGGGCATCACTTGAGACTCATCCAAAACTGAATTTTCAGAGAAAGCTTGGGAATGAGCATTTTAACAAACATCTCATGTATTTCCTAAGATTAGATCAGTTTCTGGTATGCTATAATTGATAGCATATATGTGTAGTTGGTAAGGAAATGATTACAATACAGTGGATTTACTGCTACAAAAGAGAAATATGTGGTAAAGAGATGGTAGTAGAGGTTCATGGGAGAAATGCTTAAGTTGCTTCCCCATCACAGACGGAAGGAAGGGCATCCTAGATAGAGGCAAGAATGTGTACAGAAAGATAATTTTAAAAAATTAAAAGAGCCATCTTATATCAAACAGTTCAGGCACTAAGCTCTGTCTGTGCTAAGAACTTTCAATGCATTAGTTGACTTGATTCTCACAAGAACCCTATGAAAGGAGTCGCTATTATTATTATCCCCATTTTACAGATGTGGAAACCAAATGAAGAGCATAAGATTAGGAGTCAGACACACTTGAGTGTTAAACCTTACCTTCACCACTTAGCAGCTGTGCAACCACATTTGTGGGCAGTTTATGCTGTTATTGCTAGATTTCCCTTTATCATTCTTCATCTTTGCCTCATTCATACAGAATCTCTTCACTTTCCACCTCGACTTTTCCATTTACCTAACACTGTTTACCACATAATCCAATGATAGCCGTTTGTTTTCATCTTACCTGAAAGTATCAGAGATCTAAAAATACCAGTGGCTTAAATAAAAGAGAAGTTTATGTCTTCTAAGCAGTCCAGGTCAGGTGTGGCAATTCTGCTCCCAAAAGTCCTCACGGAACCAGTCTTTCTGTGTTTTTCATCTGTGCATGGCTTGCATTCCCAAGGTCATTTTGTATTCCAACTTGGCTGCTTTAGCTCCGACCATCTTGTCTGCATTCCAACCAGCAAAAAGGAGGAAAAGACACATGAACAAGGAGAAAGGACAAAGAGTGGATGCCAGCAGTCTTTTAGAGATTCACAGAAGCCATGGCTAATTTACTTCTGCTCATCTCCCACTGGACAGAGCTAGTCACATGACCACTCTACCACCAAAGCAGCTAGGAAGTATAGTCTTTATTCTGGGAGGCCATGTTTATTCTGGGAGTCCTTAAAGCAAGGGGTTCTATTCCTGTGGGATAAGGTGGATGAGAATGATATTGTGTAGGAGGTTCAAGGGACTTGAGGACTGATCAAGGAAAAAGGCATTACCACACGAGGCAGTAACACACAAGCTTTACTGGCTAGCTCTTAGACAGGGATGCATGAAAGAAATCTGTCACAGCATGAGACTGTCTAGAGGCTACAGTGTGGGAGCCACCATCCAGAAGGGGAGGAGGGCAAGGGAACTCCTGGGTCAGTCAGCAGCACAGTAGGGAATCCTTATAGAGCCATAGCAGCTTGTAGTCTAGGCTAGAGTCTAGGCTCTATCTTATCAATGGCCAGCAGATATGGGCCAAGGTTTCCTGGGGCATGCAAAGCAGGAAGACTCTAAATGGCTACAGATTTTCTTGTTTGGGCTATTTTTAAAATAATTGGATGTGTAAAAATTTGGAACTTTAGAACTAACAGGTCTCAGCCTGCAGTGAAGAAACAAACAACCTAGGGGTGATTACACAGAGACCATCTTGGGCTCATTTATGTAACATATTGGGAGATAACTAGCAGTCAGTGCCACAACAACCCTTTAAAAATTGAATTAAATATTAAATATTCACTATTTAGGAGGCACTCCAGCAAATGACAAGGCAACCTTTAGAATTATAAACTAGGAAAGGACGAAACCAATCTGACTGGTGATCGAAGTACTTGGGAATGGGGGAAGGGAGGCAATTGTGGGCTCAAATAAATATAATGTATAAAGTCAGCCTAGATGTCCTACTGTGTTTTTATTTAGAGGTGAAATCATCAGTCTGTCTCCCCCCTTCTCTTCCAAAGAAATCCATGGGAACAGTAGCAATCCAGGGTGTCACTCTAATGAGAGTTCAACCCAAGATGCCCAAACTGAGCCCTTAATCAGTATAATAGGGATTAGAGGCCCCAGTGCTATGACCACACTTATGGTGCCACCCAATGGCTGCTGTGTGGGTTGTTTCATGAAAGGACTTCCCTTCAAAATGGAAAAAAGTTGGAGAAAATGTACTGTGCTGCCTTGGGGTGGTATACCATTAGAATTGTTTATGTAACCACAATTATTGAAAATGTCTCAACTTATATTATTTCCCTGCAGAGTGCATCTTCTTTATTTTAATAGAGGAAGTTTCTATAATTTTGACTAATTATAGGAAGTTTCTATGATTTTATTTATTTATTTATTTATTTATTTTTGAGACAGAGTCTCATTCTGTTGCCCAGGCTAGAGTGAGTGCCGTGGCGTCAGCCAAGCTCACAGCAAGCTCAAACTCCTGGGCTCAAGCAATCCTCCTGCCTCAGCCTCCTGAGTAGCTGGGACTACAGGCATGCGCCACCATGCCTGGCTAATTTTTTTTATATATATTTTTAGTTGTCCAGCTAATTTCTTTCTATTTTTAGTAGAGACGGGGGTCTCGCTCTTGCTCAGGCTGGTCTCGAACTCCTGACCTTGAGCGATCCTCCTGCCTCGGCCTCCCAGAGTGCTAGGATTACAGGCGTGAGCCACCGCACCCTGCCAGAAGTTTCTATAATTTTGACTAATTATAGAAACTTCCTATAATATCTACAGTCCAGAGTTGAGTTGATAAATACCCCAATTATTTATTGCACATAAATGCAGATGCACAGACAGAGATTCTTAACAAAATGAGAGTTTAGCATATTAAGAAATTCACAAGTCCCTTAGTTTCTGGGACATGGACCGCAATATAAGATTTTAATTACAACTTACTACTTCTTGGGATGTTTCTAAGTTAATTTGAAGAGGTGGTTTCCATTGTCTTGATCCTTGATATTTATTTTTTGTTCAACAGGTATTTATTGAGTACCTGCTATGTGCCAGGCACTGGGCCAGACAGGGACATGGCAGGGACCAAGTCCAGGGTGACTGCTGCCTTACTGGCGAGAGGGAGGGTGCGGTGGTAAGAATGCTGCCCAAAATTGTTGCCTCTGAAATTGAAGATTCTGACGTCAGACAAAAATGAGTCATTTTGATGTTTTATTTTCTTGTAATCTAGGCTCCCCTGGGGCTGGAAATTTGTTGCAAATCTGGCTGGAGAGAGAAAGAACTTACTTTTTTTTTTTTTCTTTAAGGGAATTGATAGCTGTGTAAGTGAATCACTGGTCTGAGGACGTGAGCTTAAGCCCCAATTTGCTTCACCAAGGTCCCTGATCAACCGCAAGAAGGCCAGTTCATGAAATCCCACATTCAGACTTATCAAAAAATTCATTTGACCTTGAAAACATTCTTGTTGATGCCATGTGGGTAGAAAACAAATAAAATATTTGAACAAAATATTTGCATCAGTGACTCCAAATTGACACAAACTCTGCAGGTTGTCTGGGATGAGGAAACTCTCTAAGGCTCATTTTACTTAGTGCCTGCAGGGTTTTGTTATTCTCTGCTAACGGAGGACAAGTAGCATGTTAATCAAAGAACTGACATCCTTTACTCTTTTCTCACTACTTGCAATATTCCTTCTTTCTCCCCAATTCCTATTCCCACTCCTGCCATTCCCAAAGAAATGTAAATGAAAGGTTTAACAGTTTTTACACGAATAATTTTGGGGCAAATACTGTTCTTCTCATCAACCATTTTACAGCAAAGTCAAATCGTGTGACCTGTTATGTTAAATTCTGATCTTTTTAACACAATAAAAAATCATTTTGATAAAGGTTAATGCCTCCTTAATATTTATACACTTGAATCGTATTGGAAATGCATTTTAAAATTCTGAAATCTTGAATTAATATGACAATGTGCAGAGACTGTGTGACACCATTTGTAATTCATTAGCACATACTTTACAATATATTAGCATCAAATGTGAAATACTCTGTCACTGTCCTGGCAAGTCTGTGGGTTTCATCCTAGTCTGTTCTCTAGAACTTTAGGGTTTTGACATGGATGCCCAGAGACAACTCCAAATGATTCTTGCAGATCAGGAATAAATAATTAATCCAGCAACCTGCTAGGTATAATTCATTACCCTGAGAAACATGCTTACCTAGCAGCCATCCAGCATATGTTTGTCTAGTTCTGAGCAGATTTTGAACACCAGACTGCCATAGTGTGAATGAATTGTGACAAGATCCTGGTAAATTGGGTACCGCATCTGCTGTACTGCACCTGGCACCGTGTCCTCCTCCCACAGTGAGTCTGCAGATGATTAACGGTCCCTACAACTCACATTATTTTGAAATAGTGTCTGGATAACCCCACATGTATCATCAACAGCTCCTGGAACAGATGGAAATCTAGCAGTGTCATAGATTTCATAAGTTTGTTTTTTGCTGATGCTAAAACCCTCTGGAATATTTATTTTAATGACCTGTTCTCCTGGGAATCTGAAAAAACAGTTTCTGACTGACAGATACACACTGTCCCAAATAGTAATTTAATGGCTAAACTTAGTTTATAGTCTATCACCTCAAATATTTAAATCTTAGCTCTTAAAAAATTCCCAGATCTCCAGAAATCCTTTGACATTGTAGAGCATTCAGAGTTCCCCTGAGCTTGAAAACTTTTGTAGGGAGCATAGCACAGGAGTTTATGTTTTAAAATATTTATAAGGATGTGTCTGGTTTCATTACTAAAGAGAAACCTAAATCATCTGAATTTTAGAATTGACAGGGCTGCTTCATGTGTTTTATTAATCTCTGTGACTGAACTGGCTAGAGCTGCACTACATTTTTGACCCATTGAGTAGTATGTGCACTTAGGTATATGTGTGTGTGCACATGTGCATATGTGTACAGATCTCTAGGGAGCAAAGCAAACACACTAGTGAATGCCCAAGCATGGCCTTGTCTCTGTGATGGTTATTGCCTGCACAAGTCAACTTGTTCTTGCCTTCTCTCCAGGCAATGGTAGATAGCTTTGGTCTCAGCCTCGTCCTGCCATGCTGCTTCATCCCTCCAATACTGTGTCAGGAAGTGCTAATTTCTTCCTAACATCCCATTTATCCTTTCTATGGTAATAAAACATTGAATTTTATTACCTAGATGCATTGTTGCCCACCCAAATACTGCATTTTCCAGTTTTCCTTGCAGCTAGGTGTGGCTAAATGACCTCATTTAGACAATAAGACACAGATGGGATTGTGTAGAGTGCATGCACTGTCTTTTGACCCCTTCCATCAACATGCTGCTTGGAACACCAACCCAATGGCTGGGGCTCCAGCAGCCATCTTGTATAAATATCAGTGAGGTCCACACAGTGAGCTGGAAGGAGCCTTGTTCTCTGGCAACTGGAGGACCTTGCCAGTTCCAGGATGCCTACCTTCAGATTGTTTAAAATAAGAGAGAAATAAACTTCTGTTTTGTTCAATGTACTGTTTCTCCTAATGTTGTTATATATGCAGGCTAATTGAATCCTAACTGACAGGAGTGCCCTGGCCATTTCTTCCACACCTGCCCTTGGTGCAATCTGTCCCCTGCTCTGAGCTCTTCTATCCACGTTATCCATTGTACCTTTGGGAGCAACAAATTTCCTGCTTGCCAAATATCCTTGACTGATCACGTGAGGTCTACCAAGATCTGATGACTGCCTCCCTGTCCAGCCTCCTGTCTGCCATTCCTCCTAACTTTCAAACTCCATGCTTCAGCAATATTGTCATTCTCCTTCACACTTCAGATGTGCATTTTTTCTCTCCTTCTAGAATGTCCTTCCCATGCTCCACATCCTGGGAAACTCAAGTCTCAGCTCCAATGCTCACCCCTCTTTGAAATCTTCCATGATTCCCCCAGACAGAGCAGACTCATGTGTCTGTCCTTTCTTTTATGTGCCCATGCACTGGATACATGCAATTAACTAATTGTGTTGAAATTTTTACATATCTGTCTCTGTGTTGGACTATATGTTTTTAGAAAGCAAAGACTCAGTTATTTCTTCCCTGTAAATCTTGTAACAAGGACATTATAGTCACTTAATGTGTGAAAAACTAAAGGAATGAAAATGAAAAAAACTGAATGAGTAAATGAATGAATCAAAAACTGAATCATTGAATAATTCTGCTAGAGATCCATTCCATTAAGAAGTGACTCCCCCCCCCCTTCAAGTAACCTAGCTTCAACCCCTTAGTTGCCTAGGTGACAAAGGGTCTCAATGTTTTTTTTTTTTAAAAAACACACTAGAGCCTTATAGTATACTGTTATAAATCTCATGTTTTATCTTCTTCTTCTTGAATCTTTTTAGGATAAAAATGTAGCATAAAAGTGTAAATAAGTACACTTTATACTTAATTCATTTTAATAATGACTACTGTATATTTAGCATCTTACAATGGCAACTTGGCCCTGCCAAATACTATGCTAAGTGATTTATTTTATTTAATTTTTGTCATAACTCCGTGAGGTAAATATTGTAGCAGGACTCTTTCAGTTGTAAGTGATATGAACCAAAGTCAAACTAGATTAAACCAAAGGAATTTATTGATGCATGTAGCTGAAAGATCTGGGGTAGTGATTCAGCTGGATGCAGGGTTCAAACAGTGCCATGAAGTGCTATCCTTGTATCTAACTCCATCCTTATACCTATCTCTAACTCTATTCCTCTCTCCATCTCCATCTCTGTCTCTATTCCTCTTCTTATGTCTACCTGTATCTGTATCTCTCCAAAAGTCTCCCTTCACATAGCAATCATGGTAGAGATCAATAGGCTTGAATTTGTATTCTACCAGCTCAGCAGCCCAAACAGAAAGGAAGCATCTTCCCCATAGCTCTAAGAGAAAAATCCCAGAGAATTTTCTGATTGACTGCCTTGGGTCATCTGCTTATCCCTGAACTGAGACTGATTAGAGGGAAGGGGAATGTGGTTGTCCAGGCCCAGGTCATACCCAACCATGTGAATAGGACAAGGTGGATTCAGCTCCCACCCAAAATAACCATATGGAATGGGTGTTCCTACAAGAAAGAGAGGTTTTGGAAGAGAGAAAAACAATGCCAGAGAGGCAAAAATAGAAAATTTCTGCCACAGATGTTCTTTCCTTAGAGAAGAGGAAACTGAGTTCAGAGAGATTACCTAATTTTCCCAAGGACACACAGGAGATAAGTAATGGAGCTGGGATTCAAACCTTAAGTTCTGTCTGACTCAAGAGCCTTCATCCCTAATTACTCTGCTGAGACATAGTCCCTTATACAGTACTAAAAAATAAATATTAAACCCTCAGATTTTAACTGATGATGAACTTGAAATTAAGAAAAATAATTAATTTGCCCAAATTTGTAAGCTAGGGCTAAGGCTGTACTCTGAATTTCTATATCATATCCTACCCAACCAAATTAAGTCAACTTACCAAAAAAGTATACTATTCCTTTTTATATACTGTCCATAAACAAACAAATAAATAATATATGTGAATCACTTCATGCCTTAGGGATTTCATTGTCTCATTTTTCTTGAAGCTTTATTATTTACATAGATAGTCTTTACAGAGGTACTTTTTAAATGGTACTCAGCTTCTCAATACCTTTCTCTGATTAGACATAATTATATCAGCTTTAAACTACCCAAATGGATTCATATGTACCCTGTACCTATCTTGGCACTGCTCTTAACACTGGCCATGATTTTTGGTTTTCCTAAGTG
>CM052438.1:123387597-123495181 GCA_028533085.1 Varecia variegata | reverse complement strand
CCCCAAATCTCTTGTAATTCTTATTTTGGCTCATATTAAGAAAGAAGACATACAATTGTGAGAGAGAGAGTAGCTCTTATTAAAAACTGGGCTTCACTGAAGAATAATTGAGTAGAACACAGCCATTTCATTGGGGGACTCCCAACTGTCATTGTTTTGTTTTGTTTTATTTGCTTTTCTCTTGGACTGATCACCTTCCCCAGAGAGGAATTCTCCAATCTCCTGCCTTTAAATGGCTGTCAACATTCTAAAGCTGAGCCATAGAAGAGATTGTTTAGAATAGAGATTTTCATTAGTTTCCTTAATTGAGGGTATGGTATTTTTATATTCCTCTCTGCCTAATACCCTAAAACCAGAAACCTCTGGTTTGACATCTCCAGAGAATAAACTCCTAATTTTCTGCCAAGCAGGAAGAAGGATTTGCCCAACTGGGGGAGTGGTGCTAGGGGCAGGATCTGGGAAATAAACTACATCCTATGTAGACTTAATCAGTCTTCTTGTTTTCTTCTCTACCTGTGTGTGCCTCCTGCATTCTAAAGTATCTGGTGGATTCAATTCCTAAAACTTTTTTGGAAATCCCCGGGATTAGTGGACATGCTTCTGAGCTTTCTCCCTTGTGGGCTTCGATTTTAGTTTCCTCTGATGTGCAGAGCCAATTACTGCCCGTGCATCTGCTTTCCAGTTGTCAAAAGCACACTGTTGTCTTCTTTCCTGTTCTGTGTGTGTGTGTGTGTGTGTGTGTGTGTGTGTGTGTGTGTGTTACCCTTTACTGACATTGCAGGGGAGTTTCAGGAGGAAAGAGTAGGTAAAGCATGTTTCAATCTGCCATGTTTCCATTTTAACCGGGAGTCTTTTGTTTTATATTCTATCTTAAAATCTTGTCAACATTTACCCTGTAGTACAACAAATAGAATTGAAGTTAGGTTTTTCACAATTTACATGGCTGATTTTATCCACTTTTAACAAATCTTATCTTCCATAGTAACAAATTGATTTTCCTCTTGGACATTTGGTCATTATGTTGTGACTTGAGGTTGGTCATGTCCTCATCTCTATTCTCTTCCAGTCTCAATTCAACTTTTATAGCTAGATGTTAAATCTCTCCCTATTAAGCACAACTGTTAATTTTGTAAGCTACATGTGTTTATTTTAGAAAGTACAGAAAACATAAGCAGAAAGTAAAAATCACGCATAAATTCTACTTCTTCAGTGTACTATGTAAAACTCACTCCTCTTTTCTTCAGTTTCACCAGGTTCATTTCCAACTGCCTACCACATCTCTGTAAGGACCATCAACATTTTGGTCTGTAGCTTCAAGACATTGTTATGCTTTTACCTATGTATGCAAGGTTAGATTTCTTTCTCACAAAATACGGAATCATGCTATACCTACAGTTATAAAACTTGCTTTGTTTTTTCACATAATGATATATCAACATTGTTTTAATATTTTCAAATTTTTGACACATTCTTTCTAATGAGTGTTGCAATGGTTTTAAAATACATTCATAAAACAAAATAATTTCACTAACACTTGATACTCCATCCTCCAAAAGGTAGAGCCTAATTCCCCTGTCCTGAGTGTGGGTTGAACTTAGTGACTTGCTTCTAATGAATAGAATATGGCAGAAGTGACAATGTGCAACTTCTGACACTACATCATAAAAAGGCATTGCAGCTTACCCCTTGCTGTCTTTCTCAGATCACTCACTCTGGGAGAAACCAACTGCCATGTCATGAGAACACTTAAGCCACCTTAAGGAAAGGCCCACAAAGCAAGGAACTGAGGCCTTCTGCTAATAGCCAGTGAGGAACTGTGGCCCTCTGCCAGTGTATAGGTGAGTGAGTCACCTTGGAAATGGGTCCTCTGGCCTCAGTCAAGCCTTTGGATGGCTGCAGCCCTGACTGACACCTTCACTATAATCTCATGAAAGACCTTTAGCCAAAACCACCCATTAAGCTGCTCCCTGATTCTTGACCCACAGAAACTGTGATACTATAAATGGTTCTTACAAGCTGCTACCATTTGGTATAATTTGTTAAACTGCAGTAGACAACTGACACAGATTTTGGTACCTGAAAATGAGGTGCTTTCATAAGAAATACCTAAAGATATGGAAGTGGCTTTGAAACCAGATAGTGAACAAAAGCTGTGAGGGCTTTGAGAGAATGTCAGAAAAAACCTAATGAAACTGCTAATAGGTGTCTGATGGCTATAGGGAGGTTGAGGGTAAAGGCTTAAAGGAAAGTGAGGAAAAGCTTATTGAAAATTGCAGATAAGGGGATTCTTATTATGCAGTGGCAGAAAGTTAGCAATACTATCCCCTGTGATAACATGGAAAGTGGAACATGCACCTAATGAACTGATGATCTAGCTAAGGAGATATCCAGGCAAGGTACTAAAGGTGTCCCCTGGTTTCTTCTGATTACTTAGTATGAAATGTGAGGGGAAAGAGATAAACTAAAAGAAGAATTGTTAAATGTGAGAAGCCAGAACTTGATGGTTTTGAAAATTCCCAGCCTCTCCAGATGACAAACAAACCTAAAATTAATAAATGGCTTCGCAGCAAAGATCAACTGCAGGGCACTCACAGGAAAACATGGTCCACAGATGACGGTGAGAGTGTGGCTGTAAAGTTCTTTGTTTATAACCTCAGAAAGATGTAAGATGGTGCCTCAGAGAACCATTCAGTCAAACTTAGAGAAGCTTAAAGGCATTGTCCTTCCACAGTTCAACAGAAGCCCAAGGTAGATACAAACTTACCTTGAAGAGGTTTATCAGTGTGGCTTTTGTCTAATGAAGTGAACTCCAGTAATATTCACAGGAGACCCACAGATTTCTTAAAAATAATTATATTGACAGATATACCATCAGCTCTGAAGGGGGCAGAAATGGTACACAATAAAAGAGGCATTTGGAACCCCAAAATTTTACTGAGAAAACTACACAGCTCCAAAACAAGGCTACCTTTCAAGGAAAAAGAAGGATGAATCAGAGGATGGAACCAAAAACCTAGAAGGTGGAGCAAAGAATCTTGGAGAATCATTCCTAGGCAGTTGTAATATGTGCCTGGGTGGATTTCAGAATTGCTGTGGACCAGTGATTGCTTTGGGCCTCCCATTTTTCCTCTTTTTGAGAAGGAATGTCTAGATTAGTTATCTTATACCTGTTCCACAAATGTATGTTAGATGAGTATGTGGGGAAGTACCTTGTCTCTTTAACTCACAGGGCTTGAGATAAAAGGAACTGTACTCAAGGAGCTGCACTTAAGGAATAACCCTAAAGAAGCGTCATGCACACTTGTATCTGATTAAGATGACAAGTTTCTAGACTTTGAGCTGATGCCGTAAAGGGTTGAGAGCTGGGGTTGGTGGGTGTGTTTGGAAGAAGCTGAATATATTTTCCATGTGTAAAGAATGTACATAATTTGTGACCAGAGGACAAAGTGGAATAGTTTTAAAATATGTCCACAAAATATTCAATGCTTCTCCCTCCAAAAGGTGGAGCCTAATTCACCAACTCTTGAGTTTGTATTGAATTTGTTGATTCAGTACTAATGAATAGAATATTGTAGAAATGATATTTTGTGACTTCTTTTTTTATCCCCAGGCTAGAGTGCAGTGGCGCAATGGTAGCTCACTGCAACTTCAAGCTCCTAGGCTCAAGTAATCCTCCTGCTTCGGCCTCTCAAGTAGCTGGGACTACAGGTTTGTACCAGCTCAGCCAGCTATTTAAATTTTGGGGCATTTTTGTTTTAGAAATGGGGTCTCACTACATTGCCCAGGCTGGGTTTGAACTCTGGGCCTCAAGTGATTCTACCACCTTGGTCTCCCAAAGTGCTAAGAACCACTGCACCTGGCCGATATTGTGTGACTTCTGAAATGAGGTCATAAAAGGGATTGCAGCTTCCTTTTTTAATTAATCAGTTTTTTAATTGACAAAAATTATACATATTTATCGTGTATAAAATGATGTTTTGAAATACGTATACATTGTGGAATGGCTAAACTGAGATAATTCACAAATGCATTACCTAACGTACTTACGAGTTTCAGTGGTAGCAGCTTCTATCTTGCTGTTTCTTTAACCACTTTCTCCAGAAGAAGCCAGTGGCCATGTCCTGAGGATGCTCAAGCAGCCCTAGGGAGAAGCCCATGTGTAAGGGACTGAGGCTCTCTGCTAGCAGACTTGTGAGTGCACCTTCTTGGAAGCAGATCCTCCAGTCACAGTCAAGCTTTCACATAACTGCAGTCCTGGCCAACATCTTGACTGTAATCTAATGAGAGACCCCTGAACCAGAACCACACAGCTAAGCCACTCTTGAATTCCTGGCCTATAAAAACTGTGAGATAATAAATGTTTGTTGTTTTGAACTGCTAATTATTGGTATAATTTGTTACATGGCAATACATAACTAACGTAAGTATATACTATTCTGTTGTTCTCCCCCCCTCTTTTATGTGATTATAAACAACACTGCAACAAATCTCATTATATGAATATCTTTATGTTTTCATGTTATTACTTCTGTAAGATAAATTCTTAAAATTAGAATTGCTGGCTATGCACATTTTAAATTCAGATAACTATTGTCAAATTACAAAAATAATTATTACAACTTATACACTTCTGAACAGTAGATGAGTGTCCCTATATCTTTGCCAATTTTAAATGTTATTAGTCTTTCTAATTTTTCTCAATCCTATAAGAAAGTATTTCATACTTTTATTAATTTATAGTCTTTAACTATTGGTGAGGGTGAGCATCTTTTTGAATGTTTGTGGTTTGAAAAAAGCACTTTGCTTATTTTAGATGAAATTCTCTTTGCATGCTCTTGTCCCTTGATCTTTCCTCTTAAACAATGCCTGACATATAGTTCATATTGCATAAATATGCATTTTTTGAATGAGTGAATGAGTGAATAAATGAAATTCAAACATGTAGAAAGTCTTCATTACATAGCACTGACTTTTAATTGGGGGAAAAAAAACTTTAGCAATCAGTTAATTTAATTATATTTTTCCTTCCCCTTTATCACTATTCAATTA
Source organism: Varecia variegata (assembly GCA_028533085.1). Classification (NCBI taxonomy): domain Eukaryota; kingdom Metazoa; phylum Chordata; class Mammalia; order Primates; family Lemuridae; genus Varecia; species Varecia variegata. The sequence goes on along the minus strand of CM052438.1, from coordinate 123,490,132 downwards.
CATGTCATTCAAGTGCTCTCTGACTTAGGTCTTCATCTTTACAACTTCTTCAGGCTAATTTGTTTCTAAAAGCAGCTGTACACTTTTTCTCTCTGAATATTTTTAAAATAACAGAATAGTTATATGACAAATAATACTAGTAACAACAATAATGATGCTAATTGCAATGATTTGGGGGCACCTACTACATGATAAGGGCATTTTATATATAACTGGCCTAATTCAATCTTTATTACAGCCCTATAAGTATTATTAGTCCCCATTATAGAAATGAGGGAACTAATATTCAATAAGGTCAAATAAATTATCCACAATCATAGCTATTAAATGGTAGAGTTGGGATTCAACTCTTGTCTGAATTTAAATCCCATATTCTTTCTACAAAGCTCAGCTGACTTTATTACAAATAAATCATTTGTATGGTTGTTTTCTCATATTTTATGTTCAAAGAAAAAGGAGAGTTCAGTAAAAGAAAAAAAATCGACAATTTTAAATGACGAACATTGACATTATACATTTTTCCTGCCTGAGAGGGCAGCTAGCTGCTAGCTGCTATTGATTCTTTCTTCAATAACTACTAAAAGGAAAAAAAAAACATTAAGAAGAATGAACATTTTCCTTTCCTTCATGGTTTAAAAACTTAATTTAGCCATCAATGAGCAAGTGACATACCTAGTTAAAATGAGAAAATGCAACTGAAATGTTTAACTATGAAAAGAGAAAAAAAGGAAATGTGGTTTCTTGTTACTATGATCAGTTTCTACCAGCTGAGGATTTATGTCAAGCTGAGAAAATTCTCCCAGTCGGTTCAGAAATAGGACTGAATAATGAATTTTAACACAACACCATGATAATGAAACTGATGCCTTCTTTACAAAGCAATTTACAAACTTTCAGAGATAATTTGGGTTTCTGAATATGGAGGTCACCACAGGCTGAAGTCAGCTATACTTTTCAGGTGACATTCTGAAATGTTCCATCAGAATGATGTAAATTTATTCTTCAGAGAAGATAACTCCCCTAAATTACCAAAAGTTGTTTTCTAACAAGCCTTGTACAAAATCATAGCACTGTGGAATGAGACCATGTGGGGGGTAAACAGCACCGTATGTGAGGGCACTATGAACTAGATTTCATGGATAAGCATTTTTCTGCTTCCTTTTCTGAGGCATCTTTAAGAGTTTTCATAATGTGAGTCCAGGAAAAGGAAAAGAGATTATTGTTGCTGTTGTTGTTTTCTACTGAATGTGGCAACTCATGTTCCCTCAATGCTGAATTCAGATGCATACTGGAATAATGTTTTATGATAGGCATAACAGTACACGTTCAACAGCAGTGGCAACAGTGCTAACATGCTTTATATCAGGAACAAAAAGAGGCATAATGGTGGCAACATGATGAGTAGTCTTGCAGCACAAACCTAAGTAATGAGGGTACTGGGAGTCATTTTTCTTCAACCTGCATGTTTTCCACGTGATCACTGAAGGGTGACACTAAAATGGATAAAACATTGGTATCTCTCTATAACAGGTGCTGCAGTCTCTCATGGTAATAACAGAATGTTTATTCATTAATATTTGTTTGAAGTACTTGTTCATGTATTTCTAGCTCAGTATTATTCAGCCAATGGCATATTAACCATTATTTATAGGGTACCCAGGAAACATGACACTCAGAAATGAACAGAAACTAATTCTTAATTCATGGAAGTTTTTTCAATAAAATTAAATAATAACAACAAAAACAACAATTGAATTTCCTAATACAAAATTATGTGTTCCAAATGTATTTTAAAGGCATAGTCTCCTATTTTAAAAATGGTTACATTGGGTTCCTTAATTTTTCCCTAACATCACTATTTATAACAGATGGAATCTTATCTTGAATCATTCTTTATGTAACTTGTTCATAATTTTTACCTTTTCTGTTTCCACAAGTAAAGAGCTGAGGAGACTGAAAAGACATCTACATATAGCAAAATATAAAAACATTTTAAAATAATGTAGAAAGGATTTCCACTTCTGATAGCATGTTTGATTACACACCCTGAACAACTCTCCTAGCTAAAACAAACAAAACATTATATAAAATATAAATATATGGCTGAGTTGGAATGAAAGAATAGAATCCATAGATTTCAAAACCTAAGTGAAAGCAGGAACCCTAACAAAGGAGTGAATTCTAAAGGTAGATTTTTTTCCCTGTTTCTACTTACATTGTCATGGTTACATGCAGAAGGACAATAGGATATAAATGGCAAGACCAGCCTAAGTGAGGAATCCAATACAAGATTTCCATATGAAACTGGGATCCCAAAAGGATACCTTCATTATAAAAGTAAATGAGGCACAACTAGTGAACCTTAATGGATGCACATTTTTAAAATTATTTAGGAAGTTGGAAGATTCCAGAAGAGAATGCAGAATGTAACGAAACAATCTAACTGTATTACAAATGTGTGGAACAACCTCACTGAAAAAGGTGGAAGGAAAAGGCATTGATCTAACTAATTTTGTAAATGAGTGGAATCTATAAAGCTAAAGGCAAAATTAACTGTATATAAACACGGTACTCTAATTGATAAAGTTGTTTCCCAGATGGTACAAGTTAACAATTCTGATACTGTTTTACACATATACCACAGTTGCATAATTAAGTGGATAATGGATGTTGGAGCCAGTTTTTCACTGTTGGAGTAAGAATTTACACATAGGCAAGGGGAGGAGGCTAGAGTGGTCCGTGGGAGTAATAGAGTTGGAGATATCACTGTGAACTCATGTTCAGCTTAATAAAGATACAAATAGTGGTATACAGAAATATAGATATTGGTACATACAAGGGTCAGTATCATACATGTATATTTACTTGCTTTGTCAGCTGAAAGGGTTTGGAAGCAATGGCACCCAAGTAGCAATGAGCACACCTAGAGCCCAGATATTGGTTTCAAATTCATTCTTAATAAAAGGAACCAGGGATCCTTGAAGAAAGAGTTGATTGTAGGACTACTGCAAGAAATATACATATACGAGGACTCCAAAACATCTTCCAGAAAGTAAGGAGGTTCTCAAATAAATAAAAAAAAAAATCCCACAATGATGGGGAGATGTCAAAGGAGTATAGGAGCTAATTAGAAGAGCTCCTAAAGCTGGAATAATTTGAGAAACAAAATAGAGTACCTTTGGATTATAATTCAAAGTATATAATAAACATCAATGACTCCATACTGATATAAATAAATAAATGGGAGAGATGAGACAAATCTTCCATGCAGAAGAATTCCAAATAATTTATGTTAGATACTTTACTCTTGTAGGAGGTGGAACATAACTCCCTACACCTTAAGTGTGGACTACACATAATGACTTCCATCTAAAGAGTATAGTATGGAAAGGGGAAAATAAGAGTACTTTCACAGTGGAGGGACCTGACAAACACCATCTCAACCAGGTGGTCAAGGTGAGTATCAGCAGTCATAAATCAAGTTGTTAGTATGTACACTTGATACGTTGTGATGGAAATACAGATTATGTCTGTGATCTTCCTCCCAGTCTAATCAGGAGAAAAACATCAGACAAATTCCAATTGAGGGACATTCTGTAAAATACCTTACCAGCACTCTTCAAAACTTACAAAATCATTAATAACAAGGAAATTTTTGGAAATTGTCACAACCAACGGGTGCCTAAGGAGACATGATGACTAAATGTAGTGTGGTGTCCTGGATAGGATTCTACAACAGAAAGGACATTAGGTTAAAAACTAAGAAATCTAAATAAAGTATGTACTTTAGTACTCTGGTTTATTAATTGTAACAAATAGACCATACTAATATAAGATGTTAATAATAGGGGCTACTGAATGTGGGGTATATGGGAACCCTCTGTACTATGCTCATAATTTTTCTGTAAATCTAAAACTGTTCTAATATTAAAAAGTTTATTTTTTTTAAAAAAAGGCACAACAATGGCATGGCAGAAAACATGCTTACTTTGTGCCACTGGGTAAGGAAAAACAAATAAAAAGAAGAAAAATTTTTTTTGAAATTTTTATCATAAGCTGACCCTAAAACTTATTTTTTGTTCATCATATTACCTGCGTTGTCTTAAAAAGCTCCTGTAAAAAATTTAATGTAAAGTGGTTTGAGGCTGGTCATACCTCCAGGCAACTCTCAAAAGCAAATGCAAATCCTCTCCGAAAGAATTCAACCTCAATCCTGGCCTCAAAGATATCCCAGAAATAAAGTTCTCCCCAAAATGTATCTCATAGTCAAAAATCATAAAACACACAAGAAAACAAGACAACATGAGTAAGAGCTAGTAGTAATAGACTCAAATATTTTACATTGGTAAGATACAAAATAGAAAATGACTATTATTAATATGTCTAAAAAGTAAACTAAAAACTTAAAAGAGAAGCTTGAACATTTTTGACAGAGAAATAGAAATTATATAAAATGACAGAGATAATTTGAAAAATAACCAAGTAGCACTTGAACTAGATATATCATCTTGGACAAACGTTCATTCTCTCTAAGCCTGGGTATCCTAATCTGCCAAAAGGAGCTATTAATAACACCTGTTACACTTGCCTCATAGGGTATTTCTGAGCCTCTAAGGAAATAATGAAAGTAGCTACCAATGCTACACAGCCTGAGTGGTCTTGGACATTCAGAGACTTCATTAAATTTTGTTCCTAGTTCCATTTTCCTTTCTTTGGGTCAGGAAAAATATTGACCCATTCAATTCAGACAAGAATAAAGACTATGACTAAGGTTTTCAGAATAACGAAAAGTTTCAAGTTAAGATGAAATGATGACTCCTTAATTTAATCATAATATGAGAACTATGAGACACTTATTAGAACTAATAACCTGGGTTAGAGTACATAATTCATCTATGAAACTCAATTTGTCAAAAAACAGCAAATGGTTTTATGAAATTCAGATGGAACCTGGACAGAACGATGTGGGTCAGTATTAAATTGATAGCCATATAGTTATGAAAGTGGAGTGCAAATCAAAGATTTTAAGAATTAGAAATTCTGTATGCTATATATATATATGTATATATTCTTTCTTATCATTTCCTCTATGAAATCAGGAGGGTGGGACAAATTCTGTGATCAATTATTCTTAGAACTTGGTGGAAAATGGAAAGAATCTGGAATCAGTCACCTGGAGTTTCGTTCCGGTTCCCCCACTTAGAAGCTATTTCCTTCTCCCTAAAGGAGGCAACACCGTTTGCTCCTCGTAGCTGGCAGTTTTCAAGGACCCAATGTGCTGTACAGGAAGACAGGTACAAATGCAGCCGTTATCACTACCCGAGTGACTATGGACTGAGCAAGGACGTTAAAAGAAACCCAGCTCTTCCCAGCTGGAAGACACTTCAGTGAGGAGAAGAGCAGCTCTCTTTACCCCAAGTCTGTTTCTTTTTCATACCATTTCGAGTTTGGTTAAGAGGAAAGAAGGCCGGGGGGACTGAGGGAACTTGGAAGCCGAACTCCCAGCCATTTATACCGTTCCTTCGTTATCTCGAGACTGGGTTTATTCATTCAACAAATATTTCTCGGGCGCGGATGGGTGCTGGGCACTGGGCTGGGCAGTGGGACCGCAAAGAGGAAGTGACCCAGAATGTGGTCACCTCCGTCTAGTGCGGAGACAGCAGACGCATAACTGCGGGACAGCGAGGTGGCGCGGGCTGAAGTTTAGGGCGGCGGAGGAGCCCCCACGGGCCGCACCCATCCCCCTCCCCGCCCGCGGCGAGTTCGGGACGCGTCGCCCTGGCAACCAGTGGCGGCGCGGCGGGCGGGGAAGGAGAGGCACCAACGGCCTAGGCGGGCGCGCCGCGGGAGGGCCAGGGCGGCGGGCTGCGGGGCCCCTCGGGGCGGGCCCAGCCGGGCGGGGGGTGACCCCGGCGGTCGGGCTCCCCGGCCCCCAGACCTCTCGCGGAGAGCGTAGGTAACCGGCCCCCGGCCTCCCCTGCTCCGTCTCGCCCCTGTCCCTCGCCCTCGCCCCTCGGCAGGGCCGGCGCCGTTTGGCGTGTGCGGTGGAACCGGGCGGGGGGCCCCGAAGGGCGGCCGCTCTGCGGGAGGCTGGGTTTGAACCGCGCGCGGGTCCGGGAGTGGGCGCGCGACGGTAGGTAGAGCCCGGGACCGCAGGACGGCCCTTGCAGAATCCGTAGCAGAGATTCTCCCTACCTTGGAAAGTCTAGGTTCTAGTTGTGTGGTCTTGGGCAAGTCACTAAATTGTCTGTCCCTCAGTTTCCCTGACATTAAAGTTAGGGACTGGGAGATTGAATTTTCTTATCCACCTGTTCGTTCTGGTCAAGTTTGTCTTCACCATACTCGCTCCTCGCCCAGCCGCTTGGCTGTGCCCTCAATTTCAGGGTTGGTTACTCTTAAATTCCTTTGATTTGGAAGTGATGTGAGCCCAAGCCTTCCTCCTCTTTCCACCACGTTGAATGCTGTTTAATTGACTTTTATTCAGTGATTCGGAGGAGTTGAAGTTCAATACTTTGTCTATTTATCCTCATAGATTATTTTTTAACTAAAATCTTGTTGCTCAGAAAAACATTTTTTTACTTTAGGCAAGTAATATCCTATTTTGTCAAGAAGTGAGCCAGTGCAGAGAGAGCCACTTAAGACTTTTAAGATTTCTATTTTAAGGCGATTCTTAGTATTTTTTCTTAGATCTCATGGTATATTCATTCTAACAAAACACAGAACGGGCCAAAGAAAGACGGTACTCAAATAAAGGCAAACCTTTAGGAGAGCCACCAGAATAGAGATTTTGAGAACGTCTAGCTAGAAATCCTCTTGAATAGGAATTCTATTTTACTCATCCTTTTGTGCTGAGCACTTTACTTGGTAAAGTACCTAGTACCAAGCTGCTGTTCGGTAAATAGTAAATGGATGTTCATTTCAGTCAGTACCACTTATTTCAACTCATTGCTAAGCCCATACATAAGTGCATGGGAACACTTAAAAAAAAAAAGCCCAAGTTTCTACATTTTGTAGAACCAAGGGCTACTGTACTCAGAAAAACTCATACTAAATGGTTTTTGCCAATAGCAATATTTTCATGTTGTATAAGTTAATAAATGTAAGCATTTTAGGAATTTAGATTATTTTTCCCCTAACAGATTAAAAATCAAGAAATATAAACTGGATGTAGCAGTTTGTTGACATGGAGAACCAAGCCCATAATGCAATGGGGTAAGTGCTAAGAAATTTCTATTTAATAAGTGGATACTTAATTATGCCAAAATCTCCCTGATGAAACATGAGTTTTCAAATTTGCTATTAATAGAAGGATGTTCCAATTATTTTTGGTGAGGAGGGTGGGGAGGAATTTCAGGTGATTATAATTAAGAATGTGTGAGTCTTTCCAATTTCGACTCTGTGAATCCGCACTTAAAAGTCACTATTTTCCATCTTTTAGTGACTTCATCCAGTGTCAGGGTGATGAGTGCCCAGGCCTCACGTGCTCCTATGTTACCACAGTGCAGCAACTCTTGGCCAGATTGCCCCTTTTTTGCTACATCAAGTAACTCAAGTTTCCCTCTACTCTTGCCCCTTAAGGCATAGCTCAACACTTAAAACATAGCCTCAAAATAGATCCACCTCCACAAAACCGCAACAGGAACTGGATATTTTACCAAAAGTTTCAAAGAGATAAGGAATAGAATTTGTATAGTATTTGCCATAGTAGAAAATTAATCAAATTATAAATATCTATCCCGGCTCCTCCCCTGCTACTAGCACCACAAAGGTTTCTCTTCCTGTTGTTTTGCCAGCCAACTGGCCACTGGTTGGCCCCAGAGATTTGGTGTTGAGAGTTGAATGGGTGGTGCTATATTGCCTAATCTTGATTGTGAATGACTTTGGCACTAGTCACACCACTCCAGGTGTCCCATGTTCAGTGATTATGCTCAGACCCTGACTTTGATGTCAGGCTAGAAGAAAGCTGTACAAGTCTGGATAATAATAACTATTACTTCTTTATCTTCTACTGCATACCCCTCCTTATAACAGCCTTGCTAAGTATCATTCTCATTTTACAACTAAGAAAACTGAGTATGTTCTAGTACAGTCTAAGCTCTTGTAACAAAGAGATCCCAAAATACAGTGGCTTACATAAGACTGAAGTTTATTTCTATTTCATATGCTAGTCCAGAGGTAAGCAGACCAGGACTGGTATGGCAGCTCAACCATCCTCACTAAATGATTCCATCTCTCAGCTCCCACCATAATGACTGTGCTCTGTCATCATGAATCTACTCCTGCCAGAGGGAAGGGGATGAGCAAGAGGAGAGAGTAAGACCTTTCCTTTTAAGACTATGACATGGAAGTGGCAGATCTCACTTCTCTTCATTTTCTATTGGCCAGAACTTAGTCCTGGAGTTACAGCTAGCAGCAAGAAAGTCTGGGTAATGTGGTCTTTAACTGAGCAGCCATACAGCCAGCTGAAACTTAAAAGTTCTATAATAAAGGAAGAAGAATGGATATTGGTGGATAATGAGCAGCCTCTGCCACACTGAGGCTCAGAAAGGTGGAAAGAGAGAAAAGAAAGCAGGAACTTGCCCCAGAATATACACCTGGTTTTGGAGGAAGCAGGATTTGAACTCGGATATGTCTGGCTCGCATCCCTGTATTCCTCCCTATGTTGGAAGTGGATGACAATGAGATGCAGGGAGCGGCCTGACTAGTATCCAATAGCAGAGCCAGGTTAGGATTCTAGATTGAGCATGTGTTGGATTCCTGGTATGACGATGGCACTAAGGGCTAAGATGCAGATTGAAGGTCTTGAACCTAAGGCTGGGTACCAGATATCACTATACTCCTGCAAATCTGAGGCCATGGAGAATGCTATTTCTCTTTATGCATTCTTTTGAAAAGAAGTATTGAGTATTGAATATATGCCAGACACAGTTCTACACCCTATGGTTCATACAAAGATCATTAAGAAACATACCTTTTCCTTAGAGAACTTAGGATTTAGTTAGGAACTCTAGAGTTTGAGTACAATGTAATTACAACCAGAATTTAGTGAGAATTACTACAGGTTTCCCCGAGGAAGTACTCCACTCATCACAGCAGACACGGGATGAGACATTGTCTACCATGGTCTCCAAATCGAGGGTAGCTTAGGTTGGCTTTGCCTCTGTCTGTCTCTCATGCTATTGAGAAATATGCAAAAATCTAGACCATGAGTATAATAGAATCTCATGATCCAGGACTTGTTATACAGCTTATCAAACCATGCCACCTAAATACACAGAAATGTTTTATGTAGCAGCCTTCCTTTCACAAATATTTATTTCGAGTCTGCTATAAGCCACTCATTGGTCTAGGGACCAGGAAGATAGCAGTGAACAAAATGGACAAAGACTGTTTCTCAAGGAGTTTATACCTTAGTGGAAGAGACAGATAATAAATATATGTATCATATGGTGATAGGAAGAAAAATAAAGCAGGCTAAGGATGAGAGAAAATAAAGTGTGAATGGGGTGGTCAAACAAAGATGCTCTAGCAGCATTTGAGCAGAGATTGTATCTGGGTGGAGAAAGTTACAGAGAGTAGGAACAGAAAGTACAAAGGCCTGAAGTGTGAGCTTTTACACAGAAGGTTTACAGTGTGAGTGAATCATTATTCTCTGACATCATAGTTATAATAGGGTTTGATTTTAATTTATCCATGATTTCTCCCAATAATAGGTGTTTGTATTTGTGCCATAATAATCAATCTAAATTCCTTCTAAGGTCATCTTTATAGGTTTGTCCTCTTTGTTTTTAGAGTGTATTTCTAGAACATAGTATATACTATATATTACATGTTATATATTTTATGTTGTACATATTATATAATTATAGAAAGAATACACGATCTCTTTTATTGACCTTTTTAAGATAACTCTCTCTATATTTTGCATTGTTTTTGTTGTCTTATTCTACTGTTTTTGTTTGTTTTCTAATTTCTACTGTTACTAATTTGCCCACTTATGATTTATTTTATCTTCTTCTGATTGTTGAGTTGAAAAATTTACTTCAGTAATTTTTATGATTTCTGGATTTCTTTAAATAATAAAAACATTTAGGGCTGGAGTTCCTCCAGAGCACAGCTTTGCTGCTTGCCGTAGGGTTAGTGTCCCCCCTGTCATCTTCTAAATAGTCTGTCATTCCAAATTTGATATCCTCTTTGACTGAAGAGATATTTAGGAAATGTGATTTCTAGGGGCATTACATTGTCTTTTTATTATTACTTTCTAATACTTCTACTACCATGGTCATAGAACATGGCCTATATGATTTTGACTGTCTATTTCATTAAGATTATTCTTGTGGTCTATTGCATGAACTTTTACAAATGCCCTTTGGGTATTTGAAAATAAGTATGTATTCTCTTTTGGTTGAATAAAAGGCTAACAAGTTATACATATATAACCAAACGTTTTAATTGTTATTATTGTGTTTACATTATGTTTTTCAGATACACTATTACCTTGAGTTTGTCTATTTGATCTGTCAAATTCTAAGAAAGATCTTCATTATGAATGTAGTTTGTGCAGTCCTTTCTTGTATTTCTAACAGTTTTTGTTTTACATATTTCAGTGTTCCATTGCCTAGTATATCAAGGTTCATGGGATTTTATATCTTATCAGTATATGATTTAACATTATAAAAATATCACAATTATAAGCTAATGTTTTCTGTTTGAATTTGTTGCCTGATATTAATATTACCATCCCTGTTTTTTTAATGTACTTTAGTCAATAATATTAATATCTTTATTCACTGCTTGTTTTCAGCCTTTTTTATATCGTATTTAGTGTGTCTCTTATAAATACCATGTGGTTAGATGAACAAATATATACCCCAATTGGAGAATCTTTGTCATTAAAAGGAGGATTTTAACAATTATTTTAACAATAATGTAACCTTTTCACTTTCCCAACGTTTGTTAGGCTGATCTAGGTTTTTTTTTTTAATCCTCTCTTTCTCTTGGAGGTTCTACAACCCAAATTTATAAATTGTTGATTTATATTTTTTAAAATTTTTAATTTGTATTTATCTTTTGGCAACCTGAATCAATTTTAACTATCTTTGACTACTCTCAGCCCTAATAAAATTTGATGTTTAGAATGCCTTTGCTTCCCCATTTTGTTATCCCACCTCCAAGCTTCTGTTGAAGTAATCTGTATTTCTAATTCCTGATTGCTATTAATTTTATTTTATTCCTTTTTTACTTTAAAAATCCTTTTTTTAAACTGCTATAAGTTTGACTGCATTGCTCATTACTGTTATCTGTATACAAAATTTTGCCTGTTCCTGATTTTTTAAAAAATGGATTCATTTTTAATTTGAAATACTTCCTTAATCTTTTTTATAAAAATGAACATGAATGATATACTTCTTAATTTCTTATATGTCCAAAATGGCCTATTTTTACTCTCATACAGGAACTCTGTAATATTAATCCTGTTATCTCAAAGCATTGAGTATTGCGGAGGGAAAGTCCGGTTGCACTCTCATTCTCTCTCTTAGCTTTTTCTTTCTTTTTTTTAATGTCTGGAGGCTTACGAGATTTTCTCTTTATTCTTGGAATTTACAAATTTACCAGTATAACTTTCAAGGTATTAATCCTTTTCCAATAATCCTGTACAGCATTTGGTATGCACTTTTATGCTCAGCCCAGTAAAATTTTCTTCTCTTTCTCTGATTAATAATTCTCCACTATCTTGTTTCATTCTCATCTCCTGGAATTCCCATGGCTTTTTCTTTTCTCTCATAATTTCCATCATTGTCTGTTTTTGCTCTATGTTCTGGAGGAATTTCTTGTATTTTCTCATTTTTAGTTCACCAATGATTACATTCTGTTATTGACTGCCTGTTGGTTTGGCAACCATGTATTTATTTCCAAGAACAACTTTTTTTGTTATTACTTTTATATAGTAAATCACTTTTGTTTTATGTACCGTTGACTATTACTAAAAATATGAATTAGAAATGTTTGAAATTATCTCTTCTTATAGCAACACTTTTCAGTTATCAACTCCAACTCGTTTCTTTTGTTAACTCCAATCAGTCATTCTGGGGGTGAGGCCCTGGTGTAATTCTCCACGTCCTTCAATTTGTGCCTCTCCTCAAACCCTGACAACTGCTCCACAGCTCAGCATTCCTCCCAGATTCTACTACTCTAAAAGTGAAATCAATTAGCTTTTGCAGAGAAATCTGTCCACCAACTACAGCGCAGCGTCAACTCCCTAAGGGCTAAGCATGGCCCCCAGCCAATGGGATGTGCAGTTTAATATATTTAAGATTATTAAAGCTTATATTTAATAAACTTATCTCTGAAGATTATTTCTAAATAGGAGTTCCACAAATGCGTTAAGCAATGCTAAAGTCAATAAAAAACATTCATAGAGTCCCAAAATATGTGAATTCTGGAGTGTTGTTTTTAAAAATGTCATTTTCCTTGCATAAGTAGATGCATATATGATGGATTACTTTTTTAAAATATCTTTTCTATATGAAAAGAACATTTATCCAGGTCTTTCTTTACTTAGTTACACGTGTATGTAATTTAAAAAGTCATTTGCTTCTTTATCACTGTTACCAAAAAACAACAATTTCCTGTTCCCTTCCAGTTTTCTACTCCCAGAGGCAAGCACTTTCAATTCTGATTTTTTTTTTAGTATTTATCTTCATGTCTTCAGATAACATGCTTATATTGCTACTTCTTGATTTTTCCGTTTTAAGCATTATCTATTGACTTCCACAGTGGATATTTTTCATGCCCACCACTAACTTGTTTCTACCACAGACACACACACTCACACTTCCCAATCCTCCATCCTCCCAATACACCATAATTTTGATTGGATCAATATTCTATTTGCCTTATTATGACTTTATAAGTACTACTCACCTCCGAGCCGTATTGTCTACTGTGATTCCTTTTCCTTTCTGACACATTTTGTTTTTCCTGGAATTAGTAAATCTGCTATCTTAATTATAAATTCTTTGGAGTTTTCTTCTAAAAATATTTTTCTGTTTGTATTTGACCTACCTTGTCCATTGTGTGAGCTGCTTTCCTCGAATGTCTGAGATCCCTGGCTGCTTGCTTCTATTTGAGAGTAATGGAGTAGAAGCTGGTAGGAAGTTTGTGTGCACATGGGTGTGGCATATAGGCAGCAGTCGTCACTGTGTGGTCACCAGGTTAGGCTGTTTCCTTGCAGGACCCCAAGTCACTCTCTTGCAGGCTTTTGTCTCAGACTAATCAGATTCCAGAGACCCTGGCTGCTAGCATTCTGGGAGCTGAGGAGGAAGGGGCTGGGGACTTAGCCTTGCACTGTTGACCTTAACCCCTCACTTTCCAGTATGGTGGCCTTGCCTGGGGTTCCCCCAGTCCAAAGCCTGTCCATTTCACCCTCTCCAGAGAGTACACTTTGAGTCTAATGCCAGTGAGGCACTCTAGGAGTCCAACCCCTTCTTAGCCATTCCTCCTGTTTTCAGGCTCATGCTCACCCCCTGCTTCCAGAAGTACCTAGATGGGTTGCTTCTTGGCTTTCTCCACTGCCAGCTTCCATTATTTTTGTCCTTGTAGGTTTAACCTTCCGGGTTAAAAATATCCCTTTGCTTTATTTTAGTAGGATTTGGGAAGGGAGTAAAATGTGTGTATGTTCATCCATCTTCAATCAATGTCTGACTTTTTTTCTACTGAATCTCTAACTGTACCGTTTATTCTGTAAATTATACCTTAGCCATTGATCTCATTCATAGAATCTTGTCAAATCCGGGACTATTTTCATAAGTACATTTGGGGTATCAATGGCTTGCCTTTTTAATTGCAGAACGTATGGGGCATGGTTATATAGGAATGGCTTCGGGGCCAGAGACAAGACAGATCAGAGTTTGCTTTCATGGAGTCTCTGAAAGTAACATACCAAGACACACTGTTTCCACCTTTTAATGTTATTTACATTAGGTTGTATCTTGAAATCAGAAGGTACATTTGGCTATTATTCCCTTTTTCCTCTAAAAGCAATTATTAAGTTGTCCTTGCTTCTTATAAAGTGTTATAGAATGAGGGAAATATTTTACATATTGCCATACTAAAACACAAACACATATGGCATAACTGTTTAGGGGGAAATCCACTAGCCAACCCATAGTACAGTGGAATAACCATAATCTGTACAAATGCTAGAGTGTACAGATGGGCAGCATAGAGCTAGGTGTACTATAGAATTCAAAGGCCAATACAACAAAATGGCCTTCAAGTTTTCGCTAGAAAAGAGAAAGGGAAAATTGCAAATACCTTATGCTAATCTCATAATTCTCAAGTTATATACTATTAATACTTAAAATGGTTCAAGAATAGGAAAAAATTGATGGATCAGCAAAACAGCTGACTCATAAGGGAAGCTGACCAGATTATCTATAGAACCTGTGTCCATTTATATGAGAAACTGAGGGAGGGGGGTATGAGGCATAACTGGTGCAATAGCCCAGGGACGCAGGAATATCCACATCTTGCCTCAAATCACTGATAACCCCAAGGTAGACTTCAGACAGCAAAGGGAAACAAGACATTTTGAGTGGCGATGGTCACAATGCTGCCCACCTGAAGAAAAATTAAGCAGATTAGGGGAATAGAATGTTACAGAATAAATCTGATTAGGTAATCTTTGAAGAAAGACCTAAGGAAAGCTAGAGATCCACTGTCGGTGACTGGAGCTAACTCCTGATGGGAAACCCTGGAACCCAGTATAAATCACATCTCTCAGCCTTCTCCCAGCCAAGGAAAAAGTGAATATTTATATACTAATCTCTTACAGTCATTGGTTGAAGGTTGCTCCTAGGAGGGCTTCAATTCCCTGTCACTTCTGACCTGTCACAAGACAGCAAGGAGGACTCCAGTGGCAAGAGAATACACATCAGCAAAGGAATGCAGGTCCTGTCCACAGGAAATCAGGCCATTGTGCCCTGCCGTGGTCAACATCAGGGACGTGTAGGTACCAACAGCATCTGCTGCAGCCCTCTTTTAAGTTGTCTTATAACACCTTCCCCTTACATTTCACAGGAAGGATTTTGTTACGTGACCATGCCTAGCTCCAAGGCAGGCTGGGAAATGTAGTTGTTCTTTCTCTAGTTGGACACATTTCCATTCTGAATATCATCAGAGCTCTGTTACAATGGGAGAAAGGAAGAATGGCTATTGGGTAGGCAACTAGCAGACAAGTGATGAGGATGATTCAGACTGGGGTGTTATCTCTGGATATGGTGAGAATTAGTCAGAATTTAGGATATATTAATATATTGGATATAGTGCCAATAGGACTTACTGTTGTTGTGGGGTTTGAGGGAAACAAAAGTCTAGGATCAAGAAGGATTTTTATCTGCAGCAACTGGTATCATTGGTGCTAATTAAAGACATGGCATGGACTAGAGTTGGGGCAGGCTTGTGATGCAGGGACTCAAGTGCTTTGTTTTGAACACATGAAATTCTGAGACACTTCTAACCATCCTAGGAAAATGCAGTGTTGAAAAGGTGGCTGACATAGAAGTCTGGAGCTCAGAAGCTTAGGCTGCAGATACGGAATTAGAATTAACCAGCATAAGCTGACATGAGAAGTTTCCTTGGAAATTTCTGACATCCAGGAAGCAGTATCTTTCTTAAAAAATTGTCTAGTATTGGAAAAACAGATTTTATCAGTGCATGCCTAATTCTCCCCTATTGGGATGTAGTGAAACAGCCAACTCCAGGTTTAAATAGTAAATGGATAAAATGACTCCTCACATGTACTAACACTGCAGTCTCTCAAATAGACCTTATGGCGATAGGGAATTTTAATTGTCCTAGAGACTGGCTTACAGGACCAAGTAATGCATGTGTAGATAAATATTTGTTTATTATTAATTGTATCATATGTTTGTATTAATATGCAGTAAGACTTCAGATACACAAGTTTATGAGGAGAGTGAAGCTGTTTATATTTCTAGATAATTGTAAAGATCACCCTGAAGAAAGAGGTTAGTGCCTATTAATATTTCACCATTGCTAGCTTCTCTCCTCCTTCAGTCTCTGGACCAAGAGGTTACTCAGAATGTGAAAAGTTATGACAGAAAAAGTTTATCTATAACAGAGGTATTTTAGCAGATCTTCTGCTCTTTTTAGAGCATTAAAAAAAATGAGATTTTACATTTGTATGTGCCTACGATTCTGACAACGCATTGATAGGGACTTGGAGGCTATGGCATTGCACTTCATTTCCATAAATGTCTTCCTTTTGTGATTATGATGAAGGCTTTTTAGAACAAAGCCTTTGTTAGGTACATTTAAGCACCCTTTTTTGGGATAGCGAGGTTTATACTTCATCCAAGTCCCAGCATTAAGCTCATTGCAAATGAGCGAAAAGAATGGACTATACATGAGCCTCCATCTCAATTATGCAGTAAAAATAGGCATTTTAATGCTGCTAAGTCAGCAAATGCTAATGATGACAGTAAATAACATTTTTTGGATAACAAGAAAAGTGCTTGAGGAAAAGCTATTTTTATCTATGATTCAGTAATTAATTTTGAACAAGAGTACCCATGAAACTATGACCTAAGTGACATAAAGTAATAAATCCTCCATTTTACTGTTTTAGGAGAGACAGTTGACTAAAGAGCAGACGACATCACAGGCGTGTGTATGAAAGTGGGTTCAAGGACTTCTGGAGGCTCTCCCAAGTTCGTCTTGTTTCTGTCTTTGGTTGATATAGTATTTGACATGCAGAATAGAGTGTGAGCCACCATGGAAAAGTTAAATTATATTTAGTATAGCCTGTTAACAAAGGCAAATAAGTATTTAATACATTTTCCAATGAGTTTCATTAAAAGATTTTGAACAAGACCTAATGATTGCTCATCAGCATTTTGGAAACTCATTTTCTTAAACTATTCCATGTCTCATGAAACAGTTCCCTCTCCTCCTTTCTCTGTGCTGCTCTCTCTCCCTTCTTCCCTCCGTCCCTCCTCTCCATCGTGACTTCCATATTTGTCTTTTACAGCCTCTCCTCTTTCTCCCAAGCTCCAGACTCATTTCTATTCAGATATTTCACATGTCTCAAACTGAATTCACTCCTTTTTTTTTTTTTTTCACAAACCTGTCTCTGCACCTCTGTTTTCCAGATTGGTGATAGGTAGGCTCACCCTACATCCCAGTTTGCCCAGAACAATCACTGTTTACACCCAGTGCCCTGACATAATTATTATTAGTGCCCCTTTCACTTTCACAATTGTCCTGGTTTGGCTAACAAGTGATATGGTCATCAGAGCAATCTGTCCGATGAAGGTCTGTCCTTTTAAGAACTAGCACATAAGCCCATACGTTAAAGGACCTTGGGTTGAATGAAAGCCCACAGGCCACAGGATTGCTCTGGGACACCTCCCTATATGTCCATGTATCTTACTCCAGCTCTTTTTACTCTGAATGTGACTCTCTCCTCCGTTCCCATGCCCCTTCCCAATATACTGGCCACTACTACCACCATTTATATCACCAGTTTTCAATTTTGCTCCCTCTTCATCTCCAAGGTGGATATCCTGATATCTGGACTCTAGGCTCCCAGATGGGTATGTCCCCTGCAGGTTTGTATGTCTCTTCCCTTCTGGCTTAATGAATTGAAGGATTAATGCAGGAGGATTTGGCCTGACCCTAGGATCCTTCCTTTGTGACTTGTTCCCAAGGATAAACCCAACAGTAAGGACTACAGTTTGCATGTCTTAAGTAGTATATCAGACACAACCCACCCAGTCTCCAAAGCTGGAAAACTCAGAGGATTTTTTTTCTTTTTTAGCTCTTCAATCAACTTTTCTAAAATTAGGTTAATACCCACTTTATGGGGATGTTGTGAGGATCCCTGAGAGGAAGTACAGGAAAGTACTTAGCATAGCGTTAGCATTTGACTAAAGGAAGTTAACGTTAAGGAAAATATAAATAATGTTATTGCCCAGCTATGTGAAGGAGGATAAACCAAGCCCTTTAATTTTATTTTAAAGTTCACTAGATTTAGGAGCAAATATTGATGATAGCAAGACAGCTGAACTGCTAGTAATTACCTGAAAAACTGAAGAGCAGAAGATACACTAGAAGACTGAACAATTGAATTTCAAAAGGGAATATTAAGTTTGACAAAAAGCTGAGTTTGATGTAAAACTGAGTTTGACTTAATCTTAGGTAAGACTCTGGAAGAGATTATCTGTGGTTTGTGGGCATCCAGAGGAGGAAGCAGTAGCTGTCAGGACTCAGTGGGGTGCCCGGACCCCCTGCATAGCAGACTGGCCTCACTCAGCTCACAGGGTTAATATGCTGGGGCATCAGGGAAACATAACAGATAGAGTTGTATTAGGGCTTTGGCACGATATTTTACAGGGCTTTTTCATGATATTTTTGTGGGAAAGAAAAAATTGCAAGGTTAATTAAATGGATTTAGTATTTGATTATAATTTTTAAAAACTCAACTGATCACTGTCACTCTGAAGGGCTTGGTAGGGAATGCCATAGGAGTCTGTCCTTTATTCTGTCTTTTATGGCATTTTATTAATGACTTGTATAAAATATATATATTTCATATTGTGTATATGTTTCATATATATTTATACATATTGTATATGTATAACATTTTATAAGTATATATCATATATGTAAATGGTGTGTGTGTATACATATATATATATATATATATATATGAAAAACAGATAATGCTTATCAAACCTGCAGCTGACACAAAGCTGGAAGATATAGTGAATGCATTCTCTGGCAGAAACAGGATCCCAAATACAAGCTCAGATGTTACCTCATTTAGGAAGAGTTCTGTGGTAGCCCCCACCAAGCCTGTATTCAGCACCCCTCCTTTCTCAGGAGCCTTCATGTATCCATTGGTCTTTTATTCTGCTTGCCTGCCTGCCTTGCAAGTCTCTCTCTGTGCACAGACAATTGATCTTGTGTCTTCATTTTCCTAGCACCTAACACAGTGCTTATATGAATGTTTGCTCAGAGAACAGTGATGATGACCCACACTGAAAGGCTGAAGCTATCAAGCTGAAATTTAATAAGGATAAATATAAAGCCCTACCCTTGGACCACCCCCTCCAAAAAAAAAACCAAGCAGAAGATAGTGAATAGGTGGCTTACTCATAGCATGCATGAAAAAGAAATGAGATTGTTAGACAAGAATAAACTCACCTTGAAACGGTGTATCACTGTTTTACTCTTCCCTCTCCCAAAGTCAGCTCATGAATAAAAGTATATGGCACCTGAAACAAAGGATGTGAGAGACTCTGAGATGATTAGAACATACCTGTGGTATTATGTTAACATTCTGAATGGTCCATTTCAAGGATGAAATCTATAAATAAGAACTGGTTCAAAGGAGAGCCACCAGGATTATAAAGGGTCTGAAAATCTTACCATAGTTATTCATTTTTTCATTCATTCAACACATGTATATTAGACATCTAGTATTTTTTAGGTGGTATACCGGGTACTGCGTCTAGAGTAGTGGAGAAAAACCATCTTTAGAAGCAAAAGAAGGAAATAATATTAGTGGAAATGATGTTTGTGAAAATAAACAATGACCACCCAAATGAGAACAACTGAAGGCTATTCATTCAGAGCTTGCTGTCCCAAGGGAGTTACACACCATCATTAGCTTTTGGCAGAGACTCACAGGCAGGCAAAGGAGTGGGAAACCTTTATAATGAAAAAAAAGGAGAAGGTTTCCCATCTCTGCTGTGACTGGAAGCTGTTGGCATGGGGACGCTGGAGGCAGGACAACTGGAAGGGGGGCATCCTGTGTGATTGGTTTGGGG
This sequence comes from Varecia variegata, assembly GCA_028533085.1. Classification (NCBI taxonomy): domain Eukaryota; kingdom Metazoa; phylum Chordata; class Mammalia; order Primates; family Lemuridae; genus Varecia; species Varecia variegata. The sequence goes on along the minus strand of CM052438.1, from coordinate 123,470,276 downwards.
AGCATATTTGCCTTTCTCCGGTTGATCCTGAGTTGGAAGTAGGGGCAAAAATGAGGGAAGCTGGCAGTCAGTTCTGACCATTCTGGGACGATTGCTGCAGACTTGTGGTTTGGCTTTCAGGACTGGCTGTTGCAGAAATTGTAGGTCAGTGTCTACTATCACATGGCCTGGCCGTTTTCTGTATATTCAGTCTCCAATATTGAACATTGACAAGAGAAAACTGGAGGTACACTGAAAACTGTATTCAGCATATTGATTGTGTTCAACTACTTTAACGTCTACTGTGTTGAAAAGGCATTTGTTCTGAATAGACTTAATGGATCAAACTAAGACCAGTGGGTGGAAAAGTTCTTCAGTTATAAAAAAAGAACTTTCTAAAACTCATTGCTATCTAGATACAGTCTCAGACAGTAGTTACCTGTTAGGGGAAGAATTCAGACCTAGGCCGGATGACCTCTTTGTAGGGATATTGCAAAATAGTTCACAAACTTCGGCATTCATCAGAATCACTTGGTATCTTTGTTATTGATGCCGAATCTTGAGCTCTGTCCTAGACCTGCTGAATCTGATCAGTGGCCTATGATAGATGATTCTCTTAAGAAATATTTGTAGAAGGAATGCAAACACTAGATGAGTAGTAATTGGACTAGATGACTGACAAGAGTCCTACTATCCTGAGAGTCTAATATTCTAACTTTTGCATAACATAATCATAGCCAGGAAATAAACCATAATAAACCATTCACTCATTTAACAATATTGATTGACTAGATTATGTTATGGCCACACTCTACTTTAGACGTGTGTGTGTATACACACACACACACACACACACATATTTATATATATAAAATTTTTTTTTGAGACAGGGTCTTGTTCTTTCAACCAGGCTGGAGTGCAGTGGCATGATCACAGCACATTGCAGCCTGGAACTCCTGGGCTCAAGCGATCCTCCCACCTCAGCCTCCTGAGTAGCTAGGACTACAAGCATGTGACACTGCATCTGGCTAACTTTTATTATTATTATCATTATTATTATTATTCTTTGTAGAGACAGGATATTGCTATGCTGCCCAGGTTAGTCTCAAACTCCTGGCCTCCAGCAGTCCTCCCACCTCAGCCTTCCAAGGTGCTGGGATTAAAGGCATAGTCCTATATTTTAAACTTCATTAGCATGGTGCATTCCTACATGCCAGGGAGACAGCAATGAAAAGAATTCTTTTATTCATTTTTCAAAGATTTACTGAGCATCTACTATGTGCTGAGACACTATGCTAGGCTTTGGCAAAATGGTGATGAATAAGGCTGATAAAGTTCTTTTTTTTATAAAGCTTACACTGGTATAGTCCTTTTTTTCCGAGCAGAAAAAATAGACAAAATGTATTTACAGCAAAGAATGATTATGTGTTATTATGAAAATGGTATGAAAATACCAGGCCATAGTTCTGTTCTTTCTCCTCATAAGTCTGATTAAAATTCAACCAAGTTATTTATAAAGGAATTAGTATAATGCTTTCCTGAGATTTGTTTTAGGTTTTAAGTAAAAATTGGGAGCCTTTGGGCCTTAGTCCAGGAATGTTAGCAGAAGCCTTCAGAATAGCACTTTGTACTTAAAACCTCTCTGATGTGAAAACTGGTGAATGGCCAAAGGCTGGGAAGGGTAGTGGAGAGGAGGGAATAAAGTGAGGATGGTTAATGAGTATAAAAATACAGTTAGAAGGAATAAAATCTGGTATTTGGTAGCACAGTAGGGTGACTATAGTTAACAATAATTTATTATATATTTTTAAATAACTATTATAAAAGAGTGGAATTGGAATGTTCCTAACACAAAGAAATGTTAAATGCTTAAAGCGATACCCCAATTACCCTGATTTGATCATTACACATAGTATGCTGTATCAAATCACCACATGTACCCCATATTTATGTGTGTGTGTGTGTGTGTATATATATATATATATATATACACAATCATTTGTACCCATAATAATAAAAATTTTTTTAAAGAATTTTAAAATATACTAGGGAATGTACTGTTGTATAAACCAAAGCGACATCCCTTGTTCAGGTTGACTGTGGGTATTTTAGAAAGTGATTCTGGAAATTCTGAATTCTTTGGGTTTTAATACCTGTCTCTGACCCTATTTCAATGGAGCGAATTTGTACTATATTTTTCAAGCATATTCTTATTCAAAACACCATACCTTTTGCTGTGTGGTATATAGGAAGGCACATAAAACAGGAAGCAGCTGCCCAGGATCTAGTTCTTGCTCTTCCATTAATTAGCTCTCTGACCTTGGGCCGTTCTGGGCCTCAGTTTTTTCGAAATACTAAATGATCCTTAATTAGCCCTAAAATTCTGATTTGGTTAAACTAAATGGAGGAAATGTTATCATTTTGCACCTGCCTCTCCCTCTTGCCCTCTTTCCAGCTACACAAATATATTAGAAGCCTCATCACCACTACTGAAATGGATGCTGAAACAATTTGCTTTTCTAATCTTGGCATTTGTATGTTATTGAGGCTGAAGTCTGAGGCTTTAATTTCTACCTGGTTCCCCAGTCTGAATGACAGCTTGCTGTGGAATGATTCAGTTTCTTTTGAAAGAGAACCCTGTACTGGGAGCACCTAGCAATCTATTTTCTTACCAACTTTCAGTCTCTAATCCTAGCTGTTACCACGGGCCCTGTTTCAAACTCAGTAGACCCTCCTAGCCCTGAGATATTGCCACCTATGTGATTAATAGTATCCCCACTGTCTAAAGACTTACACTGCTCTGCCCAAATCTGCCTGATCAAATTCCTTCCAAACAGATACCAGCCAAATCATGCCAAATTCCTCTCCTTGAGGAGCAGCACTGTAGCCCAGTTGGTACTCTTGAATCTGGTCCTACGTAGCCCAGGCTTACCCTTCTATCCCTGAATAGTATGACTGATGTCCCAGTTTGCCACTGTCAAACCTTCTTAAGTTACAACAGACAATGTAAGAGCATTGATCCTTAAGCTAAGTCTTACCATTTTTCATAATTAGCATATTCCCTAGAATTAGCCCACTCTAAAAACATGTTATTTTAAAAAATTAGATATATATACACTGTTAGCTCTGGAATTAGTTTTTTTAATTTTAAAAATTAACCTCTAGGTTTTGAACTTCTTCCTGTTTACGTAATTGAACAACTTGAGGAAATAATGATCAAGCTATGCAGAGCAGTATAATAAGTTTTCTTGCCCTCACATTTCATTCTTTTGAAATGTATTTTATTTTCCTACAATTGCCAGAACTTCTCCTTGTGAGGCTGAGCTTCAGGAATTAATGGAACAAATTGACATCATGGTAAGCAATAAAAAATTGGATTGGGAAAGAAAGATGCGGGCTTTGGAGACACGATTAGATCTTCGGGATCAAGAGTTAGCAAATGCACAGACTTGTTTGGATCAGAAAGGTCAAGAGGTACAGAATACATGTGTTAATAAATTGTCAATTCACCAGACTCTTATAAATAATATTTCTTCTATCAGAATATGGTTTTTATTATACACTTTTTAACAGACATCAGCAACAGCATTAATTGCTTGAAATTCTATCAGCTAATAGTATGTATGGTAAAGGTATTCTATCAAATAAATGACAATCTATGGATAAGCCTAAATCCATAGATATTCACTGAGGAGGACATATTGTGTCTCTCAGTTCTATACCTGTAATGATACAGATGTGTAAACAGGTGCCTTGTCTGTTTTTTAAGCAGACAAATTCTGTAAGCCAAATCCTTAAAAACTGCTTAGACATTTTTCTTTTTTTTTTAATATGTTAGTTCTTGTAAAAATGTGATAATTATTCCATAATACCACTAAAGCAGAGATCCCCTTGAAGGCAATGGAGTAAAAAACAGAAAAAAAAAGTAGAGGTTTTGCCTGAGTAATGATGACATAGCCTCCCAAAAAGATAATGCAAAGTAAATTCTAAACCTTCATTTACAATGTGGTGGTGATAAGGATCTTTTGTTAAACATCCATATTGTCCTAATGTGGACTTTGTTGAATAGTGCTAGCAATGTTTGGTTTTTGTGAATTTAATTTTTAATAGCTATTTTAGGAACTGCAGTACAAATATTTATTCTTGGTTTGGTACAGCAGTTTTATTTGAATTGTGCTTCTCTTTTGTACATTTTCTGATTTTGTCAGGCAAAATTTAGGAAAAGCAAAATTAAATTTTATTCTGCATGCAGGTGGGGTTACTTCGACAGAAGTTGGACAGTCTGGAAAAATGCAATTTAGCAATGACTCAGAATTATGAAGGACAACTACAAACCCTAAAAGCCCAAGTAAGAAAACTTATTACAATTTAATAGCATACATTTTGATATGTTTTGACCTATAAAATTGTGTTAATTTTATTAAAACTAATTGTTTTTAATGTAAGCAAAAGTTCTTAAATTTTAATTTTATGTTGGGATCTTTCATTGTTTCATATGTGTTGATTTTGTCTCTTTTACTAGATTGTCAGCTCTGTATACCTTCTGTACCTCTTTAACTGTTCAGCACAGTACTAGATGCATATCTTTCTCTTTCTAAAGAGGCTTTTTGATTAATTAGATGATAACTATTAGCTATGTGAGCAACAACAAAAAAACAAAATTATCTTTTGTGGTTATTACTACCTAATAAAGATGTCCTTTATTCTGTAGAAACTTAAAATGTAGAAGTTTAGGTGGGGTACACTGGCTCACACCTGTAATCTTAGCACTCTGGGAGGCCAAGGCAGCAGAATTGCTTGAGGTCAGGAGTTTGAGACCAGCCTGAGCAAAAGCGAGGGCGAGACCCCGTTTCTACAAGAAAATAGAAAAATTAGCCAGCTACTTGGGAGGCTGAGGCAGGAGGATCACTTGAGTTTGAGGTTGCAGTGAGCTATGATGACACCACTGCACTCTAGCAGGGGCGACAAAGCAAGGCTCTGTCTCAAAACTAAAAATAACATAAAATAAAAACTTTGATATTATAAAATAAATAACTGAAAGAATAAAATTGGTCTTTATTATTAAATACTGTGTTACTGTTAGGGCTATTTCTTAAATGATAGTGGTTCTATATGTGTAATGAGAGGAATACCAATTTCTTTCTTACTTATCCCTCTATCTTCACACCGAGCTAGCAAGGAAAAAGTGTTATCTCCCTTACCACAGATAGCATGTAGGGTAGTAGTCATCTGAGCATCTCAGATCTAACAGATACTATATCTTTGTTTAACCTAGTAAATGAATCAATGGGAAATATGGTTTGATTATGAAATATGGTCGGTTTACAACCAATGTTTTTTGGAATGCAAAGATTTCATATATGACAATCTAGTTAAAGGAGTCCAAAGTAGTTAATGATCTCTTTAAGTACCTTTCTAGGGAGAGAATTCAGCTATTGAGATTGGAATATGAAACATTTGATGCCACTTAACAGGTATAATTTTATAAGACTAGCTCTTAGTCTCTACACATTTTGCCTGCAGTTCACATAACTGCCACTAGACAGTAGCTTGGTTATGAAAATGTGTTACTTCCTAGCTGAGACTCCAGGCATTTAGTATTTAAGTCAATCAACCTTAAATTTTCTATAAAGATAAAGCTGTAAAGCAAAAACATAGATATTAAGTAATTATAATTATTCAGTGTAAACAAAGAGATAACAATCTGGAATAATTTGAAAAAATATAGAAATCTAGATACAGTTAAGTACTATCTCTATGTTATATTTAACTAGTTCAGTCACTGTTTACCTAATCTTTCATTTCTGTTGGAGTTTTTCCCCACTTCTGTTGTTAAAAAGTTTTGGCCTTGGCTGGGTGAGGTGACTCACACCTGTAATCTGAGCTACTCGGGAGGCTGAGGCGGGAGGATTGCTTGAGCCCAGGAGTTTCAGGAGTTTGAAACCAGCCTGGGCAACATAGCAAGATCCTGTCTCTAAAAAAAAAAAAAACAAGAAAGAAAAGTTTTGAGCCTTGTTTACAGGTGCTGGACAGTCACTGACTATATGAATCCTTGCCATTTGGTACTTTGCAGCTCTATTTTATTATTTGGCTGCTGGCTGGTTTTTAATGCTAAGCAAAAAATACTTTAACAATTTAACAAAAAAAACTTTGTTCTGTGAAACACTAAAACTGAGAGTTTAGGAAAAGCTATTTAAGTTAAGTTAATGTTGGCCAAGTTAAGACTCTTCCTCCTCTCCTGTAGAGTCACAGTGCACATTAGCATGTTACTGGCTGTGAGTGGCCCTGCATTAAACAAACCCATTTAACCTTCTCAATCCATTGTTTCCTAAAGATGTTTGACCTTTTTATTTTTTAAACTAAAACCTATTACCCCTGTAAATTCCATGAAAGGGGTTTCATGGAATACACTTTGGAAACATTACAATATTACTAAGAGAACCATCACCTGTTTCCACTACAGTTTTCTGCTCCTCTGTTTTTCTCTGGTTAAAAGACAAGAAAGAAGAGAGTTAGGGGGAAGAGTGGAAGAGAAGGAAAGAGGGAAGGAGGGGAAAAAAGAGAAAAACAAAAGTACTATGTACTTGACTTGGTTTGCATAAAAGCTAGTAATATGTCATTTTTCTAACCAGAAATGGTATCCTGTGGCAAAAATGCTTTTGTTGCTGATTGCTCACTCTACTGATATTCCTTCTTTGAAATTCCTAGTTTATTTATAATTTCATTTTCCTGAAACATCTTAAGGATATACTTTACCGAAACTCTGCCTTGAATAACTCAACTCTGTCAAAGCTTCCACGTAGAAATTGCTTCCTTTTTAAAAAGGGGATATTTTCTTCTCCTTCTAACTATTATAAAACTGTAATATAAAATGTGTATATATAGAGAGAGAACCATATTAGACATTGTTATATTTATACATATATATGTGTATATATATATACAAAACATATATACACACGTGTGTATGTGTGTGTGTGCATATATATATATGTACATATATATATATATATATATATATATATGACTTCTGCTTCTGGAGTATCCTCCCACTAAATACAGCTAAAAACCCTGGACATTATGTATAAAACAACATAAGAAGCCTCTGAGAAATAAAGAGAAGAGACAGACTGGCCCATTGGCCTGGGACCTTGGCACCCAAAGAATGACACAGTGGTGAGTACCCTGGGATTTTTTTTTTTTTTTTTTGGCTTCAGATATCCCAGACTGGGTAACAGCTAAACCAGCAAGTCAGACATGCCAGTGGGTGTAAACAAAAAGAGCCCAAGGAAAGCCTGCTGTCTCCAGCCAAAAGAACAGGAAGCAGCGAGCCTAACAACATAAAAAACACTTTTAGATAATAAGCTTTCTACTCCAGCCAAATGCCACAGGAAAAAAACCCCACAGCAATAGATTTTTCTTCTCTTGAGTTTTCTAAAATTTTTGATAGCAAAAAAAAATAACAATGTCTAATATGGTTCTTAATATATGTAGAGGAAATACTTAAGATAATTGTATTATAAATGGGGCAGGGTAAAGTAATGTTTCTGCACTAGAACTGGCAAAATGTCAAACACCAGTAGACTGCGATAAATTGTGTAAATACCATGTAATACCTAGGACAACCACTAAAAAAGCTATACAAAGAGATACACTAAAAAATACTATAGATAAATTAAAATGAATCCTAAAAAAAATGTTTATGTAACCCACAGGAGGACAAGAAAGTGAAAACAGAAACTAAAAACTAGAGAACAAACAGGAAACAAACAAAAAGTAAAGCTGAAGCTCTGACATGTCAATAATTACATTAAATGGAAACGTTCTAAATATACCAATTAAAAGACAGAGATTGACAGAGTAAATAAAAAGTATGACAAATTCACTCCTAATATAACTATACAACCCAAATGTCCATCAGGTGATGAATGAATAAACAAAATGCAATACAGTCATGCAATGAAATATTATTCTGGTGAATTTTAGAGTAGGTGAATTATATCTCAATAAAAAATTATATGAGGAAAAAAGCAGAAATGGCTACTTTAATATCAGAAAAAGTAGACACAGTTGTTCATAGCTTTTTTTGTAGTCACCAAAAACTAGAAACAATCAAAATGTCTCAATGCGTGAATGGTTAAATAAACTACGGTACGTTCATACTGTGGAACACCACTCAGCACTAAAAAACGATCAACTCTTGATTCACACATGGATCTCAAGGACATTAAGCTGAGTGAAAAAATCAGTCTCAAAAGGTCATATACTGTATGATTGCATTTTATAATATTCTCAAAATGACAAAATTATAGAGATGGAAAACAAATTAGTAGTTGCCAGAGGTTAGGGGTAGGGGCATGGAGTGTGACTCTAAAGGGAAAGCACAAGGGAGCTCTTTGTGGTGACGGAATAGTTCTGTATCTGGATTGTGTCTGTGGTCACACAAATCTACACGTGTGACAGAACGGCATAGAACTGTATGCATGTATTGATCCAATTTCAATTTCCTGGGTTTGATGTACTCAGTAAGATGTAAATACTGGGGAAACTGGGTGAAGAGGACCTGGGACCTCTCTGTAGTAACTTTACAACTTCTGTAACTTACAATTATTTCAAAGTAAAGAGTATAAACAAAAAAAGTTTAAAAATAGATATGTGACTATAGAAAATTCCTCACAGATGTTGATACACTAAGCTGCTTTTAATCAATTACCTGAAGGTAGAACATGAAACGGAAAAAAAAAAAAATACAAAGTTACAAAAAGAGTTATCAATAAGGAAAAATTAAATCAAGTTTGATATTTAAATTTATTCAAACTTATATCCACATGAATAAGTGGTTTGTGTTGTTTGTTTCTTTGAAATTAAGTACATATTCTATTTTCTCAAATAAAGTATAAACTGGTTATTTCATAGATCAAGTTACTGAAATTAAAATTGTCAACACAAGATGGCACTAAATAAAAGTAAGAAAAAAACTTTGATTTTTTTTTTTTTAAATTATGAGTTTCACTACAGATGGTTAAAACAAAACTGAACAAACCATTTATCAAGTGAATCATTGTTTAACTGTGCAGTTAATGAAGTCTCGAGTTTACATGAAAGCTGAATTGTGTTCGGCTTCAATAATTTAGCTTTAATTGGTTCTATCTTCACTAATTGGAACATATAAGCTTTGCTGCACTTTCTAATCATGATTTAAATTTTCAAAGAGGTACACAAGAAAAGAAGTACAGTGAAATCAAGTTAGAAATAACTGGTAATTGTAAAACATTAGCATTTTCTATTATTTACAGTTTTCCAAACTAACAAATAACTTTGAAAAACTGAGGCTACACCAGATGAAACAAAACAAACTTCGACGAAAAGATTTACCGTACCTCAAAGAAGAAATACCTTTTGAACTGAGCAATTTGAATCAGAAATTAGAGGTGAGATATATTTTCTTAGTTTCTTCATGTGTATTAAAGATTGATCTCCATTGTTGTTGCGAGCTGTTTGTCTCTAGTGTACATACAATGGCATGTACAGCTGTGGCAATGAACACTCTAACAAATCAGCTTCTCATTGAACATATTTTCTTGGTGTACCTTCCCTTCAGGCACTTAGTGAATTAAAGTATCACTTTAGTACTTTGATTTATACATCTTTTGAATATATCAACATTTTGGGAGAGCCAAAAAAAAAAAGGAAGAAGAAACCCAAAAAAGTTAAAAGAAACCTGCAGCTGTTGAGTGAAATTGAAGGACACCCCTGGGGTCAGTTAAAGCAAATATCTAATAAATCTTTTAATGGCCATTTAGCTATTAGGCACTTAAATCCCAATGAAGCCTCATAGCAGTTTTCAGAACAGGGCTTAAAGTTTCAGGGTTTTTTCTTTAAAGGCATAGTGCCACTCTAATTATGTTGTCCCTTATCACCCAGAACTTCTAAAATCTCAGTCTCTAAAAAGGTTCACTGTGTCATGAATGCACTTATCCTTATCCTCTTAACTTTCCAATCTTGGAAAAAGCAAGCCAGCTATTTTTCTTCCCTATGCTCTTGAGCATTCAACCCATAAGTCATGTAACAGCAAAAAGATTCTACTGTAAATTCCTATTATCTAAACCTCAGCTGGGTTCCCAGTGTTGCTCAGTTATTATTTTTTAACTGACCCAAAGTTGACTTTTGTCTTATCCCACTTAATTTCTTTTCATTCTTCTCAAACTCCCTCACCCCCAGCCAATGATTTCAGTTTCTACTCATTGATAGGTAATGGTCCTGCGCCTCCCAATCACCCAGGATAGACACCTCTATGGTTCCTTTCTCTCACTTCGACTGCAGCCGAGCGAGATCTGCCCCTTCGCCTTGCCCAACACCTCTCGTCTCCTTCCTCCTATCTAGCTGTCATTGCCCTGTTTCATATTTCGTCATCTTACTCTTCAATTAGCAGTCTTTTTGCTTTAAACTATCTTGAAGAGCAGGAAAAAAATAAAGCCTGAGGTCACAGTTCTAAAACTAGCTTGTTATAAGAACTTTGTAGGAAGTCAGGTTGTATCTTTAAAAGTCCTACAAATTTTACATGCTACCAAATAACATACAGTTTTTTAAATACAAACTTACTATTGCTAAGTTGGCCCTCTAGGAAGAGGCATTGTGTAGTACTCTCTGGCTCTTGCAACGGTATAACCAGACTGGCTTCAGAAATATCCTGGTCTCATAGAAGATGCTCAAAGACGTGCACTGTAATATACATATGCTTTCACCGAAAATGCAGAGGTCAAGTCACTGATTATCCATTTTACTGACTTTTCATGGGAAAACCACATTCATATAAATTGTTCAAACAAAAAGAAAGCCTTATGTTAATATTAAGTACTTTGTGTGTGCACATTTTACATTTAGGGAACTAAATATTTACATGAAATACATATCATGAAATTATAGTGGAAATACATAGCAAATATGTTTTGATATGTTTGTACTTACATAAAAATTTTTAAGCAAACTATGTACATATAGTTTAACTTGTATAATTATAAAAAAAATTTCAAATACCTATTTTTACTTTTAACTATCTAAAAAATTAACATGTAAGAGGCAGAGTTGTCTAGTTTTAGTCTGCATGTAAACATGTTTTTCATTTGGAGCAAACATTTATACACTGGTATAGTAATGGAGTGGAGAGCAACGTGTGGTAGTGGAAGAACTTGGTAGCTCATAACTCACAACAGGCCTTGATGATTCACTGACTTGCCCTGTGACCTTTAGGCAAGTTGTTAGCCTCACAGAGATTCCATTTTTTAATCAGCAAATAGGGTTAAAAATACCTCATAGGTGACACTGTGGTTTGGGAAAAATTATATATATGTATGTATTTAGCTGCACACTAAAACATTTAGGGTTTAGGGATGAAAATACATGAGATCTGGAAGTTGCCTTAAAATACTCCAACAAAAAAGGGTAGAGAAATAGGAGAAGTAAAGATGGACTAAGTCGTTGATAGTTGAACGGGGTGAAGGGTACATAGGGGTTTGTTTTATTCTCTACTTTTATTTCAGTATGGAAATCTTCATAATAAAAAGTTAAACCATCTTACAGGTGGAGGTCCTTGACATGTAGTAATCATTAAGGACCATCTCCCAATATTTAGCAGAGGGCTTTAAAAAAATCTAATAAGTAGCTATCACTAGAAACTCTAATTTTAATGACCCTAACCACTCTCAAACTTTAAGACACAGAAAAGCTTTTCCAGCCATGGAGACCTTACTATGGAGATCTAGGCAAACCTACAGACTCTCTGAAACCTAGGCTGAAATCTCCACTCCATATAAAAACCCTGATGAATCTCTCCTGGTCTCTGCATGGTTCCATACTACTGCATATATTGTACTGACTTGCTAGTCTTGAAGCCAATACATCTGTTAAGACCAGGAAAGCCAGGATTGTTATAAGCACCTACTGATATTTTACACACATTTCTAGCTGTTTTTGGCCTCATTGCTACCTGTTGTAGCATTGGTAAGGAATTGAGATTAATGTTTCTGCTTCTAAAGCATGCTGGGGAATATTTATTTTCAAGATTATTTGAGGTTATTGGGTAGGTGATGCTAAATATTTGTATTATCTAAAAGATATGAACTCCTTAAGTCAACTTTGCCCAAATTTTGACTTTTAACCCCAAAGACTCCTTCCTAAATTAAAAGTAAACAGAATTTTTTAAAATCTAGATTGCATTGATTTGAAAATGTTACTTATTTTCTACTAGAGCTTTGTTTTGTGAATGTGTCACTATTACTGAAGACCATGTTTCCATACGTGATTTTTGTATTGTTGAATGTCAGAATCAAAGTCAATAACTTTAATTGGACATCTCCATTTATCCTAGTAAATATAGCCTATTTATCATGAGGCACTATTATGTAAGGAAGGTCTTTCCATATACCATCACTCAATTTCAGGTCACCTGTAATTGCTATAAAAACTTCCTTATTTATGGCCTTCCTTCACTAATTGTTTTAGGACTTACAAATTTATAAAATGAAAATTTCCTGAAATGCTCTTTAAAATCATTTCTTACAGAATATATGAAATGCCATGTTCTCATTTTAAGCAAAATGTACCTTTCATTCTCTAAATTAACATTTTTTCAGCATAACCAATACAGTCATTTCAGCCATCTTCCAAACAATACAAATCACTCTAGCCATATGATTGACATATTATGGGAAATAGTTAAAATAATCACAATATCCTTTGCATGGCTTTTATGTGTCAGTATTATTATACTTAACATACTGTAAAATTATTTGTTTGTATATACATTTCCCTACTTTACTATATATTCCTTTATTTTTTTCAAAGTAAATTTTTTTAAATCATGAAATAGTTCCAAATCTTCTCTCCACGGGACCTGGTAGATATCAGGTGCTCAATAAATATTACTGAATTGATGATTGAAAACATCAATACATTCATGCCATGTTTCTATATGCAGTAATATATGGTCATATAGTAGCTCTAGAGTTTATTTCCAACTTTGTTATTTTCTTTACAAAATTTAGCAAGAAATGTTTAAATTCCAGGAAATAATAATGTATCATGTTTTGTTTGTATGTTCATGGAATATAAGTGGTAGTTGGTACTTTGTCAGGCACTGGGAACATTACAAAAGTAATAAAATAACAGTTCTTATCCTTAAGTTTCTTAAAGCCTGGACAGAAAAGATATAATGGCCATCCCTAGGCAAAATTGAGAAACAGTGAAGTTTTCTTTGGCTCATATTATTAAGTTATGAACAGATAATCAGGCCCTATGATTACATTACTTGAGCAAAAACTTGAGTTGAGCATGCTTTATCAAGCTACTCCCATCATTTCTTCCCTGCCTAAATGAGGCCTGGCCACAAGGGGACAAAGTCACTGTCTTAGTTCAGGCTGCTATAAGAGAATACCGTAGACCAGGTGACTTATACAACAGACATTTATTTCTCATAGTTCTGGAGGCTGAAAGTCCAAGTTCACAATGCAGCATGGTCAGATTCTGGTGAGGGCCCTCTTGCTGGTACACATGGCTGTCTGTACATTGTATCCTCACGTGGCAGGGAGAAAGAAAAAGAAAGCAAGGTCTCTCATCTCTTCTTATAAGGGCACTAATCCCATTTATGACTCCACCCTCATGACCTAATTACCTCTCAAAGTCCCTACCTTCTAATACCATCACACTGGGGATTAGGCTTCAACACATATGTTTGGAGGGTGGCACAAACATTCAGTCCATAACCATGAAGAAAGAAGCTCAGGCCCCACCCTTTGCAACACAAGAGAGTAAGTTTAGCAACTGAGTGTAGAAAATGAAAGAAGGGATCAGGAAATAGTAAGGAAGTACTGGTTGATGCAAAAACATTGTTGGAAACTCCTGATTAGTAATCAGCATTTGTTATCAGAGAGACCTTTTTACATGTTTAAATGATTAAGTTATAAATTCCATATTTCCTAGAGAAAATGAGAAGATAGTTAATTCAACAAGATTGATTCCATACTTTTTTTTGTTTTCCTAATAGGTAAGGAATGGACTTACTTTTTTTTTCTCAGAATGAAGAGGTACAAATGAAATAAGCACTATTCATTGTGCTCTAAAATGAGTGATATTCTTTATGTTTGTCCCTCCACTTTTTAAAAGGAGTTTAGAGCAAAGTCAAGAGAATGGGACAAGCAAGAGATACTATATCAGACTCATCTGGTTTCTTTAGATGCTCAACAAAAATTATTATCTGAGAAGTATAATCAATTTCAGGTAAATTATCTAATACTATCCTCTAAATTAGAAGAAAGTAGAGGTTAAATATTTGTATCTTTGCCACTAAGCATAGAATCTATTTACAGATAGAAATGCCAACTAAGGTAAAGTAACCAAAGTAGGTCCAACAGTGAGTATAGTCACAAGTGCAAGAAAAATCTGTAATGGTGAATTTAGTCTACATGTCTCAAAGAATGGTGCTATTAAAAATTCTATTGTTCTTATATCATTAAATAACACTTGTATTTGCATGCCTTAGGGAGTCTAAGATTGTTTGCTTTGCTTTGCATTTCTCTGACCACTTGTAAGACTGAGCATCTTTTCATATATTTCTTAGCCTTTTTCATTTCCTCCTCTGTGAATCACCTATTCATAAACTTTGCCCATTTTTTGTGTTGTTTGTCTTTATCTTATTGAGTGTAGAAGTTTTTGTACATTAGGAATCGTTAAGCCTGTTATATTCATTGGCAACTTTTCCCCTACAATCCAATTGTTTATGTTTTATTTTGTTTATTTTATTTATTTTTAGTCATAGTGACATTTTTCAACTATTGTGCAACTGAATTCATAATTCTCATCTTTTTACAGCTTCTAGATTTTTTTCTTGCTTAATAAGACTTTCCTATTCCTCACTCCCTTCCCTCCTTTACATCTTCACTCTGAGGTTATACAGATATATTTTCTCTTTATGCCATCTGAAATTGAGATTTTAGAACCAGCACAGGACTGAATTACAAACGGCCAACCTTCATTATCTAGGAACATATTTAAAGATATTTTTACTAATTCGTTTCTATCATTCTTGAACTTTATGTAAGCTTCAATATGATACTCTTTATTTAATTTACACAGTTTTCATGTTTTTCAGAAACAGGCACAAAGTTACCAAACTCAACTAAATGGTAAAAAACAGTGCATAGAAGACAGCAGCTCTGAAATGCCTCACTTGATATGTGAACCAGATCCCAGTTGTGAAACCAGTGAAAGAGATGAGTTCATTATTGAAAAATTAAAATCAGCTGTGAGTGAAATAGCATTAAGCAGGAATAAGTTACAAGATGAAAATCAGAAGCTCTTACAAGAACTGAAAATGTATCAAAGACAATGCCAGGTGAAGATTTAATTTTTATTTTCCAACTAATATTGTCCATGATTTGTATAAATGGTGACTCAACAGGTATCGCGATTAGAAAGCTAGTTTTCTATTACATGTATGAATTCAGTTCATATTTCCTCACTTGATGAGTAAATTCAGTAATCCCACAGGTACTTCATCCCACTAGAGTGCATTTTGGTTGTGCAGTGGCATAATAATAATGTATTACCAGAGCAATGTAACAGCAGTCACTTACAGACCTCTATGTCCAAAAACTGTGGTCCTTTAGCCACACACCACCCTCTTCCCCACTATCTTCTCTGACTCTGTGCCTCTTTTACTCGTAAGAATCCTGGGTTAGAAATACAGGAAATCATGAAGGATACAACAGTCTAGTAACCTCAGCATATGGGGGTGATTTATCACTGGTAACCTTACCATAATCATTTACCAAACAGAAGCCTATGGTTTATTTTTAAGTAACTTTCACATTGGCAAATATGACTGATGGTTTTTTCAAGCATTTTTTTCTTAACCCAACAATTTTTTTTGTCTTTTCACTTATTGCAATTATTAGAAAGGTTACATAGGATTCATCAAAGTTGGTCATTACTGATTTCTTTACTAAATATATATTTCTTATTCATGAATATCCAGTTACTTGAGACATTCTATGGTTTTATCTCCCATTCTAGGTTTTATCTCTCAGCTTCAAACATTCAGCATCTTTCTACGATTTTCTCCATGACAGTTGGCCCACCTCTTCACCCCACTCTATTCCATCCTCATCCTAAATTACACATTTTGAGGTCACTATGTGGGCAGACTTCCACTTCCCTGAGATATTCCACCCAGGATCTTCTGCCACTTAACCTCCCAGGATCCTGTCTTAGCCCTGGGCCAACTCCTCATTCCCCTACCCTGCCACATTATATATCAGATTAGTCCTTTAACTTCTTTCTCTGCCAGCATTTGCTCTTCTCCTGTGTTTCTCTTTCCCCATGTTTGGGAGGGGACAGAAAACAAGGCTCCTAGCTTCTCCCATTCAGTAGCATTTCTAAAAGATGTACATCTCCCCCATTTCAGACTCCAATTTTGTTTGAGAAGGGAGGTCTTATTCTAATACAAATTAGAATACAGATGTAAACAAACAAAGCAAGCTAAACTGCAAATACTAAACACTGAGGAAGCCAGAAATTGTCTAGAAATAGAAAAGGTATTGATACTGTTTTCTCTGGCTTGATTATATTACAAATGAGGTTTATCCTTTTTCTTCTGCTCTGGAGGGTATCCAGAGGCTTCTAGTGTTTAGCTTGCCCGTCAGCCTACCCTGTGCTGTTCAAGCTATGTTTGCATGACTGCTGGTAATGCACTGATGAGGTTCTTACCCTCTCAGAGGCTGCTGCCCATTCAGCTCCCTGAGTACAGGACAACTGAACATGCCTTCTGTTTAAAGACAGCTTAAACTTATATTTTGCAGCTGTCTTTGTACTGCTGGAATCTGCACCAGGATCATATTCAATAAATAAGAAAATGATTTTTCTGGGTACTTCCCAAATATTCTCCCCTGGGCTTCAAGTTATCCTGTGCAGACTGAATATAGTTCTCTGCTTTGTTCCTTCTTTAAGTCTTTTTGGCTCTGGTCCCTACAAATCTAGTCTCTGCTCAGGCCTATTTTTCTCTGCTCTGTTTAGTTTGCCTGAAACATATTTCATTAGTAAGTCCAGTTACAAGTTTAGTTCTATCCTTCAGTGAGGTTCAGCTTCTTCACTAACATCAGTTCCTTTTATTCTTTCCCCAAATAATTCTATTTGAAACTGTTTACAGTGCCCAAACTCATCCTTTTTTGTAGGGTGAGGTTCAGCTTTTGTCTGGCTCACTTACAGAATAGAAATGGCTACTCTTACACCTGTATTCTACGGGGTAAAAGAGCCTCTGTTCCCGGCTGCTGTTCTTGGCACCATGACTGTCTTTCTCTGCAGTGCTTTCCTTGATAAATTCCCCTTTTCTCCTCCTGAGAACTTTGTCGTTTATACTTTTCCAGGACATAAGATGGAGAATCTCGTTAAAAGAAAAAATGTTGCAAATATAGGAAGTGTGTACATTGAAGAACATTAACAGATTAACCCTCCCAGTTTGGATCACCATCTCTACCCTCCCTTTAAATAAATGCCTTAAGCCTGTTCTGTTCATACTGATCACAATGACACATTCCTATTGGCAAGAAGAGAAAATGCATGCAACCTGGGAGTCGAAGGTGTAGCAGGAAGTGAGAGGACTCACACCAGCTCCTGGCCAAGGTCACCCTATCCTTTCCTGATATCATTCAGTTGACTTAACCTCCTGACCCAAGTCAACAGGATTTGACTTACCACCCTTCTTGCTCTCAAATTCAAAGATTTCTACAAACTTCCAGGGGCTTACATGTACTCCTAAGAAAGCTCTGTGGGTTGCCTGAGCTAAGGAAAGTCCATGTTATCTACTTTGATTTTTCCTTATGTATGCATATATTAATGTACTTAATAATTCATTAATGTCTTTAATAATATAATAACAATGTAATAACAACAAGTAATAAAATTAAAACCAGCTCTTCATAGAAGTCAATGTCATTGTGAAATATGTTTACTGATATTCATTCTAAAGGTTGCAAAACAACGGTACTAATTGCTTAATTATTATGACTTCCCTTTAAATCAGTGGCTCTCTACTGGGATGATTTTGCCCCCTGTTGACATTTGGCAATTCTTGGATACATATTTGGTTGTCACAACAAGGGGAAGGAGTGCTACCAGCATCTAGTGGGTGGAGGCTAGAGATGCTGTTAAACGTCCTACAATGCACAAGACAACTCCTACAACAAAGAATTACCCAGGTCAAAGTGTCAATAGTGCTAAGGCTGAGAAACCCTTCTTTAAAGTTTGAAATGTTATTTTTATCATATTCTTCACCGGTAATTCTCTAACTTTATTTTGTGATGTTTTCCACAGTTAGCGATAAATTTTAATGTGACTAATATTCATACTGATTTCTATGAGGAAGTTTACCAAAATTATATTTTTACAAATTTTTATTCATTTAAAAAATAATTTAGCTATCCTTGAATGTAGGAACATTATTAAATTTAAACTAAGAATCTCCATTTTATATTTTGCAAAAGAATTGCATGTATCAAAAAATAAACCAAATTATTCTGGAGCATGTTTTATACACAAAAAAATCTGTTATAGTCTTAATAAAAAGATTTTTGGAAAGTAATTGCATTAAAAAAATTTCTGGCAAGTATTTTTTTTAATTTCAAAATACTTAAGGGGGTACAAATGTTTTTGTTACATGGATATCTTTTATAATGCTTATGTTGGGGCTTTTAGTGTGCCCATCACCCAAATAGTGTTCATTGTACCCAATGGGTAAGTTTTTTTTATGATAGAAGTAGTCTTTTATTCATTCATTTATTTAATTTCAGAATATTATGGGGGTGCAAACATTTTGGTTACATAAATTGGTTTTGGCCATTTGGGTCAAAATTATAAGTGTGCCCATCCCCCAGATAGTGTGCATTGTACCTATTAGGTGTGAATTTACCCATCCCCACCTCCCCCCTCCTACCTGCTTGGTTTCTGTTGAGTTTTATTTCCATATGTGCATATAAATGTTGATCAATTAGCTCCAATTTAATGGGGAATACATGTGGTGTTTGTTTTTCCATTCTTGTGATACCTTACTTCAAAGAATGGTCTCCACCTCCATCCAAGGTAACACAAGAGGTATTAGTTCACCCCAGTGGTTAAGTTTTTGGCCTTCCCCCCTCCTTCAAAAAATTTAAAATGTCTAAAAGATAAGATTTCTACTCTCAGGAATACATTAAGTATTTTTCATCCATTTTGGAAAAAATGCTGAAAATAATGCTTTTACTTAGCCTTTTTACTGTTTTATTTCTAAATTTTACTCATGTTTCATTCTTTTCTTTAGGATAAATAAATACTAAATAAGGAGGTATCAATTATTTATATTTGGTAGTTGATTTGAAAGTTTAAAAATCACTGCTCCTTTCAAGCCATTAGGCAAATTTATAACTAAACAGATGGGCCTTAAACACATTTTACAAAATTTATATTTTACTAAGGGGGAATAATTAGAGGTAAATAATACTATAACCAGTGTATGTATTTAGAAAGAAGTTTCTCTTCTTTCTTTACAAACTTGTCATGACAGAGTGTTTCACATCTTGCACATGAATGCAAAAAGACAACCATTTCAATCTGAAATACTATCATTTATTGTATATAAAATTCTCTTTAGTTTACTGCACACTTTAATGCCAGATGCATCTCAGTTTTCACATGAATCACATCTTCTCACTTGTCTTTCTACAACCTTGAAATGTGTCAGTGTACATGTTAATTCCATTGCATATCTTTATTTACTATGCTACACTACACTCACATTTTTTAAATGTGCAATATTTCCCATTGGAGGCTAATGACAAAAATAGACTGTTCTGCATTTTTCTAATGTCTATGCTGGAAAATTTAACCTTTTTTTGCTTGCTTGTTAATGTGTCATTAAGGTACTAGAGAAACACTGTCCAATAGAAATATAATGCAAGTCACAAATATAATTTAAATTTTTCTAGTAGCCATATTTAAAGAAGTAAAGAGAAATGAGTGAAATTAATCTATAACAGTAATGTATTTTATTCAAGCCAGTATATATCCAAAATATTATTGTTCCAACATGCAATCAATATATAAAAAATTATTGACATATTTTACATTTTTTTCATATTAAGTCTTCAAAATCTGGTGTGTATTTTATGCTTACATGCATATCTCAATTTAGATGCTAAGTATTCACTGAAATACTTGATCCATATTTAGATTTCATAAAATTTTACCATTAAAAAAGTAGATTTACATATTTAAGTTGTTCCAATCAAACTTGAAAGTGTTCCAATAACTGAATCAAGTACCAAAGAATCATTTTCCTGAATATTTGCACCCACATTGACAAATAATTGATTTAACTTTCATGCAAAAGCTTACTAATTTCAAAACTATATCTCAGTTAAATAAATTCACTAATTCTTCTGTCAATTTAGTATTATTAACCTTGAATTCAAAGTCAAAAAATAACTCTAAATATATCGATATCAACGAAGCTTTCAACTTTTATTGTACTTTTGCAGCCAATTATAATTATGCAGCCAATTATTATAATGCTGTCAATTATAATTAAAATCTTTTGCATATGGCTTCATGTATCAAATCATTATTATTTATTTGTATTATGGAAAGTTTCAGTTTTAACATATATTTTCATACCTATGTAATGCTAGGTCACAAATAAGCTTTTTACCCCTCGATGATATCTCTAACTATCACTATTATAAATACGGTTTTCTAATAGCAGAAAATAAATATTCTATTCTTATCACATTTTACAGAGTTTCATTATGTCCTATACTTTCTATACAATTGTTCTTCTAGGCTTTATAAATTTTGGGGTAAAAATTAATGAATAAGAAAATATATGTCTGCATAAAAGTGTATACATTAATTTCATAGCAGCATTATTCATAATAGCCAAAAAGAAACAACCCAAATGTCCATCAACTGATGAACAGATAAACAAAATCTGTTGTATCCATTTAATGGAATATTATTCAGCCACAAACAGAAATGAACTACCGATACATGCTACAGCATGAATGAACCTTGAAAGCATTAAGTTAAGTGAAAGAAAGCAGTCACAAAATGCCACGTATTGTATGATTTCATTTGTGTGAAACATCCATAATATGCTATTCCATAGAGATAGAACATGGATTAGTGGTTACCGGGGGCTGGAGGGAGGGGAAAATAGGGAATAACTGCTAATGGATAGGGGGTTTCTTTGGGGGATGATGAAAATATTCTGGAATTAAGTAATGGTGATGATTGTACAACTTTGTGGCTAAACTAAAAATTACTGAACTGTACACTTTAAATGGGTGAATTTGTGGTATGTGGATTATATTTCACTAAATGTTATTGAATATGTCTATATATTAAGAATTATTGAACAAATGTTTTTTGAAAGCATTTTTGAAACACTTTTTAAAGTGTTTTCTACGACCTTTATTATCATAGGAATCTCCTGCCCTCAGAACCTCCCACCCTATCTTGACCAATATGCTATAGGTCTGTTTAACATATTTTGAGTGAAACAAATTATTTTTGCATCTTGAATGTTCTAATTGGACTAGGAGTCAAAAGGTCTGGATTTTTCTGTTCCAAATTCTGGCACTTATGAGTTGTGTAACTTTGGGTCAAGTCTGGTCCTCAATTTCCTAATCTATAAAAATGGCAATGGATTTGATGACCTGGGCCAGGTGCTCCTAATATATATTTGTTTCTCTATATAATTAAGTGGAAGGGACCCAATAATATTGAAGGACTCGTCCATTCCTCTCTTCTAGAGAACAGCCAAGAACTACTACTGCAGGAAATGGCTCAACAGGCCATGGTCATGAACCTCAAACGGGTACTCAGCACTGCCCAGCAATCTTACTGTGTTCCTACAATCAGCTAACTCTCCCATTCCCATTGTAAGCCATTTCAAATCTTCTCCACTACTCAGTCACAAAAAATAATGGTGAACTAGCACCTCTTGTACTATCCTGGATGGAGCTGGAGCCCATTCTACTAAGTGAAGTATCACAAGAATGGAAAAACAAGCACCACGTGTACTTACCATCAAATTGGTACTAATTGATCAACACTTATGTGCACATATGGTAGTAACAGTCATGGAGTGTCGGGAAGGGGAAGGAGGGGATGGGTATATTCACACCTAATGGGTGCCATGTACGCTGTCTGGGGGATGGGCATGCTTGTAGCTCTGACTAGGGCAGGGCAAAGGCAATATATGTAACCTAAACATTTGTACCCCCATAATATTCTGAAATTTAAAAAAAAGGAAAAATATACGAAAGCAGAAATGAAATTAGGGCATAAAAATTCAAAAGACCCTGCACATTTGCCACCAAAATGCAGAGTGGCTTCCATACATTTACATGAAGAATTAACACTCAGGTTGCAATGTCATTCTTAAGGATGATAATAGACATAGAGGGCTGACTCGAAATGGTGTATGATGAATTTGCATTAATTCACATTTTATGCATTGCACTTTGTTCATACTTTTATGTTTAATTCTTTCAAATTTTACATTCAATGTAATCATATTTGTTTGATAATTGATTTTTCTTTGCCATTAGACTGTAAACTCACAGAGGACAGGTTCTGTGTTTGTATCCCAAGAGCACATAATAAGAGCTCAGTAAATATTTGTTGAGTAAATGAATGAAGGAATGGAATTCTGTAAGACAGAGAAAGCAAAGGATTAAATATCAATTTGTTTAAAATCAGTGTCATCTGTAGATGTTCAGTATTTTAAAATGTATCATATATTATGATATCCAAACATGAGCATTAAAACTTTTTTATATTTTTATTCAGGCCATGGAAGCAGGACTCTCAGAGGTGAAAAATGAGTTACAGTCACGTGATGATCTCTTGAGAATTATAGAAATGGAACGATTGCAGTTACACAGAGAATTATTAAAAATAGGAGAGTACCAAAATGCTCAAGAAAATAAAAAGAGGTATAATCTTAATATTTGATAGTCTGAGAGAAACTGTTCAAAACATGATGTTTAAATATTTTTATGAGTTTTATCTTTGAAACTAGAATAAAAAGTCTATCTTGTACAACATGCTGTTAATTTATGGTTATATTAAATATTTAAAATAAAATTCATGGTAATTTTGTCTTTAAAATTAACATCTTCACTTACCTAGAAAATTATATCATGTTCTGATTTATGGATACTTCTGTCACGATGGGTCAGAAATTTTCTTAGAAGTTTTATCCTTCAGGATATTATAAAAATAATAGTGTAGAGCTGATATTTAGTTATATATGCAGAGAAATAAGATGTATTCCATATTTTTCAAATGCTTTTGTTTTGATTGCCTATAAACTAATGTTAACTTTTTCACTTGTACATATTATATTTATTTTGGCCTCTACACTCACCACCTTTTCTGTTCCATTAAGGTTCCTGTTAAAACAGATTTTTTCCCTCTTTTAAAATCAAACAGATATTGCGTACTCCATAACCACAGAGGAAATGGAATTGCTGAGGATTAATAAATGTTTATGCTTGTGAATAGACAGTTTGCTTTAATAGTTCATTGATGCTCTTACTCTCATTAGAACTCAAATCTTTCTCAAAATCAGAAAGCTAATCCCAGACTAATGATAGGATTTTAAAAATTGAAGAGCCAAATGGTGAAGGATATTTTATTGAAAGATGATTACATTGTTTTAAAGGCACTAATATTTCTTCAAAGTTGTGGGACCTGCTAGCATTTCTTTGAGGTCTACGCTTAACAACAAATGGCAAATTAAGATCCCTAAAAATGACCTATTGCATGTCTCACCAAAGATGGCAGAATGCCTGTTAGCCAGTGAGCATTACTGAGTGCTCTGTATACAAGCTATATGTCATCATCACTGATCATTAATACATCCATTGGATATTTATTATGTCTAAAGTGCAGTTTCAGTGTGGTGAGTTGGGGAGAAATGTCTCCATGCAAAGAAAAGAATGTATATGCCTGAAAACGTAAGAAATTTCATAGAAAAACACACCATTCAACCCATGTCTAGCTCTGGTTTTGTTAAGAGCATTGTAGATATTTTTTATGATGCACTTACAAGGCCAATGCTGAATTCTAAACATGGCCAACTTTCCTTCAATACATTATTTGATCTAAAATCTTGCACTTATTCACATATTTGGCCAATACGAATTCTTTTATTCTGCCTGTTTGCCATCCTCTATTTAACTGGTATTTATTTTGGTTTCCAAAGTACATACGTCTTTCTCATTTGGAGGGTATCCCTCAGTTCTGGTATTCTGAGATTTGATGAAAAGGTATGTATTTAACTTTTCACAGCTGCTGTTGTAGACTTCTAAGCCTTCATCTTTCCCACTAAAAGTTTCAAATCCTTTTAGTTTGTTCTCATATGAGTGCTGTTCTACCTGCGTTATTGTTTTGGTTTCTTCTATTTGGACTGTGTCTTCTTTACAGTTGTCTTAAGGTGAAGCAGCCCAGACTACTGAGTAGACGCACAGTAGTTTTATAGAAATAGGATAGTAATGTTTTTATTCATTTTCAGAAACTTTCTCAATAATGAAAAGATTTTGTTAGCTTTTTCTTCATTTCTTTTTTAGTTGTAGAAGCACCTTGGGCTGATATGTTCTGAGAATTATTAAAGATAATATCAAAGCTGGGCACAGCGGCATGGATCTGTGGGCACAGCGGCCTGGATCTGTAGTCCCAGCTACTCAGGAGGCTGAGGTGGAAGGACAGCTTAGGCCCAGGAGTTTGAGGCCAGCCTGGGTGACATAGCGAGACTTCAACTCTAAAAATAAATAAACAAATAATGCCAACACTATTTTTCTACATGACAAATGATAGAGTCTTTATATATTTATATTAGCATTTAATATTAACATGATTATTGTTTTCTTCTTTGCATTTGTCCACATTGGAGTTTGACATTTGTTCCAGTCACTCTCTGAACTTTGCAAGATCACCATGAGGTTTTTAGCATTCACTTCAGCATTCTACTCCTGGAAATTGCTTAGGGAGAATTGAAAAATAGGGAATTTTATTTTTCACTTCTTCCAAATCATAGGAAATAAGAAAAATTTAAGACTAATCCTGAAATATTTTAGGAGAATATTGGACAAAGTGGAGAATGTTCACAATATATTCCTAAGTGGGAAACAAAAGGAGACTGAAACAAATAATATGTACAGTATATTCTAACTGTATGGGAAATGTATATTTATTTATACACATATATGCATAGGGGAAAAAAGACAATTACTACACACAGAAATGCTGAAGATGGTTTTTCCTGCATGATAACATTATAGCAGTATATTATATTCTGATGTACTTTGTTGTCTACAGTTAACGTATATAACAATCGGAAAAAAGCGATGTAGCCTAGACATATGAACCTCAGGGATATCACTATCAATTTTTACCTCTTGAAAGATCTTTTATTTTCAATTATTATATTAGTTATTTCTCCATCATTACTCTGATTTTGGTTTGTTGTTTTAATTGTGTGGTTTAAATTTTTGATGTGTGGAATCTGTTCAAAAGTTTTTTTGAAATCTAAAATTGTACTCACTCACAAATGGGTATATTCCTCAAAACATCACCCTCCACCAGAATAGTCAAGCCTGATTTCTGATAGAAAGCATGCTGTGTTCCTCATCCATTTACCTTTATTTTTGTGTCTTGATGATTTTTACTTTACCAATTTTATTTTACCAATGTTCATATGAAAGTCAACATTATCTGCTTATACTTCTCCAAGCTTCCTGTGGGAATTGTACTTTTTATACCAGTTTCTGCTTTTCCCCTTTAGTATTAATATGTGGTTGCAATTCCATTTTATAAATTGAGCAGCCAAGGAATAGATGTATTTGAGCTCTCCATGGTTAGACTGTCAGATTTAATCATTTTTTATCTCTTTTATGGAGTAGTTGTTCCCCTTGGACTTCTCATGACATAGTTCTTTCCACAATGCATTAGCAAGTTGGATGTGTTTCCTTTTTTTAAAAGGGTTCCCAAGATATTTTAATATAGGAAGTCTCTTCTTTTTATCCAAAAATCTTATCGGCATATGCAATCCTAGTAGTCTACCAATTTTTAATGTATAATTGAAATTCCATATTAATTGCTTCTTTTTTTTTCCATTAAAACCATTTGCACTCATTCAAAGATGTAAATACTTATGGGACTGAATGTATTAGAACTTGAGATTTCTGTAACTAGAAATGTTTCCAAGAATGATTTATCTCTGATCTATCTCTGCAACCTACAAAGGTCTAAATTAACAGTATAGTCATAACAATTTATCAAATTAAGCTTAATTTTTATTCATTTCATTTTTAATGTGTAGACTTGAATCATCTTACTCACCTTCTATTAAAGAATCAGAAAGGAAAAGGAAAGAGCTGTTTTCAGTAGTCCAAGAACAACCAAATCATGAAAAAGAATTGAATAAGGTATGGAAAATATGAGCTCCCTTCTTCCTAGTAGATGTGAAGTGTTTACATATAAAGTGTTAAAAAAATCTTCCTTCTCATTCTCTTCTTTTTCTTTTTATATTTTTTCCTAAGATGATAACTTACCAAGCTGCTGATTCTGTGTTAGACTATTAAAAAACACAAACTTTAGGTTATCACTCTACCGTTGGGAGACCGCTCATGGAACGTGGAGGGCCGGTGGCTCCATGAGAGGTGGCTCATATCACGAAGATGGAGAGCACAGACTCTGGTGCTCAACCACAAGCGTAAACTTGGGGAAGCTACCTGTACACATTGCTCTGGAGCCTCCCAGGATGGGGATAATCAGTGCCTACCTCATAAGGTTGGAATGAGGATTAAATGAGCTAATAATAGCTACTACTGAAATAGCACTTACCCTCTGCCAGGAACTGTTCTAAGGACTTAACAAATCTTACTTCATTTATTCCTCACAACCACCTTATTAAGTAGGGCTTAATATTATCACCTTCTTATGTTTGAGGAAACTAAGGCACAGAGAAGTGACCTCCCCCAACATTACATAGCTACTCAGTGGCAGAGACCAGATTTGATTCTAGGCAATCTGGCTCCAGAGTCCGTATCTTGCCCTAAGTTAAAATCTATGCAATAATGCATATGAAGTGCTTAGAATAGAGCCCAGCTCAGAGGAAGCACTTAGTAAATGTTGGCTACTATTGTTATTGGTTACACCAACATTTTTCATTGTGCCAAGTACTCTGCCAGGAACTAGAAATATAAGGATGAGTAAGACCTGGGCACTGTCCTTAAAGAGCTTGTGGTTCTCTACGCTCATACAAAGAGTGTATTCTTGGACGGGTGCGGTGGCTCACATCTGTAATCCTAGCATTCTGGGAGGCCAAGGAGGGAGGATAGTTTGAGATCAAGAGTTCGAGACCAGCAAGAGGGAGACCCCATCTCTACTAAAAATAGAAAAAATTAGCCGGGCAACTAAAAATAGAAACAAAAAATTGGCCGGGCATGGTGGTAAACACCTGTAGTCCCAGATACTTGGGAGACTAAGGCAGGAGAATTGCTTGAGCCCAAGAGTCTGAGGTTGCAGTGAGCTAGGCTAATGCCATGGCACTCTAGCCCAGCCAACAGAGACTCTGTCTCAAAAAAAATAAATAAATAAAATCCAGTAGTGGCTTTCTTTCCATGAGTTTATTATAACTTTTATCTACCTTTCTGGTCTTTAGGTTTGAGGATCAGACAGAATATTCAAATCTATAAAATCTAAGCAAATGTTAAAGGTTAAACAAACCTGGGCATGGCTTTGAATTATCAACTAGTGCCCTGCATAGTGCTTGACACACAATAAATGAAAATAATTATTTAGAGAATGAATTAATTACTATTAAGGCTAAGTTCTCCCATAAACATATAGGGTCATAAATTCGGTTGTTTATATAAATTCAACAAACGTTTATTGAGCATCTAGTAGGAGTATAGCTATTTTGCTAATTTCTGTAGGAAATACAATGATATGAGGGAAAGATACTGTCTGCCAAAGAGTTGACTGTTAGAGAACTAATAGAGGTTTAGTATAGAAAAGGTATTATGAATTAATGATCATTCTCCTTATATTTGGAACACTTTAATACTATTAATCCCATGAAACTTATTTTACTGATTTTAGAAATATAACTTTAAAAAACTGGTTTTTACTCGTGAAAAAACAGTGAATATATTATGATAAAGATTGATTAAAGCCACCTATAGTTACACCATTCTTAACTACATGGATTTAGATAGAATAATAAAATTTTGAGTAATACAAAGAATCTGCTGCTTTTGCACAGTTGTGACGTGGCAAGAGAGAATATGAAGCACAAATCTCTTTATAGGCTCTTGGAGACCACTAGATAGTGCAATGCTGTGCAGAAAAGGTAACAAATGAATTGTATATAAATAGCTGTAGCTTAACAGGAAGTGTTTGTGGAGAGCATTTTCATTCTCTTGTAATAAAACTAACAAGAGCCACATATTATGAATCTTGCAAGTGTTTTATTTCTTTTCTTTTTATCTGGTACAGAACTATTTTTATGCATTTATTTTGTGATAAAATTTGTACTTTTAATAAAGCCAAAGTCACTTGGAGCTCAGGTAAATTAATCTCACTGAGAAAAGAAGTTTTGCAATACAGTATGTTGTTTTAATCTCTAAACATTGTGAAAATAATAAAAATAATTTACTCTTTTTTCATAAATAGTATATTAATTTTTTACATTTTAAAATTTCCATTTTAAGATTAACATGTTAAATTACACCATGGGGATGCAATCAGCAAAATCCAGATTGGGACAAACTCCAGAACAACCCTGTTGTTTCATCAAATAAACTTTAAGTATAAAACTTAGAGACAGAAGAGATTAAAGGAGACTTACAATATTGTCTTCAGAGTTAGGATACTTGTACTCCAGTCTCTAGTATCCTCTTTGTTTTCTTACCTGTAAGTCTTTTTTTTTGTCTGTTAAATGATGGCGTTAGACCATGTAACTTCCAAGGTCATGTCCAACTCTGAAACTCTAACAATGTTAGTAGTAAGGATAGAATCAGATGAGGGGGTGGTGACATAAAGCCTGATGGTGCATGATGTTTGCCTCTGGACATGTGTACTTTCCATGTTAGCTCATCCTACTCTTAGTGTCATCCCCTAAAACTCAGCTTTCCCAGCGTGTGAACCATCTTCTAGGGCCATAAGAGGTTGTAAAGCACAATGGGTAAGATCACAGGTCCTGGAATCAGACTGCCTTTCACCAGGAACGTGACTGTGAAAAGTTATGCACCTGAATTTTCTCATCTGCTAAACAGAGTAATCTGCAAAATAAAGAGATTATGGGGATTAAATGAGGTGATGCATGTAAAGTACTTGGGACACAGACACACACAAAAGGAAAGGCTTTAAAAAGACATATGAGCCAGTCTTGGCCGGGCGCCGTGGCTCAAGCCTGTAATCCTAGCACTCTGAGAGGCCGAAGCGGGTGGATCGTTCGAGACCAGCCTGAGCAAGAGCGAGACCCCGTCTCTACTAAAAATAGAAAGAAATTATCTGGCCAACTAAAATATATATATAGAAAAAATTAGCCGGGCATGGTGGCGCATGCCTGTAGTCCCAGCTACTCGGGAGGCTGAGGCAGTAGGAGCGCTTAAGCCCAGGAGTTTGAGGCTGCTGTGAGCGAGGCTGACGCCACGGCACTCACTCTAGCCCAGGCAACAAAGCGAGATTCTGTCTCAAAAAAAAAAAAAAAGAAAAGAAAAAAAAGATATATGAGACAGTCTCAATGGGCAAATCCTATTTAGATCCTAATTCAATTAAATAAACTTAAAGAACATCTGTTATATTTTTGAGACAATTTAAAATTTGAATACTGCCTGGATATTTGATGATATTGAGGAAAGACATCATCATGGTATTCTGGCTATGTTAAAAAACAAAAAAAGAGTGAAGAGAGCCCTTAGTCTTTTAGAGATATATACTGAAATGTTTAAAGGTGAAATGAAAAAAATCAATGTTATAGGTAAGTACCCTGGGGTAAATGCATATAAATTTCTTTCATGAGTGGCCTCTATTTAACTCTCCAGCCTTTTTTCTCATCACACACCAAGTCCTAGCTATTCCAAACTCCTTTTAGTTCACCAAGTATGCATTGCTGTCTCTCATTCCCATGACTTCATTGTGTTCCTTGCCTGGGAGCCCTTTTCCATCCCTGTCTTCTGACTGGCCTCCATTCATCCTTCAGTATCGGGTCTTATGACCCCTTCTCTGGGGTCCTGACATCACCAGACTGGGGTAAACACCCTCCATACATATTGCAGACATCAATTGCTATACTGTGCTGGAATTGGCTGTTTATGTTTCTGTTCACCCCAATGGATTATGATTTTTTTTTGAGATGGATGATTGTGTACTTCACCTCTGTGTATCAAGATTAGAAACAGTGACTGGTTTCTAGAAAGATGCTAAGAGGCTGAACCAAGACAGCAGTAGTAGGAACAGAGAAAAGAGGCAAGACTTAAGAAACATGGAAATAGGATGGATAGAATTTGCTGCCTGACTAGATTTGGAGAAACGAGGATGGGTAGGAGCCCAAGATGATCCAGAGGTTTCTAACATGGAATGCTTAGCCAAGATTAAGAATATAAGAGACTCCACAGGCTTAAGGGGAGGAGGTGATGTTTTCATAAATACATTGTTTGAAATTTATTGTAACACGATTCTGAAAAACACAGTGTTTATTCACAAACAATACAGCCTAATTTAGTCAAAAAAAAGACCTGAATTCAAAGCCAAGAGTCCGGAGTTCTAGTCCCAGCTCTGCCAGTTATTAGCTTTATGACTTTGAGCAAGTCATTTAACCTCTTTAAACCAACTTTTTCTCCATAAAAACTGTTTGATTGTACTTTCTCCATCTTCCTGTCAAAGTAGTTTTCCAAGTAGTATCAGTGGAAAGTAATGATTTGCATGCAATAGAAAATAGAAATGAGAAATGAATTTTTGGAATTGGGAGGGAAAAATTAATGAATCATTATAGGTATCTGTGTTTAATTTAGTATTGATCAGAAAAGGGGCCTGCCAAAGCTTTAGGATAGCAGGACTGAACATGGCCAATAAAAGCTTTAAGTTGCTCTATAAATAAAAAGATTCATTAATGTTTCTGGTCTCTATCTGCTGCAGATAAAAAGCCAACTCCAACAGGAGGAAGAGTACCATAGCTCTGAGCAGGAAAGAATGAGGAATGAAATCTCTAACCTAACAGAAGAGCTTCATCAGAAGGAGATCACTATAGCAACTGTCATGAAGAAAGCTGCCCTTCTGGAAAGACAGTTAAAAATGGAATTAGAAATAAAAGAAAAAATGTTAGCAAAACAACAGGTATGCAAACCGGCAGAACAGCACCTGCCCAGGGCACACTCTTGCTTCGTGCTGATAGTAGCCTTCATTGTTGTGTAATAAAAGCATTGCATTTCTTGGTATTATTTCTGAGACTAGCAACACAGAAATGTTTTATGGCATCACATAAAACCTGTGTGAGAAAATGCAAAGTGTCATCAAAAAAGTAGTAGGAAAATAAGTGACAGTGCAAGATAATTTCATTAAATCCCATCTTAACATTTTCTTGTAACTCACATTCAGATCACCAACCACAGTATGCTCTAGTCAAAGATTTATCCCTGAGTTTGTTTTCTCTAGTTCCCTTCCATTAACATTTTTACCTTTAAAAAAATGTCTTTATTCCAGTTCTTCTTTGACACTTCCCACCCTCCATTTTATGTATATCTTTTATGGTTTTAAAAAATGGTTGCTGAAACATGAAAATCAGTTCATATTTACTAAACATTCACTCAATGCACAGCATGGTAAATGGGGAAAACAGCGATTGTAACATTCCACTGTTAAAATACTGCAAGTAAGTCCTCCCTTCCTTCACTGCCCCTTGCCCTCCTCCTTCCCTCCTTCCTATTTATTTTTTAAATTCCCTCCCTTATTCGTGATCGAATTGGTGGCCTACTACTGACAGCACAGGATTCATCTGCCCTTTTACCCCAAATCTAGAGGTTTTGAGAGCACCATTCAATAACTTTCTAGGCATATAAGGGTCACTTCACAAATAGCAAAACTATTTAAATCCTGTATTATAAAAACAAAAGATTCAGCCTTCGCCCTCATAAGCCTTAAACTGTCATTAATTTGTATAATACACAGGGCAACAGCACAGAGGGGATAATCACATTGGTTGTACCTGTATAGGGAAAGATATTTTACAGGTGTTAATGGTGATCTGGGTAGTTGGATTATGAGTGATTTTTCCTTTCACCTTCATATACTTACATATTTTCTAGGTTTTGTCAATGAGCATATAGTTTGCAATTTACGAAAGTAAATCTTAAGGCAAGTGTTTTATGTAGAAAGTATCCCTAGATAAATAAAAGGACACATACTATATCCAAGTACTTTTTTTTTTTTTTTAATTTCAGAGTATTATGGGGCACAAACACTTTGGTTACATAAATTGCCTTTGCACCGCCTGAGTCACAGCTACAAGCGTGCCCCTCTCCCAGGCAGTGAGCACCGCACCCATTAGGTGTGGGTTTACCCATCTCCTCCTCCCCACAACCTCCCCAACACACTAGGCATGTTACTTCCCATATGTGCACATTAGTGTTGATTGATTAGTACCAATTTAATGGTGAGTACATGTGGTGTTTGTTTTTCCATTCTTGTGATACTTCACTTAGGAGAATGGGCTCCAGCTCCATCCAGGATAATACAAGAGGTATTAGTTTGTCATTTTTTTATGGCTGAGTAGAACTCCAGGGTATACATATACCACATTTTATTAATCTACTCATGTATTGATGGGCACTTGGGTTGTTTCCACAGCTTTGCAATTGTGATTGTGCTGCTATAAACATCTGCATGCAGATGTCTTTTTCATAAAATGTCTTTTTTTCCTTTGGGTAGATACCCAGTAGTGGGACACTGGATAAATAAATCCAAGTTGTGTTCAAGTAGAAGAAATAAATAAATTAGGAAACAAAATGAAGCCGTAACACAAAAAAAGATAGAAATTTGACAAAGAACAAATTAAACATAAAAGTCATATATTGCATATTATAAAAATCAGATGTTGAAGAAATTTATTGGACAGTGTTATCAAGCAAATTTTAAAAATTGTGATTTTTCTGGTGATAATTTGCATACAATAGAAAATAGAAATGAGAAATAGAATTTCTCATTCTAGGAATGAGAAGGAAAAAAGTAAATGAATCATTATTGGAAGTATCTACTTTTAATTTAGCATTGATCAGAAAAGGAGGATAAAGTGAGGCCTGCCAAAGATAGGAGACCTGAATAAGAATACCTGATTGATAATGATCATACCTAAGAAGTGTTTTCCTTCACTACATTGAGAAAATATTTGTATTCGGCCAGGCGTGGCAGCCAGGCGTGGTGGCTAGTGCCTCTAATCCTAGCACTCTGGGAGGCCAAGGCGGCAGGAACGCTTGAGGTCAGGAGTTCAAGATCAGCTTGAGCAAGAGCAAGACCCCATCTCTACAAAAAATAGAAAAATTAGCTGGGCATGGTGGTGCACACCTGTAGTCCCAGCTACTCGGAAGGCTGAGGCAGGAGGGTCGCTTGAACCCCGGAGTTGGAGGTTGCAGTGAGCTATGATGATGCCACTACACTCTAGCCAGGGCACCTCCCCCTCCCCCCCAAAAAGAAAAGAAAATATTTGTATTCACAAAACAAAATTAATTTTAATAGAATTATGAGTTTTATTATAAATTTTACATTTACTTTTTGTATACTAATCTTTCAGGTCTCAGATGTGAGATATAAAGCTGTCAAAACTGAAAACACACATCTAAAAGGAATGATGGGAGATTTAGACCCTGGACGATACATGGTAATATGCCGAAATCATCCAATAAATTGAACAAAGAGATTACTTACTTGGTCACAATTTACCTAAATATCATTTACTGAGCACTGCTACGTGTCAGACATGTAGAAGTTGGGGTGGAAAATTTTCTTGCACCTCAGTTGCATTTAGTTTTATCCTCAGGCTGGAACATTTGAATTTCTAGTTTTCTCCCTTGTTCTTTCTTGGATTCATCTCAGTTCTGATCATTTCCCCAAACGTGACAAACATGCTAATTCCTTATTTTTGCTCTTGCTATTGCCTCTGAAGCCCCACATCCTACATGGCCCAATTCAAGTGTCAACCTTCCCCTCAATGAAGCCACCCTTGAAACCCTAGGCAGAATGAATTCTTCCATCCACACGTGGTTTGTGTTTTGGTCTGAACTATTTTATAGCTTGTCACTTTCCCAGTGGATGGCAAGCGGGGACCATGTTTATTAATGTTTGTTTCACCAGCACCTCACAACATCAGGTATAGTGTAAGTGTTCAGTGAATGTTGGTTGATTACCACATTAACTGTTTGTGAGTTGTATTTAACTCACACTGGTTTTGAATCTGGGGCCACGTGAAGCAGAGTAACTCACATGTCTCTTTACCTTGGAAGCCGCATGGTGTACAAGCAACTCACACTGCCATGCTGCAGCATACAAATTATGTGATGGGTGGCCCCTTGGGCAAAACCCTGCTGTTGGTTCATGAAAATCTTACTTATTAAATTTCTTCATGTTACAATTAATAGTGACAATTTAATCACATATAACTCATGCACAGAAAAGAATAAAAAAATAACAAATTAAATTAGAAACAATCATTTTGTTTTTGAAGTTTTTATTCTATTTTTGTAATAAAACACCATGGCCCCAAGGAAAAAAATTTTTTTATAGTGTAGCAGTCAATGTGTTAAAAAGAGGGTTAAATAAATGAATGATTGAGGATAAGAACTTCTGGTTATAACCAGTGGCTCTGCAATTTTAACAGGTTTTCCACCTTATTGAAGTCAATGTGCTTCTCATTTCAATTGTTTGATGTACACAATTGGTTGATTTCTACATAAGAATTTTTATTTATTTTATTTATTGAATTAATGAAATATTCTTATTACTTGTTTATCATTTATTTGCTCTGAGAGGAAATTCTAAAATAATTTTCCACCATTTGAGGAATAGAGAAGATAAGAGATGAGTATGACAATGCTTAACCAAGCCTCAGTTTCTTCCGCTATAAAAAGAAGGAGCTGAATTAGGCACAGTCCCTTCTTAAGCTATGATACTATGTTTCTGTGATATTATGTACTTGTTGTTATAATGGTCCATATTTTTGCATCAAAAGTGTAGACACATTCTGGAAGCATTCTCTCTTCTTTGGGCGTGGTTATGGATCCCGTGACTGGAGTATAGATAGATGAAAAGTAAGGAGTATATGATTTCCCTGTTACATAAAAAAATCTGTGCCAGCTAAGACATTTTATTTCTAAATGCTGTACACGCAAAAAGTTAAATCAGATCCTGCCTCCATGAGTGTCTTCTTATTGCTCACAAAATGGTATTTGTGGGTTTTTTTTAATTTCAACCCTGAATGTTTTTAGGTGTATTAATATATTCTGAGTCATTAGAGTCCCCACTGAGCCTGCTGCATTCTGGCTCCTGTAGGCTTTTGTCTTTGTTCACCTATTTGTTTTTTTGTTTTTGTTTTTTGTTTGTTTGTTTATTTGTTTAGAGAATAGAACACACAGCTGTATAAAGAAGAAGCTAATTACCCACACCCCTCGCCCCAATCCCAGTTTGGACTCCAGAGATATCCAGTGCTAACAAACTAGGGTTTATTGTAGCATTTTATAACTTTTTCCTTGCTGTGCACACACAGGGAGTGGATGGGTTGAGTGTTCTTTTACAGAAATAAATGTATGACATATACATTATTCCCAAACTGCCGTTTGACTATATATCATGGGTATCTCTACAAGTCACTACATAGACACCCTTTAATTTTCCTAATTTCTTAGAAAAAGTACATACTAATGTAAAATATACATAATTTTTAATAAATTGAATAATTCACATACTGGTATTTTTAGTGCAGTCTTTATTGTTGCTTTCTTCACCCCTCCCCCCAAATGTAATTCTCCACCCACGTCATACCCCATCCACAAGATAATACATGTTAACTACTCGAGATGTATCATTTTGTACTTTTTCATATATATGTAGTCATATAGTACCTATTTTGGTATTTTACCATTTTTAAAAAATTGGATCATATTATACATACTTTTCTATGTCTTGTTTTTTGTTCACTGAACAATATCCCTTGGAATCTTTCCAAGTCAACTTGTTTCATTCCATTTCATTCTTTATAATGGCTTAGTAATATTCCATGGTATGTATCAAAATTTATTAAACTATTTTTCATAATTATTTCAACCATAATTTACTCAAATTTGTTTCCAGATTTTTGCCCACATGAACAATACTATAAGAAAAATCCTTATACATATATCTTAGAATACTTTCCTAGCAGTGGAATTGCTGATTCAAGGGATATGTGTTTTAATTTTAATAGCTACTATCAAATCATATTTCCATTATCTCTGTATGAGAATACCTTCTTTCTTTTTTCTTTCATTCTTACCAGCAATAGGTGTTATTGATTTTTAAAATTTTTGTCAGTCTCATGGTTATAATTTCTCAACAGTACTTTAATTTGCATTTCATTGACTACAGGTGAGCATAATTTTGTATATTTATTGGCAATGTATACTAATATGAATTAGGTATATCCTTTCCTCATTTTTCTGTTGGATTATTTGTCTTTTTCTTGTCAATTTATATCAATACTTTTTAAATTTTGTGGTTTGTAACTTTTTTAATGATATAAATTTGCTATTCAAAAAGTTTTAAACTTTTATTTGTCAAACATGTATATCCCTTTGTTTATAGCTTCTGAGTTTCCTTCCTTGAGTAAGGGTTTTCCCAACTTGTAGACATATATATAGCCTCATAGATTTTTTCAAAGATTTTTATATTTTTCATCCATTTGAATGGTAATTCTCCATATGATATAAAATAGGAACCCAATTTAAATTTTTATATGAACATTAAGCTCAATTTATCCATTTTCTCCTGATAACTTCCTGTTGGATTCTATTTGGAATTGAAAAGGTTTATATATTAACTTTGAGTGATTTTGCATTTTTATTATAGTAAATTTTTCCATCCAAGAATATGACACAGCTTTCCATTTCTTCATATTTTATGTTTTTCAATAAGGTATCATGATTTTCTTTGTATGGGTTCTGTGCCTTTCTTTGAAAATTTATTCCCAGGTATTTTATAACTTTTGTCACCATCATGAATGGAATTATTTTCCTTTTTCCCTATATAGGAACTTGTTAAAATAGAAAAAAATCCAAATTATCTTATTAATTCTAGTAGGTTTTTTTACTAGCGATTTCTTAGGGTTTTTTGAGACTCACGATCATATCAACAAAAATAGTTTTATCTCTTCTGTTCATATCAGTTTTTTGGTCATATATCATTTGCTAAAACCTCCAAGAAAATATTAAATTATAATAGTGATTCACTGGTGAATTTGCTAGTTCCAGATTTTAAATAATATGGTTTTAGAGCTTTGCTGTTTAATATAGTATTTGTTCTTGATTTATGGGCTTTATTATATCTCTCTATTCCTATTTTACTTAGAGTTGTTATTAAGAATTTCTGCTGATTTTTATCAGATGCCCTTTAAACATATATGACATCTTGTAGGTTTTGTCCTTTAATTTGTTGATGTGTAATAGACTATGGTTAACAGTTTCCTGCTATTGATCCACCTTTGAATTCTTGGAATAAACTTTTTTAGTCATTGCATTAGTTTGGTAGGGATGCCATAACAAAGTACCAAAACCTGGGTGGTTTGAAACAACAGAAATTGATTGTCTCATTGTTCTGAAGGCTTGAAATCCAATATCAAGGTGTTTGCAGGACTATGCTCCCTCTGAACCCTGTCGGGGAGGACTCTGCCTTGCCTCTTCCTAGCTTCTAATGGTTTGCCCACACTCTTTGGCATTCCTTTGTCTATAGATACATCAATACACTCTTTTGTCTTCATATGGCATTCTCTCTGTATCTCTGTCTTCACATGGGCATTTTCACACGGTTCTCACATTATCTTCTCTCCCTGAGTGTCTATTTCTGTGTCCAAATTCCCCCTTTTTTATAGGACACCAATTATATTGGATTAGGGCCCACCCTGGTGATCTCATTTTAACTCAGTTACCTGATAAGATGGCCTGACTAATAAACTATCTAACAGAGAAAAATAAACTAACCAAAAAAAAGAGGAATAAATTCACAGCACATAATTGTCCCTTTAAAGGGAAAAATCACAGCACAACAGTTTCCTTGTTTAATTAATCACCTACAAAGTTTGTTTTCATAGCCTTGAAAAGCCCTGAACAGACAACAAAGGTGTGAGCTCTCCACTCCGGCTCTTGCCAGACCACATTTCAAGGATTCTGATAAGCCGGCCTCAGAGAGAAGAGGAAAAAAAAGGAAAAACAGACACAGTGGCTTCACAGCTGCCTTTCTATCAGCTGACAGCAATCACTCTTTTTTTCTCTTTTACTACCCCTTACCCTCTCTGGCGACACTTCTTTCTTTCTTTTGTGTTGTGCCCTTCCCCCTTTGGGAAGAAAAATAAACTTCCTTTCTTTAAAACTATTCTAATCTTTGTGTCGAGAATGCTTTCTCATCCCGTGTGATGAGTCCCCACCCTAATATTTGGTGTCCTGTACGGGGAGTCATTTCTCTA
Organism: Varecia variegata; assembly: GCA_028533085.1. Lineage (NCBI taxonomy): Eukaryota > Metazoa > Chordata > Mammalia > Primates > Lemuridae > Varecia > Varecia variegata. Next base: position 123,431,503 of record CM052438.1, on the reverse strand, counting down.
CCCCTGTATGGATATTCATTTTTCTACCTCCATACAGGGAGGACACTTCTCTAGCTCTGTATGGGAACTCACTTTTCTGCATCTGTCTCGAGACTGCTTCCTCCTCTGCTGTGCAGCTCCCAGGATATCCTTCTCGGTACCCTCATTCAAACTTTGGTGGTAAGTCTCTAGGGCTTAGGAAATGGTCATATACTCTAAAAAGAGTCAGCAGCTTCACAGTTATGGAGGATCCTGGCACCATGTCTGCCACTCTCAGAAAGGTGCCTTGGAGGGATGCCTCATAACCACCTCCTCCCAGACTTTGCCCAGACCCAGGGACACCTGGCTTTGGAGAAACTCCTCTAAGTTTCAGTCTGGACCAGGACTCAGGGATGCCCACTTTCTGGCCAGCACCTTACGTTTCATTTTGGGTCTGACTCAGAACTCGGGAATGCCCGATGTCTGATCAGCACCCCAGTGGTTGTCTAGGGGGGGATGCCCCACTCAGACTGTCAGTGTTTCAATGTATGACCATTCCTAAAGTCTTTCCACGTTTTTTTTCTCCTAGTTGCCATGGGCAACGTTCAGTCCACCCCACCTAAAGACTCCCCATTGGGATGTCTCCTTAAGAATTTGAAAACTTTGGGACTTATCTGACCTCTGTCCCAAACATTTAGTCTTCTATTACAATACAGCCTGGCCACAATATAAATTAAATGACCAGGAGATTTGGCCCAAGAATGGATCTCTTAATCATAACACCATTCTACAACTAGACCTTTTATTGTCACTGGCTCAGCAAGGGGTCTGAAATTCTCTACGTTCAGACTTTCTGTTAACTTGCCAGACGTCCTGATCTTTGCTCTGCCTACTGCATATAGCTTCTTACCCCTGCATCTCTCTCACTGTCTTCACTTTCCAGATGATGTTTGTCTTTTGGCTTCCCCTGTTTCCCCTCCTCCTCCTCCTTCTCTGTCTCCACTGCCCTCATCTGCCCATGCCTGCTCTGGCTGGCTGTTCCAAAACCCTCCCCACCTGTACACCAGCTCCCTCTTCAGGAGGTTGCTGGGTTGGAAAATATAAATCACTCAGAGCCAAAATGAAAATCCTGCCTTTTTTTGTGTGTGACTGTTTGAAGCCATTTGCCTCTTTACTAACTTAGATCCTGATACCAGGGAGGGACAAATTATCTAGCAATGCACTTCACCTCGCAGTCAGCCCCCGATATTTTGCATGAACTCCAAAAACTTAAAAAGGGGCCTCAAACTCCACAACTGGATCTTTTAAACCTGGCCTTCAAGGTTTTTGATAACTGGGATGAGGAGAGGAGAGGAGTGAAAGAGGGAGTGGGACTGACATCAGGCCCCGAGAGTAGAAAGAAGTTTTCCAAATGGTGGCTACCACTATAGAAAGAGCTTCTCAGGGACAGAGTTACCCTGGAGGCCCAGACAGGCACCAGGACCACACTCTTCTCCAGGAATTAAGCCCTGCTTCCTCTACAACCAACTCTGGGTCACTGGAGTAAAAAGTGCCCAGGGAGCGAACTCTAAAATTTTGAAAAAAACAGGAGCTGAGTAGCAGGCCTATAAAAAGACCCATCAGAAAAACGGAGGTAGGTTTAATTAATGCGTATTTCCACATGATAACCAGCTAGTGGGGGATATGTTCCTGAAATCACTAGAAAAGTATGTAAGAAAAACATCACATGAGAGCCCCCAAAAAGTTTGTTGTCAAGGAAAATGGAATATGTACTTAAATATAAAACATGTAAATACATTTGTGTAATTCTTTTGGGTCCTGCTCACAACACTTATTTAATTTTAGTACATTTGTCAAATTGTGGGGTTTTAAAAAATCATTACTATCACTCTTAATTACTTTAAACCAACACTGGACCAAAAATAGTCACAGGTGAAATCTAATTTTATAGAAAAAGCTTAAATAAAATTTTAATTGAGCAGCAGACCATAAAGAATTATATATTTTGCCTGGTAGATGTCTTTTTGGGAGTCAAATCTTGAATCTTATCCACAACTTTTTTCAACCAGATCTGCCCATATGAATTTTTTCCTTATGTAGGGCAAAATTTTATAAGACTCTGCCTCCTATATATTTATTGCAAATCTACTCTAATTTTAGAATAAGCATTTCTTCCTCTTTTAAAGCAAAAAACTATGGATTGCTCTTTTATCTGCATTTGTGTCTCTCAAAAAATAAATGTTGAATAATCCTAAAGGCAAGGGCCTAACAAGCAAAGAAATACCTTCATGGCCTTCTTTTTTCAAAGAGCACCGTGATCAATAGACTTAGAAACCCTTCCTATATTGTTTAGTGGAAAAATTTGCCCTCCTGGAGCATTTCCTTCCATTCAAAAGTGAGACCCTGTTACGTATTTTCTAAACTTCCATAATGCATTAGGCAGCACACAGAAAATGTGTGGATCAGAGGACTTGGCCTCTGATGCAAAACATGAAATAAGTAAACATTTTTAATACCTAATATGTGTACATTTCCACATGTATTTATCAGCATTGATACTAATATGATAGTATATTAATAATTTTCAAGGTGAAATTCGTCAAAAATTTTAGAATATTTAGGATGATTTTATTGGGTGCCAGCCCATATGAATGGCACTTAAAGCCTTAAATTTAGGAACTTCAAAAAGAAAATCCTAAGCTATAATCATTTATAGTCTTACAGATTTTGAACCATAGATATTTGGAGCTTCAAAAATTATATTTTGCTCAAGTTATGCTTTTTGTGCAAAAATACTACCCTTCTGAAAACAGAGAACTGTTGTTTAATCAGCAGCTACACAACTCATGGATAATCAAATTAGAGAACTAAAAAAACTGTGCAAAGTCATTTAAAGCGTTTTCATGAGTGTTTACTGTGAGATTATTTTTTAAAACTTTGTGAAAAGAAAAGTTTAGACACTCCCTAGGAAACTTCTTACAGTAGGGTATTTAATTAAAACAGTCTCAGAAATCTTTATTCTTACTTAAATATCTTATTTCGGATTTAAACATGTTTCATATTCTATTCTGAAGACACACTAAAATTGAGTGGCCTCTATGAGATAGTAAAGCATTATAATGAAGCTATATTGCTCAAGACTGTGTGGTACTGGCACAATTTCAACTGTAAGATAAGTAGGACAGAATAGTCCAGAATCAGACACCAATCTATAGGAATTTTAGTATATAATTTGCTACATCATTCACGAGTGGGGAATGGATGTTTTTTAGTCAATATGTGATTGGAACAATTGCAATAATTGATTATTAATTTTTAGTCTCCTCTGTCATTTTATACAAAGTTAATCACAAAGAAACTAAAAAATTACATGTAAAATAATGAAATTATAAAACAAATAGAAAATACAAGTTAATATTTATTGGCTTTTAGGATGAAAAAGGAAACTGACATGTAAAAGCAAGGAAAAAGTCACAAAGGAAAAAGACTGATAGATTTAACTAAATAAAAATAAAAATAAAAACTTTCTGGATAAAATACACCACACACTAAAATTAAAACTTAAAAATCATGTGGAAAAACTACTTTCAACTAACTTAAGAAACAACAATTTAGGATTACTATACCTAATGTAAAAAAAAAAATTCTTTCACATTAGTAAGAAAAACACAAACACCCTAATGGAAAAAATAACCTAAGGACACAAATAGACAATTGACAAAAGATGGAGTAAAAATTGCTAGGAAGTTATATATGAAAATATATTCAACTTCATTAATAATCAAATAGAATTACTATTTTTATCTAACAGATTAGCAAATTACACAAAATGGTAATATTAAATGGCTGTGAGTGTAATGAGATAGGCCCTTTAATATGTTAGTGGTAGGATTTTATGAGATTTATGGGGAAACAATTTTGGGTACACTTTTTATCGAAGTCCTCAAAAACATTCATACAATTTAACCCAGTGGTCCCAGTCCTTGGAATCTATCTAAAGAAATATAGGCCAAGATTTATATATAAGGAAATCAACAATGTTATTTATCATTTTGAAAACAAGCTAAATATTCAATAATAGACGAATGGTTAAATGAATTTGTACCTCTACCCAAGGCAGTCATTAAAAATCTTATTTTTGAAGAATGTATAATGTTAAAGGAAAAAAACAGTCCCTAAAATTTTATTCATTTTATACATTACAATTTTGTAATTATAGGTATAATTCTGTAAGTATGCATGTGTTATATTTTATATTGATTATATTTCCTATTGATATTTATAGTCATGTACTGCATAATGATGTTTCAGTCAACAATGGACCACATATATGACGGTGGTCCCAAAAGATTATAATACCATCCTTTTACTGTACCTTTTCTATGTTTAGATATGTTTAGAAACACAAATACTTACCATTGTGTTACAATTGCCTACAGTATTCAGTACAGTAATATGTTGGACAGGTTTGTAGCCTAGGAGCAATAGGCTGGCTATTCCATACAGCCTCCGTGTGTAGTAGGCTATACCATCTAGGTTTGCGTAGGTACACTCTGTGATCCACACGATGATGAACTTGCCCAACAACACATTTCTCATGATGTATCCCATCATTAAATGATGCATGACTGCATATCTGTATATTGATTATAATTTTATAAGTATCCATGCATTATAATTATATTGATCTGTTATGTTGATTATATTTTATTTTCTATTGATAGAAAAAGAGACTAGAAAGATATAAATATAAATGTTAATAGCAGTTATCACTGAATATTGGTAGTATGGAGTATTTATTTTGTTCTTAATAACTTATTTTCTATAACAACATATATATATTTTACATGTCCATATTATTATATGCCCATGTATTATTCAGAAAGAAATATTCTTTTAAAATTGAAATGTATATTATTTCTAATTCCATTATTAATCAACACTAGAAGGTATATCCTATACACACAAAAAACCTTTAAATCTAGCTAATTAGTTCTAGATACAGAGAGCAATAATGCATAGAGTAAATTTTTTCTGTACTGGAGCATGGGCAGTATTTATGCATTGCTTTTATTGCAAATGTGTTCAGCGGCAGCTGTCCTTGAGGATCTGCTTGTTGTGAGGAGGTGAGGGGGCTAGAAGGATCATTTAGGAGGTGAGCAATAGTAGAGCCACCTCGCTTGGCTCAAATGAAAGCGCCTTTCCAACACATGTGTCCAAACACACAGAAAATATGCATTACTTACAAGGGACAGTTTCTTTAATGATAGTTTATTTTATTCTCTAGAGTATGGACTTCACTAACAGGGAACATTCCAGGCATACATCTATTAACAAACTGGAATATGAGAATGAAAGGCTCCGAAGTGATCTCGCAAAACTTCATGTCAGTGGTCAATCAGCATGGACCAATCAAAACACCTATGAAGAAACAGAAAGCTATGCCTATCAAAGCCAAATGAAAATGGAAAAAAATGACGATAGGTAGGTGGCTCCATTATATAAGGACATAAGTTTAAAAACATTTAATTGAAATTTATTTTTAAAGAATTCAAATTATAACTTTATACACTTTCTCCTCAGTTGTTTAAAATTTACTTTATAATGATAATGCAGTAGGCTAGATACATTGTTTTATGAGAAATTTCTGTGTTGTCAATGGCTTTCAAAACACAGTAGTGAAACGGGCAGAGTGTTATAGTGGATTTTTGTTGTTAGTCACTTCAGACCATTCTTGGAAGCTGATATGGTATCCAGAATATACAAATAAGTAATCTTTACTTATTTTTGATGTCATGGGAACAGAAAAAACTAGCTTTTAATATATTAGGTATATTGTTCAAACAAAATAGAAATATAGGAAGATGTCACCTCTCACTTATCTTCAATAGTAGGTACATTTTCTACTCTATTGGCATTCTAACAGCCGGAACAAACTGTTGGTCATTTTATAGGGAAGGAATCTATAGAAGTATAAGAGGTTTTGTCCAGGTAAAAAGAAGTACACGGAAAATCAATATCTCCTATACACATTTTTCCAGTGCTCTTTAAAATTTAAATATTAATATATCAACCATAAAAATAGGCTAATTTACTCATTTTTTAAAAAGATTTATGGAGTCAAAACTGTCCCTGAAAGTCTTTCATTGTTTTCCCAAATTTGGAAAATGCTCAACAAAATAAACAAATTTCTTTTCTACAGGCTTTCTCAGGGCCATTAACATGTTAATTTACATTGTGAGTTTCCAAGAAGGGGTATGGTAGGCAGTTCCCCAAACTTAGCTGACATCAGATTTATTAACATTCCATAGTGCTGAGAAATGGTGACTTAGTAGGTCCAAACCCAACTTCATTACATTTGCTCAGAAGCTCATAATACTTAGAATGAAAAACCTTACATATTATTTTTATATGAAAGAATTAATATTTACACACTTGGAAAATTTGCTTAACCTTTGTCACCCTTAATTTCCCATCTGACAAAAGGGTAATAATTGTAGGATTTTATTGAAGGTTATACGAGAAAATCCATGTAAAACATACAGTTCCATAAATGCTAGACATTATTACTAACAAAATTGCTAGTATTTATAATAATATTAATATTTTTCCAACAACTTACAGTGCCAAAATAGTATATTTTGGTGAACAGACAAATGGTTGATTCTGACATTTCCTCAAAGATAGTTCTGTTGGGGACGGGTGATGCCAGCTCATATTTGTAACTAAGCATGCCCAGTTCTACAGGTAGATAAATCCATAAGTCCATGGAAAGTATTTAAAAATATGTCTGTTCAACATCTTGTGGGTGTAGTACAGCTCTCTCCTATTTTCACCACCTCAGCCCTATATATGTTAGAAAGATGTATTCTAGTCCCATGCAAGAAACAGCAAACATTCAAAAGTGCTAAATTAATAACCCCTCTTCAGGTGTCTAAGTAAGGTAATGAAGGACTGGCTGCTATCCCAAAAGAGCATGGTGGTGGGGTGCTGAGGTTGGGTGGTGGTGGCAGCAGTGGCAGTATAAAAGCAGCATAGGGAGGATGGAAGAGATCGTTAGGCCACAGCCATGGACCAGTTCTCTGGTGAATGTGCCCACGAGAAAGTCTGTCCAACGGGGTCTAATCTTGATTTGGGTATAAGGATATATTTTCTAACATAGAATAAATAAACACTTTACAAAGTGCTTCCCTACCATATGGATTCAGTTCTCCATAGGTCAAATCGTGACTCCCATATACTGTCTATAGTTTCCTCACTGTAAAAGAACAGCAGGCCCCTAGGATGCTATAAAGGGTCTTCCTGTCTATGTTGGTCACTGATCTGTGCTGAGCACCCATTGGGTACCGAACACTGTGTCCTATTCTTGCTAGTTCGGAATAACTTTTAAAGCCTTAGATGAAAATACCAGGTGTTGTTATTTAGACAAAAAGACAGTTACCTTGCCTTTTATTATTTTTAAAAAGTATTTTTATTGTTTGGATTGCCCCCTTTTTTCTCTTTGTTAGGCAGTGCAGAATGTGTTAAAAGTGTCCAACAAAAACAAGACAGTAGGGGACACAGAAAGCAGCATAAGAGGTAAAATGCTCAGCAGGAGATTATCTTAATAAGCAGTTTAGACTGCTATTCCTGCCACAAAGCCTGTGTCCTGCTAGTTTCATTTGTTGAAAGTTTCATTAAATTTGTTTTAATGCCTCCTCTGATTTCAGTGTTCTCCAGTGACCTGGTTTTTAAAAGAAACAGCATTTCAAATGTTCTGAATAAATTATTACCATGTACGACTCACTATGGGAAGAGTTGTTGAGATGCAAGGACACTGTGAACTCACCACTGGAGAACTGTAAAGCAGATATCTCTCTATTAATTTTAGGACATGAAAAAATGAAATCTTCTTTCTTTCCCTCATAGCACAGCTCAGTGAAGTCAAATAGTAAAAGCTATATATGTATATATTTATTAGGCATAAATTAATTTAAAAAACACAAGTCATCTTTACATATCAATGGTTAATGCAGTAAGGTCTTATTTAACTCTTTTAGGAAGACAAAAGCTTTTAGGTAAAGGTATGTGAAGATAATGTGCCACAAAATTTGAAAGTCCATAGTCTAATTTTAAGACAATTCCTCCTTTTAACTGAGGAAGATTTGTGTAATACGTTATTAACATAATCTTTCATTCACTCTGAAGCAACTCAATTTTGTTGTTTATCCCTCCTGTTCAAAGAGGTAAGTTTTTAATGCTTACTCACTTAAAATGTGAAGCATTTTAGCATATTCCAAAGCACTGCTTTCCAATAAGATAGTTAACCAGCACTTTAAAAAAATTACGAGTGAGATGTATTGAATTTGGCGAGGATGTTTTGAATATCGTTTTTAAAAATTAGAGTTTTGAAGTTTCAGGGTAATTTACAAGCTAATTTGGAATATTGGTATCTAGACCTATTAATATGTAACTAATTTTAATGACAAATCAATTTTGTAATAAATGGAGTTTTATCTCTATATAAGATACCTACTTAAAAGTCAATTTATGGTTTTAAAATTTGTATCATGTACTAGAAAGATTTTAGCAATCACAAACAGTAATCATTAAAATGGTTTTAAGTCTAGCAAATAAATTAATTTCTAATACTAAAAAAACCACAAAGTCAGCAGGTTTGTCATCATCACTCACATGATCCCTTGTCAAGGAATCAATAGTCATCTAGAAGCCAAAAGTGAGTTGAGAATGTTTCTCCCATGGTATTGATCAAGAAGGAGCAAAACCTAGCAGGTTGACCACTTCTAGGCCAGGAAACAACGAGCAGTTCACAGAAGAGGGAGTTGGCGAGGAGTGCTAGAAGGTGAGGCTAGGAGAAGGTAAATTAGCATAGTTTGTGAAGGGATCTTGTTCCATGATAAGGATGCTATCCTATGGCCCAGGGGAAATTTGATGGAGGGACAGGATTGGATGTACATGGCAGACAATGCTGAAAACTGTGGGAAATTGACACAAGTCTCAAGGCGATAGAGTTCTACTCCCCAACAAAGCAACCAGGCCCTGCTCTCCTGCAAAATTAGGCACCAGCCTTGGAGTAGGGCATGTGGAAAAGCTAATTGAACAGATCAGCTTGTGAGAGGATATTAAAAGCTTTCTGAAATAATTTTTAAGATAGCTTTTAAATTGATATACATAGCATTTTATGCAAGGTGGTTTTATGAAGTATTTGAATAGCTATATTCTGGAAGAAGAACTTGTCAGATATAAAGATAATTTAAAACAAAAGTACTTTACTTCATAATGTAGTCTTTCCTTTCAATCTCTACATTTTATTGATCTTACAATAAAAAAAAAGTTCCTAGATAAATTTTAGTAATTAATATCATATAACTGTATCTATACATCCAAAGCAAAATGGATAATTAAGATAATTATTTAGATAATTTAGGACAGATAATACTTTGCCTGAAATCTCTGTATAACCGAGATTACAGAGAGGCATATATTTCTTGAATCACTTCTATAATTATCTTAATTTTTCCAGTGTGCTTTGAAGTATAGAGAGTAGCCTCACTCAAATTAAAAGGTTCAGCTAAAGATTATATGCAGATGTACTATGCAATTGTTATAATTCTATTTGAATTGCAAGATGTTTCATCTTATTGTGCACATCATAAACCATGTTATTTCAATTTAATTTGCTGTTCTGTTTCCATGGTAATTATGGTTTGGGAGAATGGGTAAAAAAAAAGGATATATTTCAAGATAAGTAAAAATGGAAAACATGTTGTGTTTGTTTTTATGTACTAATTTACAGATGCCTCACTTAACTTTTATTGCTATTTGTATGCATAGTTTGAAAATGTTTGCATAATAAGAAACAAGTCTATATAAATTAGATAGTCTTCAGATAAGAACAGAGAAAAATAATGTGAATTTTTTTTAACTGTGTCAAAATATGAAGGCATTGAAAATGGTTAATCAATACCCATGGGGAATTTGAATTATTAGTAAAAATAAATAGTTTTAAATTGAAAAGATTTTTGTTTTGATGGTCTTGGATTTGATTACATCTAAACCCCATTTTCTTGAAAGATATTTATTTAATCCTAAACAGTCTATACTGTTAGGACCTTTTTTGTAAAATTTTAGGGTAAATTGGTTTGTTTCTTTTTTTTTATTATTCATTTGTTTAGTCAGCAATCCAAAATTTAAAATCTCACTGTTACTTTGTTCAGTCTCATCTTCTACCCTTGTATTTCAGCACAAACAAATTCCATACTACGACTTTCATCCAAATTGTGGGGTTTGCAGTCAAGAAAATCTGTTTTGGAGTCCAAAATCCAAAATTATCACTTCTTTGCAATTTATTCTGATTCAAAAAGTAAATGATTAGATAAATAAGTTAACTTTTAAGTCTTAGTTACCTCACCTGTGGATAGTTTTCACCTCGTTAGGGATATTTTGAAGATCAAATTAATTCAAAAATAATAATAATACATAATATTAACTGTTTACTATGTGCCAGGCATTGTGTTCTAAGTGTTTTACATGTATTAATCATTCAAGTCTCATAACAACTCTTTTTTATAAGTGAGAAAATTAGAGTCCCAGAGAGATACCTGCTCAAGGTACACAATGGATAAGTGGAGGAACTTAGGTGATGATATAAATTGAAAACATGTTATAAATTATTACACCCTATAGAAATTAGAGTTACCATTTTACAAAGACTTGTTTTAGCATCAAAAAAAACGCATAATTTTGTTAAGAAAGCCAGTAAGGTTAAGTGTAATGGAGAATAGAAAAAGAGTATCTATTTAGAACTCTCAAGGGCAGCTGTGTTACTGTTTGGAGGTTTTTCTCAAACTGGCTCCATGTTATTTAATTAAATGGCAAAGAGATATAAAAGTCAAACACAGAAAAGGAAGCGACACAGGCAATAAGGATAGCAAAATATTTTTAACAACTAATAAGTTTTCTGCTTCATTTTTAATCATTCTGTCTTTTTAGTAGAAATTATTCATCAGGAAAAGTCATTTTCAAAGAAATACCCAGATAACAAGCCCAAACATATTGTTGTGTTTTCCCCCTATTTAGACATCTGAGAAATTAAAATCCTTAGCTAACATGTGTCCTTGGTAGCAACAGTAACAACCATTTCTTCTCTTTTAGACTTAGCCAAGATTGTGAGCCAAATGGAAGTGCAACACCTTCACTGCCATCTCTGACATTTCAAACCAAAGAAATGATAAGTCCTTTGGTTAGTGATGATGAAGTATTCCCGCTGGTGAGTTGCTGGTTGTTAGATTTTTTTTTTTCCTTTAAGAAGTGATTACTTTACTCTTACACTGATGCCAATATACTGATGTACATAGTGGTGGGTTTTTTTTTTCTTAATGTGGCTCCTTGAATAGGACTCCAAGATGGGTCTGTGAGTCATCTAGCCATACCTATCTAGAGAAGGAAAAGACATCCATAATGTTTCATGAAGTATTCCAGTCAATGGTTATTAACCTCTAGTGCAGGACAGAATTCTTGGTGATGCTTTTTTTAAAAATCCAAGTGCTTGGACCTCACCCCTGGATATTGCATGAGCTCTCTCAAGGATCTGTACGTTTTAAAGAGCTGCAAGTGAACTTTTGTACCTGTTTAAAAACATCTTTTTATTGACTCTGACATACATACAGACACATGTACAAATCAGAAATGAACAGCTTGGTGAATTATCACAAAGGGAAGACATCAATGTAACTACCACCTAGGTAATAAACAGGACATTACCAACACTCCAGACACCCATTCCTGTCCCCTTCCAGTCCCTGCTTCTCCTTCTTCCTCCCAAGGTAACTGTCCTGACTTTTAGCATTATCAGTTAGTTTCACCCATATGGTATAATACTATATGTGTTCTTTTGTGTCTGGCCTCTTTTCCTCAACATTGTTTCTGAGATTCTTTACCATCCATATTGTTTTATATGGCAGTAGTTTATTGATTTTTGTTTCTCTATAGCAGTAGTTTATTGATTTTTGTTTCTCTATAGTAAGCTATTGTATTATATATAAATACCACACACAATGATACTAAAATTAATTTATTCATTCTACTGTTGATAGACATTTGAGTCATTTCCAGTCTGGGGCTATTACAAATAATGCTGCTAAAAACATTCTTGTACGTGTCTTTTGGTGCACGTGTATACACATTTCTGCTGGCTGTACACCTAATGTGGAATACCTGGGTCACAGGATGTGGATACGGTTAGCTTTAGGAGGCACTGCCAAACTGTTTTCCTAACTGTTTGAGCCGATAAATACCCTAAGAAGTAATGTACAAGAAGTCTCCTTGCTCTATATTCTTTTTAACACTTGGCATTATAGGTCTTTTTAATTTTAGCCATTATGGCAAATTGTGGAGTAATATCCTATTGTGACTTTAATTCATGTTTCTCTGGTGCCTAATGTAGTTGAGTACCTTTTTGTATGTTTATTGGCAATTTTGATATCGTCCTTTCTAGAGTGCCTAATTTTTTGTTGGATTGTCTTTATTATTATTGATTTATAGGAATTCTTTATATTCCAGATATAAGCCCTTTGTTGGTTATATGTTGGTCTAACCTTGTATTAATAGAGACTGGAAGTAAGATTTAAGCTATTGTGGTAGAAGGGGAAGGCTTAAAACTGTTAACTTTTGAAGTTTTAGAGATCTCTATAGCCCTGAAACAATATTTTGTGTTCATCTCAACATAAAATGCAAAACCTTTAATATTTAATTTATTAAGCAGAATAAAATTTCATACCAATAAAGTAAACTAAATAAACTTTCTTGTAGCTGCAAATATTTTCTCCCACTCTTACTTGCCTCTTCACTTAATGGTATTTTTTGATGAACAAAAGTTCCTAGTTTTAGTAGATTCAAATTTATTAATCTTTTCTTTTATGGTTAGTATTTTTGCTGTACTATCTAAAACTTTTGCCTCTCCTGGGTTATAAAAATATTATCCTGTGTTATAGTCTAGAGGCTTTGGTTCTTTACTTTTCATTTTTATATCTATAATCCAACTGGAATTAATATTTGCTCACAATGTAAGGTAAGATTCTCGAGCCCTTTTCCTAGGGAAATGTTCAATTAACCCAGTAGTACTGGAATACATGGTACTGAATTCACAGGTGCTATGTTCACAATCATAATGACAGTTTGATTTCCTGCTTTCAAATCTTTGTACTTATACCTTCTTTCTTTTCCTTGCTTATTGTACTGACTGTGACCTACAGAAATGTTGAGTAGAAGTGATAAACTTCCTTTTCCCATTCTTAACTACAAAAAGAAAGCTTTCAATATTTCACCATTGTATATGATATTTCCTGTAGATATTTTATAGATTCCTTTTAAATTATTAAGGAAATTCTCTTTTATTCTAGATTGCTAGAAATTTTTTCATGAAGAGATAGTGGGTTTTATCAAATGCTTTTTCTGCCTTTATTAAAATGACTATATAATTTTTCTCCTTTGCCTTGTTAATGGTGATGTTTTATCTTGATTTTAGATTGCCAACCTAACTTTGCATTCTAGGAATAGACCTCACTCAGTTGCTGGATTTAGTCTGTTAATATTTGGTCTAGAATTTTTTCTTTCTGTTCATGAGACAAATTAGCCTGTAATTTTCCTTTTCTGTCTTTGTCAGGTTTTGGTATCAGATTATGCTAATCTCATAAAGCAGGTGGGAAGGGTTCTTAATTTCAGTTTTAGTTTTCAGTTCTTGAATTTTCATTGGTTTTTTTTTATAGTTTCCAGTTCTCTGCTGAAATTTTCTGCTTTGTGATTTATTAAGCGTAATAATCAGTTTTTTTTAAGATATGTAGATTTCTCACCTCAGAAAGTAGATAGTGGTACTCTTAGCAATCACCTTCACTTGTATACTGTGTAATTCTTCAGTGCCTCTTCATGATATACTAATATTGGATACAAATGACAAACACACAACAGAAAATATTTAAACTGGATGGGTTATCCCATGAATATTCTTCTGCTTTTCTGAAATCTATCACCTTGTATTGGTAGAGAATGAAAGTAAGATTTAAACTATTGTGGTAGGAGGTGAAGGCTTAAACTATTAACTTTTGAAGTTGTAGAGATCTCTAAAGCCCTGAAATGCTCTTTTGTGTTCATGTCAACATAAAATGCTAATAACATTCTTTGAACAGAATAAAATTTCATACAAGGTTATAGCAGCATATTTTACTGACATTTATGTCCATCACCTTTCTCAGCAAGGCATGTTACTACTTTTATCATCTAAGGAAAAAAGACAAGGGAATTTTAGTCAAGCATTATTTTCATATTCCTAGGATTTGTAGAATGGGTGTAGAACTATTTAAGTTTAGATTTTGCTTTGGTAGTTGTTTTGTTTTTAAGGGGAAAAAGATTTTAAAAAAACTTCATGTCAATAAACAAAATAAACTTCCTCATTTAAGTTATGAGAATCTCTAAGGGGAGTTGGCAAATTCTTCACCAACAAAACTTTGGTCTTTAAGGACTCAAAGTAAGCACATACTCTGGTCAAGCAATAGAAAAAAAAATGATGAGCTGCTAAATACTCCATGGTTCTAATATCAAATGATTTTAGGATTTTAGGATCATTAATGTGTCTCTGTTCAAGTGTCGCCTCGTCAGAGATACCTAAGCAGCCAGCCTGCAATAGCACCTCCCTCTTCAGTCCCTGTCCCCTTGTCCTGCCTTTCCTTTCACAGCACTTCACCATGAGATGTTTCATTTGTCTGCTTGTTTGTTTGTCTCCCTCCTCTAGAATGTGAGCTCCTGAAAGCAGGGACTTTTTCTGTTTGTTTATTGTGGTAACCCAACACCTAAAATAGTGCCTGGCACTAACGGGCAGGTAAAAGATATGCAAAAGTATCTGTTGATTTAATTTAATGAACACTGGGCTTCCTTCCACCTCTAAAATTCTACATTACTCCTTTGGGGAATTCCTAACCTGCAGCGTAACCAGGGAAGAAAATTCTTCACTGTTCTAAGTCTGGGCATGGTGAACTTAGTCTGTGATGGAGGACTTAAAAGTTCTCTGGGAGACACGGCCCGACCCCCTGTTCTGGGTCCAGTGGTTTCCATCCACTGCTACGTTTTGACTTTCACATCAATACCATTCCTACCAAGACTACTACTAACTTTGTAGTTGCTGATTAATGCACACTTTTAAGTATTCATCTTCCTTAATTCTTTTTTTCTTGAAACTGTTATGTTTTCTGGCTTCTATGACACTATATTCCACTGATTCTCCTGCTGCCTTTCTGGTTACTCTTTCCTAGTCTGTTTCCAAGGTTCTCCCTTCTATACCTGCCCCTTAAATATTAGTGTCATTCATTCATTCATAAAATAAACATGTATTAAATACCCACTATGTGTCAGGTTCTGTTCTAAACACAGCTGTGGATGATATAGGGAAGTCTACAGTATGATGAAGAAAAAGAGGGAACTTCATCAAAGGATGAATGGATAAACAAATTGTGATATATACATACAATGGAGTGTTATTCAGCCATAAAAAGGAGCTGTGCCCAAAAATGCTACAATGTGGATGAACCTCAAAAACATGCAGAGTGAAAGAAGCCAGTCACAAAAGGTCATATATTATATGATTCCATTTATATGAAATAGCCAGAATAGGTAAATCCATGGAAACAGGATACAGATTGGTGGTTACCAGGGGCAGCAGGGAGGGGGAAATGGAGAGCAATGGCTTCTCGAGTACAGAGTTTTCTTTTGGGATGGTGAAAATATCTTGGAACTAGACAGAGGTGGTGGTTGTGCAACAGCGTGAACGTACTAAATGCCACTGAACTGTTAATTTTAAAATGGTTAATTTTGTCTTATGTGAATTTTACCTCAAAAAACAAAAAAGAGGAAAAAAATAGTGACTGGAAATAAATGAACAAATAAGAAAATATCAAATAGTGGTAAAAAGAAAAACAGGTAATGTGCTAGGGACTGGTGAGAGTGAGGGATTGTAGGTTGAGTAGCCGGAAAATTATCACTGTGCGGGGCGGGGTGGGGGTACATTTAAGGTGAGGCCTAAACAATGAAGAAAGATCCAGACTTGCAAAGATCTGAGAGTTTCAGGTGAGGGAATGTTAAGACAGGGCCAAGTTTGGCAGGTTTGAGAACCAGAAAAAGGGTGTGTTTGGGGGGCCCTTCTGGAGCTTATCAGGAAAGAAGGAGAATGGAACGAAAAGGAACATAGAAGCAGGCAGGGGAAGTCCAGATACTTAGGGACCTAAGACCAGGGAAAGGAGTTTAGATTTTATTTTAAAGCAATGGGAAGCCATTGTAAAGTTTTAAGTAGGGGAGTACTAATCTGTTTACTCTGTTTAAAATTATTTTATTCTGTTTAGTAATAAACAGATCTGTTTAAAATTTTTTAAAAGATCCTATTAACTGTTAAATAAAGACTAAGTTATACAGGGGCAAGGGTAGAAGCAGGGAGAACTATAGAAAGCTATTTCAGTGGTCCAGGCGGGAGCCGATGACGCTGGCTTGGTGCAGTGGAGGCAGAGTGACACGCTGGATCCAGGAAATACTCTGCAGAGTACAACAGACTTGACAGTGAATCAGATATGGGGTGTGAGTGAAAAAGGGGGAGCAAAGATGCCTTCTGGATTTCAGCCTGAGCATTGGGTAGAGACGGGGTTAGAGGAGAAATTGTGATTTGTAGATTGGACATTTAAGTTTAAAATGTTTATTAGACATCGAAATGTAGATATTAAATAGGCAATGGGATATGTGAATCTGGTATTCAAGGAAGAGGTCAGAGCTGGAAATATAAATATGGGAATAATCAGTGTGTGGCTGGTATTTAAGTCTATAGAACTGGATGAAAATATGTAAAGCGTACAAAGGAGAAATTATCCTGAGACAAAGCCTTGAGTCATAACGTTTAGTGGCCCAATGGGAATCTTCAAGGAGAGGAGGAAAGTTTGGAAACCTGAGGTCTTCTGGATCCTTGAGTGAGGCCTTTTGACTGAATCCAAATTTTACAGAACAAATCCTTTTAATAAATGGGTTAGTTCTGTGAAGTTTGGATTCAGTCGAGGGGCCGCACTTAGGGAGCTGGAGGACCACATGTGGCCTTGAGGCCACAGATTCCCCACCTGTGGGTGGGGCTCAAGAAGGGACTACAGTTCATTTGCAAAAGCAAAGTCATTGAGAAGGTAAGAAGAGATAGGAACCACAGTATAGGTGGAAGGCAGAGTGTCTGAAACAGAAGGGTGGCCTGAAATATGGCTACAGATGCATATGGATGTGGAATGATGAGGGAGGAGGAGCTGAGGTCACAAGGTAATGAGTAGGACAGTGAACATACTAGGGGAGTGTGGTAGAGTCGCCTGGCAGTGCTAACTGATCATTTGACATCTGTGGTCATGAATGTAAAGTGAAACTAGTCCATGTGGTCATATAGTTCCCTGCTCCCCCGACCCCCGAACCTGTCTGCCCCAGCATTCAGCTGCTCGGATGCAGGCATGACCCAGGTATATGGGTCGGTTTAGTTAGGGATGGATTTTACCTGGTAAGTAGGATAGAGAACAGGATACAGGGAGGGATGAGCTGCTGAGTGGTTGTAATGGTGGATGTGGAATATAAGCAATTAGAAGGGAAAGGAGGAAATGAGGAAGAAGATGGATAGTGAAAAGGAGGGAGTCTAAATGAGTCAAAGAAATGCTGGAGTAGGAGCAGAAGGCTAAATAGGCTGGAAGGAGAATGGGTAGGTTGCTTTCAATCCCAATTAGTGAATAATGCAGTTATCATTCCTGACAGGTTCAAAGACATGGCCATGGGAGTAGGTGCCTGAAATGCAGTATTTCCCAGGGCCCCATTTTTAAACTTCTTTTTCTTCTTAGTTTATTTATATATCTTGGATAATTTCAATCAATCTCATGGCTTTAATTCTCATCTATAACTTTCAAATCTATATCTCTGATCCAGACCTATCTTCTGAGACCTGGACTGATATATCCCATCTGTCTACTTGACAGTCTGAGTCCCAAGTCACCTTAAACTCAGCATTATTCAAACCTGAATGCATTTCATTCATTCATGTACCAACTCAAAATTTTTATTGAAAACACACTCTGGCCCAGAGTATCTGCCAGAAACTGGAGAATCAGATAAGACCTTACCTGAATGGCTTCTTTTACCTTTTTTCCTTTCTCAGTGAATGGCGTCAGTGTCCCTAGTCACTGAGGCCAGGATCTAGGAAGCCTCTGTCAGGGGTCAGGTTTCCTAGAAGATGAGATGCTTATGAAAGTGACTGACTGAGGGAGTATTCTCAGGAGAAGGAGAGTGAAGGAGACAGGGGAGGAGAAGGGAGGAAAGCTAAGCAAGAGCGTGGTCTTAGCTAGAGACTAGTGTAGCCTGGTCTCCCAGGGAGTGTGGAGCATGAATTGCACCACAGCGTTGGTTGCCCCTGGAGGCAAGAAATCTGGTGTTTTGGGTGCCTGTGTCAGTTAGTTATTGCCTCAGAGAGGGGAAGGAATGGGCAGAGGGGTGACTACAGCCTCCCAGATGAGATAGGAGCCCCTGGTACAGCCCAAGGTGGTTCTCCAGAGGAGGCGTCAGCTGTGAGCTGTTAGCAGCCAACACCCACAGCCACGGGAGGAGAGATGCACCAGCCTGGTGGAGGGCTCCAGGTAGGGCACCAGCATCATCCACTATAGCCCACCTTTTGCACCACTCAAATCTACCTTCCTCCACATTGTTCATTCCATTTAGGCAGAGCTTCTTCAAGATTCTGGCAGGTCATAATTTCTGGGAAATTTTATAGGAAGATCAGTGGGACCAACTACAACTCCTGATGCTGTGGTTGGTCCCAAGGTCTTGCCTGATACTTACCATCTCCTCACCCATTCTAGATTCCTCTCTCCTCAGCTAGCTCTTCTGTTGGTCCAGGCGGCTCGTCTTGTGGGGTGAACCCATGATTACCATGTCCTTATTAGGATGTGGTTTCTGTACTTGCCATTTATAATTAAAACTGGGCATGAGAGCATGAAATAATACCTCAGTGGATCGTCTGAGTACCAAACATATTCCTCACTGCGTCTATTATATAGTAGCATTCTTACCTCTTCATGATGATTAGGGTCAGTTACCTCTGCCAGTAGAGAAACTCCATTCCGTGCATCTGATCTGTTGGCATGAGGAGCCCAAGGGGACCATGTGACAGCCAAAGCTCTAAGTTTAGTGCGACTCTTACAGTGCTCTTGGTGGAAGCATTCCCCCTCTAAGACCCAGGACCTACAAGCCAACAGAGCCTAAAGGTACAGAGAAAGGAAGCACAAATTCTCCAAGTGGGTCAACAGAAGTAATAGAGAGTGAGGCCATTCCTACTTCCTCCCTTTTGTTCCCAGATCCACATATTCTACCTGTTGGAAACACAGCACCATATAACAGCCATTGGTTTAAAGTCTATACCACATCCTGAAGAATGGCACCCCATCCTCACAGGATATGATCTCCGAGCTGTGCCTCAGCTTGTGCCTTCACGAGGCCATCCCAAAGCTCTGTCATCCTGGCAACCTCTGGGTAGTGCTGTATGTGGTTAGGACCAATGCATACCATGGTCATGCCCCCACTGCCATACTTTTCTATTGTAAAGTAGGTTCCTTTACTATTAAGCAGGATCCCATGTCAGCAGATCAGTCACTCTGTGAGTCCTCAGATAGTGATGCTAGCCAAGGCCCTGCAGGGAGGAAGGGCAGACCCACAGAATGCATATCAATTCTGAAAAGGTTAAAGCACTGCCTATTCCACGGTATAAGGGACCTGATGTAATCAAATTGCTACCCAGCAGCTGCTTGGTCTCCTTGAGGGATGGTGCCATATCAGGAGCTCAGCTTTTGTTTCTGTTGCAAGCAGGTCAGACATTCAACAGCAATGGTAGCTAGATTATCTTTGGTGAAAGAGGAGACCATGCTGTGGGGCCCACGCATGATTTCCACTGGGGTGGACAAGGACAGAGGCTGGAGCAAGTCATCCTGTCCACTTGCTAGATGCCCTGTCTCAACCAGGACTCAACAGCATGACAGGAACTGTTTTGCAAATAGTATACAGGTTTGGAGTTGCCTATTTTCAAACGAGAATCATTGGCTTTGCAAATTAGTGAAGCATGTTTTAGGCAGGTTCTGTGGTGATTACATTGTCCCTGCATTTGCAGTTGGACACTACAATATTCACTTCTAGGACTTTTTAAGGTAATGGTGCTGTGATGTCTTAGTTCCTTGAGGATTTCATTAGTGCCGACTGCATTACACTGGTAGAGGGAGTTAGCTCAAGATGTATTCTTTCATTAAGAGCTGCAGTGTTTGACAATATGTCAGAGATAAAGCATGCCTGGAAATAGGAAGATTTTAAAAGGCTCTATATTCCTCATCTCACTTTTCTTTCTCTCTTTAGTCTCCCCCAGATATAGCCTTCCCAGCTTCTTTGGCTGCACAGCATTTCCTTCTGGAAGAAGAGAAGCGAGCAAAAGAACTTGAAAAACTCCTAAATACACATATTGATGAACTGCAAAGACATACAGAATTTACTCTTAATAAATACACCAAGATAAAACAAAATAGACACATATGACCTTTTAAACTTTTTTATTTGCTTCCCTACCCCAAGGAAAAAGCCTCTGGCAAAATATTTACAAAGCTGATTAATGAAACTGAGAAATTCTGTTATGTTTTCTTGAGTAAATAATTTCTATAAGGCAGCTAGAAAATAGTAAGTATTTTGTTCGATAAAGGTGTTTGCATTTCTGCATTAACATACTAAATTGTTCTGCTGTAGAATTACTATAAAATAAATATGACTACTCCAAAAGAGATTTTTTTCCAGTCTAAGGAATATTTTGGAATTAAATATGCAGTTTTCCCCACTTAATCATGTATGCTAAAAGCCCATTTCTTCTACAACAATACAAAATAAGGGAAAGGGAAGTGCTATATTCTAAATCTGGAGGAATCAAGTGCAGCTCATTTCTACTAGGTTTGAAAACTCAAGGTTTTAAGTGAAAAAATGTTTAAATATTTTGAGCTATGTAAATATCCTAAAAATTGTTTTAGAAAAAAAGATACAGCTTTACTGTTTTTTCATTCACCTTCATAATGTTTGTCTGTTTTAACACAATGAAGGTATATGGAATGTGCAATTTACCCATTTAAAATATATGTGCCAAAGATTAATGCTTTCCTATTAATACAAATTTTTTTCATGGATATGAACAAGATAAAGAAAATATAATATGTTACTGTTGCTATACTCTCCTTTGTAATCACCTCTGTTTTTAACACAATAAAGGAATGCAAAATTCAATGGACTTCAAACATAAATGCCAAATCTGTAATAGATTTGTATCTGTATCTGCAGTAATAGCATGGTAGTGAACAATAAAATTGAAGTTACAAATATACAATGATAATCTAACATTCTATTCTTTGAAAATTTATATATATAAATAGAACAAGAGAAAGGATATGAAAAACTCAAGGTAAGGCTTCAGCTTTTATAGCTTTCTATTTCTCTTTAAAGAAACAATCTCAACATACTGAAAGATAATTCAAAATGTCTCTAGATAACAAGTGTCATTTTCATGTGAAAAATGTAGAGCATTGTTCACTTTAGGTGACATGACCACGTGTATTTGTGTAGCTCTTGATGTTTGCAAAAAAGGATTCTTAGTTCAGGCTGCTATAAAAAAATATCATAGACTGGGTGACTTAAACAACAAACATTTATTTCTCACAGTTCCGGAGGCTGGGAAGTCCACAAGGTGCCAGCTGATCTGGTGTCTAGTGATGGCCCGCTTCCTGGCTTGTTGACAGCCACCTTCTCACTGTATGCTAACGTGGCGGAAAGTCATCTCCAGCGTGTCTTCTTATAAGGACACTAATCCCGTTAAACAGGGTTCCACCTTCAAGACCTAATTACCTCTTAAAGCTCCATCTCCTAACACCATCACTTTGAGGGTTAGGATTTCAACACAGTCATGCATTTTTTAACGATAGGGATACATTCTAAGAAATGCATCCTTAGGCGATTTTGTTGTTGTGTGAACATCACAGAGTGTGCTTACACACCTAGATGGTATGGCCTACTACACACCTACGCTATACGGTGTAGCCTATTGCTGCTGGGCTACACACCTGTACAGCATGAGACTACACTGTATACTGCAGGCAGTTGTAACACAATAAGAGGAATATGTGTATCTAAACATAGAAAAGGTATAGTAAAAATGCAGTATTATAATCTTATGGGACCACCGCCATATATTCAGCCAATCATTGACTGAAACATTGTTTTGTGGCACATGACTGTATATGAATTCGGGGGACACGAACATTCAGTCCGTAACATCTTCACATAGCATTATTTTAAATTCACAACAAGCTTGTGAAGTCAGCCAGGCTAATACCCTTGTCCCTGGGAAGCAGAGCTGTAAAAAACCCTGGCCTTCTGATTTCTGGCTCCAGCTCTTAATACTTCCCAGTATTGCTTCTTGTGAGCAAGCAGATGGTGAACAGAGCTGTCTCCACAGAAGCCATCTTTGATGACAAAACATCAGAGGGGCACAAAGCCTTTAGTGTACCCACAAAGCCCCATGTGGGGAAAATAATAAAAGTGATGCTATTTTTACATTATCTAGTAATTTTTAGCCTAGACACAAAGAAAATATTTTTCAGTGATGTCTTTAGAAGATGGACAGAAAAATTATGTTTAGGAAAAGAGCATTACATAAACAACATTTAGCCTTTATCTCAAATAATCACAGTCTGAGCCAACACATGAGGAATTAATGTGGTTCTAAGGGTTTAACATGACATCTGGCCTTGTCATCATTCTTTTCCAGCTAAAAGATGGGATATGGGCCCCTCCTGCATGGTTACTTCATGCACATGGACTCAAATTATCTGAGATTAGTTCTGACCACTACCACAGGTAATGATAAAAACTGTAAGGTGGGGGGTCATATCCAAGCCTAACTTGAAGGAGGAAGTACAGGGAGTAAGATATCCTTATTTGGATAAGGAACCTTCTTCAAAATCCATTCTCTCCTGTTGTTTTGTCTTACTTTTTTAATACTAGCATTTGGGGCCCACCTTCTCCAGCTGTAGGCTCTCTTAATGCTGGACACTTCACCAGGATCTATCGGGGTGCTACAGGAAGAGTTAGGGGTTGAACCAAGTCACCTTGGACCTTTCAATTCTAAGGTTCTAAAATTCGAATAGGTTTTTTGGGGATGGTCTGGAAATATAACCATGAAATCTAGACCTTCATTACTAAGTGAAAATGAGCTCTGGGCTCCATGCAGTGAATCTACGTATCAGCAACAGACTCAATGCCGGCCTGGGGGGAATATTCCCTGGTGGGCAGCAGCACAGTGGAGCAGAGGGACAGTGATGGGCAGGAGCAGCTAAGCAGGGCTCCTGGGGACCCAGTTCAGGACTGGGCCGGCCTGTGCGCTGGGTCATTCAGGACAGGACAGCCTGCCTGGAGACGTGCCACTTCAGACATGAAGGGAAGTTAGGCTGTGACAGCACAAAGCAGTGCCTTTCCTCACAGGCCACTGTGTTCCTTGGCTGTTGGCAGGAGAGGAATGGGAATTGGGAACGCTGTGTGTTAACAATTGTGCTTGACATTTTACAAGGTTGACAAATTACATAGGTATGCATTTATATATAAAGCAAAAGATTTAGAGTCTGTTACTTTTTAAAAGCTTTGCCAATTTGGTAGGTAGGATGGTGTACTCTATTGTTATTTGAACAGAAATACCTTTGTTTATAGAGTTGTGCGGTTTTTTTTTTTTTTTTTGATGAGCTTACTGGTCTTTTGTATTTTTCTTTTGTGAATTATCTGTTCTTCCACTTATTCAAAAATATTAATTGGTCACTGCTTTTAGTTCCTGGGGAAACAGAGTTAACAAGACAAACAAGTTCCTTTCCCATCTCATGGAGCTCATGATTTAGAGGAAGCAAACAAACATTAAATGATTTTTGTAAATGTTTCTGAAACTTAAAGAAATACATAGTCTCTGTTTTTAGGAACAGAGTTTGATATGTATGAGTCAGATGTATTTTTTTTTTTTTTTGGAGACAGAGTCTCACTCTTTTGCCCTGGCTAGAGTGCCGTGGCATCAGCCTAGCTCACAGCAACCTCAAACTCCTGGGTTTAAGCAATCCTTCTGCCTCAGCCTCCCGTGTAGCTGGGACTACAGGCATGTGCCACCATGCCCGGCTAATTTTTTATATATATATATTTTTAGCTGTCCAAATCATTTCTTTCTATTTTTAGTAGACACGGGGTCTCACTCTTGCTCAGGCTGGTCTCGAAACCCTGACCTCGAGCGATCCGCCCGCCTCGGCCTCCCAGAGTGCTAGGATTACAGGCGTGAGCCACCGCGCCTGGCCGAGTCAGATGTATTTTATTGAGTCTTCTAAACCCTTATCTTTTATTTACTTTCTCTGTCATAGGCTGAAAACTAAAGTCTCCATTTACTAATACATTTCTGCCTGTCACTCCTTGTACTTCCTATAATTTCTGTTAAGAAAAATTTGATCTTCTACATATTCATAATTTTTAGATCTTCATTATGAATTATATACTCTATCATCATAAAGTGCTCTTTATCTCTTTTATGCTTTTTACTTCTATTCAACTTTAATAGTTAAGGTTGTGACCACTGCCTCCTGTTTGCTTGACAATTTCATTTTTATGTTTATAGATATAAATATTTAAATTGAGTTTTCCTCTGAGTGCTCCCTTAATGGTATTTTTTCTAGATGCATCACTAATATACTTTTGACCATGGTTTTATTTTCAACTGTTTTGAGTCACTGTACGGTATATATATTTTTTTTAAGAGATAAGGCCTCACTCTGTCCCCCAGGCTAGAATGCAGTGGCATCATTGTAGCTTACTGCAACCTCAAATTCCTGGCCTCAAGCAATCCTCCCATCTTAGCCTCCCAAGTTTCTGGAACTATTGGCACGCCACCAAGCCCAGATAATTTTTCTGCTTTTTGTAGAGACAGGGTCTTGCTATGTTGCTCAGGCTGGTCTTGAACTCCAAGCCTTAAGCAATCCTCCTGTCTCAGCCTTCCAAAGCACTAGGATTACAGGAATGAGCCACCATGCCTGGCCTGTATCTTTTTAAATAAGATGTATACTGGATTATACATATAATCCAATTTAAGTCTTTTTCTTTAAGTATATCCAGGCCATTTGCACTTACAGATATGACAGATATGTTTGGTCTTGTTTCTGTCATATGTTACATCATACTATTTCCACCAATGGTTCAAAATAACTTTCAATATATAGCTTGTGTTTCCTTTGCTCATGTGTGTGTTTTGCTCATTTTAAAAGTTTTACTTTGTCTTAGTTGTTCCTAATGGTTACCTTTATGTTTGATTTTTTAAATTGACAAATAAAAATTGTATATAATTACCATGTAAATGTTATTTTGAAATATGTACACATTGTGGAATGGCTAAATGTAGCCAATTAACATATGCATTATTTCACATATTTGTCATTTTTTTGTGGTGAGAACACTTAAAATCTTATTCTTAGCATTAACTGTAGTCTGGATTATCCTTTATAATCCAACAGAATGTCCTCCAGTTTCTTCCATGTTGTCACAAATGACAGGATTTCCGACTTTTTTATGGCCACATAGTATTCCATTGTGTGTATATGCTACATTTCCTTTGTCCATTTATCTGTTGATGGACACTTAGGTTGATTCCATATCATGGATTGTGAATAATGCTGCAATGAACACTGGGGTACAGGTATCCCTTCGACATACTGATTTCATTTTCTTTGTATATATACCCATTAGTGGGATTGCTATCATACAGTTCTATTTTTAATTTCTTGAGGAACCTCCACACTATTTTCCATAATATCTGTACTACTTTACTTTCCCACCAAGAGTATGCAAGTATTCCATTTTCTCCACACCCTCTCCAACACTTATCTGTCTTTTTCATAATAGCAATTCTAACAGGTGTGAAGTGGCATCTTATTATTGTGGTTTTAATTTACATTTCTTTGATGATTAGTGATGTTGGTCATTTTTTCATATACCTGTTGGCCATTTCTATTTCTTCTTTTGAGGAATGTCTATTCAGATACTTGGCCCATTTTCTAATTGGGTTGTGTTCTTACTTTTGGGTTGAGTTTCATATGTATTTTAGATATTAACCCTTTATCAGCTGTATAGTTTGCAGATATTTTTTCCCATTCTGTAGGTTATCTCTTCACTCTTGATTGTTTCCTTGGCTATGCAGAAGCTTTTGTTTGATGTAATCCCATTATTCTTTTTTTTTTTTTTTTGAGACAGAGTCTCGCTTTGTTGCCTGGGCTAGAGTGAGTGCTGTGGCATCAGCCTAGCTCACAGCAACCTCAAACGCCTGGGCTTAAGCGATCCTCCTGCCTCAGCCTCCCGGGTAGCTGGGACTACAGGCATGCGCCTCCATGCCCGGCTAATTTTTTTTTTTTTTCTATATATATTTTAGTTGGCCAGATAATTTCTTTCTATTTTTTTTTAGTAGAGACGGGGTCTCGCTCTTGCTCAGGCTGGTCTCGAACTCCTGACCTTGAGCGATCCACCCGCCTCGGCCTCCCAGAGTGTTAGAATTACAGGCGTGAGCCACCGAGTCTGGCCTAATCCCATTATTCTATTTTTGTTTTTGTTGCCTGTGTTTTGGGGTTCATATTCAAAAAATCATTGCCCGGACCAATGCCATGAAATTGCCCACTATGTTTTCTTCTAGCACTTTTATTAATCAATCCTCTTTCTTTAGCTTCTATCTACTGACACTAGACATAAGCAATGACAAAATAATAGTATGCTTTTACTTCCTCATACCTCTCCTCCACCAAATTAGATGATTATATTATTTCCATTTATTCTTTCAGTACTTACCCTTACACTTCAAAATATATTATCAGCTTTTATAATTTTAAATCCTAACAATAAAATAGCAAGAAATCAGAGTGCATATGCCACCTCTTACCTTCTCCTCTCACTTCCAACTTGTTATAGCATTTCTGAAACCATAATTTCCACAGCTGATTTTTGTCTTAATCCTATAGCAAATTGTTTTGCTGTAGTTTCTCCATTTATTTTTTTCTTTTTCTTTTTTTTTTTTGAGTCAGAGTCTCGCTTTGTTGCCCGGGCTAGAGTGAGTGCCGTGGCGTCAGCCTAGCTCACAGCAACCTCAAACTCCTGGGCTCAAGCAATCCTCCTGCCTCAGCCTCCTGAGTAGCTGGGGCTACAGGCATGCGCCACCATGCCCGGCTAATTTTTTCTATATATATTTTAGTTGGCCAGATAATTTTTTTCTATTTTTAGTAGAGACGGGGTCTCACTCTTGCTCAGGCTGGTCTCGAACTCCTGACCTTGAGCGATCCACCCGCCTCGGCCTCCCAGAGTGCTAGGATTACAGTCGTGAGCCACCGCACCCGGCCTCCTTTTATTTCTTAATTGTTTGGACTCTACCCTCCTATAGCTTCTTCATAAAATTCTCATGAGAAATATAGTCCCTAATTTTTCCATGTTTAGAAATGTTTATGTATTGCCTTCACACATGTTAGTTATATATTCCCTTGCTAGAATGTGTACCACATAAAGACAGGGATATTTTGTTTTGCTCATTGGTATACTGCCAAGAACAGTACCTAACACATAGTTGTTGCACTATAAATATTTGTTAAATGAGCAATATACAAAGGAAAAATATAAAAGAGCTCTTAAGTCAGGCTTTTTCCTCCTGAGAATTTTGTAGGCACTGCTCTTTGAGAGCTAAATGCAAGAAGTTTGACACCTATCTGATTTCCATGCCCACCACATTTTATTTTTGATTTTCATCAATTTGACTCTGAGATGCCTAGGTGTGGTTTTCTCTGTTTATCTTAACTAGAGCTTGTTGAACTTCTTCAATCTGTGAGTTTATATTTTTCATTAAATTTGAAGATTAAGCTAATTTTTATTAATGTTCCATGTGCACTCAAAAAATGTATATTCTCCACTGAAAGGATCTATTTTTATCTATCAGATCAAGCTTACTAATTTTATTATTCAGGTCTTCTAGATCTTTGTTCCTTTCAGATGCTTAATGCATCAACTTTTAAAAGAGATACTTTAAAAACTCCAACTAAAATTGTGATGTATTTCTACCCACAGTTCTGATGATAGTCACTTGCTTTGTATATTCTGAAGGTATGTTGCTTCAGACGATCATATCTTTTTTATTACATCACTAGTATAGGTCACCCTTTGTCCCTCATGGCATATTCACCTTATATTTGTTTTGCTGGTGTTAAAACTGCTGCCATGGCCTTTGCTCATATTTGCCAGCCATATCCTTTCCATCTTTTTTATTTTTTCAATCATTTGTAAACTTTTGCTTTAAATAGGTCTTTGTAGATATTATTACGTCTTTCAAAATCCAATCTGGGAGGGCTGCGTGAGGGGGAAATTTCAGCATCTCTGGATGGATGCAATGGATGGGCAGACCTTCTGCCAAGCCGGGAGTACAGGTGGAGGCAGAGGCATTTCAAGGTGGAGGAGTTTGTGGAACTTCATAAAGGGCTTTCTTAATTTACTCCAACCCAAACTTGCTGGTGGCTTGGGAGTTAGGTCTGATCCCAAATGGCTTAATAGGCTTTCTGAAAGAGCTGAGGTGATCAGCATGTGACCAGTTGTGCCTTGTTTCAATTGGAAAAGGAATATGCAAAAGTTGGAGGAAATGTCCTCCTGTGAAAAATGGGTTATCTTGCCTCAGGATTGCCGGATGAAATTGAAATAGCATATTTGTAATGACAAGTCTAGTGCCTGGGACATATTCATAGTTACTGTACAAATAACGATAGTAGCTTAGTATTTTACATGTGCTAATTTGTTTATTTCTCACACAACCCTATGAGACAGGCACTCTTAGTACTCAACTTTGCAAACGAGGGAGCTGCAGCAGGCCAGGAGACTTGTCCATGTCACACTGTCACACAACTGGTGGAAAGTTTCCGTGCGGGGAGAGTTCAAAGGCAGACAACCTTTATGAAACAAATGGGAGTGAACGACAAGGGATGGAGGGAGACACGCTTAACCATGACATTACTGAGCATCCAGATGCTCTCTCAGCTGTACATTCCTTAGGTTATTACTCAAAAGCTCAAGGGACTAAAAGCTTTTCGAAAACACCAGCTCTTTTCCAAAGGACTGGCAGGTGGGGAGATAATACAGATGACCCAGCTGAAAACACGAAAGTCAGAGACATTTGCCTGGTAATGAGAAAATACTCAGAATAGGACTGCCCACTAAACTACACAAAGACCCATCAAAAAAGTTAGGGACTGACAGAGTGGGTGAGACAAACCACGTGCACAATTGCTCTGCTTCATATCTGAAGCCTGGGAGAATCAGACCCAGAGAATGTGCAAAGCCTTCTCCAACTCTAATACAGACACTATGGAAGGATTTAGAGGAAGCTACTCACATATTTCCTTGATCCAGAAATTCTGCATCTCCTTTCTAATGTTTAAGCAACAGTCTGAGGCAAATACTGTACAGAACACATAACTATACATAGTTCCTAAAAAAAGAAATTGCATTCAAAATAAGGCAGACATCTTCAGAAGACGAGCCATGTGGGATATCTTCCAGACAGAACTATAGGGACTGTATAGACATACACATGAAGATAGACTTCCAAAAAGAAATCTGAGAGCCACAATTTCAAAAGACTTCCTTATTTTTCTTACTCTAGCAAGTAAACAATGACATGAGGTCCTTTTGGGACCAATTCACGAAGGTACTTTGTTAACCCTACACTTGCAGGATCTCTGGGATACAAGAGCTCTTATGAGAATCTAGGGTCTGACACACCTACAAGAGGGGCCTGGCCAGTGTCACACTCTGAGTGGCAGACTGGGTCTGGATTCTTCAGTCTCAGTCTCATACCCTCAACAACTGCAGTGACGCATCACCGAGATTTCAGTTGGCCAGGCAATGGACAAAAACACAAACACATTTTGGTATCATGATTTTTAACATACATCAAATGACATCTTTCAAACCCATGACAATGGTTTCTATTCCTGTTTCCCACCCGATTCCTCTTTTGAAATATGCTCTTCAAAAAACATTAGGCTTGGTAATGAGGACTCTGCAAGGCGAGAGTCCCAGATTCCACTGCAGCAACCCCAGCATGACTTCCTGTGAAACTCCTAATAAATCATTCAGTTTCGCCTTGAAGCCCCTGAATGACTGGAAATAATTTGGAAGCTGGTGTTTCGAATCATTACCAAGTACACCTACATGACAGCATCATTTACCCCTAGAACTGTTAACATTCCACCCAGCAAGTCCACAGTAAATTGGCATCTCATCCCTGCCAGGAGGGGGCTCCCATCAAAGTTGTGTTAACTTTCAATACTCCATTTTCAGCTGCCTTCACCCAACCTGTCCAGTAGTTGCCTCCTGAAAATCCAGTTCAAATCCACTAGGCCTCCTGACGGACAAGAAAGAGGGAAACAGCGGTGAAAGAAAGAGCCCTGCGCAGCCTGAAGGCTCTATTACACGGCGGCAAGGAAAGCCTTGGGGAGCCGGCCCCCATTTACCTTCTGCCATTTATGCGGCCTCTACAGTGTACTAGGCATGATGTAATGCCCTCTCCATATTTCTATCTATCCTCCAAACACCCCTTTGATGGTAAAATTCACCTTGATAGACGTGGGGCAACTCAGGTTATGGGGCCTGACTGAAGTCATTCGGCTAGAGAGTGGCAGAGTTAAGATTCTCATGTGTCTGTGTTTTCTGAAGCTCATGCTGTTTTCACACTACACACAAGATCTCTAACACCGTAATGTTTTAAGGAGCCCATAGAAGAAATGTTTCTATTTGATGGCTACTGGGGTGAAGCTCCTCTTCCTCTGAGCAACAGACCGAAGGCTGAGTGGAGTGTTAGATGCCAGCAGGGCGGGCTGAATTCACAGCTGTTTGCCTAAAGATGGCAGCTAAGGCTGTTCACCGCGACTGCTACCAGGTGAGGACTGTTCAAACACACCTGGCAGTCCATGTATATTTAGACCAGGAGAGTGGAGAGGACATTATTTATGGAAAGGCAACAGATTTTCATGAAGGGCACAGACTCTGGAGCCAGACTGCCTGGATTTATTTATTTATTTAAAATATGGGACCCTGCTCTGTCGCCCACACTGGAGTGCAGTGGGGTTGTCATAGCTCACTGCAGCCTTGAACTCCTGGGCTCAAGTGATTCTCCCGCCACAGCCTCCCAAAGAGCTGGGATTACAGGTGTGAGCCACGGTGCCTGGTCCAGACTGGCTGGGTTTACATCCCATCTTCTGTTTCACTTCGGAACAGTCCAATGCATGCGTGTGCGCACGAGGGTGTGTGGGTGTGAGGTGGTGCAGACGGAGCAGCAGGAGAGGCCGTGTGCAGGGCTTGCTCAGGCTGGTCACTGGGTACCGGAGGTATGCTGTATATTCTATTATTGTGTATGTTTAGCATTTCCCATAACAAAAGCTTAAAAATAAACCTGGGCTCCTCTGCCTCCTAGTTGTGTGACATGGACAAGTCTCCTGGCCTGCCTCTGCTCCATTTGTAAAATTGAGTACTAATGATAAGGAAAACCCCCATCTATTACTTAGCACAGCAGCCACCTGAGACCCCCACCCCTCACGGAAGACCCACATTAGCATAATACTAACCTAACACCTGGCACATTAGCATATTACTAACCTAACACCCGGCACATTAGCATATTACTAACCTAACACCCGGCACATCAGCATAACACTAAACCAATTACATGGTGCAGAAACTAACCTAACCTATTACCTGGCGGGCATTAGACACCTGAGACCCCCTCCCCTTGGATCACCCCAACTTAATAAAAATGGGAAAAATTGGGTAGACGGGGCTCAGAATTTGGTGGCGAGACCCCCTCTGAGCCCGCTAGCGAATAAACCTTGATTCTCCGACTCTCCGTGTGCCGCTCAGTTTGTCCTCAGGACCACTCGCTGTAACACTTGTAACACTAACAGTGCCTACCCCATAGGGCTGCATGAGAAATAAATGAGTTAGTATGTGTGAATACTGAGCTACTATTATTACTTATACAATAACCATGAATGTGTCCCAGGCACTATACTTGGCAGTACAAATATACTATTGCAATTTAATCCTCCCAACAATCCCGAGACAAGATAACCTGTTTTTCACAGGAGGAAGGAGACTCCAAGGGGTTCCAGCGGCAAAATCTGCATAAAAACCCAGGTTTGCTCTAAAAGCTTGTTTTTTTCTAGAGGGCTCACCTCCCCTAAAAGTGACTTCATCAGTTATTTATGGACAGGGGAAACTAAGGTTGGGTGGGCCAGCCCACAACTGTGAGTGGTAGCTGGGAACTAAATGTAGATCAGGCAATTACAAAACATGCAGACTGGGCTGTTTCTACTAGAGTGGACAGGCTGTCCTTGCACAATCCTCTCAGCCTCTGCCCTGGGAGGAGGGGACTTGCCAGGGGACTTGTGAAGAGCAGGGATGGCCACAGAAACTGCCCTCCTCCCTCCAGCCCCCAAATGAATGAGTGCTCAGGGCAGCATCTTTCCCAAACCAACAAGCACTGAAGCTCCTAACAGAACCAAATAAGGGGCAGGAAGACAGAAACCTAAGAGGAACTTCACGCTGGCAGCCCCTGCATTTGATAAGTATTCCAGCAAATCTCTTTCCAGGGTCACCCACACGTGAGTGAGCACGAGGACCACCGAGTCCCTCCTCTCAACAGCTGCTTCGTCTTCCTGAGAGACTCACTCCAAGAGGCCCCAGATCTCCACTAACAGCCTGTGCCATCAGTGAGCGAGGAGTCATGCAGCCACTGAGATTAGAAGAGCGCTGCTCTCCCCACAAATCTCTGTAATCAGCAACGACAGCAGAACAGACACCCTCAGCAGTTACCGTGAATCTGACTTCCAAAGAGAGGCTGCTCCATCAGGGACCAGAATTGCACATATAGTGCGTTAGAATAAAATGAGGAACCTTTCCAGCCAATTTATATGGAAGACTGGCTGGCATGCCGACAATTTGCATCCTTTCCGCTAAGAACAAACCAAGCCTGCCCTCTATCTCCAGGACCACTCTGGTGGTTGTCTGCACATTCCTACATATTAAAGTACAAAAGACTAGTATAAAAAGCACGTGTGGTCATGTTCCAATCAGAACTCTTATTTTTGCTAAAACAAGCCAACTAACGCACCATTTCTGTCCCTCTCTCGAGACTTCCTCAATCTTAAAATGATCCAGTGAAAAAGCATATTTTTACTGGAAGTGCTGAACAGAGCGGGGAGGGGAAAGGGAGGGGGGAAGGCACAGGAGTGGGGGGGGCCCAGGACGGGAGCCCCACAGGCAGCACCTCCTGGCAAAACAAGATAAACATCCAGTTTAAGGCTATTATCTCCTTTATTCAAAAAATAAATATTTCACTTTGAATCAACATATTTCAAATCACATTAAGCACGAGAAGAAATGCAGTCCCTTTGGAGAGTGAACACGTGTAGGGAAGAGTCATGTTCTGACAATGAGGTGAGTACTGATTCCAGCTGCTGCATGACCCAGAGACTTCGCCTCTCACCAGGTGGAGCTGCTTATCGATTTTAGGAGAGAAAAAGAAACACGCACTGCTTTGAAGTCTGAAAGGCACATGAAGTGGAGCATAAGGTGCATGGCACATTCACTGATAGAAACGTTCCCTATTCCCTCCCAAGAAAAGTGGAGAAACTTTAATCAAGTCAAAGACCAGAGAAGACAGGGTGCCCCCGCTCAGAGCTCAGCATCATGAACATCTCTGCACGTGAAAGCCATTTTTTGTTCTGCTCCCCCTCCCGCACCTCCTCTCCCTGCCGATGGAGTCCACGCCAGCCGTGGCGCTCACTCGGTGACGGTGGGGCGCGTGGCCACGTACACGAACACCACAATCAGGAGCACGACCACGGCCAGTGTGGGCAGCACCACCGTGGTGATCTGCTGCCGGGCCTCCTGCATGGCTTGCTTCCGCTCCTTCTTGTCCTTGGACGTCTCCTTCTTGGGCTTCCCTTTGAGCTGCCGCATCTTTCTCAGAGGACGCTAGGACGGCGTGTCCAGAGGGCTTCGAGAGAGGGCCACACTCCTCTTGTCAAGGCGTGGAACCTCCTGTAGGGAGAACAAGCATGAACAAGAACGAATGGAGACACGCCTGTAATCCTAGCACTCAGCGATGCCAAGGCGGGTGGATCGTTTGAGCTCAGGAGTTCGAGACCAGCCTGAGCAAGAGCGAGACCCCGTCTCTACTAAAAATAGAAAGAAATTATCTGGCCAAATAAAATATATAATAGAAAAAATTAGCTGGGCATGGTGGCGCATGCCTGTAGTCCCAGCTACTCGGGAGGCTGAGGCAGAAGGATTGCTTAAGCCCAGGAGTTTGAGGTTGCTGTGAGCTAGGCTGACGCCACGGCACTCTAGCCAGGGCAACAGAGCAAGACTCTGTCTCAAAAAAAAAGAACGAATGGAGAGGAGGAAAAAGGAAATGATAAAGGCAAATAAAGAACTAGAAAAAGTATCTGCAACTTAAATGACAAGGGGCTAAGAACAGAGGTCACATCAGGCTTAAAGGTCACTCAGGATCAGCTCCTCTAAGCGGCAGGCAGTGGGAACACTGGCACGTGTACAGGGTGCACTGCAGCAAGAGGCAGGTGCTGGGAGAGGGGCCATACAAATACCCTGTTCTGTGTGTGCCACAAGGTGAAAGGACTAGGAAGCACCAACTACACCACCGAGAGGAGAGGGAGATCCTTTCTCCCTTCCAAGCTGCTACCCCCCTGCTTCCCTTCTCTGAGTTCATCGTCTCCCCAGCCAATCTCCAGGCTGAAACCACAGGCAGCCTGCACACGCCAGGCACGAGGCTCCCTTCTTGCCTGAGCCCAGGGGAACCAACTTCTCTCTGTTGGTTCCCTGCCCCTTCACCCAAACCTTCCCAAGCACCTGCTTTGTGCTCCTGCTTGAGGAGCTGAGGACAGAGATGAAGGACTGGGCTGTGTCCTCACAGGGTCACAGTCTTGGGTGCACAATGGCAGAGTGGACACCTAGGTCAGACTGACAATGACCAGAGCTGGCGGAGCTCACAGTCCTGCCCACCCAGCCTGGGATTCTCTTGTGGTCAACTCTGGGGCCCGTGGAGATGCTCAAGAGGCAAAGCAGAACGGTCAGGGGCCAGGGAATGAAGAAAACTTGGATAACTACAGAGCAACATCTCTATAAAAGTCTGCTTCTCAGTTTTAAGCAAGAGAAATAGACTTTGGCCGATTTTACATTGAGTTTACTGAAAGTCCTCTGACATCTCACAATAGAAAAGCCAGAGGACCAGGCTCAGAAACTGGGCAGGAGAAGGGACGCTGCGCTGCCATTCCCAGAGCCCAGCCCATGCTCCTAGTGCAAGGAAGCCACAGCCTGCGTCACCGCCTGCTGGCTCTAACACAGGAGGTGCTGAGCCACCACGACGCCCCTGGAAACTACGTGTGGCTGCTGCCACCGTCTCCAGGATGAACCCTCCACTGCACCGGCTTTCTGCATCACTAGCTCCACGTGCGTGTGACTGCCCAGGCCTGGGCCCCGTGTGCCCACAGCCTCCCCACTTCCATAGCAGGGGAGCCCTTTCTAAACGCAGTGGGGTGGGGGTTGGGCATCGGGCAGGGATAGAACAGAGACAAATATCCACTATAATATGCCAGAGACTGGCGCAGTTAGGGACTCTTGGTATACCAACGTTCCTCTATCAAAGGGACTTTCATGCCAGATATTGTATGCCCAGTTTTGTCCTGGGGCACTGGGTGGCCTGTCATCATGTGATGGGGACAATGACATCTACACCTGAGTGACTGTGTTAGGTGGCAGACTATGGATTCCCTGTTGGGAAAGGTCTTATTGATACTGCTTTTTTTTTTTTCATCAGGGATCCTAATCTCTTACCACTCCCTCTTGTCCCATATAGACCCCAAAACCTTCTTTGTAACATTCACAGTCTGGCAGAGTTTCTTAAGGTATGAGATAACTAACATTACTGCGCTGGCATGACATACTGCCAGTCAAAAGCAAATACTCAGAGCAGCTCCATTTGGGCCAATGTACAATTTCCATCAGGCAATTAGGATTAACGGGTAAAAAAATACCCACTATTACTTTACTAAGGCCTGAGAGTTGTAGGAACCCCCGGATTTACCGATTCTCCTTTTCAAATCTTCCAAGGCCTTTCAGAAAGACCTGGGTTCAAACCCAGGACATACCACTTACTGGCTAAATGGCTTTAGGAAAGTCACTGACTGCTCTAGGCCTCCGTGTCATCATCTGAACAATGAGAACAACTGCTGTCTTAAAGGATGACTATGAGGATCTGGGAAGAAAACGTGTGGGCATGGTGGTGCCCACGCTCACAGGGCTGCGTAACTTGGGGCTGGCACTGAGCTGGCACTGGATTCGCGTGAGCTGGCACCGTTGGACTCACCCCACAGCCCCGATGGATGGACAGGCTTTATTACCCCCACTGCAGACAGGAGGAAAACAAAGAGCAAAGCGGAAAACTGTCTTGCCAGCGGTCACCCGGTCTGTAAACAGTACCAAACGGCTTCTAATAGAGCCATGGGCAGCACCTCTCGTCCAAAGCGGCAAAACCACAGCCCACTCTCTCCCTCACACGGCCTCATAAAATTGTTTAAGAAGAAACCAGCCACTAGCAGCACTCTGATTCGTGGCCACTTCCCCGTGGAGCTAGTGACCTGCCAGACCCTGCTGCTGTCTCTCCCAGGGCTCTCGCCCTGGCTGCTCTGGCTGTGCCGCCTGACTTCATCCTGCTCCTTGAGCGGCCGTCTGCATCCTCCCACACATGTGCAGTGGACACACAAAGGCACCAGCCTCCACCGTGACCAGCTCCTGACATTTGTGAGATGCACTCAGAAGTTCCTGAAGGCTTTGGGAAAAAACATCAAGTTGCCAGAGACAGTGCAGGTCCGCTCAGGATTCAAAGGACAAACGTGCTGGTCTGAATCCTGGGTAATGACCAGGCTATGGGGGGCAGCCTCCCTGCTCGCGTGCACCTGTGGGGCTGGGCATTAAGGGAAAGCATCTCTGAGATGACAGCTGAGGAAGGGGGACCCTCTGGTGAGGACAAAGGCTGGGAAAAGCAGGCAGAAGGCAGAGCAGACTGAGCCAGGTAGGGCCAGGCTTCCTGAGGAGTGAGAGGAACAGGAGGAGAGGACAGGAGGTGACATGGGCAGCAGAGGCCAAGTCCTCCAGGGCATTGCAGGGCCTCTGTGAAAGCTTTATTCTAAGAGCAGCACAAGGCACTATAGGGCTTGGCACAGGGAAGCACAGGTATCGCAAAGCTCCCTCTGGCTGGTCAGCGGGGAGGAAAGGGAGTCTCTGGAGCAGCCCAGGGAAGGGGGTTGGTGGCCCAGAAATGGGGCTGGTCAGTGGGGAGGCAGGATGGGGTTACGTTCTGAGGATACAACCAGCAGGCCCTAGGGACACTGGGCATGGCAAGTGAGGGGAGGGGAGGCAAAGATGAGCCCAAGGTCTGGAGCCTGAGCCACTGCATGGGTGGTGATCCGGCCTCATGACGGGAGAGGGAAGGGTCCTGGGGAAAGCAGATTCGGGAAAGAACATGAAGGGCTCTGTTCACACCTATCCGCGTGTGAGGATGCCTATTAGAAACTGCCATGGAAATATCAAGGAGGCAGCTGGATAAATGAGCCAGGAGCTCGGTCTGGGCTGCAGATCTATATTTGGAAGTCATCAGCTGAGGGACTAGGTGAGAGCTCTATGGGCAAGGTGGAGAGAGAAAGGGCCCAGGACTGAGCCCGGGGCACCCTGACAGCTGCAGGCCAGGCAGGGGAGGTGCAAGCAAAGGGGACAAGTGAACAAGACAGACAAAGAGAACCAAGAAAGTCAAGGTCACTGCTGAGAAGATAATTAAGATGAAAATGAAGTAGCAGCTACCGAATTTGGTGAGTGGTGACCAACCGCCTCGAGTAACTCCGGGGGAGTGAGAGGCGAGGCTCAGACAGAACCGCTGAAGCGTGGCTGCAAACTGCTTGTTACTTGTCCGGGGAGGCAGAGGGGATTGTGCCAGAATGTATGTGAGCACACTGCTTGCTTCACTGGGGAGTTCTGCGGTGGAACACGCTCAGGGCACGGCTGATTCACTGCCTGGTGCAAGCTCCTTCATCTTTCGGCAACTTGTGGTAAACGGTTTGCAGGCCAGCACCCCACAGAGCACTGGGACAGACAGCCAGTTTGGAGCTCCGCGGAAGAGCATGTGTGGCCAAAAGGCCTTTTCTTTCTTTAAATAATGAGAGAAACCAGAGGATGTTTGCGGGATCTAATAGAATGGGAGAAAACCTGATGCTGAAAAAGACGGGGTATCTGTAGGAACGAGGTGAGAACTCAGATGGACAGACCTGCCTTTGAGAGGCAAAGGCACACCTGCAAATTCCACGGGAGGGAAGGCGGGGACGGGAGGGGTGGCTCACCACGGTGGTGGTGGGAACAAGGTTCTCGACAAAACCAGAGAGGGCTTTGGTGTGAAGCTGGGGAGTCGGGAGGCAGCCCCGAGGAAAGAGAAGCCACGAAGTAATCATCCTGGAGGGTGGGAAAGCAGTGTGGCAGAGCCGTCCTCCCTGCCCATGCCTGCCTCCCTCTGAGCCGTGAGGATGGCGTCACCACTCACGCACTCTGACCTCACCTGCACCAGGTGGCCTCCCGGCCAGGGCGGCTCGCACAGACTCTGCCGGGACCTCGAATGGGGGACTTGCCTCAGAAAGCAGCTGGGACAACTGGCCTCTATTTCAAGAATCTAAGAAACATGAAGGGACCCTGAAGTTGGACAATCACGCAGATATGGGCACTGGGAAGCCAGGTGAGAGACGAGAGGCGGAGAGAGGAGACTCCTATCTTTCCAGCCCAGGCCCTGCAAGGCCCAGCTCTACCGAGGCTCCTGTCCTGACTGACTGTCATGACGAACGCCTCTCTTGACGTGAGCTGGCTCCAGTGGATCTCTGCACTTTACACTGAGAAGAGCCCTGGCTAAAACGATTGTTCTGGTTTTATGGTAAGGAATCCCAAGGCCTTGCCACTGTCACAAAAGTAGGGGGTGGCAGGGTCAAAGGTCAAACGCACATCTGCCTGACTCCAGAAACCTGAACAGTCCCATCTTCCCAACCAGCCCACACATCTTCCTGCCCTTTACCCTCTCTGTGGGCCCTTCGTTGCTCACCAGCCCCTGGCAGAGGAGAAATAAAAAATGAAGTTCGTTTGGCTTCTTCCCAGCAAGCAGCTCAGGCAGGATGGAAGCTGACGCCACTGGCTAAGTTCCAGCTTTACGACTGCCACTGCCTCTGGCTCCCCTAATCAGGGAGATGGAAACTTCACAAGTGCCTGAGTTCCACTGGTTCTAACCGCCCCCACCCCCACCAATGTGAGCCCATGGCAACAGGTCTGCACCGGAACATTCCACCTGGTCCCCAGCAAGCCTGGGCAGGAGAGTG
Organism: Varecia variegata; assembly: GCA_028533085.1. Taxonomy (NCBI): domain Eukaryota; kingdom Metazoa; phylum Chordata; class Mammalia; order Primates; family Lemuridae; genus Varecia; species Varecia variegata. Next base: position 123,391,919 of record CM052438.1, on the reverse strand, counting down.
GGAAGCAGGGAAAAAGGAAGGGAGGACACATTTTGTAACACAGAATTTTTTTAAGTTTATGAATTTTCTCTGATTATAACTTTCCAGTCTTTTCCTAGTATATGTGTATACAGATATCCATGTATACACACATGCTGATTAAGTTCTTTATACGTAATTGTATAATCTCCAATTTAGAGATTATAATGTGTATGTAGGGTGTTGGATCCTATTAGGGAAACAGCCAGGAGGAGCAGTAGGAACACAGGTTTGAAAGCAGGTTTGAGGGGCCAGTGCCATAGCTCACGCCTGTAATCCTAGCACTCTGGGAGGCCAAGGCGGGAGGATCGTTTGAGCTCAGGAGTTCGAGACCAGCCTGAGCAAGGGTGAGACCCCATCTCTACTAAAAAATAGAAAGAAATTAGCTGGACAACTAAAAATATATAGAAAAAATTAGCCGGGTGTAGTGGCATGCACCTGTATGTAGTCCCAGCTACTCGGGAGGCTGAGGCAGAAGGACTGCTTGAGCCCAGGAATTTGAGGTTGCTGTGAGCTACACTGACGCCATAGCACTCTAGCCCGGGCAACAGAGTGAGACTCTGTCTCAAAAAAAAAAAAAAAACAAAAAAAACAACCAGGTTTGAGCCTCAGCTCTGCCATGTCTGATTATACGACCTCAGGCAGGTACCAAATCATGTCCTGACTCTCCTCCTCTGTAAAATGGGTAAGAAAACCTGCTTTGTAGATTTACTGAAAAACAAGAAAGAACGGATTATCTGAAGTACCTAGTGCAGGAACGGGCCATCCCAGATGCTCAATAAATGCCACACAGCAACCTGCTATCCAGGGAGCTTGAAAATGGAGGTGCATGTGAGGTTGGGAAACACCAGGGAATTCTACCCCTTTTTGGAGGGGACACTATATAACCCATGGGTGATGGAATCAATCCCCCAGTTTTTTCTCTTTCCCTTGAGTTACCAATTGGCTGTTGGGCAGGTTTGTTCAAAAGTTTGAAGGGAGAAGCCTGGCTCAGGCTACCGAGGGAGGCTCAGGATTATGAAGAACCCAGCTCCCTCCTGTGACACCGGCTGACCCTGTGCTGCTCAGCGCGGCAGCTGTGAGCCACATGCGGCTGCTGAGCACTTGGAATGTGGCTGGGGTCCACGTGGGCTATGCTGTGGTATAAGACACACAGGAGATTTTGAAGACCTAACACCAAAAGAAAGAATGTAAAATATCTCATTAAAGGGTTTTTATACTAATTGCATGTTAAAATGGTAATATTTTGAATATGTTGGGTTAGATAAAATATATTAAGATTAATATCACCTGTTTACTGATTTAATGTGGCTATTAGAAAAGTTTTAAACTCCATCAGTGGCTTGCAATACATTTTTACTGGACAGCGCCGTGCTGGCCCCATGTGATACGGAGCACATCCCACGCCGCTGTAAGCACATCCCAGGCTCAACCCACAATGCTGAGAACCCCTCGGGTTCACAACCCAGCCCGTTTGTGCTTCCTGGCCTCTTCCCACTCCACGTGACCCGCTGCTACCAACTACCACACCACCCTGCACGCTCACACCTCTGTGCCTTTGCTGACGAGGACCTCTGCTGGCATGTCCTCTCCCCTCACGTCATCCACCTGCCGCCGTCTCTCCCAGCCTAGGTCAACCCTCGCGCACGGTCTCCACCAGCTTCTCTCGGCAGAAGCAACAGCTGTGCCCTCAGTGCTGTCTCAGGACGTGGGTTGAGCCTTTACTGCAGCACAGCCTGCTGGCCACTGCCTCGCTGGCTGGCCTCTGACACCCCGCTTCTCTGGGACTGCAAATGTATCTCGCTGGTAATGCTACCCCCCTGGGCTGGCATGACGCCGTTCACGTAACAGGTGCTCAATAAACATCTGCTGGACTGAATATCAAAGCTGGAATATTTTAAGACAAGCAGTTCATCTTAAGCAACTAACCATAGAGTTAGAACAGAAAATTCTCTAATAAATAACTAGCTAGCTACCATTTATAAATACTTACTTCATTCTCACCACAGTCATACAAGATTGGTATTTCTACCCCCACTTTACACAATGAAACTGAGATTCAGACGCGTATGGTGATTTGCCTAAGGTCAAGGGTTACGAAGAACCAGCGCAGTCTCAGCTCCAGTGAAAACCCATAATAAACACTCATTAAATATCTGATGAATGAACAAATGAATGAGGATTTGAGCCCAGAGCCGATTCCAAAGCCCACCCACCCTCTCTGTGTGACCCCATAGTGCGTCCCAACCACCCTACAAGCAGGAAAAGCGGCTGCCGCTTCCTGGATGCTCACTTCCTGCCAGGCTTCTGCACTAAAGCCCCTCCACAGACACACAGGCCTCCCGGCGGCCGTCACCCCCACCTTGCAGACAAGGGACCTGAGGCTCAGAGCAGGCCTGGGGTGGTCAGCAAGGCGACACTGCCACTGGAATTCCAACTCCGCTCTGTCTGGCTCAGAAATGCTCCCCCATTGCACACAGTGGCTTCTAGGGCCTGGGCCGTCCCCTACAGAGCATGGGGACCGATGGGACACAGATCAACAGTCTGTGTCTGGTTCCTCCTGCCCCTCAGCTCTGGAGGCTGAGGACACAGGGAGGGGTGTGGGAGGGAACACAGGCCCTCTGGACTTGCCTCGCTGGCAGCAGATAAAGTCTGTTCTCACAGTCAAGCTAGCTGGACTCCTGGAAGCTGTCGCTGCATGAGTGCCCCGGGCTGGGCAGCGGGGTTGAAAGATGCGCCACATCCTGCTTAAATTCCCAGCAGAGGGCCAGGCTGCTCCGAAGGCCCCCAGAAGAAATGCAACTCTCTCTACCCTTCCCTGTACTGCCCAGGGCCAAAAGCACTAGGGGAGCCAAGGATGTCACAGACTGCTGGAGGGGTGCCCCGACCTGAGTCCACGCTAAGTCGCTGTGACTGTGCCATCACCTCCCACCGCACACTCTGTGCAAGCTCAGAACCAGGCTCAGGCGGCTCACTGCTGGCCTGTTCCCAACCTGTGCTCCTTTGCTACAGCGCCGAAGCTCTCCTGTCTTCAGAACAGACAGTTGAAGGTGCTAGGACTGCATTTTTCTCCTCAGGAATGCAAATGAATAAACAACATATGAGAAGAGCGTGTGCAGGGAGCACTCTTCTGTCTCCTCTTACAGCTGTGTCGTTATAACATGAAGCATTAGAAAGGCCAAACTGCTTTATGCTACGAGCCTGGGGAAGCTGCCCCGGGTTCAGGGAGACATAAATTCCGCACTTGAGAACAGCAGCTCTGTGGTTCATCAAGTGCGCTCGCTTCATTTTATGTCCCTGGTATTTAGCCATAATGGGCCTGTGATCACTTCACTCCAGCCTGCCGCAGAGTGGGGGTGGGGGCGGGGGTGGGCAGGCTGCCAGGAAAGTCGTGGGAGATGGGACTCCTGGCACCCGCTGAGCACCTGCTGATGACATAAGCATCTTCCTGAGAACGTATACATGAACAAACAATGACAGCCACACAGGTGCCGGCTCTATTGCCCCTGCTGCTGACAGGGGTCAGGGAAGCTCCAGACCTGAAGGCCAGTGGGGGAGGGGGTTAGTGGGAATCTGAGCTATAGACCGATAGAAGCAGACACACAGAGACACGCACACACACACCCCACCACCCAAGGGCAGAAGGAAGAAGAAAATACGTAATTTGGCAGCAGCAGTATCAGCCGCTCCTGAATAAAAATCCAGGAACACAAAAGAACATTTGGGTGGGCCGCTGAATAACACAGGCATGAAAAGCCAGGACTCTCAACAAATTAGATAAGTAACACTTCTTCGGCACGCTGGGGTTTACAAAGCGCTTTCCTGTGCACTGCTCGTTTCATCCTCCCAGCGACTCTGCGTGTCATGTATTGTCCTTTCTTTACAAGAAAAAGCAGCACACAGAGCAATTAAGCACATATTAGGGTTTCAGTCCCATTCTGGCAATGCTGGGGTCTGTGACCCTGGGCAATTAACTTAACCTCTTAGACCTCCAATTATGCTATTGTCAAACAGGGATAAAAATACCTATATGCCAGGGAACAATGTTGAGGATGCAGCTATGAACAACACAGGTGAAAATGTGGCCATCGGGTAACGAAGTTGTCTTCATTCACAAGGAAGGAGGGGAGACAGGCAATGAATAGATGAGCAGAGCACGTGTCAGAAGATGCTATGTATCATGGAGCAAATAAAGGCTGGAGGCACAGAGGCTGCAAATTTAGAGTGACTGATGGGGAAGGCTTCAACAGAAAGTGACACTGGAGCAGACTCGGAGGAAGCGAGGAAGGGACTGTGCCGATTCC
>CM052438.1:123296356-123387097 GCA_028533085.1 Varecia variegata | reverse complement strand
GTGCAACAGCTGGCAGCACTGGCCACCTGCAGTTAGAGCCACATATCTGAAGAGAGGCCAGTCAGGGTGGAACCAGGTACAGGTGCAGAAGCAGCAGGGACTAGATCTAAACAGGACTGGGTTTTCGTCAGGCCAGTATGACAAAGTGAGAGAAAGACAACATGAGGATCACATGAGATTGCAAAGGCATAGGACCTGGCATCTGCAATCTGACCCTTGTGCAAAGAGCTTAAGTGGCCTGTCCAGGGAATCTCCCCTCTCTCCACACCTGCCCACCCCTCACCCCCAGCCCCTGACACAGTGAGTTTAAGGACTAGAAAACACTGCTGGATTCTCAAGTCTGCACTTTCCACCAAGCCACGTCCCTCCCTTTTCAGTCTGAGTTATCGTCACATTTCTCAGGCCAAGTTGTGAGACTATTTCTAGGCTTGGAGCTGTCTGGAGACGGAAGCAGCCCACATGTGCACAGGCTGGTCCTCGTATGTTCCTTCCAAGAACCTGCAGCAAAGGAGGCTCTTCCAACCTTGAGGAAACACTGCCTTTCCAGGACCTGCCCTAAGACTGCTCAAAGCTCTCCAGATGCTCACAGCCAACTCCTCTCCCTGAAGATGGAGCGAGGAACGAAGGAAGCAGAGCTTTTGCACGGATCTTGCTATTTAGCCCTGGACAACAGGCGCTGCCCTTCTTTATAAAGGAATTCGAGTTAAATCAGTAGCAATCAGCAACCTCACATGCAGCGACTTTGTTTTTAACTAGCTGACCTGAAGCAAATTCAACTAAGGAAAAGATATAAACGACAACTAAATAAACATGTAACTTGAAATTCATGTAAGAGGATCCAAAACAACGGCTTTTGAAATGGTTATGATGCACAGAAAGAAATATAACAGCAGCACACACAACACAAACTGAAATCAAAGTTTTACAAGTAGGTATCATTATACATTCTGATATTTTCTTTTATTTCATTAAAAAAAATGCTGGTTGTGACCCACAAAAGAGATTTCACAATCAATGAGTTGTGACCTGCAGTTGAAAACCACTGGACTAAGGAGACCTATCAGCGAGGGCTGCCTCTCACGGACGCTGACTGAATACATTTAATGGTTAAATCATGGGCCCAGGCGAGGTGTGGAAACACCAGCTCCAGAGGTCTGCCCATCAAATGGGCATAGGCTGCACGCTGAAGAACTGCTAGGTTTAGCTGTGGCTCCAAGAGAACCTGAACCAGTGGGTGGAGGTTACAGGGAGACAGACTGGATGGCCTTTGGGGCAGGGAGATCTCCACCTCCAGGAGAAACCAGGCAAAGCCTGGAAGACAAATGGGATGCTGTAAAAGGGATTCGGGAATCAGATTAAAGAGATAGACCCAAGAGTTACCGAAGTCTCTTTCCACTCTGGCAGTCTTCTCTACCTTGATAAATGGGCTGTTATAAGAATGAAATGGAAGTCATGTGTGTGAAAACGCTCAGAAAAGTTACAAGCTCTTCTAAGTGCTGTCATTCCTTAAATGGCAATTCTTTATCCAAACCTGTAGGTTTCCTCAACTTCATTTGCTATTCAATTAGGTATTTTAAGACAGCAGGTACTAAAAGTAAGCATCACTAATTTATCACTTCCTTAATGACAGCTCAACTCTATGACAGCTCAAGACTAAGACAAGGTTGGGGAAGAATTCCTGAAAGCATGCAAGCCAGCAAATTGTGAGCACAGGGTTTTTTTAACACGTTAACTGCCGTGTGAGTTGTATTTAACTCACACTAGTTTTGAGCCCAGGGCTTTGTGAAGCAAAACCCTGCAGTTGGTTTGTGCAAATCTTCCTTGTTGATATTTTTACATTAATATTGACAATTTAATTCTGAAAACATGGATTGCATTGCATACAGTTCACACATAGAAAACAATAAAAAAATAATTTTTTCTTTAAATTAGAAAGGATCGTTTTGTTTTGGAAGTTTTATTCTATTTTTGTAATAAAACAGCATGGCCCCAGGGAAACAAATTTTTTTCTAGCATGGCAGTCAATGTGTTAAAAGGCAGTGCTTCTCTTACTTTTCCATCTGAAATATGCAGAGGCAATTGAATGCCCATCCCTGGAGGCCAGGTCTGGGGCACAGCCAGCAGGAGAATAAAATTTCCTTTGTCTCCTCTGTTATCTTAAAATGTCAAGTGATCATGTGTAACATTTGCCTTTCTGTGGCTCTCACTGATCCCTGACAACATCCCCACGCTGCCCCCTCTGCTGCATCACAGGCCCCCACCTTAGAGGGAAGAAATGAGTCTTTTGTTATTTGTATAACTTTATGGTACAAGTGCAATTTTCTTACAGGCACAGATTTTGCAGTGGTGAAGTCAGGGCTTTTAGGGTGTCCACTGTACCCATTAAGTAATTTCTCATCACCCACTCCCTCTGACTCCCCACCTCGGAGTCTCCGCTGTCCATCACTCCACACTCTACGCCCATGAGTACACATTATTGAGCTCCCACTTCTAAGTGAGAACATGTGTCACTTGAGATGATGGCCTCCAGTTCCATCCATGTTGCTGCACAAGACATGATTTCATTCTTTTTCATGGCTGAATAATGCTCCATAAACAGTACAGAGATTTCTCAAAGAAATAAAAATAGAACTGCTGTTCAAGAAATGAGTTTTGAGATTATATAACTTGCCCAGGACCACAGAGCGAGTAAGTAGGGGAACAGGGTCCAGCCCAGGCAGCCTGGTTCCACAGCCTGCTCTGTACTAAGCCATGCTGAATTCTCCTCCAACAAATACCATATTTGTTTTAATATTTTTAAATGTTACTTCCTCCAAGTCTTTGGGTCAGACATGACCCTCGAGGAAGACGCAGCACACTTGCCCTGTGGCCTGGCCCCCCTGCTGGCACGCTATGGAACTGGAGAAACGAACTTTGCCAGAATTCGCCAGCCTGTCTGCACGTGTCAGAGGCCGGGCGTGGGCTGACAGCCCTTTCTCTCCTAGATGCATAACAGCCCTCATGTTCTTCTAGCACGAACTTCATTAACAACCAAGTATCACAAGCGCCAGTTGTTTATAGCATCTTTAAAATGAAAAATTCATCTTTAAGCTGAATTATGGTAAGTTAATTACAGAGCCTGGCTGATGGCAGACGTACCGAGAGAGAAAGAGTGAGGGACTGACTGAGTTTGCCAAACAGGAACAGCAACAGCACACACCAAAGACTGCAGGTCTGAACCCCTTCCTCCAATAAAGAAACTGGGGGCTACCCCACCCCGGGGGGTCGGTGTTACAGAGAGGCGGGTAAGCTCTATCATCCATTCATTTATTCAACAAACACTTGCTGAGCACCCAAGAGTTGAAGACTAACCATGCACAGATTCATTCACTCACTCACCAATTCATTCAGACTCTTCCAATGCACCAACCACCACGCTGATTAACTGTTGGGAACATGCAGATCCATTAACTGACTGGTCCACCTGATCATTCACTGCTTCATCAAATACAAGGCAACCTCAGTGTGCTACGTACTGTCCTGGTGGCAGGGAAAGAATAATGAAAACAAAGTTCCAAGTCTCATGGAACTCACAATAAACAAACGTGTAGGACATCAAGGAGCAAAGTGCTATGAAGACAAAGCAGCGTAAGTTGACAGGTGGGGGCCGTGCTGTAACAGAGCGTGACAAGGGACAGCCCCTCTGATTAGAAAGCAGAGGCCTGAAGGAAACCTAGGAGCAAGCCCTGAGAAGAACCCAGGGAAGAGGGTGCCAGGGAGGGAGCAGGGAGGGCCCAGGCCAGGAGGCAGGAGGGCCCCACAGGATCCGAGGAGCAGCAGGTGGCCAGGGCGACCTGGGAGGAAGAGCAGAGGAGCTGAGACATCAGTCCAGAGGGACTGTGCAAACCCACCCCAAACACCTATAGCCCATCATCTGCACTTCACTGCGGGCCTTTCATTCCTGACAAAATTCAAATATTCTGCAAAAGACAGGCAGGAAGCTAAGCTGCTATCAAATATTTACATACTGGTGTGTCAACATTCCCTAGAGTCTCCTAAAAGTTGATTTTGGGTAGGGGAAGGAGAGTGACCCCATTAGACAATGAACTTAAACTGCTGAAGTTGTGTTTGTCACTAACAAAGTGATAAAAATTTGTTCTTTAATTTAGATGCCCTCTTTTTTGCTGAACCTCGCGCTGACTTACCAAACTGAGCGGTCAATGAGGGTGGTTTGGGCAAAGGGCTCAGAACATGAAGGCTTTCGAGCACTGAAAACAAACTGCACTGATCTTGCCACTGGCCCACGGGCAGGCTCCAGGGTTCTCCAGGTCAGCTGTGGTCATGTCAGGTCTGGCCTTGGTCCACTCAGACCACTGTGGGGCCACAGTCGACCAAGACAAACCCAGCTGCCTCAGTAAGGGAGAGCTCTCCAGGTCACCTTCCCCTCGATGCCCCTCCCTGCTCCTGGTTGGTCGCTTCCTAGGGGCTGATTATCCTCCTTCTGTACTGACTCTAGAACCCAACCCTCAAATAAAGGCTGCACAGACCACATCGCGCCTACGTGTTCCCCACCATTGCTGAGTCCTCACCGACTCTCACCCACGTGCCTTCCTGCCTCCAGCTCCCCAGGTCCTCAACCTCCAGAGAGAACGGTTTCACAGAAACCAAGGTCTGACTTTAACCCTCCAACTAAAAAGCCTCGTGGTTCCCCACTGCCAACCAAACATGGTGCAGACATGACCTGGCCTTCAGCCCCTCCGTGTACTGAGCCCAATCCTGTCCCCTCCCATCACACCACATGTGGCAGCTGTCTGTCTGTCTGCACATGTGCCTGCCTCCGAGCCTCCGTCTGCTTTAGGGACTTGCTCAATGATACAAGCCTGTTCCCTCTCATCAGTGTTACCCAGGCCACAAGTCTGGGGGTCTCCTAGACCTGCCCTTCTGTCGTTCCCTACGTCACACTGTTCTTCCTTATCCTAAACATCTCTCAAACATAACCCCCCTTCTCCATCCTCCAGCCCTCATCTTCATGAGGATTCCTCCAACTGCCTCCTAAACTGTGTTTCCCTGCCGTCACTGTGCACTTTCTCAAGCCCCAAGTAATGCAAACATTTCTAAATCCTCCTAAAAGCCCTGCCCGTGGAGGCAGGGCAAAGGATGCCACACTTGCCCATCCCACACATTTTCCCCTTACCAGCAAAGAATAAAGTGGTAATAATAACAGTGAAGAATCACATAGAAGCAAATGTGGGAGAAAGATACATCTTCTTTAGCAAAAGGGTATGGATGACGACACATCTAAACCTCATACCTGTTTTAAAGTCTAGTTATCAGAACTCTTGAGACAAAAAACATTCCTGGCATAAATACGCATCTCTCCATGGTGCGTAGTGAACCAACCAAATCATGGTAACCTAATTATGAGAAAGCCAAGCTAACAGTAATTGATAATTATACATCTAGATTCCCAGCAACTAAAAATTGCCACGAATTCAAGACCTCACTGACGTGGCACTGTCAGAGTGCTGTTTCCAAGGCTGGCAGGAACTCCAGCCGCCTGAGTGTGACCACTGCTGAGGGGGGCTACACAGCCAGCCTCTACACGATAGAGTCCAGAAACCCCAGCAGGGCACTAACTTAACACCAGTCACAGTGCAGTAACTTAACATCTTTCTACTTATCAGTAGCTAGCCTGTAGTCATACCTAAAATTCGGGAGTCTGTGGAATTTTCAGTCTCACACTTACAAGAATAAAAGGACTGGCACATCTGAATCAGATCACTGCCTTTCAGAAGTCTTAGGTGTGCAGACCATGCCTACGGATCCCTATTCTGAAAGACAAATCTGATTCAGTGACTCCCTAGTGTAACATTCTACCATGGCATTCCGCTGCCTTTAGAATAAAATCCAAACCCCTTGGGTCGACTTGGTCCCCAAGGAAGGCCTTGCATGATCTGGCTCCTGCCCACCTTGTAGCACTCAGCTCCCCCCCGCCCAGTCCCCCATGCCCTTCATTGCAGGGCCATAGCGACTCTCCTTGGGGTTCATCTATGAGTTGTCTGAAACGCCCTTTTGCACGCCTCTTTTCTCCCAACCATTCCTTCGGCTTGGCAAAGAAATGCCAAGCATTTGGGGTCTCTTCCAAGACCCTCCTCAAGTGTCACAGGACTTTCCACTCCCCAAGGTGAGTGACAGCCTGTCTCTGTGCTTCCATGACAATCTTTGCTGTAACCCATCAGGGGATCCACCAAACTGGTACCTTAAAACATTTCAAACTCAAGATCACAGAAAAATTATCTTAATTTGAGGCTACAGTACACCAAAAATCCAGCTGGAATTTCAGTGTTCCCATTAATTACCTTGAAAGGAGGGCCTGAGGAGAAGGGACTGTCACAACTAAGATGAAATTCAGGTGTGTGCCTTCCCCCACCCCCACTACCATGGGAGTAAAGCTGAAGGCCAAGATAAGGAAAACAATAGGCTTCAGGATTGGAGAATGTGTTTAAAAAGGAAAGCTCTATACTAATACGGAGGTTTGTTTCTTCTTCCCCTGTAGAAAATCAGTCTTTTCTTGTACCAGCCTAGAACCAAGTTCCATTTCCTGAGCTAAAATGCTGTTGTACATTTTTATGTCAAAATATTTGGGAGGGAGGGCTACTTGGAGAGTGGCAGGGGGTATTGCAATTTTAGTTGATTACTTATTGGCTATTAATTTATTAAGGTTCTAAATAAGATAGTGCTCTACCCTCTGCGTTCTAGAAGTTGATATTCTGAGGTTTGGAGGAACAAATCACTCCCTATTTCATTTCCCAGAATACAAATCCCTTCTAAGTATATCTTTGAGAACCTGACAGTTGCTTTATTGTATCTGGAAAATGGAAGTCATTGCAATCTTCCAAGAAGTCAAGAAGGAAGGGGAAAAGTGTCTCACATGTTACAACAATATGACACCAATGACACTGTGGACTCTCTGGCTAGATCTGGGGCCCAGATGGCGCAGTGCCCTCTATGGGTCATGCTGGGCCCCAGGGCTTCATCCAAGAACAGGACGAGGTCACTGATGGGTTTCAAGCAAGCGAGTCAACTGATATGACAAGAATTTGTACAGATCACTCTGGGTCCAAAGTGATGCTGGAACTGGGGAGGGGGAAGCAGGGAAGGCAGTTAAAAGGCCCTGGCAGTCCCCTGGGCAAAGGATGGTGCTGGCTTGGACTTAAGAGGTGGACATGGGAGAGTGCAGTGGATGAATTCAAGATCTACTCTATGAGAAGTATCATCAGGACTTGGTGATTTGGAGGAAGAGAAAGGTGAATAATAACACATGACTCCTCCCTTTCTGGCTTGAAAGAGTTAACAGCTACGTACCTTAATGAGATAGGAAAAGAGAGGAGGTCTGGAAAGGGGCTATGTTTGAAGGAGGTCAAGAGCTAAAATCTGGACACATTAAGCTTGAGGTGCCCATGAGATACGAAGTTTGCTAAGTTTGCTAACTGCTATAAAGGGTATAAAGAGTGGGACAGAGCACAGAGAAGTCGTGGGGTTGGCCTTATTGGTGACCCCTGCCTGTCCTCCCCTCATGGTGCTCAGAGGTCCTGCCATTGTGCCAGCTCAAGGTGGGGCACAAACACACCAGGAGCTCACAGGACCAAACTCAGCCAGGACACAGGGAAGTTGCTTCTACGAGGATCCACACTAATGCAGATCCAGCTTCGGGGCTAAGACAACAACCACCTTAACAGAAAAATGATGTTTGTATCATGCCACAACTGGAGTAAAGTGTGTAGCCTGATATTTTCTTCAATTACAAGCCTCATAATAGGTTTGCTGATTTCTTGATACTGACCTTTTCAAGGATTCCCTGTAAAAGAGTGTTGGTGCCTGGTCTTGGGCCCTGACACACCACAGGGGGTACCATCCTGTTTGGGGGATTCCAGGTTAGCCTCCCATAGGAAAATGTTAATCTAAGGTAGTATCAGATGCAGAGGAAGGTCTCACAACAAAAGACCAGAGAGGATGGCCTATTTTAGGAAAACAATGATTCACTGAACTCACATCCTGTTCTTAATATGCCTCCTTCTAGACTAGAACCTGGTTTCTTATTATGATGGGTCTATTTTCCAATTTCCCCCTCAAAGCACAAATCAAAATGTCACTTGATAATCTGCTTTCTAATTAAAAGTTGAGCCATTTTTCAAAAATCACATTTAACTTAAATAATTCCACACAGCAATAAAGCACTGTGCTCTGCTGCCTGGATTGACAGAAACAATTTGCAATCATTTAAAAGAGGAGGGAGGGAAAGAACATTAGACACAGCTAGATTAAGTTGATCAAACTCCCGTTAGTGTCTTCCAGCTTACTCAGAGTAAGACAATGCCGCATTAATGTAAACTGATTAAATTTCCTGTATTTAAATAAGCCATAACAACAACAAAACTTTCAAGACTGACTGGAAGGTCTCAGGAGGAAGGTATCTGCTTTTTCAAGAGAGCTGCCTGGCCCTGGGCATAGGGTCAGACTGCATTTCTCAGCAGGAGGCCAAGACTCTCCTCCCTGAAAGGAACACTGAGCGTAGGCAAGAGTCAGAGTCCCGGGGTTTCACGATGCCGGCAGTTTGCCTCCGCTTCCAAAGGGAGGGACCAAGATGTTATGGGGAGGGAAAAACCGAACTCCATTCACACTGGCTCATGACCTTAAGTAAGACATTGAACTTCTGCGCTCATTTCCTGACTTCGAAAATGAGAAGTTACCATTTGCCCCTGCCTGCTTCCCAGGATTGGAGGGAGAAGAAAATCTGGTGCTGTGTATAGACGCACCCTGCAAAAAAGCAGGAAAGCACTCTGCAAATTAACGCTGCTGGTTACTGTCAGGGAGGAAGGGCTGGGACAAGTCTTTCTGGAGGATGGCAACCAACAAAACTGATAAAATTAACAAGAAACATCTTTGTTTTTGTGCAGTAAATAGTTTGAGAAAGGCAATCTGCTGACTTGTTCATTTCAAGCAGAAAGGTCTGGGGCAGGGAGGTGGGTTAAGAGACAGTTGTCCATGGGTTGAAGCAGCCTGGAGGATGGTAGGGAGGAGGGGGTCTGCCGTGCAGCAGACAGGAGGGGCCACAACCACAGTGAGACCAAACCCCACCCCAGGCAACCCCCATTCAACACCAGCCCCAGAGGCAGATGCAGGCTGGGCGTTTGCTCCCGTGGCCACCGGCTCACTGTGCTGCCTGTCACCTCCCTTTCCTATCCTGGATTATTGCTTTTAACACGAGCCCAAATCAAAAAGAAGAATCAGATACAAAAAGCTTGGCTGTTAGCTTCGTTTCACCAATAACCAAAAAGCAAACAACAACTAGAGAAGATTAGAAGACGAGTGCTCACAGAACAAAGTCGATTTAGGAGAGATTCCTAGCACAGGCCTGCAAGGGAGGAAGGGGGCCGTGCAAAGCAGACCCACAAAGGAGCTGACCTCGAGGAGGGAACGTGAGCCAACAAACGTTTATGGGGCACCTCCCGTGTCCCCGGCACAATTCAGATATGCCCTGAGGAGCTTACTGGGAAAGACATGCAGGTAGGCAACTATCATGAAGTGTGGAAGCGGTACGACAGCAGGCAGGGGTCACAGAGCAGCAGCCCTGGACGGGCCCCCCAGAGAGAAGAACAGTTAGGAGGCCTGAGGAAGGGCACAGATGGTAACGAATGTCAGTAAGAGGGAGAAAGTGTTACCAACAGCAGGAGAAACCACTGCCCACCAGGAGGGACTCTGAAGACGCTTCACTTCCAGGGACACACGTCTGATAAAGGCCTTGAGGGATGAATGGGAACCCGGCCAGGCAGAGGAGTAAACTATTACCAAACTCAGCATATCCGAGGAATGACGGGGCAGTCATCTCTCCCCAAACGTGAGTTTCCCTTATAAGAGAATTTTTTTTACCTTTTCTTCAACTTCAAGAACTGTGTTTCAATAATTTCAGCAGACTGATTTCCAGCACAGGTGACTTTGAGTTACTCCTGTTGAGAAATTAGAAGAAAAGGTATAATAGGCACTTCAAGGAGGAGGGGTTATCCCTCCACAGACCCCTTTTTTGGGACACCCCTCCACCCGCCCATGCTAAGAGGGTGATCACATGTCCCACCCTAAACTGACAGGCTCAGGGATAGGCACTTGTCACTGTCAACTGCTCTGCTCGAGAGCAAGTGAGCTAGAGACAGACAGACAGACACAGACACACACACACACACACACACACACACGCACACACACGAGATGCAAGATGAGCAGGACCACGCAGCTCTTGAGTTTGAGGGGCTCCCCACGCCTATTCCCAGCAGGGGTCAAGCTTTGCTCCCTGCAGTCCTGAGATTCCTACGACAACTTCTGCTAACCTAAATAGCATGACAGCACTTCTGTTCCCTGCAGCCAAAAATCACTGATTTAGAGATGAGAGATCCAGGGTTGGGACTAGAAAAAAAAAACAAAAGTGGAGGGTGAAGGAACAGAAGCTTCTAAACTAAAGCCTTGGGAAAAATAAGATGAGAGAAAGTGACCTGGGCCTCTGACCTGCTGTCCCCATAGCAGGAGAGACAAGTAGTTCATAAACTCTCAGTGGCATTCAGTGTTAAGGGACAGATACTAGGGAGAAAGAGCTCTAATATGGGTATCATCCATAACAAAGTAAAATGAATAAAAATTTCATTGAAAATATAAAGGTGTGAGGCTCTGAAAAGTGTCTACAGCTGAGTAATAGTACAATGCCTATCATTATTGAGTACAGTTAACTCAGATAAATCTTGGTTGACAACGATGCCTCTTCTTTCTTTATTTTTTTGGTCTTAAATAATAAACATTTCTTATGAAGCTCAGATGGGTGGTTTTTCTTCTGGTCTTGCCTGGTTTACATATGTGGCTATCGTCATCTGGTGGCTCAACTAGATGGTCTGAGATGACTTTGCTCACGTGTTAAGTGATTAGTACTGGCTGCCTTTTTATTCTATGTTAATGAATATAAACACTTTTTTTCCTGAGAGTTTCAAAAATTTATGCCCAACCTCTAGCCTTGCCATGTTTTTCCATTAGTTATGTTGGTTGATCAAGAACTCACCTACTAAAGGGAATCAAGAACCTGGCCTCTACTAACCCCCTCTACTGGGGAGCAATGATTTTGGTGAGGTTCACAGACTATGTAAAAGGGCGCTAGGGTGGGGAGGCAGAACTGGAAAGGAGAAGGGAGTCGGTTCTTCAGGAGCCACGAATGCCAAGTTAAGGAGTCTGGATTTTATTTAAGCAGCGTTAAGAGTCAAGGTGACTTTAGTCTTGTCCATAATCTCTAAGAGATAATTATCATTCAGAAAACATACAGTTAAAATTGGGCTCCAGAAAGAAAATATGACCCGAACCACAAAGACTGAAATGTCAGCTGGAAATTAAGTTGACAGCAAGCCATGACCTCTATCCTTGACAGGGTCCCTTGCCTGCTGCTACTGGCTCATTAGCTACAACAAAGATCCACAAGTTTCCCCTGGTTTCTGGGCTTCTGAGCAGCTGGGCACTCCAAGGGCTCACTGGAGCATCCACCTTCACTGAGCAGGGTACAAACAACGACAGGGACAGCGGCTGGCCTGCAGAACAGACGAGGGGCAGCCCTCCTGTCTGCTCGCCCGACTCCCGGCCTGCCTGTCGATTCCAGGCAGCAGAGATACCTGTTGCTCTAATCCAGCCCAACCACTTCCTCTCTCTAGGCCCGTTTCCTCATCCATAAAACGGGGGAGAGAGACTAGACCAGTGGTACTCACAGGGTGGTCTGCAAACCAGTGCATTCCTCCAACCCTGCTGCCAGTTCATAACCAGGTAAGTACAGAAATTAAGAGTAAGTGCTTAGAAGCTGTTATAGCAATATGATAGACACTGCTACACAGTCAAGCACATGATCAGTGGAACTACTCTCAACAGGGCACAGACTGGTGTATGAGTTTCCTGAGGCTGCTGTAACAAACTACCACAAACCGGAAGGCTTAAAACAACAGAAATTTATTCTCAGTTCTGAGAGTCAGAAGTCTGAAAAGAAGGGATAGGCAATACCATGCTCCCTCTGCAAGCTCTAGGGGAGAATCTGTCTCTTGCCCCTTCCAGCATATGGTGGCTGTTGGCATTCCTTTGCTTGTGGCCACATCATTCCAATGTCTGCCTCCATCTTCACACTGACTTCTCCTCGGGGTGTCAAATCTCCCTCTGCTTTCCTCTGATAAGAACATTTGTGATGGCACTTAGGCGTTACCAAATAATCCAGGATGATCTCCTCAACTCAAGATCCTTAATCACATGTGCAAAACCCCTTTTTTCAATTAAGGCAGCATTTACAGGTCCCAGGGATTAGGACATAGTATGTCTTTGGGGCTACCATTTAGCCCACTACAACGGGCTTGGGTACTGCTGAATTCATGTGGGACGAGCTACACATGGTGTACACTGTACGTTCACGTCAGTTACCCACTGAGGAAAAAACAACAATCACCTTATTGTGTTATAGCCTGAGCAGCAGTGGACCAGATGACCTCTGATGTAGTAGGTCCCTTTGAGCAGACACACCCTACACTCCTGCTCTTCCTCTATAGCCCAGAGGCCTGTGCTGGGCAGGACCAGACAGCCATGGGCACCCACCAGGAAAGGAAAGCAGGCTAGCAGGTGGCAGGGGTGCAAAGTGCAGCTGCAGACTGTTCCCTCAGCCCTTCCCAGAGCTGGTCTCCCACCCTATCTGGCGGACAGTGCAGGAGCTGCCCGCTCCCCACCCCATCCTCCGGTCCCTCACATGGCTTTAGTGGTACCGTGATTAAACTGATACATTTTCTGTTCCAGTGTGTCTCCTTCATCCCATCAAATGATCAGAGTTTGAAATGTTCAAGTTTGAGAACAGAAGCAAAACTGTGTTATTGAAATCCTTGTACACCTAGCATTGCCCAGCTATTGACATATCCTCTCCCTCCACACTCCTCCCCTTAACCTTGAAAACACTCATGAAGTTTCCAGGCTTCACAGCAGAATGGAGAAGGTACTTGGAAACTTGACAAGGCAAAGATTTCATTTTGTATTAGAGGTTTTCTTGCCTTGCCAGAATACGCCTTACTAAAGAAACCACGATGTTTCGTGTCTCCTTGCTGTTATATTTCAACCTTAAAGGCCAGACTCTGTCAAAATAACCGAGAATGTTTAAAAGGATAATACTCAATAATAGGTTATGGCCATGGTAAAACAGGCACTTTCACCACTTAACTAGTAGTAGGAGTATAACAGGCATAGTCTTTTTGGGAAGCAATTTAGCAAATTCTTATTAAGTGGCTTAAAATTGTACACAACCTCTAATGTTGCAATTCCATTTCCAGAACTCTACACTAGGGAATGAATCTGAAGTAGAACAAAACTTAATGCTCAATGATATCTATGGCAGTTATATATGAGATAAAAAATTGAAAAGAAACAGCCAACAAAAGGAAACAATTAGATAAATTATGGTAGATTCATAAAGAAAATCTTATCCAGTCATTAAAAAAACATTTTATAAAGAATCGTTAAAAATAATAACTACTATAATAGCAGCTAATCTTTACAAAGGCCAGACACTATCTTAAGCTTTTTAGGCATTTTATTTATATTAATCCTTTTAATCCTCATACCAACTCAAGGAGGTAGGTACTGTCATTCCCATTTTACATATCAGAAAGTGGAGGTATCAAGAGTTAAGACACTTGCTCGAGGTCATCATGCTAGTAAAAGATAGCACTGGGATTTGAGCCCACACAGTCTAGCTCCAGGGTCCATGCTTTTAAACCCTGGGGGAGGCTGAATAATGGCCCCAAAGATGTCAGGTCCTAATCTTGAGACCTGGAAACGCTACCTAATATGGAAAAAGGGTCTTTACAGATGTGATTAAGAATCTTGATGAAAGAGATATCCTTGATTATCTGGGTGGGGCCTAAATGTAAGCGTCCTTGTAGGAAAGGTCGATTTCTCGCACACACATACACAAGTGATGTGAAAACCAAGGCAGATAATGGAGGAGGGATGGAACCTCGTGCCAAGGAATGCTAGCAGCCACCTAGCCACCGAAGCCAGGAGGGCAAGGAACAGATTCTCTCCGGGAGCCTCCAAACAGAGCACAATCCTGCCTATACCCTTGATTTCAAACTTCTGGCCTCCAGAACAACGAGAAAATAAATTTCTGTTATTTTACGCCACTCAAGTTTGTGGAAATTTATTACAGCATAATAGGAAACTAATACAAGTCCCTATTCTGTGCAGCTCTCAACACAAGAAAAAGTATTCATATGTTACATGGAAAAAGTAGAAATCAAAATTTGTACACAATGATCTTAATTAGGCATGTGAAAATACATGCAAATACAAAATATTTGTAGTGATTATCTCTGAATAGTAGAATTATGAGTAATTTTTAGCATTATGCCTTTTGATATTTTCCCAAATTTCTACAATTAGTATGAATTATTTTTACAAAGAAAAGAAAGCTATTTTTTAATTAGTAATTCATGATATTTCCACAACTCTAACGCAATCAAAAAAGATTAGAAATCAAGAGGTCCAAAACCCTGAGAACTTTCCTAATTCAATCTCAGAGCAACACTGGAAACCCAGATGCATGCCATTCTCTCTCCTTAACCCTCAGTCTCTTCAAAGCCTGTTAGTTTTCAGACTCTGGCGGGAGTATGATGTGGCTGAAGAAGTTTCAGGCTGTGAAGCAAGAGAATAACCTGAAAAGGTAAATGTTTTCCTGCCTATCGACCCATACAAGGGGAGAATGGGAGATTTTGATGCATTTCCAGAGCTCATCCAGCCCAAAGCCTGTGGCCAAACACCAAGAACCAAAAGCATCTGTTAATAAATATGTAAATGTTTGATTTCTCTTTAGGTGACTTCACAGAATGAAACAGCAAATTAAACACTGGCCAAATCTTCTTTAAAAAGTCCTGACTCCAAGGCTATTCTGTCACAAAACCCTCCTATCTTGCAGTCACAAGACCACAGGCCAATTTTACTGTATCAACATTATGTCCTGTGATTAAATATATTCACATAAATAGTGTATTAACATTTTCCCCAACACGGGGGCAATACTGGTTCAAAACAGAAAATAGGAAGGGTTTTCTGTTTTGCTTTGCATGGAGAAGGGAAGACTCGTTGGTTCCCTCTAACGTGGGGCCAGGTCAGAGCAGGGGTGCAGGAAATGCATGTCAAATGGCTTTATTCAGTCACCCTGTCCAGTGCAGTAAGTTACAGGGTTTGTCCTATAGTCCTAGGTCTTTCTAAACACATTTATGCATTCTTCAATCAGCCAATCAACACATACAAGCACCTATTATGTGCCAGGCAGTAAGAGAAGGTTGTCTCATCAATTAAAAGACCATCCCTTCAACATGCTACACTCTCGGATGATACAGTTGGGCAAATGGTCAATATCTTTACTGATCATCATCAATTGTTTGGATCACAGGGACGCCAGCAGTGACAGAGTACTGAGGGAAAGATGTAAACAGGCCTAGCAGAACTTTGAAAATGGGCAAAACAAAAAACAAATGATTTAGCACTGTGTACCTTCAATTGTACATTCACATAACACTTGTACATTCACATAACACTTGCATTTCCAGTGATTACTTGATGGATGTTGTATCTCTCACTTAATCATCCACTTCATATTAACATTTCCCCAACTCGGTTTTTTGTTTCACTTGCCATTGTATTCTCACATCTAGCAGTGTCTAACTTTAAGAGGTACTCATTAAATATATGAGGTATAAGTTAAAGCAAGTATGAACATAGGTCATTAATTTCCTCATCTGTAAAAATGAAGAGGCCAGGCTACATGACTATTTCCCAAGGAAAATTCCAAGGAACCTAATCCTATGAGTTATGCTAAGAAAAGCTTCACAAGTTATTCAGCTTGGGAAATATTACATTCTGTGGCCTCTCATTCCCTTTCAAGATTCACACGACACATTATACAATAAGGGATCTTGGAAGTCCTTCGATTAAAAACCTGTTTGAGCATTCCCAAATCCAGCTAACCAGAGATACCCTTTCATCAACACTTACTGATATCACAGACAACCAATGTGCTAAGGAAACCCTAGGAATACTAACCTAACCTCTTTGCTTGTTCAAAAGCCATTTATTAAGCCCTTGACATGATGATGATGATAATGATGATGAAGATAGGTAACATTTAATGACTGATTACCTTTGCCAGACATGGTACTTGGTGCTCCTGCCACCAAGATAAATATGAAACCAGGCTCACAGTCTACAGTCTACTAGAAGAGACCACTGCACACATGCTTATTACAACCAGTATTAGCTGAATACACACACACCTATACATGTAGACATATGTGTATATGTGTGTGTATGTGAACACATGCACAGGATGGAGAGGAGGTGGTGGTGAAGATGAGTGTTCCAGGCAGAAAAGGCATGAGCCAAGGTAAGGGAAGCAAGAGAATCTAGTGCCCACCAATGAATAAGCAGTTTGGTCTTAACCAGTGGTTTTCAAAGTGTGGCCCAAGACCCTTTCCAACAGGCCTGCAAAGTCAAAACAATCTTCAGCTGTGTTGACATTTGCACTGATGGTACAAAAGCAGTGCCAGGTAAAACTGCAGGTGACTTAACATTAAGGCAGTGGCATCTCACTATATTGTAGTCATTGTATCCTCCCCTGCCACACACTCACAGTTCTTTTTAAAGTCAATTTCACCTAACAATGTCCTTGATGAAGCAGCAAAAATTATTAATCTTATTAAATATCAACCCTTGAGTAAACATCTCTAATACCCCATGTGACCAAATGGTAAGCACTTATATAACACTTCTGCTGCTGCAGCCAAAGTATGATGGTTGTCAGGAAGAGAAAGCACTTCGGTGACTGAACTGCTGTTTTTCACAGAACACCATTTTTACCTGAAAACAATGACTGACAGAAAAACCACGGTTATTCAGATGTGGGTATTTATAAACATTTTGTCAAAAATGACTATGTTGATCCTGTTATTTCAAGGAAAACTGGCAGTATTTGTTGCTAAAGAGAAAATTTGAGCTTTGAAGCAAAAATTAAAATTTTATAAAACCTGTATCCACCATTGTGAGTTTTAAAGCATCCCAATATTTAAAGACTTTTCAGATAAGAATGTTAGTGACATTAACAAATGTGTTATTTTGATACTTTTCTAAGTGGTGACATTAAATGTGATATTTTGGTGTCTTCCAATTGACTAATACATGATGTTACACAATGATGCATAAAAGAGCCTTTCTAAGTGCATGATAGGCCAAAGTGTATGACAGACTTCAATGTAACAGAGTATGGAAAGTTCACTGGTGTGGTTTCAGATGCCACGTTGCAACAAACCTTTAAGAAATTACTGGTTAAGTTCTGAAGTAGTTTCAAAGACTACCCACAATTAATTGAAAAGGCTATTAGAATATTCCTCCCTTTTCCAACTATATATCTGTGCAAGGCTCTTTCCAACTATATATCTGGCAAGGGCTTTTCCCATATAGTTCAACCAACACAACATATTGTGACAGAATGAATGCAAAAGCATTTATGAGACCCCAGCTGTCTTCTATTAGGGCAGACATTAAAGAGATCTAGAATCAAGTAAAACAATGTCACTCTTCTCGCTAAAAGTTTTGTTTTGGGAATATTTATTTATCAGTAAAAATGTTACTTATGTTAACATGTAATGGGTTTATTGTTATATTTAAACAAGTTCAATAAATATGTTTAAGTCTTTTCAATTTCTAATATAGTAAATCCTGCTAGATACAATCTATACAAATAAAAGGTCTTCGGGGAGTCTCACTAATATTTAAGACTTATACAAAGGAGTCCTGAAACAAGTTTGAGAACGGCAGGTCTAGGTCTAGTGTAGTGGGGGCAGGAAGCTGAGGTGGAAAGAGGGCAGCAGTGGTCTCCACACCATGAGGGCTATTCAGAACTGATCGCACAAGAGCCAACGAAGGGTGCCGAGCACCAAATGCTGTGGACAGATTTGCCTTTTAGAAAGAGCAAGGACTCCATAAAAGTGCCCTCTGCTCCGTGAACGTGTGATTCTGAAAACAAGTAGGTACGATGGGAAGTCAAACTGCAGGGCATTGAAGGCCCATTATTGCAACCTAAAAAATGAAATACACATTTCTGTAAAAGAAAAGGAACAGAAAAATATTAAAATTTAATGACGGCAGTAAGAAGAAAAGCAGGGTCTTGCCAAATAGACTCGCAACCAAATGGAATTCTGCAAATTGAGGGAAATCATCAGTAACCAAGTGCAGGGCTTTAAACGTCTAAAGATGCCAAAATCAAGACGCATTTCAGGCAAGTCTGGAAAATAAAAATAAAAGGAGTCAGCAAAGAGCAATAAACTGCGGCAGTAAAGACAGAAAATGGATGCAGCCCAGAGAAGACAAACAGAAGCATTTAGAAATAAAAAGGAGTTGCGAGGAGAGGAAATCAGCTACTATTTCCAGAGCGTGGGCCCTCCCCAATCAGCACGCACTCCACCACTGAGGAAGGAATCACCTCCACAGCCAAGGAGACCCCTGCAGAGCCTGGACAAGCAGACCTCCTGAGCAATTATCTCACCTAGGAAAAGTGGGGTTACACCAATCAAGAACAGAGACCATATAAAATAGACAAAAGACAACTATTAAAACTTGCTCTCAAGGAGCTTAAAAAAGCCATTAACTGGGTAGTTGTAACTAAAAAAAAAATGAGAAAAGCATCCTATAGAGAACTCCAAATGGAAGACCTAGGTAAGTTTCTCAAACTCACTGGGCCTCAGCTTCTTCTTCTGTAAAATGGGGGTCCACCACCTACGTGACAAGGTTGGTGGGAGAGAGGGAACGGACCATGGACACCGTGAGCACAGTTCTGCACAGGGCAGATGCTCAATAAATAAAGGCTGCAATTATCACCACTGTGGTGACCACCTCAGGGCCAAAGCAGAATCTAGAGATGTCACCATACTAACCTAGGCCAGAAAGCTCTCCAAGGTCAAATACCAAGGTTTTAAAATCACCAATGTGTGAAAGTAGAGAAGGAATTTGATGGCTTTGGCCTGGGGATACACTCAGCTCACAGATGACAGAACTGCCCCCAAGCCCAGCAGCATGCATCACAAAGGCACCCTGTCACACGTAAGAAGAGATTAAAAAAAATAAAAACCAAACCACTAGGTCTGGAACAGCCAACACTGCTCTGCCAGGTCCCTTTCACACACTATTTATCCCCCATTGTCACAATCCTTCTCTGCCTCCCATGGCCAATGGAAGGAGCAGTAAGTATTCACTGACTGACGTGCCAGGCGCTGCCCTTGGGCTGAGGATGTGGGCCAGCCTACGTGCCCCTGCCCTAAGTGACCCAGGAACTACAGCAGGTCCTCCAATAATGAATGTCCTTTTGATCAACATCATTTTGTTATAATGCTGATGAGAGGAAAAAAAAATCGATTCCCAGCCAGGGCCACTGTGGAGTTCACACGTTCTCCCCGCATCTATGTGGGTTTTCTCCAGGTATTCTGGTTTCCCCAGCATCCCAAAGATGTGCACACTAGGTGAACCAGCGTGTCTAAACTGTCCCAGTGTGAGTGAGTGTGGGTGTGTGTGGGCATCCAGGGCAGGTTCCTGCCTCACATCCACAGCTGTTGGGAGAGGCGCCAGTCACCTGCGACCATGAACTGGAATAAGCGGGTTGGAAAATGGATGAATACAAATTATTGTCAAATAAAAATTCATTAGGTGTAGGACAATCACACAAATGCATGACAACAAACAATATGGTAAAAAATGCACTCAGCAAGCCCGCTGTATTGGGGATTGTTTTTGAACTGTGTGGCAGTGGGAGCTGCCCCTCACAATTTTCACTTTGCAAACATTTATTCCTTAACTTAACCCACCACCATGGTGACCGCCACCACCATGATGACTGCCATCACCCACCGATCCACCAAAAAATGGGTAAATCATGATCTTACTTCATCTTATTAATTTTTCTTAAATGTATGTATAGCTTCCATTTACTTCAATGTTTAATACTAGAAATGTTTCAGGTCTTCATTTAGAAGTTTGGTAATGTTTTTGTGCCAGAAATATGCCATAGGAACTTGACTTGTTTATAGCAATTAATCAGCATTTGGTAAAATTGGTTTTGTTATGTCATTTCACTTAAAGTCACAGTTTCCAAGAACCCATCAATGACATTAAATGAGGACTTAACGTACAGTCATGTGCCACATGACATTTCCATCAACGAAGGACAGACGGTGGTCCCATAAGATTATAATGGAGCTGAAAAATTCCTACTGCCTAGTGACATCCCAGCCATCATAAAATCTAGCACAATGTGTTTGTGGTGATGCTTGTGTAAACAAACCTACAGCACTGCCAGTCATACAGAAGTGTACAGTAACGTCCTAGGCCTTCACATTCACTCACCACTCAGTGATTTACCTAAAGCAACTTCCAGTCCTGCAAGCTCCATTCATGGTGATATATAATAATATAATAATACAGGTGTATCACTTTTTATCTTTTATAACATATTTTTACTGTGCCATTTCCATGCTTAGATATGTTCAGATACACAAATACTTACCATTGTGTTACAGTACTCAGCATGGTAACATGCTGTACAGGGTTGTAGCCTAGGAGCAATAGGCTAGATAGCCTAGGTGTGCAGTAGGCTATACCATCTAGGTTCCTGTAAGTACACTCTATGTTTGCACAACGATGAAATTACCTAATGACACATTTTGCAGAAAGTATCCCTGTCATTAAGCAACACATGACTGTGCATCTTGATGCATATAGTAAAGTACTATAAACTTGCAGTGCGGGGGACTGTGGGGGTAGGTCATGAAAGAGCCTTCCTAAGTCTGAGAGGTCGCAGGAGTACACACAAAAGCCCCGAGGTCTTTCAAAGCCTGGCACACCTAGAAGCTGAAAGGCCAGCGGAGCAGGAAACCACACTATACTTCTTCAGCATGGGAAGAGCATGGAGGCCCCTGAGAGGCACAGAGAAACCAGATGACACAGAGCCTTATGACCATACAGATCTACACTCTCCTAAGAGCAGGGGACCCCTCAATAAAGAATATTCATCCAATTTGCATTTTATAAGGTTATTGTGGCTGTAGTATGCAAGTCTGGAAGACATAAGAATGGATATACAGGTCTGTGAAACAGAAACTTCCAAACATTTTTTTTAACCACAACCCAGAGAGTAAGACACTTTACTTTGCAACCCAATACATGTACATGCATGTACGTGCATGCACACAGGCACACACAGTCTGTGAGAGGCAGGCCACCAGCATGGGCTGGAGCCCTGGCATTCTCTGCAAACCTGGGCGAGGTTCTCAACTTCTCTCAGCCTCGGTTTCCTCATGTGTAAAACAGGGATAATAACAATGTACCTACTGTATATGTTGTTGATAAATAAGTCAATATACATAAAGCCCTTAGCAATGTTAGCCTTTTTCTGTAAAACTATTATTATATACAAATACACAAAATAAAACTCACCCTTACCACATGCAATGTACTCTAATGTTTTTCATTCTACTTCTCTTTTTTTCTTTTTTTTTTAAATGCTCAGAAAGACCCCCTAAATTTCAGAATCCAGTAACATGGATCATGATCTGCAGTTGGAGAAGATGGCCTGGACTTGGGCAATGGCAATGGGGAGAGAAGCAGAGGACCTGGGGGTGCCAAAGATGCTCTCAAGCCTCTGGGTTGATGATGGTGCCATTTTTGAGATGGGGAACCCAGGAGGAAGAGCAGGTTTTAGTCTGCGGAAAAAGAGGAAGACTATACTTCCCAGTCTAAACTTTCTCTCAGTCTAGACTTTCTGCCTGGAGGAGGATTTGGGTGGAGGTGACAAAAGGAACCTTCACTCAAACACTTTCCCAAGCAGGGTACTATACAGAGAGATTTCACATCAGAACCACAGTTATTAATAAAGGATGCATTTGCCCAGACTGTGCTCAGTGAGGTGGACAGCCTTCATGAACCCAGCACAGCAGCAAGTGGCTGACGGAGGACTCAGGGATTTGGGGCTCCTGCCAAATCTCTTTCGGTATCTGACCAATACAAAGCACTAATCATATTTAATTAGAGTCCATTTGCCCATCTGTTTCCTCTGCTAACCAAGCTACTTCAGGGCAGGGACCACCCTGCTTTATCAACCCCAGGCCTTCCTAGCACACTGCCCTGCATCCTGCCAATAGTAGGTGCTCAACAAACACCTGCTCAATGAATGTCCAAGGCACAACATGATAAAACTCCTGAGAAGGCTATTTACAGTGCAGAAAATCAAAATGAGGTGGGAGGAAGGGAAGCAGAATCTGTTAAGAGAATTCTCATCATTTAAGGATGTGGGCCAACAAAAGGCAAATGCTTCACAGCAAAAATGAGTCTACAAAGAAAATGTTAAACTCTGGAATATGCAATAGATGTGGATCTTCATTACAATGATCAGAAACACTAACCAGGACTGGGAAGAAATCAGGAAGACAGGAAAAAATAACAGGAAAAATGAGGCTATACACATACACATGTATCAGTAAAATTTGGTCTACGATCACCCTAAATGTTTAACTGTGGATATCACTTCTCTTGCTATGTTTCCCATCAGCTATACGCCTTCTCCAGGAAGCCTCCACATTTCCAATCCTCTGCCATCTTCCAGAGCCCAGCTGCCTGTATGTCACCTCTTCTATCTATACGTACATGACTTATTTCCCCCTGCAGACAGGAATGGTGTTATGCACCCTCTTACCCACTCCACTCTCACCCCTTGTACAGCAGACACCCAATAGTGGCTGATTTTTATATCAATTGATGTTGGCATTAAATACCAAATTCAAACTCATGTTTTCTAGCTTCACACCCTTTAGCTGCAAATGGTTACTGAAGTCAGCATTTTTAGTAACAATAGGTGCATCTGTTCAGCACCTACCACATACCAGACACAGCCAAGGACTTTAAACACATCATCTCCTATAATCCCCAATCTGCAGGGTTAGGATTATTCTTCCCATTTTACAGATGACAACACTGAAGCTCAAAGAGGCAACACAGTTTAGTAAGTGGCAATACTGGCATTCAAACCCAAGGCACTTACCTCCAAACCCAAATAAATAAGCAATCACTCTAAAATTTGAGAACCATAATCCCTGGCACAGAGACACGAAGAACAGCCCATCTGACTTGGAAGGCCATACTCTGCTCCCCAGGACATAATTAAGACTCACCTCAGAGAAAGCTTTTTTTAGGCTTAGAAAGGCCATAATTTATCAAGAGCCATTCATTCATTTTCTACAAATACATAGATCAAGTCAAGCAACTTTGTGATTAAAGAAAAAGAACATGCTAACGGCACAGAACATGCTAATGGCATCATTTGTTTCTGAAAGAATGTTTAATTTATGGTAAGAAAAGCAAAGATGTTCAGAACAATCAAATCATTAGTGTCAGGTAGTTCATAAAATAATGACGAAATTTTTAACAGCCTCCTTACCTCCTATTACTGTCTTCCCAAGTTTTCATGCACATTATTTCACTGGATCATCTCAGTAACTGTGAGGTGATTACTGGTACCCCATTGTACGTGAGGAAAAAAACAGAGTAAGGGAAGTTCAGTGCGTCGATGAAGGTCACAATGTCTAATATTCAGAACCCTTGGTAATAAATTACAAAACACCTCTGCAAAACAAAACTGCAATAAGGAAGAGTAGGTGGGGCCTCCCAGATGAACACTCTCCCTCTCTCTGTCTGCAGCTTCCTCCTAGCCCATGCAGGCCACCTTTCTCCTCCAGACAGGACACCAGCCAGGGTCACCGGCTCTGCCACACTGGGGGTGGGGGTGGCTCTCAGGCCTCCAGTTCAGAAGTTCAGGGAGACTCGATGGCTCTGCGCCTCTCTCCAGCCCTGTCCTGGGTGGTAGGATGGCACGAACCACAGGCCAGACAGCAGCTCTCTCCAAAGACACCTATTCATCAAATCCTCTCCCCCTCTACAGTCTGACCCCCCTTTAATACTTGATCTGGCTTGATCCAAAAGCGGTAAAGGCGGTCTGTGCTTTTCCTTTGTAACTTCTACCCAGGAGGCTGCTTCTCATTCACTTTGGTGCAGAACATCCACGTACTAGTGTCTGCAGGAACACAGGTGGGGAAAGGCCCCATTTGAACACCTTATTACATGGTTGCAATTACTGCCTTGGATTCTCTTTGGACATCCAGGTCCTCGTAATAAACTCTTCCTTTTACCTACAGGAAAAAAAAAATTTTTCAGGGAGAGCCCTGACTGGCCCATTCAGGTCAAGGGGGACTGGGAACCAAGAACCAAGCCTGGCAGGTCCCAAGAGTGGATGGGAGACAGGTGGTACCCCAGAAGAAGGGGGGTGCCAGTCCCAGAAGAAGGAAGGGGAATCAGGCAGCTTAAATAAGTAAAAATTCTATACATACAACTGCTAAGCCCTGCTCTTCAGACCCACGTCCAGCGATCTTTCTTCTTTCTACACCACAGCTGCCGTAATATTTGGGCACTAAATTGTGAAGTACCGACAGTAAAGAACCACCAGTACATAATAAGGTACTAATTATGCAGTAAAGACGTTTAGCGCGAACAAAATTAGAAAGGAGAGAGATCAACATACTCATTTACATCAGAGCAATATCCTAAAATTAGAGATCTCCACTCCACAATTGTGTGCTAAGAAGAAATAAAACTATTTCTTTACCAGTGAAAGTCAGACTAGCCTTCCCTGCCTCGCCGCCCGCCCTCCTCCCCCGATAGCCTGACGATGGAAGCCTCTTCTTGGGTCCAGGTTTTGTTGGTTCTCCGCTCAGCTGCAGGGTTCATCTGGGCCCAGGTGATGAGAAAGTTCTTTCTTCCAAGAAAGAGCAGGAATCAGAGACACAAAACACAGTAGCTCAGAGTCCGGCAAACGCTGGGGGCTGACAAAGAGGCAGGAGCCTCAGTGTGTGCTGACCACCCCTCCACAGAGCCAGCTCCAGGATGAGACCACCCAAGCACAGTGCGAAGCGGGGAGCCCAGGAAGGAAGCGGCAGGGGCCCCTCCCCACGCCTGCCTTGTTAAGACCACCACAATTCCACTGGTTTTGTTCTTCTCGAATGTAACCAAACTCTTAATTGAGCTCTCACTGTCTGCCAGGCACCATTCTAAGTGCTTTATAAACACCCTTTGTTGTGGTCGGTACAAGTGAGCTCTCACTAGCTTCACTGGCTGCACATGCTTATGGGAACGTCTAAAAGGAATCTAGGGAACAGGAATTTTAAAAATTCTTTTCTCCAAGGTCTGACCTAAACCTAGGTGGCTGAAATCAACCCCAATTTCTCTAGTTCCAGCACTCTGCTTCTCTCCCTTGAGTCTACTTCATTCTCTCCTTCCACAGGCCACAGATAAAGGTTAATATTTATTAAGCACTTACAATGTGCCAAGCACTTTATATCCTTTATCTCACCTGATCCTCACAGCAACCCTAGAAGGTAGGGCTTTAAGCCCTCTTTACAAAGAGGAAACAGGCTGAGAGAGGGGAGGCAACCTGCCAGGCCGACCTGCTGCCAGGCCAACCTGCCCATGGGCCAAGTGACCAGCCAGATCCCAGCCCCAGCCGGCTGCCTCCACACTCCCGTCATGTACCCAGTATGGAGCACCTCACTCCAGAGCAACTCTTGTACAGTCTCACTGGAAAAGCCTCCTTTGGCAAGAACATATGGCTGACCCTTCAAAAAAAAATTTTTTTTTTTTAGGTGAAATCCACATAGCTTATATTAGCCATTTTAAAGTGCACAATTCAGTGGCATTTAGACATTCACAATGTTGTGCTCCACCACCTCTATCTAGTTCCAAAACGCTTTCATCACCCCAAAACAAAATCGGTACCCACTAAGCAGTCAGTCCCCACACTCCTACCTCCAGCCCGACAACCACCCATCTGCTTTCTGCGTCCCTGGACTTACCTATTCTAGAGAGTTCATATAAATGGAATCATACAGTGTGTGGCCTTTCTCATCTATAGCGTGTTTTTAAGGTTTATTCTGGTTGTAGCACCTATCTGTGCTTCATTTCTTTTTATGGCTGAATAATATTCCATTGTGTGGATACACCACATTTTGTTCCATTAATGGGCACTTGGACTGCTTCTACTTTTCGGCTATCTTTAATAGTGCTGCTATGAACATTCCTGTAAAAAGATTTGTGTCTTTGTTTGCAATTCTTTTGAGTATACAGCTAGGATGGCATTGCCGGGTCTTACGGTAATTCTATGTTTAACTTTCTGAGGAGCCATGCCCCTTTAAAAAAAATTTGAAATTTGAAATTCTACAAAGAAAAGCCAAAAGGGAACTGAAAGCAAAATGCAAAACCACAGTGAAATCAAAGTAAGTTTAAAAATCTATTTTTCTAGTCTCACCCCATTTTTGAATAGGTTCAAATCTGGGCAGAAGGAACCCAAAAAGTACACTTCTATCTTTTTAAAAGGCCAAGAACACCACAAAGAGAAAATTAAGATACACAATTTCACCAAATAATTAGCAAGGGTTGCTGTATCTCCAGGGTATTTTTAACAACAAATCACACCCCTGCCAGGGCTCCACTAGGATCCACATGGCTGGCTATGTCACTTTTCAACCACAGAAAATAGTTAAGAGGACAAACACAGGACATGAACAGGGGTGGCTTTCTGTGATCAGGAAGACTGGATTCCCTGTCCTCGTTCTCATTTTTACTAAGACCATTTACCTCTTTGGAAAGATATTAAGTCCCAAGTGTCAAAAAAATGCCGGCACTCTTTAAAAAACCATTTTGTGTCCCACTCTTTAAAAGAATATTTCTAATCAGCTTGAAACCATCAGCACTACTTTAAGAATGACTTGCTAGAAATTCAGTCTGGGACCAAGGGAAAGGTATGGAAGCACGAGAACCAACCCAGGACACACAGGTGCCCTCATCTGGCATTTCAGCAGTTTTTATGAGGCTCACAGTCACCAGTGATCTTAACCGGGAGGACAGTGGCAAGAAGGGAATGCAGAGGGGCTGTACCAAGAGACAATGCATCAGCGCCTTTAAATTAAGTAAAGAAGAAAACAGTTTTTCTGAAGAACGTAGTAAATTAACTGCAGTGACGAGATTGACTCTTCTGATAGCAGCAAGACACTGACATGACAGGGACGGCTGGCAAGTCAGGTAACTGGCAGGTGAGTTGGCATCACTCACTGGGCAGGTGTTCAATTAGGCAGGAAGTGGGTTGAAAACAACTCAATTAATTCATTGTGCATGCCTGTCCAGGAGAACAAGAAGATAAACCTGAAACATCAATGGCAGGCCAGAGATTAACTCCACAGCTCCGCCTTTTGCGAAAGTGGGGGCTAACAAAGATGCACGTGTAAAATATAAAATCACACCGAGATTAGCTCTGCTAAGCTCTTTAAAGTTCAAACTAACATTGAAGACCAGGAAGGAAAAAAGCAAGAAGGTCGCTTATTACGGATCAAAAAAGCCCTTCCTTCCTCGTGAATGGCTCTCCCTGGTCAACCTCAGGTACAAGCAGTCCTCAGAGCTCGGGCTGGGGAGCGTGACAGGGACAAACAGACAAGATTCAAAAACCAATAGCAAAGGGATAGGATCGCCCTTATTTGTAATATCTCCTATGTATGAGGTTTTGCCAAGCCGAGACCTAACTCCAATCCAATAGTATAGTCTGAATACACTAGAAAAAAATATAAAAACATGAAGAGTCATTTGGCAAGCTAGGAAAAGGGAGATACACTAAGAATATAGAATGAAGGAAAGAAAAACAAAGGTTACCAGGCCAATACCTGGCAGAGGAGTTACAGGTCCTTACTGGAAAAGGGGACCTCAGCATCCTGGAAGCCAGCATCCCATCACTCAGGCCTGATTAAGAAACAAAACACACAGCACGGAGGGCACGATGTTCAAGCTAGAGGCATCTGAAGTATCAGGGCAACTCCCCTGTTTCAGAGAAAAGAATACTGAGGTTCAGAGGGGTTCAGCAACATATCCAGGGCCTCTGTTAGCAACGGCAAAGGCAAGTCTATAATCCTGGTCTCCTGGAAGGCCTTCCACTAACAATACTGATGATGATGATAATGATGGAAATAGCTACAATTTGCTGAAGAACTTAGGAGCAGATATCGCACCGAGGGTTTTACATGTTACCCTGTTCAATCCTCTAAACAACCTATAAGGTGGCAGTACTCTTATTATCCCATTTTACAGATGGGGAGCAGAGAGGTTAAGGTACTTGCCCAAAG
Organism: Varecia variegata; assembly: GCA_028533085.1. Lineage (NCBI taxonomy): Eukaryota > Metazoa > Chordata > Mammalia > Primates > Lemuridae > Varecia > Varecia variegata. The sequence continues at coordinate 123,358,763 of CM052438.1, read as the reverse complement.
TCACACAGCTTGTTGGAAACACAGGCAGGGAACCTAGTTCTAGCTAAAAGTGCATGTTCTTAACCATTATACTTGACTGTCCCTAAACTATGTTGCTTCCAAACAAAGAAGGAAATCATATTTTCAACTAAAGGATAAACCGCAAACCTTCTAACAGCTAATTTTTAGTGTCTACCACTTTTCCTTACTAAGAAACAAAAACAATCAGCACTAAGGGATATAAAGAAAAAAGGCTCAAGACTCTCCAGCATGGAAAACAGAACAGACCCAGATTTGAAATTATGGGTTAATGCCAAAACCAAGTCCCTTTGGTATTTTGTCCAGTGTCTTGCACTTTCAATCTGCCCCATATTTATTTTCATGCAGCTAATTCTAAGTGCACAGTGTTGCTGTAGGCCCAGTGCATGATTTCAGCAATCAGTCAGTATTTACCAGAACTTGGAGCTTCCACTAAAACCATCACTGTGCTGGACACAAAACCACCAGTTTAAGCATATACATTGCTATAGTCAGTTTCAGGAAACTGTTGCTTTTTGATGAAATACAAAGCACCTGGCTTTCCCAAGAAATTTCATTCATTCTCAGATTCCACTATGATAGCCCCATTTCATCGTCTATGGAAGATGCTGTTTTCTCTAAATTACAAAACCAGGACATCTCCTTGCACGTACGCATCTGATCCACTGCAACATTCACTTCCTTTCACTGCCACAACCAAACCACAGGTCAGAGCTACAAATTCAGCTCAAGATCAACAACCGTCACAGAAGTAGAGCTCTAGAAGGGGCCTCCTGCAATGGACCTGGCTCCAGCTGGTGCCCTGGGACCCAACATGAGTCATTTAATCTCTCTTAATATTAATCATAAAACCAAGAGCAGTAGATAATGCTCAGAAACTGCTTATCAGATGCCAGTGCAAAGAAAGATACCTGCGCAAAGTGCTGGAAATTCTGACTCGCCACAGATAAAAACCTTGGCAGCAGCATTACTGCCAGGACTCTCTAAGTAGCTTAGGGGGAAAACTGTAGAGAAAAAACACACACAGCTACAAACTTGTGTTTACTCCTCAAACATGGAGGGAAAGCATGGAACACTGAAGATGGAGCAATATTCGCGTCAACAGCTGGTGCACACAGAAGAGGTGGTTAATGCAACACCGTCACCGCCTACCCTACCTCCCGGACTGCACCACCTCACTGCACTCACCCAAGGTCTTGGGCAAGGACACCTAGAGAAAGATGGTGAAACGGGAAAAAAAATCCAATTAAGAGTAAAAACTCTGAGAATCCTGTAGTCCAGCCACACCAGAGAGACAGCCTGAAACGTAAGTCCGGTTCCGCACCAAAGCTCCTCTGAGCTGGGGGGCCCACCCCAACAGCCACAGCCAGCCTCTACCGAGAGGAAGGTCCCACCTTGCCTCAGGGCAGGCTCCCCATTCCCAGCCAGGACGCCTTCTGTTCCCATGGCTAAGACAAGGGTGCTATGGTGCAAAAGGCCAGACCATGGCCAGAAAGACTTGGGTTTGAATCTCTGGCCCTGCTATTTACACACTGGGCCTGTGGGCAAATTACTGCATCACTCTGCTTCTCAGTTGTTTCCTCTGTAAAATGAAGAAAACAATACCCACTTTCTGAGGTTGTTGTGAGGACTAAATGAGATAACCTGCATAAAAGGCACAGCACTTAGGAAATCAGCACCCGGAAGCTATGCCTAACTTAAAGCAGACGCCAACTAACACTGGGTAAAAATTAAATTTGATTCCTTGCGAGAAAAAGGTTTCATGAAGTTAGTGAAGATCAACAATTTTCAGAAAATTCAAGAAAGCAGGATGGAAAAATGACATTCCTCCGCTTTCTAAAGGGTTTTGAAGCCTCCCTACCACAGCTCTCCTACAGGAACAGAGAAGCGGAGGGTCTCGTTACCTCCAGCCTCTTCACACTTTATAAATACACTGTACGACCAACCAGAGAGTGCTTCTGCCAACCTCCTGGGCGAAGGAGTCCAACAGGATCTAATCCGGAAATTAAATGTCCATGCAGCCCAGCCATACGCAGTTCAAAATAGACATCCGTGACCTACTTAGTCTTCGAGTACCATCCTCAAAGCCAAAAAACAAGTGGGTAGGGAGACTGGGCCGCTGACTTCAGCAGAGCCCTGCATGGACCCCGGCTTCCTGGCAGATGAAGCGTGCACTGCAACAGTGATGACTCAAAATTAAATCGGGGTAGCTGGACAGGAAACCCCAGCTTGGAAACAGCTGATTCAAACAGTTGTTAAAAAGCAAAAAGTCAGGGAAGTTATATCAATAATTCATCCCTCTGTCCCCAACAATGCATTTTCATCCATTCAGACTGAGGGTCACATTTCTCAAGATACCGACTTTTCAAGCTACTACTCCCTACCCCTCATGATTGTTTCTTGAGTATATGTATCCTCCTCCTGAGACAGGGGTTTTTCGAGAGGTAAGACCCTGTCTTTATCTTGATCTACAGCATCTTGCACAGAATGGGTCCAACGAGAAGCAAGCAGCACAAGAAGGTGGCCACCACCCACTCACCCCCCAGTCCCAAGGACAGACCTATAGCTCCCAGCCCACTCACACACCTGGCCACGAGACTAGAGAACAGAACAGACTGACTGATACCTGCTGTAAAGACAAGGAAGATAAACAAGACCAGAAAAGTCACTGTACCTCATCAACCACCGCAGAGCTACGAAACGATCTCATAAATTACAATTCATTTCACTAGGGAGATGTGAGTTTTGGGAGGAGTGAACCCAACGAACTTGGCAGGGACAAATTCCAATAAACGCCCAGGGCATTCGGTACTGGGGAGTACAATACCAGGTAGACAGGTGAACACTACGCTTCACCAGCTAAGCGGTGGTGGAGGAAGCAAGCTAACAGCAAAACCAAAACAAAATAAAGCAAACCTGCTACTCCTCTCATCCAAATCCAACTTCCTCCAATTTCTGGGGTCAGCCCCAGACACGCTTCCCGGGCACCCTTATGCACTCAATATTCCCATCACAGAAACCTCCTTGAGAGCTCTTTAGTGTCCTCAGCACTTTCCTCCACATCATGACATTTAATCATCACCACCGTCCTGGGAAGCAGGTAGAAGAGGCATTTTTATCACTCACTTAGAAATGAGGAAACTGAGGCCAAAGCACGTCTACACACGGTAAAATCAGAACTAAAGTACAGACCTTCTAACTCCAAGTTCAATGCTCCTCCGAAATCACCCAGACCTGACAAAGCCACACATGTGAGCTCTAGGTCACCGCTCTTTCCGCTACACCACACCACGGAACATCTTCTAGAGACAGAACTCCAACACACGACCCTCCCCAGCACAGCAGCCCACACACTTCAACCTTCTTAACAAAGACAACAGAAGCACAAAAATCATCGACCAGGCGGCACCTGTGTCAGCCACAGCCCCCTGAGCGGAGAGACACCAGCGAAATGGCTTTCCGCAGTCAAGCGGTGGGCAGCAGCTGGACAGGTAATCACGGACTGACTCCAACTCCCCAAACCACAGGTCCCAGGAACCCGAGGCCCTGCTGAGAGCCAGTCCTGGGTTTAATTTAAATCCTGTCTCTGGAGCTTACGGCTCTGTAACCTGAGGCAAAGAGCTTTGTTTTTCTGAATCTCAGCTTCCTCATATAAAATAAAGAGCTCAAAATAGTATCCCACAGTGAATGTACTTAAGGTCACAGAACTGTACACTTAAAAATGGTTGAAAAGGCAAATTTTGTGTTATGCATATTCTACCACAACAAAAATTAATTTAACATTTGTATCTTTTTCTAAAAAAAGGATCTTATAGGTTCACAGTGAGAATTAAATAAGATATCATAATGGCAAGTTCTTATATTGTCTGGAACATATTAAATCTTAATAAATGGCTGTTTATTATTAACCATAATTTTAATAGTTTTTATTATAAAGACAATACATGCTCAAAGTAGAAAATGGCAAAAAAGACAAAAATCTCCTATAATACCAACATGCAGAGATAACCACTGAAATAAAATTCTTTATAGTATTTTTCCTTCGCATAGATATTTCTTCACAGGTTTAGAATTTATACAATTTTGTAGTCAGGATCCATTCTCTTCTGCCTTACTTGTAATTGCAAAAACAAATCTCACAACAACATGCAGAAATAAAGGGCCTTTGTTCAAGGCCAGGATAAAAAGTTGTGTGAAACTTGAGAAAGGAACAAGAAGATCAGGTTGAGCAACGCAGACACCTGCCTCCAGAGCCAGAAGGGAGATTTGGCCAAATCCTCCAGCACCTGCTCCTCAACCCATCAAAGTTGACCCCGAAAGTGAGAACTCCGGGGGTCTTGCAGGACAGGAAGGAGGCCGTTGGGGAGTGTTGGAACTGGAGCATGTGAGTTTGGGGGAAGCTCTGTGTGTGTCAAGTTGGGTACGATGCAGAGTGCATGTCACCCTCCAGGAGTGCCCACTGTGACCAGGGAGATGGGTGCAAGAGGCTGACCAGAGCACGTGGAAGGGGCATGAAGAAGGAAGACGGCCATTCCAATCATTTCATCAACCCCCAGGTTAAAGAGGGGACCACTGAGACCCAGGGAGACCAGTGACTTACCCAAGGCAGCAGTGATGAGACCAGAACTTAACACTCTAATCCCAACCTGGGAAGACTGAGCTCTCAGGGCTCTGAGCTAAATCACAGCATGATGAATGCTCAGAGCCCAGCAAAGACGCCGGGGCCCACATCCAGTCCGTCAGCAAGTATTTATTTACTAAGTGCTCGGGGCATGCCAGCACACAGACAAAAGCCACCCCTGGACACAGGACGAGGAGGCTGCTTTATGGGGACACGTGGAGCCTGGTCTGGCTCCCACTCTTGGGCAAAGGCCTCTCCGCTCTAACTACAAACGTGGAAACAAAGCCAGACTCCACAGATTCCGACGAATGTTCCATGAGTCAAAACTTCCCGTATCACTCCGGCAGAGAAAGGCTGTGCAATTTAAAAGGCAGCTCCTCTAAGGAAGCTCTTTTGATGTGCTAGGGGAAGCACCCCAAAAATAACTGCAGAAGGAATTGCACTCTCACAAAACATATTTGCACTGTTCACTTCCGAGCTAGGAATAGTCTTCACAACTTTCATTTTGAATGGGTGTGTTCTGCTTGGGCGGGAGGAGAGGAAAGAGTGAGTGGCGCCACAAAGGCAACTGCTGAAATACTACAGAAGAGCAGCTGCTCCTGGCGCTGGGGAATTCTATTTCCATCTCTGCTTACACATAATTATCTTCCAAAGTGATGCTCCCCAGAGGGGTCACAGCGACAGGCAGCAGCCTCCCAGATAACCGCCCCAAATGGGTTGCTTCTGGCACTGCCTTAGCAAGTGGCGGCAGGGAAGAGGGCCTGCAATCAGGACCACCCACGGCGGCTTCTCTGGAGCCCTCATCAGCAAGTGCCAGGCCCCTTACTTTGGAGGCCCAAGAGGAAATTAAATGGCAATCAGATAAGGAGATTTCCCTTCAGCTCCAAGGCCAGGGAGTCTGAAGTTATGACTCCCTGGATAACCATGCAAACTGAACCAGCACAGGCCTCAGACCCCCGGGCCAGGCCGGCCGACGGTAGGCCTACTCCTGGAGTTCCTTCCTTTAAATGACTGCTGCTCAGACTGCAGGCTGAAGTGTTTTTATGACAAATTAAGAACAATGTGTGAAGACTCTGCTGGCCAGTGACAAAGAGAGGGCCCTGGGCCCGTGTACCAAGGCCACACAGCAGCTCCCTCATGCGTTCCACATGTCCTCTTGGACTTTCCTCCTTGCCCTGTGTTTTCAAGGCCGAACGTGGCCTGCTGACCAGGGGAGCTGACTCGACTCTTTTCACGGCGTAGTGACTTTACACACAGCAGGATCCTGGGAGCTGAACACACTGAGCTTGCACACTGACCTCAGCATTTTGTACCTGTGTCCAGGGCAATGACCACCTGAAGCGCAGGCACTGTGTTCATCACCGGGCAGGCCTGGGGCTGCAGGAGAGTGAGCCCCCCAGTCCACACAGGGGCGAGGCTCTGCAGCTCACAGCAGGGCGGCCACATGCACTGAGTTTCCTGGCAGTGCCAGCCACCCCCAGCCTCATCTGTCTACCCTCTCTTTACGTTTGTGGGGAGGTGGGCCGTGAAAAGGAGAGAGAACAGAAGGGAAAGTGTGGTGGATCAAGAGTCAACAGAGCACTAACTTTTTTTTTTAAACCTGCCTAGAAACAGTGGCTGCAAGATACCTAGGCACACACACAGTGCAGCTATGGCCATCTGAACTTGGAAAAGTCTTCCATGAGCTGGTCCACACTACCTGCTATACTTCGTGCTCACAGGCACAATAGTGGCTGCCATCTCACTAGAGCAAAGGCCAACAGTCCAGATGGGCAAGGACCTCCTTGATTCCCCCCATACTCCCAACCTCTCAGACCACACATCCTCTTGACCTTCCTGCCCCCAGCACACACTGGACTTGAGCTGCACTGTCCTTACACCATCCCTAGACCTCAGGGCCTCCGTGTCTGTTGTTCCCTCTGCCTGGGACGCTCCTCCTCCACACATCAGCTGCTCCCCAGAACAAGCCTTCCTCCCTTCCCTCCTCCAGACCGAAGTGCACACTCGTCCTTCCCAGCGAGGCCCTCCTCAGTCACCTTCCAACACCTCTCCTCCCCTCTGCTGCAGGACTCTCCCTGCTGTTCAGCAATCATCACCACCTCATGTAACTGCCTGAGTAGAATGGCGTTCCAAACAGCTCATGTCTACCTAGAACCTCAGAATGTGACTTATTTGGAAATAGAGTTTTTGCAGTGAATGTGAAGATGAGTGCGATGGTTAATTTCATGTGCCAACTTGACTGGGCCATGGATGCCCAGACATTTGGCCAAACATTACTGTGTGTGTTTGGGAGTGTTTCTGGATGACATTAATATTTGAATTGGTAGACTGAGTAAAGCAGACTACCCTCCCCAATGTGGGTGGCCCTCATCCAATCAGATGAAGATCTAAACAGAGCAATTAGGATAAAGAAGAAAGAACTCCTCCTGCTTCACTGCCTGAGCTAGGACATGGGTCTTTTCCTGCCTTTGGACTTGAACTGAAAAATCAGCTCTTCTTAGGTCCCAAGCCTGCCAGCTCTCGGACTGGAACACATACCATCAGCTTTCCTGGTTCTCGGGCCTTCAGACTTGAACTGGAACTTACACCATTGGGTCTCCTGGGTCTCCAGTTCGATGACTGGAGATGTTGGGACTTCGTAGCCTCCATAATCACGTGAGGCAACACCTTATAATAAATCTCTTAAAATACATACATCCTTATTGGTTCTGCTTCTTTGAACAGCTCTAATACAATGAGGTCATACTGTGCATACAGGTAACACTAATGTACTGCACACTTAAAAATGCTTAAGATGGTAAATTTTATGTGATTTGCCACGATTAAAAAGATGAGGTCATACTAGAATTGGGTGAACCCTGATCCAAAGGAGACACGGACTGTGATGGTTAATTTTAGGTGTCAACTTGACTGGATTAAGAGACACCCAGATAGCCTATAAAGCATTGTCTAGGAAGGTGTTTCCAAATCAAACTGGCATTTGAACCAGTGGACTGAGTAGGGAAGATCCACCCTCACCCAACGTGCATAGGCACCATCTGATCAGCTGGGGACCCAGACAGAACAAAAAGGCAGAGGAAAGGCAAATTCTCTCTTTCTCTCTCTCTTCCAGAGGTGGGACTCCCTTCTCCCGCCCTTGGAGAACTCCAGCACCTGCACCAGAGCATCCCTCCCACCCCAGGTTCTCAGACCTTCAGCCTTGGACTGAAAGTGACACCATCACCTTCCCTGGTTCTGTGGTTTTCAGACTTGGACTGAGCCACATTACTGGCTATCCCTGGATCTCCAGCTTACAGACGGTCTACCATGTGATTTTGCAGTCTCCATATCCCGTGAGCCAATTCCCCTAACAAATCCCCTTTCCCATGTCTACCTATATATGTCCTATTGGTTCTGTCTCCCTGGAGAACCCTGACTAATACACAGGCCTGGGGAAGTGCCATGTGATGGCAGAGACTGAAGCTCTGCTGCCATAAGTCAAGAACACCAAGGATGGCGGGCAACCACCAGAAGCTAGGAGAGCAGCATGGACAGATTCCCCTGAGAGCCTCCACAACCGTGGGGCAGTACATTTCTGTTGTTTAAGCCACCTACTTTCCAGCACTCTGTTACAACAGCCCTAGGAAACTAAGAAACATACCATGTATTGTCATCATTATTATCTGTCACTCTCACTAGAAAATAAGCCCCATGAGAACAGGATTTTGGCTTTTCTTGTTCAGTACAAAAACCCCAACCCCTACAACAGTGTCTGGGACCCAGCAGGCACTCAATAATGTTTGCTGAATGAATTCTGAGTGAATGAAAATAAGCTTAAAAGGGAGGCAGGGGTGCTATACTCATCCCACAGAGGGCAAAACTGAGAGCTAATGTTCTAACTTCACTCAGAGACAGAAGAGCCAAGACAAGAACTAAATTGGGACCTTGTTCGTTCATTTGATAAATAATACTGAGTGCCACGCTAGTCCCCAGGAAAGCCACTCCATGCAGTAAAAACTAACCACAACGTGGCATGGTGGGAAAGAAAGGGCAGGATCCCATCTCAGCCCTCCCCTCAGTGAGGGCCATGACCTTGAAGAAGGTGCCCCAGCCCTTGCGTCTCAGTGTCCTTATCTATGGAGTGCAGGGGGGGATTAGAAGTCTACCTGCTCTCTAAGAGGTAAGCAAGGCTCATTTTCATTTGTGCTGCTGCAGAAAAGCCTTCTTAGACCTCTGTCTAGAGCCAGGGTGAAGTCTCCATTCTGCTGACTTACATTTAGGGCAGTGCCCTCTACTTTGAAATCTCTCTCATACCACAGCTACTATTATCCCGTTTGTATAATTTTCACACACATTATCAGGACTCATGCCATGGGCCTCTGTATCTGGAACTCTATGGGCCATGCGGTCTGCCCAGGTCCAGTCTATGTTGTCACTGGGTGGCTCTGCTCCTCCCAGGCCCACAGACAACAAGCTCACCTACCAAGGTGACTACCAAGAGAAAGGTTTCCTTTTCTCCATCTGGAACCCAGCAGGCTGGGTTGCTCTGCAAGTCTTGGGTACGGCCTTCTCCACATTCAACCTGCAGGCTTCAGACTTCTGGTTTGTGTGAACCATCAGCCAACCAATTAGTGGCTTCCAATGAACTTGCCACCATACACAAACATGCATGCACACACACTGGTGCAGTTACAGGTGGCCAGGGGAATGAAACCAGCACAGACACCGACCTGGGACTGGCACTGTCAGCAGTGTAAGAACAACTTCAGTGACCTCACCTCACAGGGGCTCAGGAGGAGTAAATGGCAGACCTTTGTCAAGTGCCCACACATGTAGTTCTCGCCCTGCATCTGGCTATGAGCAATGTATGGCAGTGCCGAGAAGACGGGAAAGAACCTCAACTGCCCAGAGCACTGAGACCTGGGCCCACCTTCACCCCTTCTTCATCCCCCCTGCCCCGACCCTCGACTGACCTAGGCAGCCACTAATCTCCTGACCTCCTCTCTTTAATGTTACTAGATTATGTCCATTTTTATATTTAGCAAAAGTAATATGTAGTCATGCAAAATAGGAATCGTTACTTAAAACTACTGAGTACTTATTAGGTAATATGCTGAGAGCTTTATAAACATTCTTTTAATCTTCCTAACAACCCCGTGAGGTAGGTGCTAATTATTATTCCTAGTTTATGAGGAGGCAGCTGAGGCCCAGGGAGATAAAATAACTGCTCAAGTTATTATTCAGCCATAAGGAGCTGAATGGGAGCTGGTGTCAGCACCACCCAAGGCTGGCCCGTTGGAGCAGCAGGTGAAGGACACTGTGGTCCCATAAGCCAGGGCTTCCCAAACTCCACCGCGCCCACTGGGCAGCCCAGCCATGAAGGCCTCCAGATGCCTCCTCCACCAGTCCACTGGTCAGGCCCCTCAAACACCTTCTAAGAAACTGCAGCTTCTCCTTCTCCCCAAAGCTCCCTGCTGAGAAACAAACCATCACAAACAATATTTCCCCAGGAAGCCAGGGGAGAGAGAACAATCACCACACAGCTAGAAGAAAAGACCTGCTGTGCTAGCAATCCCACTTCACCACATTCCCAGAGGCTTTTCCACAGGCAACAGCGCCTGGTTTTCCAGCACATAATCTTTAAATGTTCTCCCAGTTCAGCTCCCCAGTCTGGAATCCCTGCCTCAGCAGTGCGGAACAGACTGGTCTCAACTGATACCTACGTAACCTTAGTTCCTCAGGGGAGAGGTTTGGAGAAATACTCGGGCAGGTTACACCAAAATTAAAGTGTTCTATTACTGTGCCTATTACTGTTCTATTACTCTCTCCAGGAGAAACGGAGAGAAGGTGAAACCAGGCACTTGCTTCAAGGTGCCAGCTGCCACCCTGGGTGGCATGACCTCACAGCACTCACAGCACCCAGGGCAGGAGCAGTGTGCTCGAGGGGCTTCCTCATCCTCCGTGGTTACTACAGACCCACCAGCTCTGAACGTCCTAAGATCTCACCACCAAGATCGAGAGGCTAAATGATGAGCCTCACACCCTCATGGCCAATCAGTGCAATGCCCACTAAACACAGCCCATTTCTTCACCCAGAAGAATGGCAGCCCCACACACTACCGGTAGTTTAAACTGGTACAGCCCTGAGAGCATAATATGGGTACTGCTATAACGTTTGAAATGAATTTAACATTTAACATGCCAATTCCACTCCCAGAGAAACACGTGCATACTAATATGTATGAAGATATACCAGCAAAACTAATGAGTTAGTTTATATGTCCATCAATAGGAGACCAATCCATAAATTATGATATACTTATGCTAGACAATATTTTATAGACAAATAAAAGACAAATTAAAAGAACAAAGAGGAGCTACAAGCATGAAAAGATCTCCAAGATGTATTATGTGAAAAAACAAATAGTGAAACAACACAGATGATGCAATCCAATTTATGCTTACAAAAGATAGAAAACCATATGCATGTGTCTATACAGGCTGACAGTTTCAGGATATGCATCCAACTGCTAAATCCGGTTCCCTCTGAGGACCTGGCAGGAGTGGCATCTGGGAGGGGCGTTGGGTGAAGGGGACATGTCTGCTATGTCCTTCTGCACCATGGGAACAGGAAGGCAGGGTGCAGAATACGCTCACATGTTACCTATATAATTTAAGAGAAGAGCAACTGAACTGATTAAGAAACACCACCACCACCAGGTTCTCATGCTGACATAAAATTGCTACACTCATCTGAACAGGTTTCTGTGCTGCACTCTCAGGTCTTCCCAAGCCTTACAAAGTTCAAGCCAATTCCTAAGCCACTGACGACAGACTGGATTGGGATCAACAAGGAAGAAGGGAAATGTGAGATTTGACGAAAATTTCAGTGAAAGCTCTGTGGAAGCTGCACACCTGTCCTGCCCTGAACCTGCCTTAGTTCTGGGGCCTTCCTCCCTCTCACCCCCACAAGATGAGAAAAAAGCCAAAACCAGGATTAAGAGAAAATTCCTTTTCCCAAAGCAGAGGAGAGGCCTCCACTGTCACCAATAGAGCTGCTCCCAGGCAAAGCCAAAGAGCTGGCCTGGCCAAACTCCACCCTCCTGACAAAGGCACGTCGTGCCAGGCCCCTGGATTCCAGGGACAGCCAAGACCGGCAGCCCTAAAGCCCACTCAGTCGAGTCCCTCCACTTCGGCAAAGAGCCCAGGAATCTTTTCACACTCACTACTGAAATCCAAACTGAACCAGTATACAAATCAGATGGTTCTGCCAACAAAACAGCAACAACACGGAAAAAAGAGTGATAAATCAATGGTATTCTGGCTAAATATATACTTATTCTTTCTGCTTGCCTTAGCAGTGGCACTGCTGCAGATTTAAACATTTGATAAATATGTTTTTGCTTCCCAGTGATAATTAAAACAAACACACACCCCTAAACACACACAACTAACACGGAGAAAAAAGAAAAACAACAAAGGGGCTTTGCTTAGGACATAATGTTCAAGAGGTAGGCACCTATTATCTGCAGGTGAAAATGCTCTGCTCCCACTAAAACATGTACCCTGTCTGGCAAGAGCTCTTACCACAGAAAACAAACTCGCTGGACACTTTAACAGTCCACGGTTAGAGGGCTACCAAGAGGTGACCTCAGGACAAGGCAAAAAGTCCCCTCTTTGGCAGAAAGGGGTAAACATCAAGCAGAAGGTGTGAGCTGAGTCGTCTACAGAGACTCACCGGCAGAGACGTCTGAGACTGAAGATGCCAGGAAGCAGTCAGCACCCACACAGGTAAACCTGCTGCCTCCACCTAGCAAGATCACAGTCCAAATAAAGCCAGAATCTGATCAACTGACCTCCAGCCTGACCAGAGGAAAACAAACTGTCTGAAGGGCAAGGATATTACACAATCTGGAAAAAACGGAAGCTCAAAAGCAAGTTTATCACCATGTCTGGCACTGACTAGGGGACCGAGCACAAGACCAGGACGTGACAACAGGGCATCCTAAGACAGGATGCACAGACACCAGCCAACTGTCACCCTGTGCTGACTCTGGCTCACCTAAGCATGGCTTGGCTCCCCACAGGCACTGCGACCTTCAGGCGAGGGTGGCCTCGACTCCCCTCGGGGCTAGCCATTATGTTCAATGCCACTCGTGGTTCCCAGTCAGCCCCTGCACATTTGGTGACCACAAGTCAACTCCGCCCGGGACAGATCAACTCTTAGGGATCAGCTGGAACTGAGGACCAACCCCCGTGGGTCCCCTGTGCCACTAGGGAAGAGTGAAGTGCAGACTACACCCCAGAGAGGCTTCTTCCCTTGGGCACTTTTCCCGTGAAGTTTCAATGCTCAAACCAGCATTTCCCAAAATGGGGTCTGAGGAATCTGACTTGCATCCTCTGAGATGCTCCTAGAAAGGTAGGAATGATAAGGCCGGGGAGGGTGCAGAGAGGGGAAGGCTCTTTCAGGTTGTACTCAGACACCTTTCTCCAGCTCAGCTAAGAGACCAAAGGAGGCACTTCTGGTTTCTGCAGAGCTATTCTACACAGTCACCATCCCCAACCACCAGCCCTGCGGGGTCAGAATTGCAGGGATGGGAAGGAAGGAGGAGAGGGAAGGGAACCCTCAGATTTGATTCCTCTCTCTCAATTGCAATATCCAAAGGGACTGAGCTCTGTGGATTCTAACAAGTTCCCTTTTTCTCCACTGCTACTGCCACAGTCTTAAGTTCAGAAACTCGTCATCTCTCAAGCCAATTACTTTAATGGATTCGTTTCCACTAATTTCTACTTGCTTGACTTCACAACTCCACACAGCCTACCGTGCTACCTTTCTAGAATACGGACCTGACACTCTCCCTTAATAAACCCCCAGCCTACAGGACTGAGTCCCAGCCCTTGGCAGAGTGTACAAGGCCCCAGCCTGCCTTTTCAGCTGGAAACACAGGCTCTGGAGTCCCACAGATCACAGCTGACTCTCAGATGACCCACTCACTGGCCGTGTGAACGCACGTGTGTTTCTGTACCTGTTCCACATCTGTGTGTTGGAAATAGCACGGTCAACTTCCCAGAGCTGCCGTGAGGATTAAATCCAAGTTGTAAAGAGCCTAGCTCTCCGAGAGTATTCACAACTCTACCTGGTTCCAGGGTCCACTCCCTTCCCCACCTTGCTGTGTCTCGTTCATTCATTCTTCATAAGGAATGAATGAGAATTAACTCCAAAGAAAAGAAGGCACAAGCAAGAGCTAAAAACTGAGGGTCATAAAATATAAAAATTAGGCTGCCAAAATGTGAAAGATACCAAAATTAACTCATTATCAAAATAATGTGAGTGGAGAGAAGGAATGGAAAGAAAGGAAAACATTATTTTGGGGAGGAAATGTTTTTCATATATAAATCTCTATGATGTTTTGGATCTCATTTGTTCCAAAGATTTAGGATGATGACATTTCAAAAGCTGACAAAGATGACACTTCTACTTTCTTAAAACTATTTCTTAATTAATATCTTTCGAGAACTAAGAAGTCCTTTTATAGACTGAATGAATCTTAATAAAATTCTCAGAGAAATTCTGGCATCAGTCACAACAAACACCCTCTTGGAATTTAATTTCCTTTCAGCATACAACTTACTATGGAAACTCACTTATGATGCCACCACTACCAGTCAAAATCTGCCTGGAGCACAAAAACTTCAAAGTTCCAAAAGAGAGCCTGACAGGACCAGATGGAAATTGGCCCCATATTTAGACAGATCCAACATCTAATAGAAATTTCTCCCATGCCAAACTTTCCAGCTTTGACCCTCAGCCAGACTCAGCTCCTCCCACTCCTCCCCCACCCTTCCCCCACCTCACCCTACAGCTCTTCCAGGGCCTCCCTCCAGATACAACCCCCCAAATTCACTATCTTTTCCTTGCCCAACGAAACAAATAAAAAAGGTGAAAAGGCCACAAAATGAGCAAAAGGAAACTAGCTACATCCATTTTCAACCTTCTGTCAAAGACCTGTCCTTTCTGGCTTCTGGTTTTTTCAATTCCCTCCTCTTGGATAAGACAGTCACAGGCCCTGGAGTATTCACTATGTGTTGGGGGTTGAGGTGGGAAAGCAAAAGCTGGAAGGTTTATAACTGCAAAACCGTACTTTAAAAGCTTCCCCGTAACAATTCCTACTGAAAGACTTAATCCTGTTATCCCAATCACCTGTGGACAAGGGAGAGCAGGGCGTGGATGCCAACCTTCAATGAGCACCCACTGCAATTAATGGGTATATCTCATTTAACATAAGGCAGATGACATTACTGATTTTTACATATATGGAAACCAGGCTCAGGAAGGTCAGGCAATGGGTTGTTTTTACACCCAGGCCCCGCTAGATTCCCAGGACTCTTGAACTTAGCACTTCACCATGCTGCTTCCAGTGTCCGTAAGCGCTTACTTTAAAGCATCCTGGGTTGGAGAGCACTTTACAGTTTACGTGTTGCTTTTCCCATGTATTATTTAATTTAATCATCATGTCCCTGTAGGATAGCTAGGAATTTCTTTTCCACTGTTACAAAAGGCCATTTGGATTCAAAGATCATCAGTAACTTGTGCAAGACAGCTGTAACACTTAAAGACTTGTGTCCTCTCTTAGCTTTGATTTCTTACCTGCAAAATGATGCTCATTCCTACTTCACAGTATATGATAAATGGCAGAGGCTCAAATGGTAACTATTCTTAGCATCATAATTTTTGTTTTAATTTTTTTATTGTTTTTTTATTTAATTTACTGTCTCTACTTGTGTCTGTAAAGCATCATAATTTTTATTAATAGCCCTCAGTTAAAGTAAAATTAACACACACACAAACACCAGATATTTTAAAGACTCAACTTTATTAGTCAAGCCTTTACTTGTTGGTAAAATACCACAACTTCAAACTCAGAGATAACCACTGACTGCAGCTTCCAAAAAACCGACAAAAAAGGATTACTGAAAATGATGTGGTCAAAACCAATATGGATTTTGAAAGCAACTAACGGATAAGAACAGAAGAACAGGAGCATTGTTATGATAAAATACAAAAAATCCTCTTCTTCCAGCACCACAGGCTTGATCATTAATGTGCTGCTTGACCTCTGCCATGTCATTTCAATTCTGTGGTGGCCCTCCTCACCATCCAAAACATCATGGCCAGCTTATAACCTGGAAGTTGTAGTGAGACATTGCCCAGGGGGTCTAGGGAAAAGGGGTGGGGTAGAGAGCTATTTTTAATGTGCTGCATCTCATGCACTACTTGCTTATTTACTATACTCACTTGAAAAGAAATCTGGGAAGTATGGAAATGCCAGATGCAATAGGAATCAGCTTGCCCCTTCTCAAACCAGAATGGAAAAGGTGGCGTAAGTGTAGTTGTACAAGGATCCCAGCATCAGTCAGGCAGAAGAAAACCTATACTACTATGGCAATGAGAGATCCTGAGGATGTTCTCCAGGTAAGCCCCAGGAAGACCAACACAACTGGGCATCCACTCCAGGCTTGAAAGTTAAAAAATAAGAACAAATTCGAGTCCATAGGTAAGAGATATGTAATGTTTTCTAAGCACAGTTAGCAACCTTATAGTCAAGATAGCTGGATAGGTAAGTACACTAATTGCCTGCATGAGAACAGTATTCATATTGTAAATCTAGTACCAATTATTGTTCGTTTGTTGTTTTGCTCTTCACAATCTTTCTTGCTTCTCATGTTTTCTTGTAAATTCATCCTAATTTCTTTATAAGAACAGGCTGAGGTTTATTTTGTCTCACAAGGAAAAAAAATTTCAGTCTCCCTCCAAAATTTCCTCCTGTCTCCATCAGATTTCTAGCTCTCTCTTTACACCCCATGTGATAGATAAGAAAACAGGCCCAGAGGGCAAGAGACTCATCCAGGGTCACACTTCTTGCTCACATATCTAGGACTAGAACAAGGGCTCAAGAAGCCCAGTATGGATCTCCTGCTGTTTCACTGTTGCAAGTGACCTGGCACACTGGTGTCTTAAATACAAAGTTTAATTGGGCGGAAAAAAGCCATCATGAGTCATCTCCATTGTCAAGGGGCACCACACAAGTTGTTCTAATGAAGTATCCAGCATGTCTAGAACTTGTTTCTGAAATAACCAACCTAAGCAGAGAATAAAGGGCCACGTCTTCTATTCACAAGGCTGTGAGCAGATGTGCTGCTGGGCTATTGGGGACCTGCTAGCCCAACCCAGGGGGATTAGTAAGGGGGAACCCTGGAGGCAGGCAGTACTGGAGAAGGAACCCGGTGGGTGGCTGGGATAGATCGGAGTTGTTTTTTTCTGACAGCTCGCGGAGATAGTTACGATCTCATGCAGCCCAATCTCACTCACCTTGGAACACCCCTAAATATCTCATCCACTTAGCTGTCCCTCTTCAACTTCCCCAGGACAAAACCACTGCAGTCTGAGAGGTGAACCTGGCAGACTGGGAAGGGCGGTCCTTGACCCTGGCGGCAGAGGAAGCAAAGCAAAGCTCAGCTCCCTTCCCCCGCCCAGCCTTCACAGGAACTCCCCGTCGGGTCTTCAGACGCCATAGGCGTCCCCAACTCCGAGCCTGATCCCTCTTCTCAGGGTCTGCCCCGGACAGAGGAGCAGAGCCCAGTCCTCACCGCTCTATCCCGCCGCAGCTAGCCTCCGGTGCCCCGACCCCTAGGCTCGCCGCGCTCTGGGGCCTCGCTCCATCCCGCCTCGCCCGCAGGGACCCCCGCCGGACGTTCGCCCAATCCCCGAGACCCTGAGCGCACCCCTCTTCTCCCCGCCCGCAGAGGATCCGCGTCCCCAAACGGAGCCCTCCCGGCCGCCCCGGCCCGGGCTCCTTGCACCGGGTCCCGGACCCGGAGTCCGCCCTGCACCCGCACTTCCCGCCCGGCCCACGCGTGCTCGCGCTCCGCCCCAACTTTTCCGGGCCCCGGCCCCGCAGCGGCGGGGATGCCGCGTCCAGAGCCGCGACGGGCGGGCGAGCTCGCGTCCCCTCGGCCCCCGCCCGCCGGCACGAGTTGCGCTCGGGACTCGCTGCGCGCCGGGCCCTGGGTCGGCAGCCCGACGCGGAGGCGGAGCCGGCGTGGCGGGAACCGTGCAGTCCCGCGCCGCACCCCCGCCCGCCAGCTCGCCGCTCCGCCGCCTCGGCGCCGCTCCTCTACCACCTGCCCGCGGGCGCCGGCGCCGCTCACCTCCTCCCGCACCGCCGCCGCCGCCGCCACCACTGCCGGGAATACGTGGCAGTGGCCGCCGCCGCTCGCGCTCCCCGCCTCGCCTCTCCTCTCGGCGCCCGCGCGGGCGGCTCCGGAGCGCCGGACCGCAGCACCAGGCGCCCTCTGCCGCCGGGAAGCCGAATCCTCCCGCCCTAACCCTAACTCGCCGGCCGCCCCCGCCCGGGCCTCGGCCCCCGCCCGGGCCCGGCCCCCACGCTCGCCACCGAGCGGATTCCGCAGGCCCGGGAGGCTGCCTCGCGTGCCTGCCCGCCTGCTGCTGCCTCCGGGGAGCCTGCCCTGACCACTCCTGCCGGCTTCCGCACAGCTGGAGCATAAGTCACCCCCTGTTGATATATTTCCTGCTTCTTTGAATGCCTCGCCCACGAGATCGTAAAACTGGGGAGAGGGGTGGTCAGGGGGCAAGCACGTGTCTATCCTGTTCACTATTCTTTCTCCTGGGGCTAGGCTGGCGCCCTGCCTGGAATACTGAAGTGCGCAATAAATACTTGCGGAGCTAGCGAACGAGTGAATGAATGAGTAGGGATTTTCTTACATCATAGGTGTAAAGAAATAATAATAAAATTAAAAAGAATGAATGAGTAGAGATTTTTTACCGCTGTCTACCCAAGTAGGCTTTTAAATTTCAAGCGGACAGAGATCCTGACCTGGATTTGGTTTTTGTAAATTACACGTGCAACACACATGCGCAGCTTAGCATAAATAAATGGATTCACAATTCCCCACCTCAGACCAGCACCAAAACTGCACGAGGCCCACAGCTAAATACTAGTCAGGGCTTTTAGTCAAATACATTTAGGTTTTAGATCTACCGCTTAAAAGCTGGGCGATCTTGGGAAAGCTAATCTCCCTGGGCCACAGTTAACTCATCTATAAATTAAGAATAATAAAACCTACTTCTTAGAGTTGTTATGAGGATTAATTGAGATCATGCACTGTAAAGTGCTTTACACAGCCCCCTGACGTGTATGGTAGTATGTAAATGATAGTTATTGTTAGTATTATTACTGATCTAGGTGATAAAAAATATGCAAATGTAAAATAATGGCTACCTTTTTGCCTGAGGACAATCTTAAAACCCTTGTATGTGTATTATAGTCACTTGCCCACCAAGGCTATCCCTGGGAGCAAGGCCACTCCTGTCCCTCCTCCCCTCCACACCCACAATTTAACAGGTCTGCGGTTTTTTAAGAGCTGTAGAACCTGTTCTCCTGCAGGTTTTCCACCTAGATTTCTCTGACGAATGTCTTAATTAACAGGTGTTTGTTTTATATCAATAAAGGGCAGTGAATCATCGAAAGCATCTGCAGTCTACCACCTCTTCCACTTTTCTCCATGACCCTCTCTCAAACATCTTGAAGCTCCCTTTTCACTTTTACAAGAAATCTCCTTTCTGCTCCACACAAAAGCAGCAGTGCAGTGAAGTGGCATCTGGGCATCCCAGCCCATCCACTATGGGCTCCCTGAACCTCAGTCCCCTCAACTGTAAACTGTGGAGAATTACGTCTTACAACATTGGGAGAGAATTCATGATCCAGTCTGCGAGGGAAATCGCTAAACCACATAGGTGTTTAATAAAAGGCAACTATTGATTAGTTTATTTAGCAGGTATTTAAGGTGCATCTATTTAGCATTCTAGGGGCTAAAAGGGTGACGGGAACACACATGTGTGAGGTAAGGTCCCTGCCCTCAATGGAATTTGAACTCTAGCTCACAAAGGTACTCCATAGTAGGGCGGAGAGGTTGAGAGAACAAGGGATGCTGCTAAATATGAAGTCAGCAAGCCTCAAGGTCCAAATTGGGGCAGTGGTATTGCAGTGTGGATTGCTTTAATTCATTATCATTGTAAATGCCGTTTTCCTCTAAATATTATGTACATAACTTCCCAAGGCCAATGCTAAAAATTAATGAATAATTTTATGAGGCAAGCAGAGCCATCAATGTAGGATTTAGTCCCTTAATAAGGTGACTCCAAATGCTTCCTAATGCTAGTAATAATGTATATATTGTGTCTTTTTGAAAGTGCCATAAATTATAGGTTAGAGTTGCATATCTTGCAATGCGAGTCTAAGAGGGAGAGTTCACATATTGTTACACTAATGGCTTCTAATGAATTATACCTGCAGAGGTGTCCTTGTGTAGCCCCCTTCCACATTGACCCTGGACTTGGCCATGTGACTTGCTTTAGCCACTGGGACAAGAGCTAATGAGACACAAGCAGGGGCTTTTGATGAGCACTGTGCCTTGCTACTTGCTCTCTTAGAATGCTGCCCTGAGACTGCTGTGAAGAAACCTGGTCCAACCTCCTTGAAGATGAAAGACCCCAAGGAGAGAAAGGCCTGACATCCCAGCTATACAACCCACCAGCTGAATTCAGCCACATGAGTGAGCCTCGGGCAAACCCAGCCCACAATAACCCAGCCAACCCAAGAACTGTGAAAAATAAAATGGTGGTTTTAAGTCACTAAGCATTGGGGTGGTTTGTTATACAGTAAGAGATAACTGACACACATACCACTCATAGGCTTTTCTACAGTTACAAGGTCTTGGTGAAATTCACCCAAGAATCAGTATTCTCACTAGTGTTTTCTGTCATGAAGCATTCAGTAGAAGTCACTATGTCTAAGCTTAGCGGAGCGTCACAGTTTATGTAAATACCCTCTTTCAAAGTCTTCACTGAATTGGTTCCTGAGCCTAGTACTGTTTAAAATCCTTTTGCACTCAATGTAACAATAGGCAGGCAGAATCAGCTTGTAAACTACCAAAATCTTTAAACATCATGATTCCTTAGAACACCAACATCAGGTATCATAGAGGTTAGATATGTTTCTCTCTACTTTGTTGTAAGCTCCTTAATGACAGTTAAGTTTATTGACAAAGTTTTATCATAGATCACAAAACATCAGAAAAGGAAAGGTAGTTAGAGATCATCTCATCTACCACATTTTATAGATGAGAAAACTGGGGCTAAGAGAGATTATCAGAATCTTACAAATTTCCAGAGTCCTAGAGCTATCTCAGAGCAGAACTGAAATGACCCATTCAAAGTTCTTTATGCTGTTTGTTGAACTCCTCTGTTATTCCTTTGTGACATTTGTTGCTATTGAACACATTTATTCTTCCCAGGCTCAAAATATGTCTGCAAGTTTCCTTTGCATTTAGGACAAAATCAAAACTTTTAATGTGGCCCCGTGGCCCCCTGAGGTCTGGTGCAGCTTGCCTCTCCGGAGGCATTGGTTCTGCTCTGCTGCTCACGCAACACATTCTGCTGTACTGGCTTGCTTTCTGTTCCCCAAAGCAGCAAGCTCTTCTCCGCTTCAAGCCCATTGCACATGCTGTTCCCTCTACTGGCATTCTCTCCCCCAAACACTTCATTTTGCTAAATCCTGTTTATCAGAACCCATTAGAGTTCTGTGGTTGCAAGCAACGGAAAGCAATTCAGGGAATAATGTAAACAAAAAAATGTGGTGGACAGATAGGTAGCTCACAGTCTCTTCAGCCAAGTTTCAGAAAGGTCAACAACTGGCATGGATAAGGTATCTAAGGACAAAGTAACAGGCACCTGTCAAGGCTCCTTGTCAAGGAAAAATGCACTCCAGTTTTTCTGTCCTTGCACCACTCCACTCAGGATTCTGGACCCTAGAAGAAAGTCAGCTTGACCTTGCTTGGTCACATGCCCACCCTCAGCCAGAGGAGAATAGGACACCTTGAATGGAAGTCCCCAAAGATAATCATCAGAAGGGAAAGTTGATCAGGGATGACAAAAACAATGAATGTCCACTATGTAATCTCTTAGGCCTTGGCTTAAATATCATCTTCTCAGGGAAGCTTTTCTTAACCACTCTATTTGTTGCACTCAGTTTTTTCACGATTCTCATCCCATTTTATAGTTACATATTCATGTGTGTGTTTGTTTCTATCCTGTTCTCCCTCCACGAGAGAAGGTACTGTGCGTGCTTGCCCACTGTTATATACTGCATAGTACCTGGTGCATAACAGGCTCTCCATAAATATTTATTAAATGAATAAATGAATGAGCAAACGAATGAATAAAGTAGGCCTTGTGATTCTTCTGAACTGATCCATGTGACGCTAATTTTGTAGGAATGGTGAGAAAAGACAAAGAGAACATGGTGAGTATAGGTTGTGGAAGCACAGGACTTCTTCTGGGTCCCTGCGTGAAGCCGTGGAGAGGACCAAGACTCCTGCAGCATAAATGTGCGTCAGAGATGAGCCATGCTGTGCTGTGCTGTGCTGTTCTTGAGGGATAAATTAATAAGCAATGAAGTAGGAGGGAGGAAGCCTAGAATGGTGAAGTTTGCATGTCTCACTCAGAATGTTTGCAGAAGCAAGAAACTCAAAACCGAAATTGGGTCTGTGGCCTGGCTGCAGCTGCCAGGAGCTGAGGTCAGCAATGTATGTTCCTAAAACTGCTCCCGCGGGTTCAGTGCATGCCCGGCTGTGCATTCTCTACAGCAGAGGACCCAGACTTACCTGCTGGTGGCTGTGGGCCCACAGAGAGGATGTCACAACTCAGAGGCAAAATGAAAATAGTAAGAGCTATGTAAAGCTAAATGTATCCAAGTTTTGCATCAGTGATTATTATACTCCGGATAGGTTGGGCGTTGGGTTTTTTGTTTTGTGTTAGTTATTTTTTGGCAAAATAAAAAGTTGACAACCTCAGCCCCACTCCCTACCCCAAATGTTTTTATAATGTTTTTGGTCCATGAAATCTGAAAGCCTCAGAAATTCCCACTTTACAATCTTAGAGACCTGGGCAATCCCTGCAAAGGCTTTAGTTGTTGTGGTGGTGGTGGTGGTTGTGGTTGTTGTTGTTGGTTTGATCGTGTAAACCCAGCCTGTTTCCTTTTCTGCCTCACACCTGCTTGGCAGTCACATTAGCTCCACTGGTTGGAAGAGGCTTCTCTGGGAGGCATCTGTGGCCAAGGGTCAGGAGGGAGCTGGGCCTTGGCTCTGTCCTGCCAAGAAGGAAGACCTGGACTTGAGGTCTGGTCAGTGACCACAAGTGTGTGTGTGTGGCAGTGGTGTGGGGTGTGCACATGTGTGTGTAAACACGCACACATGCACGTGTGTGCTTATGGCAGGGAGAATCCTTCTTAGGTCACCAACACTAGTCTACCTTAGGGGAACTACTTAACCCTAAGAGGAGATATTGTTCTTAATCCTTGTTTTACAAAGAAGACAACTGAGACTTAGAATATTTAAGTAATTCACCTCAAGCCTGACTAAATCCAAAGCTCAAATAATTAACCTCTTTGGTAATGCTTTAGGTGCTCAATTGGTGTTAGTTGAAGTTATATGAATTCCCAGAAGCCAACATTATGGACAGACTCTTCTAGAACTAGGAAAAAGGGTGAAATTTACCTTCCCTAAGCTGAGACAGGAAACTACCCAGCTTCTTGTATTTGGGAAATAATATAGCTTTATATTTCCTATACATTTACATTTCCACCAGAAGCTGACCTATCCATTTTATACACTTAGCTGGAATTTGAATTCCTCAGAGAAAACCACTGCATATATATCAAGTATTATAATAAAAATGTCTTTTTCTCACTGGTAGTAATATCTCATATGTATTTTAAACAAAGACAGAACAAAATTATACCTACTCAATTCTATAGTAAAGGTAAGCTTGCTCATTTTCATAAAGCTATAAAATCCTATAAAAGGAAAAGTTTTAAGATCTCTACTTGCATTTGTATAAAGGCACTGGAGCGCTAATGAAAAGTTCAGCCAAGATCTTCATGCTCACTGCCTCTGGTCTTCTGAAATTTAAATCTTCAGCTAAAGGATGGGAAGAAATCCCCGCCCCATTCCTGCTGCCAACAACCAAAGCATGCTCTCAAGCCGAGAACACCAGTGGACTCTTTAAACTTAATTTCTTCACAACTTTCTCCCTGCTGGCAAATGTCAAGTTTCTATTTCAGGAGAAATAAGAGCGTCATTAACTTGCCTGTCTTCATGCTCATCTAACTCCTTTCAGGACTTCAAGTTTTTTGCTTGGGAAAATAAGACCACACTAAAACCACAAGTCCCCAGAGTCCCATTAAAAGTGGAACTGTCAGCATGCTTAGAACGGATCAGGGGAGCTCCACTTTTATTCCATAGGTTGTAAATAGTCCACTACGGTTTTTAAATTCCAAACTGAAAAACAACACTTCTTAATTACCTTAACCTTCAGACCCATAACCTGCAAGATCTTCATCAGTGACTCATATGCCAGCCGTCCCTTTTGGCCTGGCACATTTTTAACATCAAAAGGTGTTCATACCAACTATGTCCTTGTCCCCAACAGAGCTTCATTATTATCAGAAAAAAATAATAAGGTTTCTAGTCTGCACTTAACTCTTGAATCATTCCACATATATTTACTGAGCACCTAGTATGAACAGGCAATGTATTGAATTTTGTGAATACAAAGGCATCAAAGCATAAAAGACATAGTCCTTTCCCTCCATAGAGAAGCTCACAGAGCAGTGGCGAGAAAAATAAACATATAATTACAAATTATGTTACGTGTGCTGTAGGGGAAAAAACAAGGTTCTATGAGAAAGTTTAATAAAGGGAATTAGTTTTAAATTGAGAGGTCAGGGAAGACCTTTCTAGAAATGATCTGAAAGCCAGACCAAAGTGTTGAACAGGTATTGGCCCAATGAGGAGCCTACTGGGCACAGGGTCCTCCTCACTCAAGGCTTCTGCACATCTTGGACAGCAACCAGGACAAGAAGTATAACTTCTCAGGGCATCAATGCTTTCAAAGAGGAGTCCTGGGATCCTGTCTCCCCGCAGGTACAGACGCAAGGCAGGGACTCCCCAGCATCTTCCACAGGGGCTCCCTTCTCCACCCAACCCACACTCTGCTCTCGGAACCCTTGACTCCTCTCGGCTGTAGCAACTAGGTTAGCAGTCCAGGTGAGTAGCACTTAGGTTAGCACTCCAGGTGAGTAGCAACTAGGTTAGCAGTCCAGGTGAGTAGCACTTAGGTTAGCACTCCAGGTGAGCATTTTCCTGGTTGCTATGCATGTGCAGTCTCTACCCCTACCTGTAAGCTCCTGGAGAGCAGATGGTTCTATCTTATTCTCCTTTGATAATGTTCATGATGCCCAGAAGAGAACTTGATTCGTAGCCACTGTTCAATAAACACCTGTTTAGTGGGATTGAATTTTATCTCAACATTTAGTAGTGTGCCAAACATCTGATGTGAAATAAGAGCCAAATTAGACAAAGTGAGTATGCTTTCGAAATTCAGAGATTAAAAGAAAACGACATGAAGAGCATTGATTTAGAGGCAACTCCTGAAACTTCAAGGAATCCAGCTTGTCTGGCTTTGGTTGACTTGGATAAGGCCACAATTCCTTGGTTCTGAGACCCCTCAACTGTAAGATGCAACACTGACTTAACAATGGCTTATTTTTGAATGGCGGGAAGGGGCTGCTTTCAATATATACATACGTTAATATTAAGAGTCATATCCTGACATTGGAAACACTAAAATGTTTCCAAAAAATGTGTTTTATAATAAGAAAAAAAAATCAGTACTCATCACCACTTTTCACTTTAAGTCTAAGTAAACTTTATTTTACCTTTTGCCTGCCTCATGTCCACAACAATTCTTTTTTTTTGTAATTGCACCTCAGATTACTTTTGGGAAATTATTCTTCCCTGTTAGACACAGTCTGCTGGAATATTCCATCAAGGTGCCCAGCTTTCCCCTAGCGAAGGGAGGGATGGGCACTTGCCCCACACTAGGCCACTCAGACATATGAACGATGGTCAGAGTGGCAAAAGCCTGGCCACAGATGGAGCTCACTCATTCTAGACGTGGGATGCAGATAAGACTGTCCAGAGCTTCTGCTACAAAGAGCTACATATGATTTTACATATGTGTAGCTATGTCCATCAAACTGTGCCTCTCTGTATGTTTTACTGGTTTGTCTTACATGGTTCCAGAGTCAGTTTCTATTATTTACAGCCAAAGAATTCTAAGTGGGGCAGTGACCTTGACTGTTGGGACATCTGAAACTGGAGTTCTTAACCTGGGGTCCATGGACTTGGGCATGGTCCATGGGTGGGTACCAGGGGGTCAATGGTCATGATACAATTTTTATATTAGTAGACAAGTACATTTTTCTGGTGAAGTGGTTTACAGACAGCTTTTATCAGATTCTCAAAGGGCCATGGCTGAAAATGGGTTAGAAATCATCCATCCCAGAGCAAGGATTCTTAACAAGGGTCTGTGGATAAACCTGGATGGGGGAAAATTATATCTTTGTTTTCACTAATTTCTACTCATGTTCCCTTAATTATGAATGTAGGCAACAAACCACAGTATTAGCAATTTCTGTGAATTTGTCCCCAATAGAAATCAGACATCTTCATATCACATTATATGTTGCAGGTATCTCAAAACATAATTTACACCTCTCACTACTTTAAAATTAGAGTGTTATTAGACCCAAGCTAGATCTTATTATTCAATGTGTTAATAAAAAAGCATATACATTACTTGATCATCAAATATTTAAAATTTTTTTTTTTGAGACAAAGTCTCACTCTGTCACCCAGATTAGAGCACAGTGGCATGATCATAGCTCACTGCAGCCTCGAACTCCTGGGCTCAAGCAATCCTCCTGCCTTGACCTCCCAAAGTGCTGTGATTACAGGCATGATCCACCAAGCCCAGCCTACTCTAATATTTTAAAGCTGCATTTCAACATAATTGGTTTCCTTATAATCTGCTTTATTTTATTCAAAACATTATTCTAAGAAGAGGTGTAAGAGCTTCATCAGATTGCCAAGGGACCCATAACAGAAAAAAGTCAATAGCCCCTTTAGGAAAATCGCAACCCCTGAATTTTTCCAAAGCAACAGGCATTGCCTAAGGTCTAGAGAAATACACAAACTTATGTGAACCCACAGGACAAAAACAAAAATGAAAAGAAGAAAGAGAAAGAAATAGAGAGAGCACGTAAATCCATAGAGACAGAAAGCGTATTGGCGGCTGCAAGGGGCTGGGGGGAGGAGGAAATAAAGGCTAACTGTTTAATGGGGGGACTGACAGCTTAATGAGTACCGGGATTCCTTTCAGGGTGATGAAAATGTTTTGGGACTATATAAAGGTGATGATGGCACAGCATTGTGCATGTACTAAATGCCAATGAATTAGATATTGTAAAAGGGCTAATTTTATGTCCTGTGAGATCTATCTCAACAAAACATAAAATCAAATAAGAACTAAACAAATAAATAAGAGGCAACTTCATTACAAATTCACCTGGGGATTATTCAAGGTCCCACTTAGAGGCATAAAGAGAAAACATCACAAAGTTTAATGGTATTTTGTTGTTTCCCTCTTCTCCCCCCACCCCACGCTCCCCTCCCGTTGCTCATGTACAGTGCAATTTTAGATCACTTATGAAATTGCTAATGTGTACTTTAGCCTGTGCATTAAATTCTGGTTCGCACTTATGCATATTAAAACATACCACTAAATACTCATCTGACAAGCTATATTTTAAACCTCAAACTAGGTTTCATTAGTGCCTGGATGCATTTTTAATATGCCCACTAAATTTCAGACAGACCGAAGGGTGGCTGGCAATGATGATTCTTAAGGGCGGTAGGGTCTCTCAGTTTCCATCCTACAGAGTCTGCTCCCGCTGTGGGGTCTAGGGATTGGCAGCCCCTGCTGCCTGCTGCCTTTGGGGAGATTTCGGGGAAAGATTTCAGACATGACCTCATTGCCTCAAGCTGCGTCTGGGAGATCACTGAAAGGCTTCCCAGTCTGGTAGCTCACCCTGCACCCAGGACCTCGGCGTATCCCATCAGAGCTCGGTCCTCACCAGCCTCCATCAGAGCAGGCTTTGGTTTAACCTTCCGCAAGCCCCTCTCACATCTTTCTCCATCACTCCTCTCTGCCAGGGTTTTGAAGTTCCTTTTCCTGCTCGCAAGCCCTGGCGGCTCCCCACGGGCTGCAGGGTAGTGTCCAAGCACCTCAGCCCAGGATGGAAGAAGCAACATTTTATGAAGTCCCGGACAATAAAAAGCTTTCACATCGAGGATCCCATTTAGCTTTATGAACAACACTACAGGGCTGATGATGGTCATTTGGGGGATGCGGAAACTAGGCCAGGCTCATGCACAGTCACACAGCTACTTGAGCTTGCCTCGCATTTCCCTGCCCTCTTCCTTTCCAGCCCTTTCTCTGCCACTCTGTCCTGTGCTTCAGCCAGGCAGGCCCCTGCTCCTGTCCCCTGCCACACCTTGTCCACCTAGAAAGCCTCTCCCCTCCACGTCCCCAATCCTCACAGTTTGGCTCAAGCTTCCCTTTCTCCAAAAAGCTTTCTCAGACCCCAGTTCTCTCTCCCTTCTGTGAGTTCCCATTTATTATACCACTGCTCATGGAACACATGCAGGTATCGCCTAGAGTGGAGCATAAACAACTAAACAGTAAACTCCCTGAGGGCAGGAGCTGCAGCTCATTCCTCCTTGTATTTGCTACAGTACCCAGTAGGGTTGAGAGATGGAAACTACTTGATTTGCTCAATCAACAAGGGATTGATTTTTTTCAGGCCAAACCTCGATCCTTTTTCCCAGCTTCTGCACTTGTCCTCCCCCTTCTCCCCTGGGGAGGTCTGACAGGGCTTCCTCCTGGTCCTCCTGTCCAGCCTGCCCTGCGCAGGGGAGCCCAGCCTCACGCAGGGCTTCTTCCCTGCTACACCTCCTCGCCTGGGTGCAGACTGCTTCCTTTGTAGCTAGAACATGAAAAGGCTCTTTTTTCTCTTTTACCCGTCTAATGACATCATTCTTTTCAGACAGGGACTTTGAGAGAAGTCATGGCAAATGAAGTATGGCACTTATTCAGAGAGTGAGCAGGTTGGGCCCTGTCTCCAGGTGTTTGGCAGCTGCTGAGGGGGTAGGATGTGACTTGTATTGGCAGGAAGAAGGGGTTCAGTGGCACTAAGTGCCCACAGGAAAGGACAGGGGCCTTGGGATGGGGCACATGGCTGGAAGGCACAGCTGCCTGAATCATGCAGTTTGAGGGATGCTGTTACGTTTATGTGTGTCACTTAACATAGATACAGGATTAAGTTGTGCCAGAATGTCCCATTTGAACCTTGGAATAAAATAAAGCCACATCCCTGCATTCAGGGATGGAATCACATACGGAGGAATGGACACTTCCAGTGTTGCTGGTCCTGGAAGAGGAAGTGAGGAATAAGAAGACAGGACTAAGACTGGGGTAAGGAAAGAATGTCTTCCCTTCTCTGGGTGTGGCTCTCTTGAGCTCAGGCTCCAGGAATTTAGCAAGGACTGAATGTCCTTCACGGTGTGGTGGGGGCTAGGGGAGATGAAAAATCTCGCTATTTGGAGTTGGACAGGGAGGCAGATCTGGAGGGGCTTCCCAAGGAGGGGCAGGTGCAGGTGATGGGAATAATCATTTCCATAGACCAATAGTCTTACGAATCATTCTCTTCTATTAGCCCAAAGCCTTATCTAAGCACAATTGTTATGGAAGATATTAAGGGAAGAGAACTGGTCCATCCTTAGGATAGAGAGGTTAACAATTCTGATAGCACCTAAGGTCATCACCCTGTTGGAAGCAGCAATTACAGACACTCCCAAGGAAAAGGTGACCCTAGAAGAAGAAGTGTTAAGGGCATTGTA
Organism: Varecia variegata; assembly: GCA_028533085.1. Classification (NCBI taxonomy): domain Eukaryota; kingdom Metazoa; phylum Chordata; class Mammalia; order Primates; family Lemuridae; genus Varecia; species Varecia variegata. Next base: position 123,329,206 of record CM052438.1, on the reverse strand, counting down.
GGGATCTTTTCTCAACTGCCCACTTTGAGGGATCCCAGAGTGTTACACTGTTAAGCCAGCTGGTAGGTTCCTCAGTCACACACTGCTAAATTCTGGGAGATAAGTAAGACAGAGTCTCTGCCCTCCAGAAAAAGTGGGCACATTTGTATGGTGGGAGAGCTTGAGTATGATGTGTCATCAAAGAGATTTAGAGTGTTTCCGAAGAATAAGAATCACTTCCCACAGCTGGTGGAAAGAATCAGGGAAGGTTTTGAGAAGAGTTTTAAGCAGTTTAAAGAGTAGAACATTAGTGACAAAGGGGTAGCTCAGAGAGTGTTCCAAGTGGAGGGAACAAAGGCATAGACACCCTTTGCTCAGGGAAGAGTGAGGGCGAATGAAGAGACATGAAAAGAGCCAAGCCTAGAGAAATACCAGGAATCACAACCTGTCAGGCCTCATTTGCAAGGAAAGAGGTTTGATCTTAATCAGAAGATGAAGGGGAGCTGTATAGTTGAGTTTTCTTAGTTACAAACAACCATGCCAGGTAGTTTAAATAGAAAGTAAATTGACAAAAAGATATTGCAGACTTGCACTTATAAGATGGATAAGTTCTGGAGCCCTAATGTACAGCATGGTGACTATAGTTAATAAGAATGTACTGTATACTTGCAATTTGCTAAGAGAGCAGAACTCAAGTATTCTCACTACAAAAAACGTTTAACTATGTGAGGTGATGGATATGTTAATTAGCTTGATTGTGGTAATGATGTCACAGTGTATACATATATCAAAACATTGTGTTGTACACCTTGAATGTATACTATTTCTATTTGTCAAGTATACGTCAATAAAGATGAAAAAATTGGGTAATTTGGGTAAAAGTACAGAGATACTGGGTAACTCACAGGAACTCCGGGAGGGCAGAGAACAAAGCCTGGAGACTGAGCAGCTAAACCACCCTCTGTGCCAATTCCATGATAGGCCTACAGTTCCCACCACTGGATACTAAACACTAGAACCTCATCTCTATCTCCAGAAAACGTATCCCATTTAGTGTGGCTTCCTGGCAGGGCTTTTCTCTGAACCCAAGTCTACCGCAGAGGAGTCTCCTGGCAGAGCCAGGGTCATGTGCTTGTGCTCCAGCTGCAAGGGAGGCTGGGAAGGTGAGGTCCTGGCATGTACCTTGGGAAGACAGGACTCCTAATGTGCAAGTTTCCCTGAAGGTAGAAAGGCTTTCAGAAGATGCTAAGCAGCCACAGGGCATAGGAAAGTTCACTGCAGTAGCCAGGAAAACTCTTCAAGAAGGAGAGTAAACACAATCTAAGCATGAGGTAGGAAGATTAATTAAGGGTGAGGTGGGTAAAGCCTATGTGTCTTCTGGGAAGATGGACCCAACTGGGGAAAGGCAAGGAAGGCTAGAACGAGTAGCCTTTATTCACTTTCTGCAGAGGACCGACGGTCACTCCGGGACACTGTGACAGGTCTGGGGAGTCAGAAGAGCAGGACAGGTAAGTCGGGAGTAGTGGAGGAGAGTAAGCAAGTGTCCACAGGGGGAAGGACTGAGGGTGAGTGGGGAAGAGGACACTGACAGCGCTTGACACAGGTCAGCACAACCAGATTCCCGAGATGGGGCAAGTCCACGCTGGGCCTGGCATCCAGCCATGGAAATCCAGCCCCGACAAGGACAGGCCAAAGACACAAGTTTGGACAAGTGACTGGTATCAGGTGGAGCCACAAGAGAGACGAAGGCACAGACAGCCAAGAGCCACACGCAGGCAGGCAGTGGGAATGAGTAACATCCACCACAGGATCTCAGGTAGCACAGAGCTCTAGGCCGGCCTTCGTGGGAAAGGGAGAGAGGAGTGGAGGGAGGCTGCTCTTAAAAGCAAGCAACCCTGCAGCACAGGGACTGAGGGGCTGAGCAGTTTCTCCCCAGAGAGATCCAGTTATGGGGTAGGAACTGAGAATCAGAAACAAGGCAGAAGCACATCCTGTCGCACGAGAAAAATCAAGGTTTTCAAAGATAGCTGCACCAGGTTTTCATTTGTCTGCTTGCTTGTTATTTTTTATAAAATGCAAGTAACATTAAACTTGCTGTTTTAACCCATTTAAAATGTATAATTTAGTGGCGTTAAGTACACTCACAGTGTTGTGCACTCATAGCCACTGTCTAGGTCCAGAACGTTTTCATCACCCCAAATGGAAACTCCATACCATTAAGCTGTCACTCTGTTCCCTTCCCCACCGGTCCCTGGCAACCACACATCTGCTTACTGTTTCTATGGATTTGCCTCCTCTGGATACTTCATATAAATAGAATCATGCAATATGTGACCTTTTGTGTCTGGCATCTTTCACTTAGCGTAATGTTTTTGAAGTTCATCCATGTTGAAGCATATGATGGTTAATTTTATGTCAATTTGACTGGACCACAGAGGCCCCCATATCTGGTTATTGTTGGTGCATCTGTGAGGGTGTTTCCTGGGAGATTAACATTTGAACTGGTAGATTGCTCAGTGCGAGTGGGGTTCCTACGATCCATTGAGAGCCTGAATAGAACAGAAAGGCTGATTACGGGGGAATTTGTTCTCTCTCTGCATGAAAGTTTTCCAACTGAAACGTTAGTCTCCTCTTGGCCTTGGGCTTAGACTGTACACCCATTCTCCCGGTTCTCAGGCCTTTGGGTTTAGACTGGAACCATATCATCGGCTTTCCTGGGTCTCCAGCTTGCCAACTGCAGATCTTGGGGCTTCTCAGCCTCCCTTATGGCACAAGCCAGTTCCTTATAATACCTCTGTCTCTTTGTCTCTGTCTCTGTCTCTGTCTCTCTATATATGCCTATTCAAATACATTTATATTAATATACACACACAAGTATATATCCTATTGGTTCTGTTTCTCCTAGATGACTATGTATTAGTCATCTAACACATAGTTTGTATTAGCACTTTATCCCCCTTTAATGGCTGAATGATATTCCACTGTCTGAATACATCACATTTTTTTTATCCACACATCGGTGGGCAGATACTTGGGTTGTTTCTGTCGTGCACCAGGGTTTTGAGTCCTGGTTCCCCCACTTACAATATAGGGTGGCTTGGTCAGATCACTTACCCTCTTTAGGCATAATTATGAGGATTAAATGACATAAAGCATGTAAGAGCCTGACACAGAGAGGGCAATCAACAAACAATCGGCGAGTTGGTTCCCTCAGCTGGAACCGGGGCCCGGAGCAGATGGGACCGGCAGCATTACTAACTTGCAATGGATCAGGGCTCCTTAAACCCCTCCTCAAATCAGAAGTGGCCCAGAGCCAGGGCAGGGTGGACACCTGCAGGGAGAGGATAAGAGGTCTTAGTTCTGAGGGAAGAAATTGGACCCTTCCTTACCCTCCTGCCTCTCCTTGGTGCACATGCTTAGGGCATTGGGGGTTCTAAATCAGGGCCCCAAAACATGGCTATGCCTCTGTTTCACGACATCTTAGGCCAATAAATATCATGAGAAAATATCTCACATCTAAACCGTTAGAAATATCACACATTTTACAAATATTTGAAAGATAGGCATACACTGCTATCATGCCCTATCTTAAAAATAAGTACTCTTGGGTTTATTTACAACTTTTGTTCAGATGATTCCATAGCATGCACTCACATTATATAAAACTTGTGAAAAAATAACACCTATCATTCCCTAAATCACAATAATTTCAGAAATTTACACTTGCATTCATTTTTCTTTTAATGTTCTGTAAGTGTAAACATCCCTCTCGTAGGTGTCATAAAAGACTACATAAAAACTGAGTTTAACTGCAGAGTCTTCCTTGCTGAAGGCACACAGGTAGAACTGCTTACTCCACAGTCAGGGGTAATTCAATAGCTGACCCAGGAATACTGGCCTGGGGGTCATCAGGCCCTAGGTGCATGCTCCCGTGGGGCCATGAACATGTTCCTCAGTTTCCTCATCTGTACAATTCATTCATTCAGCAGCCTGAGTACCACAGTGGGTCAGGCACTGTGCCAGGCTCTGGGGCTGCAGAGATGAAGGAGACTTGCACCCCTACCCTCAGAAACCACAGTCTAGCAAGAAAAGAGCTAACACACTTAATGCACTTAATGCTTACTATGTGCCTGGGATTGTTCTTCAACTTTTACATGTATCAGTTCATTAGATCCTTCCAACAACCCTATTAGATAAACAGTATTTGCTATGGTCTGAATGTTTGTGTTGCCCCAAATTCATATGTTGAAATCCTAACCTAAAAGCTTATGGTTTTAAGAAGTGGGGCCCTTTGGGTGGTAATTACGTCATGAAGACTCATGGATGGGATTAGTGCCCTTAAGAAAGAGGCCCGAGAGAGCCTCCCACCTTTTCTGCCTTTGAGAAGGCTAAAGTGAGAAGATGGCTGTCAATGAGGAAGCAGCTCCTCACCAGACATCAACTCTGCTGGCACCTTGATCTTGGACTTCCCAGCCTGCAGAACTGTGGGAAATAAATTTCTGTTGTTTATAAGCCACCAGACTATAATATTTTGTTATAGCAGCTGGATCACTATTATTATAGATACTATGATCTTCACTTTACAGATGAGGAAACTAAAGCACAGAGCATTTCAGTGACTTAACCCAAAACAAACCTAGTCAAAAACAAACATTAACAATTTGGTTTTGTAGAGTCCACACCGTTAATCACCACGTGATTGCACCTTGACGTGTATTTACATAATAGATCTCGATGCAAATAACACAGGCGAATAGAGCAGAGCAATTAATTTTATCTGGATAAAGTTAAGGAAGGTATCCGATGTGACTCTGTATCTTGGCCAAGAAAAATGAGTAGGATTTCACCCAGCAGGGATGGGAGAGAGAAACTCACTGAGGTCCCAGCGAGAGCAAACAACCGGAGTTATGGCAGAGCCAGGGACCTGGAAGAGGCCCCAGTGGAAAGAGTAAGGCCATAGAGGTGACAATGAAGAACAAGGGCACCCAAGTCTGCTCTGAATCTCCTTTTCATTCTTAATCCTGTGACATATCTAAAAACCGTACCTGCAATCCTTCGTTTAAGGACAGATGATGCTTGTCTATGTGTTAACAATCATGCTGGGGTTTAAGGAGGCATTTACCTACCTCTCTATCCTGCCACCTAAAACAATTTTCCTTTAACCAGTTCTTATAATGCATTGTCTATTTCAATATGCATACTTTAAATACCTGATGTTACCAAACAAACATGTTGAACATTCACTCCGTGCACAGCATCCTCTTCATTCTTACTGCACCACCTGAGTGGAGGGAGGGTCTCACGTCTTGCCTGCTGCATCTACTTTCTCCAATCCATGTCCCCTCTTCTGTGTGGCATTCATCTAATCATTCTGACTTCCTAAGCCCTGCCCCACGACCACAGCTTCCAGCACAAAATCTGTCCTCCTTAGCACAGTATTCACCACCTTTCTCCATCATTTGCAGTGTAACCTTCAGCCTCATCTTCCGCCACTCCTCACCCCTCCATCTTTACCCCATCTATCCCAAGTTCCAGCCCACACCAAGCCACTCCTCTCCGGAGAGGACTCACCTGCTGCCTGAATTGTCAGCCTTTCTGGGAGCCCCAGACAGCTCTGCACTCTTCCCCACCACCACTCGCTGCTCTAGCTGTATGCTAGTGCTCACCTTGTCATCAGCCTTATCTAAGACATTTAGGTATGTTTCCCCAAAGTTCACCTGGGCCTGTTTTTCTTATGATCACTCAGCCAACAAATGCACACACATCTAGTGACCATATAAAAACCAGGCCTGCTAAATTATCGAATATTGGCATGAGTAGGTGGTCACTACTAACAAAAAATATATATGGGTTTTTTTTTTTTAGCACTTATTAATTTTTTATTTTTCGTAGAGACAGGGTCTCACTATGTTGCCCAGGCTGGTCTTGAACTGGGCTCGACCTCCCAAAGTGCTGGGACTATAGGTGTGAGCTACCATGCCTGGCCCAGCATTTATTATTTAATATTCTTGAGATACACTTATCAATTAATTCACCAAATACATATTGAGCCTCTGTTTCTTGCATACACTAGGCACTGGTCATAGAGTAAGGAGCAAGACAGCTTACAAAATATTTTAGGTGGGGAAATAGACAAACATGAGAAAAGACCTAAACATGACCATGAAAGGCTCCGATAAATTCTCATCAGCAAGAAAGGATGTCATAATCAGAAGCAGCTGCTTAGATGGAGTAGCTAAGGGCAGCCTCCCAAAGAGATGATATTTGAGCTGACACCTGGTGGATATGCATAAGCCATCTGTGAGAAGAGCTGGAACAAGAGTATCCAAGGCCAGGCTGAGGATACAGCAAGTGCAAAGGCCCAGGAGTGGGAAAGGGCTCTGTGAGTATTTGGAAGGAAAAGGAGTAAAGTGTGGCTGCTACGTAAATTAGAGAGGAGAGATAGGACTGTCATAAAGATTAAACGAGAGAAAACATGTAAAGTACTTAGTGGATGTTTAGTAAATACTTTCTATCATCATTATCATGATAACATCATTATTATCATCCTATTAGTTTGAAGGGATAGGAGATAGATCATGTAGCTCACTGCAGTCCATGATAAGAGACTTGAGTTTTAATCTGAAAACAATTGCAAATCAACTGGGCTTTTAGCTGGTAAGTGACATAGCCTGATTGGTTGTTTTGGAAGATTCCCTGGCTGTTCTGTGGAGGGGATTGAGGGTGGGGTACAGAGGACGCAGATGAGTCAGGAGGCCTTTGTGATAATCTTGGCAGGAACTTAGGAACATAAAATGTTTAAACACCTATCTCTTATTTTGATCTTGCTACAGTTCATACAGATAAAATTCTGTATGTTTTTGAGTCTGCTACACACATTTCACAGATGTTTGTATCTTCTGATGCCCATGTTTAGTCATGAACGAATTTATGTTGCTCTCTCAAGAATCCCACTGGGGCAATTTCCAACACCAAGGAACAATTCTCTAATTTTCTGAGTAGCAACTGAGTGTCCTACAATTCAATTAAACCCTGACACTACTCAGAGTTAGCGTCAGATCCCACGAGTTAGGGGCTCAGTCCCCCAAGACTGTCCCCACTTCAGACACCGGTCACAAGTCCCAGAGCACCTGTACTTCTGACTGGCTATAACTCAGGGGTTCCCACGACACCCTCCTCAGGTTTGATAATTTGCTAGAATGGCTCACAGAATCCAGGAAATCGGCTTACTTACTATTACCAGGTTTTTTTAATAACGGATGTGACTCAGAAACAGCCAAATGAGACAGATGCACAGAGAGAAAAAAAAAAGAGTGGCATGTGACATTTCATGCCCTCACAGCCCCTCAATGTGTTCATCAAACTGGAAGCCCTCCAAAACCCGTGGTTTCAGAGTTTTTAATGGGGGTTTCATCATATAAGCATGATCAATTATTGACTCAATCTCCAGCCCCTCTCCTCTCCCCAGAGGTTAAGGATTGGGACTGAAAGTTCCAGACTTCTCATCAAGGTTTGGTCTTTTTTGTGGCCAGCCCCCATCCAGGATCCCACCAAGAATTACATAATTATAACAGGAGATGCTCCTCTCACCCCATCACTCAAGAAACTCCAAGGGATTTAGGATCTCTGTGTCAGGAACCAAGGACAAAGACCACATATATATTTCTGAGTATGCCACACCCACGATTGGACTAATTTAAGTATTTTTTCTGAGAAGAACTCACTTGTTAATTGCATTTAGAATCGAATATATGAATAAATAAAACATGTTAGTAGTCTATAAATAACTGCAAAGATCTATTAGAACAGCACATTTCATGCCAGATGGACTTTGTTATTTTGTAATAACTCATTGACTTCCCTAGGTACTACCTTCATAGAAGTATTAGCTCCCAAAGAGCAGGCCCTATGATTTTTTGTCTTTGTATTGGTGAATGTTTGGCATAGTACCTGGCACATAGTAAGTGCTCAATAAATGTTTCCCAAATGCTTGAGTGAATACTATGGAAACACCTTAGAAATAGTCCCTGCTCTCAAAGAGCTAAGAATCCATTTGGGAAGAAAGCAGAGACATGAATCTTTAAATAATAATTCTTTTCACAGTCCTCACGAGAGAAGGACCAATATGTGGTTAAAACGCTTAGACTTTGGAGTTAGCCTGGGCTTTAAGCACACTCGCTGTGTGCCCTTTGGTGAGTTACCTCACCCCTCTACACGTTCATGTCCTTTTCTGCAAAGGGTGGTTGTAAGAGGTGGACAAGCTACATAACGAGCTTAGCACCGTGCCTGGAACAAACAAAAGGATATCCATTTGAACCCTAAGGAGGATATAATTTTTGTCCTGAGTAACACCAGAGTCAAAGCCAAAGTGTTTTTGTTTGGGTTAATAAGAAACAAGATCAATAATGAGATGATGGAAAGCCTGTGTGATTTGGCATCCTGTGAACCTTGGAGGCTTAACCCCAACCCAGCAAAGCAGTCTCTGGTCTTCAAAAGAACAACTTGTGTTGGCAGCCCCTGCCATGACACCGGGACCTTGGCTGAGTCCTCCTCAGGGCCCTGCTGTGGAGTGTTGGCTCGGAAATGATCCACGGGTTGGCTGTGGCTGAACCATCTCCAAGAAGCCAGTTACTCTGCTTTCAGCTGGAGGAGGTTTCGGTGGCCACTACTGCCAATTTCAGCTGGGCACTGGCCACGTGCTGGCAGCGAAGCTCTGGGAAAATGTGACCTCTTATTTCGCTATATTCTGCACAGGCTCATCTCCAGAGCTGGGTTTTGGCCTCTGCTATGGAGCTGGTGCAGAGCAATGAGGCGGTGGCTGCTTCATGGGGCGAGCGATTCATTAGCCAGGCTCTACCCAGGTGATTTAGTGTCAAGCAGGCTACCCCTGGCTGCCTCCTCTCACCTTGCTCTAGCCGGAACGTGGTGCCTCCCAGCACTTTCCCCTTGCTGTCTTGGCAATACCATGGATTTAAAATGCTGAAAACAAGACTCAGAGCCAATCCATAATTCTGCCCCCTCACTCCCATCCCTCACCTTTTCCAAACTATCAAAGGTATGTCACACTTCAAAAAACTGAACCAGAGAAGCCCAGCAGAAAATAAAGGTGATGTGCTAAGGTGCTCAGCCCTTGACACATCCAATTTCTCAATTGCCCTCAAATGTTATCTGACACATTCCTAGAGCACATTATTCCATAAAACTGAATATGATTATGGGCCTGTTCATTTCTAACGCTGCCCCAAATCTGGTTCAATGACACAATCTGTTGCTCTTCCTCTCAATTGCCTGTTTCTTTTTCTATTTATATAATATATTCATTTAAATTAGAATTGGTCATATATTTTATCTTTATTATAGGGAGGCAGAGTATCATGGTGATTAAAGTTCATTTGATGGAGTCTCATTGCCTGGATTGGAATCCCAGCCATGACACTTACTAGCGGGTAACCTGGAGCAAGTTATATAACCTCTCTCTGCCTCAGTTGCCTTCTCTGTAAAAATGGAATAAATGGGATTTTCATGAAGCATAAATGAGATCATACAGGTAAAATACTTAAAGGAGCACCTGAAATGCAGGACACCTTTGGTGAATGTTTGCCAGCAACATTCTAATTCCCAAAACCTCTAACCAGTTACTCATATCATTACCTCATTCCATTCTCTAGCTCTACTGATTACAAATATAACAGGCATCTAGTTCATTCATTTATTAAACTTTCTTAATAGAAAAGTTACGTATTTTAATTTATGCTAGTTGGCCAGAGTTCTGTAGAGAAATAGAACCAACAGGATATATAGAGATATATGTACGAGGAGATTTATTATAGAAATTGACCATGTGAGTACTGGGGCTAAGTCCCACAATCTGCCATCTGTAATCTGGACAAGCAGGAGAGCCAGTAGTATTATTCAGTTTGAGTCCAAAGGCCTGAGAATTGAGGGGCTGATGGTGTAAGTTCCAGTCCAAAGGCCCAAGAACCAGAAGTGTCAATATACAGGGCTGGAGAATAATATATGTCCCAGTTTAAGCAAGAGAGCCAAGAGAGCAAATCTGCCCTTCCTCTACCTTTTTTTCTATTCAGGCCCTCAACAAAGTAGATGGTGCCCACTTGCACTGGTGAGCTCAACCTTCTTTACTTAGTCTACTAATTCAAATGCCCTTACAAACACACCCCAAAATAATGTTTTACCAGCTATCTGGGCATTCCTTAGCCCAGTCAAATTGACACAAAATTAACCATCACAATTATAATAAAAATAATACTAAATAGAAGTTAATATTTGTTTAGTGTTTTCCATGTGCCAGGCTCTACACTCAGTCATTTGTACATATTATCTCATTTAACCTTCACAATTAATGGATTCCAAAGGCTAGACATAGACTAGTGCTAGTATAGGACTAAAGTTTTTACCAGCCTACAATAAGGGCTTTGGAAAGGTTTTTTTAAAAGACATGTCCATTTAAAAGAATTTATCCTTCCCACTTTTTCGGGTTAAATACTCTTTCTTTCATGGTGATGGTAGATGATAGTTTCTTTTTGGAACATTCTTACTTAGAAAAATAAAAGGTTGCCCACCACATGTTCGTCACTAGACTTTGTTTGCTTTGGGCCCATTAAATGCAAAAGTCCAAAATCTGTTTCTCACCACAACTCTGAGGTGTAACTGTTATTATTTCTGTTATACAGACACAAAGCCAAGGTTCAGAGAAGTTACATGGCTTGCCCAGAGTCACACAGCTAGGAAAAGGGAGACCCCAGGGTCTTAGCTTTTAAGTTTTTGATAATAATATTTATTGATTACCTATTGCATACAGGACACACATCTCATTTCATTCCCTCAGCTGCCCCGTGAGGAGGTGTGATTCCCCATTTTACAGAATAATGGGATTTGGGAAGGTTAAGTATTTGCCAAGGTTCTACAGTATGAAAACATGAGAGCAAAATTGGAGCATTGAGCTCTCTGATTCTAATTCCTGTTCTCTGTGCCAGACACCCTACAAAAGATATGCCTGTCACAGATAGCTAAAAACTGTGCTCTGGCCTCAAGGGGCTCACAATCTCTGCAGGGAGACATCCAAACAATGTGTCATCATGCCCCAGTAAACACTATACTGAAGTGTGTCTAAGGTACTTTGAGAGCACTAAGAAGGGAGAAGATAATTCTGGAGCTTTTGCAAACATTTCTGACAACATTGTAATATCTTGCTATATCATTTTTAAAAGAAACTTTGGGTTTCATATGGCTGCTTTTTATGAAGACTCGGCAGAAAAATCTTTTCCATCAATAACATATTTTTTTGTATCATATAATGCTCTGATTAGTTCACCTGGTGAGGATTTTCTGCAATCTTGTAGGCTAACACATTTTATTTTTTAAGTCAAAAAAGATTTTTAATAACAAAAAAAATACCCTGCAGCTTCTATTGTATCCTAAAGCGACAAAACATTTCTCCTTGTGTCTTTAATTGTGGGACTTTGACAAAAGACTAAAAATATCTTGATTTAGCTTGATTTTTCAGCTGATCCCACCTTGCTCTGCATTCAGATTTTTATCTAGCAGTACATAAATAATAAAATAGGAAATACAAATGCAATAGTAAATGAAATCTACACCAGAGCAAAAAAAAAAAGAAGAAACAAAAAGATGAATTTTGAATTTCACTTTAATCCCCCAAAGAGATAAACAGGTAGCAGGTGAAATGTCTTCAGGCCAAATTCTTCCCCTCCAAAGTGCACTGTGGAGGCTGAGTCAGACAGGATGGACACAGGGAACTCTCACTGACGTCAGTGCACGTTTGAAGAATAGGCTATTAAAGCTGCAGTCAGGCAGGCAGCCCTTGCAGCAAAATTGTGCCCTTGGACTTTGCCTTTGAGGGTTAATGTATCACCATGCTTTCAAAAGTGCGGCCAGCCAGCTGGCTTTCGACATAGGGTATTGGGAATTGCCAAGTCCTAAGCTATGGGGAGAGATAAGTTTCCTGGCCTAACAGGGCATGCGCCTCTGCAATTTACAGCGTCCTTGAATCTTGTTCATTCAAAGTAAATGATTCTTGGACCCAAGACTTAGAGCCTAGGCTTGCATCGTCCTACAGATCAATTTTTTTTCTTAATCCATTTCCTAGGCATCTATTCACTCTTTTAAAAATATTTATTGAGGACTTGCTGTGAGCAAGGTCCAGACACATGGAAGAGCAACCCCAGACATGCATGGCCCAAGCCAGCATAAAACCCAGAGTCGAGCTGAGAGTCAGATGTTAATCAATCAAATCAATGACACTAGTGAATGTGTGATACGGAATAGGGATAAATAAACTCAGGAGGGAAATAAGGTTTTTTTTAAGAGTGAGTAATAAAGGAACCTGAACTGGACTGAGGACTCAGGAGTGAGGAGGTTGAGGACGAGATTTCCAGGCACAGGCAGGGCTTCAGGAGGGACTGAGAAAAGGCGGTGTTGCTGGGAGCAGAGGCGGCATAGTGAGGGGGGCTCAGAGCCGGGCAGGGCCACAGGAGGCAGGGCCTTGAAGGGCTAGGTAAGGATTTGATCCTTGTCCTGAGAAAGATAGGAGTCTTTTGGGGGTCCTAAGCAGGGGATGATGTGATCAGATATGCCTTTTGGAAAGATGGCCAAACAGCAGTGTAGAGAATGGAAGGGGTGGAGGAGGCTGTCAGATGAAATGTGGGAAGACCAATTAGAAGACTATTGTGACTGACTGTGTCAAATGCTGGTGAGGAGGTGCAGCAACAGAAATTCTCACCCGTTGTCAGTGGGAATGCAAAACGGTACAGCCACTCTGGAAGATAGTTTGGCATTTCCTTACAAAACTCAACACACTCTTACCGTATGATCCCGCAATTGTGCTCCTTGGTATGTACACAAAGGAGTTGAATACATATGTCCACACAAAAACCAGCCCACAGATATTTATAGCAGATTTACTCACAATTGCCAACATTTAGAAGTAATCAAGATGCCTTCAGTAGGTGGATGGATAACTGTCCTACACCCAGACAATGGGATATTATTCAGTGCTAAAAAGAAATGAGCTATCAAGCCATGAAAAGACATGGAGGAATCTTAAATGCACATTACTAAGCCAAAGAAGCCAATATGGAAAGGCTACATACTGGATGAATCTAACTGTATGATATTCTAAAAAAGGCAAAACTATGGAGACAGTAAAAAGATCAGTGATTGCCAGGGATTGGGGTGAGGGGGAAGGGATGAATAGCCAGAACATGAAAGATTTTTAGGGCAGTAAAAATACCCACTATGACACTACAATGCTGGATACATATCATCCAAACTATAGAATATACAATACCATGGATGAATCCAAATGTAAATTTGGACCTTGGGTGATTACAATGAGCCAACTGTAGGTTCATCAGTTGTAACAAATGTACCATCAGGGAGATGTTGACAATGGGGCAGGATGTGCATGTGTGGGACTGAGGGTATATGGGAAATCTCTGTACCTCCTCTCAACTTTGCTGTGAACCTAAAACAGTTCTAAGATAATTAAGTCTTTAAAAATAGCACTTTGGAAAAAAAAAAAAGGAAGAAGACCATTTTGATTGTGGTGGTCCAGCCAAGACATGACAATATCCTGGCCTGGGGATGGTGACAATGAAGTTGGTGAGAAGAGATATTTAAGGAAAATGTGACAGGGCTAAAGATGGATTGGATACAAGCATGAGGGAGAAGGAGGTGTTAAGAATGGTGCCTAGGTGTCTAGCTTTTGGAACTGGGAAGATATTGGGGCCAAATACTATGATGGGAGACCTACAAGAGGACCAGACAGTGAGGGGAAAGGTCGTGATTCAGCCTCAGCCACAGGAAGTTTGCAGATACCCAAGTGGAGATGACTCTCTGAGCATCAGGATCACAGAGGCCAGAGGTGGAAACACAAGCTCGGGAGTCATCAGTTAGCCGTAGCCATTTGAGATTGGAATGAAATCCTGAAAACCAGGGGAGTATATAGCATTAAAAGAGAAAGGAGCTTTGATGTGTCTTTAGGAATTCCACCATATGACTTGGTAGAAGAAGATGGGCATTAAAAATGCTTGAGTATTTGGGTACACTAAAAGGCCAGACTTCATCACCATATAATATAGACATGTAATGGAATTCAATTTGTACCCCCTAAATCTATTACAATTTTTTTTAAAGACAAAGAAAGCCTGAGTTAGATTTGCCACAGAATAATTCTCTACCTTGTGTGGGCCCCATCCAAGCCCTTTTATTCACAATGTTATACTCCTTTAAAGACAGCCCTCAAAATTGAAAACACTTCAGGCTCCACAAAATCTGGTTGTGCCCTGGCATTCTTAGAAGCAGGAGAGAATTTAGGTAAACATGCAACACACAAAACCAACAGAAGAGGGTTTTCATGTAGGAGGGACTATTCCAAAATGTTAAAGGCTGCTGAGTTGTAAAGTAAGATAATGTCTAGAATGTAGATCTGACAGGACTTAAAAGCCATCAGGTAGGTAGGAGGAAAGGATGTGAGGGAGAGTTGAGGCTCCCTCCCAGGTTTCCAGCTTGTGGGACAAGGTCGGTGGTGGGGCTGAGGTAGGAATTCAGGAAGAGGAGCAGGATTGGTCCAGCCCTCTCTCAGGGCCACACGGAGCTCCCTTCCAATCATGGAAATCACCCATCATGATCCCACCAGGCCTCAACCTCCTTTCCTGAAGTGAATGATCACCTTTTCCTTCAACTGTTCTCATTACTTTCCTCTGGAAAATCTCCACATTCAGAAACTGAAGGGTCCCTTCCAGGTGTAGTCAAGCAGCCTGGAGGAGCTCACTCTGCGGCCCAGTATCTTTATTCTAGAGACACCATCTTGGTGGTTCTCCATGGGTACTTCCTTTCACAGCCTTGCTAATTTGTCAACTAACCCACCCCACTTTCTGTTCATGTTCTGCTCCTAAGCCACGTCTCCCCCAACCTATATTTGTGCCATTGGATTTTTTTTAGCCCAAATGCCATGCTTTAGCTTTGTCCATGTTCAATTTCAAATCTGTAGACTTAGTACATCTCTACAGTTTATTAAAGATGTTTTCCAGCCCTAATTCTTAGTGTATTATCTCTTCAGAGATAGGTATATCATACTGTGGCATAGTCTCCTGTACAGTAGCTAAAAGAAGGCATGTCATGTATTTGAGACAGGCAGATAATAAGAATCATCACTGCATTATATAACATGTTCTCTGCTTACAGAGTCGGGCTACATCTAATTGAACACTCATGCATGCATACGTGCTTTAGCTTACTCCTTAAATTAGAGTTACAAGTATTGACATGGATAAATCTAAAACTAGGACATTAAGCCAAAACAAAAACCAAATTGCAGAATATCTGTGGCACTGTATTATTTGTATAAGGTTTTGAAATATGTAAAACAATACTATTAGTTGTTTATGAATTCATACATACATAGTATAAAATATGCAAATAAATGATAAACACCAAATTTAGGAGAGTGATTGCTTTTAAAAGGGAAGAATGGGAATGGCAATGGGAAGGGGGTCCCAGGAGGCTTCAACTGTATGTACAAGTGTTAGATTTACTTTTTAAAAACATCTGAAGCAAATAAGGCAAAAATGCTAAGATTTGACAAGAATGAGTACGTGGGAGTTTATTTTATTATTCCCTATAGAGTGCTTTTCTAGGTGCTTAAAATATTTTTTAAAAAATTTAATTTCGCAATCTAGTGGGAGAGTAATAAGTGATACGAGAGAGGCATTGACAAAAGATTTTGGAAGTATAGGAGAGAAAAAAATTAGTTCCAACAGAAGAATTTATGTTGCTAACCTCATCATCAATAGAAATATGGTTGATGTATGTGTCTGGTTGTTTTAATTCAATAAATAACTACTGAGCCCCAGCATGTTAGTTGTTAGAGGTGCAGGTGTGACTACGACAGAGTCGATAACATCAAATCATACACAGTCTAGAAAGGGAAACAGACTTTGCAGACACAAAGAAGTGATAACCAACCAATGCTATGTGAGGGCTAAGTAAAAGGTTCTGAGCCCCCTATGTGTGCCTGGGTAACTGGTAAAATCTTCACAGAGGAAGAAATATCTAAGCTAGACCTTAAGAAGTAAATGGGAAGAAAGAGAGAGAAAGGCAAAACAGGTGGCAAGGACAGCATACAAAAGGTGTGGAGTTGTGAGAGATCAAAGTGACTAAACGTGAGCTTTGAGAGGGAGCAATTTATGAAATGGCTCTGCACGGTGCATTGAATGACTGCCTCTTCCCAGTAAGTATTTGTTAAAGGAAGGAAGGAATCTGTATCTCAACCTATGGACAAAAGGCAGCCAATGGAAGTATTTCATCAAGAGAGTGACAGGATGTGATTAATTAAGAGGGGTGAGAAGGAAGATGTTGGCTGGAGTTGAGTTGGGGAGGGAAGCAAGGCAGGAGGCTTTGACACCGCTGCAGTGGAGAGATCTGACGACCTGAACTAAGACTGGGTAGTAGGGAGCATGAGAGCAAAGACTTACTGGAGAGCAATGTTTGACGTCGAGTCAGGAGAACTTAAAAATTGATTCGTTTTAGGGGGTGACAGAAAGGAGGAAGTTGAACACATTTTTAAACCCCAGTGGCAAGCTAAATCAACTTTATAAAGATATAATTTACATAAAATAAAAATGCATCTATTTAAAGTATACAGTTTGATAATTTTGAGCAAATATACATATATATATATACTCAAGTAAACACAACCAAGATATAGAATATTTCCATCATCCAAAAAATTCTTTTATGACCTCTACAGTCAATAAACAACTCCCCCACCCCACCAACCCAGATAACCACTGATATGCTTTCTATCACTATAAATTAGTTTTTTCTTTTGTAGAATTTCATATAAATAGAAGTGTATGGTATGAACTCTTTTTTGTCTGCATTCTTTCACTGCGTATAATATTTTTGAAATTCACCTATTTTTGTTGTTCATATCAGTAGTTTCTGCCTTTAAATTGCTGAGTAGTGTTCCATTGTATGGATATATCATGTTTTATTTATTCACTCACCTGTTGATGGATGTTTGAGTTGGTTTCAACTCTGTGCTATTATGAATAAAGCTGTTATGAACATTTATTTACAAGTCCTTACGGACATATGCTTTTATTTCTCATGAGAAAAGTAGCTAGGAGTGAAATTGCTAGAGCACATGGTAAGTGTGGACTTAACCATACAAGAAACTGTCAATCATTTCTCCAAAGTGGTTGTACCATTTCATATTCCCACAAGCAATATATACAAATTCCAGCTGCTCCATATCCTTGCCAACATGAGCATTGGCAGTCTTTTTAATTTTAGACATTCTTGTGGGTATGTATATATATATATAATGGTGTCTCATTGTGGATTTAATTCTTATTTATACGATGACTAATGATGTTGAGCATCTATTCATGTGCTTGTCCGCTTGTATATATTCTTTTTAAAAATGTCTGTTCAATCTTTTGGTTGCAAGAGTTCTTTACATATCTTGGGAGAATGGGAAAGTAGAGAAGGCACTAACTGAGAAAGGGAGCAGTGGAGAAAGAGCAGTTTTAAAAGACGGAACAATAAGTTCACTGTTGAACCCCTTATGTTTGAAGCACATACAAGACATTTTGGTTGAGAAGCGGGAAGAAAGCTGGAAATGTGTTGCAGAGCCCACAAGAGAGTGATCCGCAAATAGGTTGAGTTTCCAGACATAGAGGATTACCTAACGGTGTCAAATGTCACAAAAAGATCAAGAAAAATGAAGACTGAAAAAAATGGGCTTCTGTAGAGGTTTTTAAACTGTGGGCAACAACCTTTTAAGAAACCAATTTAGTGGAGCTTGACCAATATTTTTTTAAAGATGAAATAGAATGGAAAAATGTATCGCAGGTACTAAGGTTAAGTACAGTTTTGTGAAACTTTTTCTCCGTTATATATGTGCATTATGTACTGGGTCGCAGTGTAAAATATATCTTTTACTTTGGATTATGGTAAGAGAAAATCTTTGAAGAAGAAAGGAGGCCACAGACATCCTCCCCAGTGTTATTCTGGAATAGGGAGTAGCTAAGAATATGGATTCAGATCTGCCTTCAAGCTCCGGCTTCCTCTTCTTTGTTAGATGTATGATCTTGAATAAGTTACAGAAACAGAAACTCTCTAATTCTCACTGTCACGTTCCTTAAATATGAATCGGGAATAATGATGATATTTACTCACAGGGCTATTGACAAAGCGCTTTTGTGCACACTACCACCAGGACTTCTCCCAGGACAGACACAACCTGAGCGAGGCGCTCCGCTGCGCCAATGGAGTTTGGGTTGGATTTCCACCCTGTGCCCTCTGCTGGGCTGCCTGGTGTGAGACCAAACTGCACAAGCTTCCGCGCTATGCCGATTAAATGGGACCATGCTTGCAAAGCACGCTGCACCATGCCCAGAGTACTGCGAGCTCACCATAACCGTTGGCCATCCTCTTTACTGGCTATTACTCTTGTTAGAGAAGAAATTGGATCCCAACAGATTAAGGAAACAGAGAGGATGCATAGGTGCTACCCTTAAAATAACCTAAATATGGTGGAAACAACCCAAATGTCCATTAACTGATAAATAAATGTGCTATATTCATATAATGGAATATTATTCAGTCATAAAAAGAATGAAGAACTGATAACATGCTACAAAGAGGATGAACCTATCTAAATGAAAGAAGCTAGTCACAAAAGGTCACACAGTGAATGTAAAATATTCAGAATAGGCAAATCCGTAGAGACAGCAAGCAGACTAGTGATTGCTAGGGGCTGGGAGAGGGGGAAGAGTGAGGCATGACTGCTTAATGGGCATGGGTTTCCTCTTGGGTTGATGGAAATGTTCTGGAACAAGATAGTGGTGATAGTTGTACAACATTGTGAATGTAATAAATGCCACACTAAATTGTACATTTTGAAATGGTTTAAATGGTAAATTTTATGTGTATTTTATCACAATTTTTTAAAAGCCCCATTCAGTTTAGGAATGCTTCACTGTAGCCCTTTTACCATCTCCCCAAGCTGTCTCAAAAAAAAAAAAAAGAAAAGAAAAGAAAGTTTGCTTGGGAGCACAGTGAGAAAGATGAGCTCAAGAGGGTGGTGGCACTGAGGGAAGGTTTTCCTGAGAATGGACAGAGCTGAGCACATTTGGAGGAGGAAGGGAACCAGGAAAAGGGAAAGTGACTGCGGAAGAGGGGAACGATGTCTCCTTCATGGAAAACTTCTGCCCGTCTCTCTGCCAGCACTCACTTCTGTGCAGCTCTGAAGGCTTCCTAAGGACCTGTGCTACCTGCTGAAACGTTCTCAGGGCCAAACCACGACATTCTCTGTGTTAGAAGGACCCTGAAGGAGTGGAGTGGGCACAGGTGTATCCCTCCTGCCCTCATTAGAAGCAGAGTGTATATTGTTGCTGTTCCTAAGGGAGAGAGAAATAATTGGACAGATAATTAATAATAATAACCCCTCATGACTGCCTCTCTGGCAGGTGCTTAGCTATAGCCCCAGGAGCTTAGTAGCTAAATAATTCTTTATTATAAACTGATTTCTCGGTGAATGGTATTATTGGTATTAACAATTAGAGTCAATTTACTATTACATACACTATTGAGTGGAGCAACAATGTGTATAATCTGGAGCGCAAGATGATTTTTAAAATGCTTTGCATTGTGTTACAGGTATACGACTCCCCTTCGATATATTAACTTTCTTGATTATGTCTGACTTAGGATCATTTGCAAGTCACTTTGCATTCCCAGAGGTGGCCATGCAAGCATCTTTCTCGTGGCTCCTTTCCTCCCTCAAACATACTTAGGTCTCCCCATTCTAATAAATTTTGGCCTTAGACTAAAACCTGTTTTTTGAAAATTCTATAAGTAACATCATCGAGGGTGGGATATATTAGAATGATCATGGCAGTAATTAATAAGTCTCAGTCTAATCTGCCTTAAAACATTTTGGAAATATTTAGTAGTCAATAATAATATTTAAATCTCCTTGTTAGTTATTCATCTAATAAACAAATTTTTAGGGCCATGTAGCAGGTGCAGATACAGAAATAAATAAGATGTGATCATTGCTCTCAAGAAACCACCAATATAGTAGAGGAAACTGACATAGAAACAAACGTTTGCTCTCAAATTTAATAAGTACAAGGAAAAAGCAATCAACTCAGCCTGGGATCAAGGCCTTCAATGAAAATATACAGAAGCGCTATCTAAAAATATTGCCTTCTGTAGCTTCAAGATATTTTATTCACATTTGTAGTTCCAACCCAACCAGACATTATAATTCATCTGTCTTCAGTGTACCTCAGACTCTCTCTGTTTAAACAATTATTGATATTTTTATTTTTTCATTTATTATTACTTTTATTGCATTATTATTTTTGCATTTATTGACACATGCCAGCATCTTTCCATCAACCTAAAGGAATTACGTAAGTTGAAAAGTGTAACTGCTTATGCTGTGCTAGCAAACGTCTCAAGCCCAAAGTTCATAAGTGGGAGTTTTTGACCATCTGCAAGAGGACTGCTGATCACACCCAGACTTTAGCTGTGGGCTAAGGCAGATCATCTGCAGGACTTTAGACACCATGGTGTATAACATTTGTTCTTTTCTCTCTCTCCCCTCAACCTATGTTTGTGCAGTATAGTCGAGGCACTCTAGGTCCAGGAAACTGTTAAGGCGTCGGTGATTAAGACACTAGTAGGATGATAAGTGAGCACAATTTTCATCTCTTCCAGGCCTCTGGGTAGATATCACTGCATCTCAGTGTTCTGCATATCGTATTCCCTCTGGCTGGGGAGAAGTCTCTTAAACACTGTCCCAGGGGAAGAACAAAGAAGGAGAAGGTAATTGAATTCTAGGGTTGGAATGGACGTTGAAGGTCATCTCAATTCATATCCCTTGTTCATTCATTTACTCATGTGTCAATATTTAATGAGTGCCTACTGTATACCAGGCATTGTTCATGGTGCTAGAAACAAAATATACTGTACAGATTGGCTGACCTATGGAATTTATAGTCTAACAGGGGAGAAAGACAGGTAACAAGTCAACAGATAAGGCAATAACATCTGAAATTAATGTGGGAATGGGTGGGTTGAGGGGTTGAGTGGGGTTGAGGGTGAGCGAGAGGTGGCAAGCACTTTAGATAAGGTGGTAAGACCAAGTAGGGCCAAAAGATTAAGGCCAGATGTCACCAGATTGGGGTTCAGAAATTTTGACTGGATGAGTGGGAAGACTATAAAAATATCCCACAAGAGTTCTATAAGAAGAATCTAAAAGAAGGCTGAATCTTCAGAGAGGTTTGAACTAGCTTTCACTGGGCATAGAATTTTAGAGATTATCTAGCTGTTAGGAGCTGAATTGTGTCTCCCAAAATTGATATGCTGAAGCCCTCACTGCCAGCACATCAGAATTTGGAGATAGGGCCTTTAAAGAAGTAGATAAATTAAAATAAGGCCATGAAGGTGGGCCTTAATCCAATCTGATTGGTGTCCATATAAGAAGAGGAGATTAGGACACACAAAAAGATACCAGAAGTAGCTGTGCACAGAGAATTGACCATGTAAGGACACAGTGAGAGGATGGCCATCTGTGAACCAAGGAGAGAGGCCTCAGAAGAAGCTAAACCTGCTGACACCTTGATCTTTGACTTCCACCCTCCAGAAATGTAAGAAAATAAATTTCTTTTGTCTAAGACTCTCAGCCTATTATGGTATTATGTTACAGCAGCCTTGGCAAACTAATATACTAGCCCATGATCACTCATATCAGGTACTTATTAATTTACAGAAACTTGTGTCCTGTGCCCCATCAAGACTAACTAAAGCAAAATTGATGTGGGGAAAGGGGTAGAAATCTGGATTTTATATAAGCACCCCCTCCAAAGAAAAATACAGATTCTCAACTACATTGCCACTTGAGAACTACTAGCATTAAGACCAACTTGTTCGTTTTGGAGATGTGAAAACTGGGGTCCAAAGAAGGAAAACAATATGTGGAGCAGGGCCTGTGTGCCAGTCTCCTAACACAGAGCGTGCTGCTCTTTCCTCTGCCCTGCAGGGGCCCGGACGTGTGCTACAGAGCACTAGATCTAGGAGCAGAGCAGAGGCAGCCCAGCAGTGCTGATCAGGCAACTGGCAGTCGTAGCTCCAGTAATCTGTCTCGCTGGAACTGAGATTGGCGGTGTGTCGGTGTGGTGGGTAATGAAAAGTAGGACAAGGAGCTCCTGATCTCTTACCCATGCCAAGGCCCTGCCCTTTGCTAATACAGCTCAGTCACATGGACTCAATAATTTTATAATGAGGTTGCATTATAGCTTCTAAACTCTTCTTGCATTAGTGGAAGCCTATTTCTTCTTGTTTTCTCTACCTGGCAAAGAGAAATAATTGACCACTATTTTTTATAATAACCTTTTATATAATTAAAGGTATTGACTGATAAAAATTCAATTTTTTTTCCTTGAGCAAACAACCACTTTCTTTAGCCTTTTAGCAAAGCCCATTTCTTGCCCCTTTTATCAATTTGATTGTTTTTCTAGTTTTCCAAATGCTTTCCATGTTATGGGACCCCAAATTAGCCATAGTAAAAATTTAATACATGATTTTTAAATAATTACATGAATAAATGAAGGAATGTTTCTCCTTTTGTTCCCTCCTTCCCTCTAGGCTATTAGTTTCTGTGGTTAAAAAAAAAATCTATAAGGATGAAAGAATTCATGCATTTACTCAAAGAAAATTAGTCATGCAAAATGTTAGCTTATAAGAGATGCAGATGCATTGTGTTGATCTTAACATAATTACTAGCTTATGCTGACCTGATCTCTCATAGCCTTATCTAGTTCTTTAGATATTGTGTTCATTTTCTATCTTCTGATCTTTTACCTCTGGCTTGTTTTTATCACCTTTTATTATAAAGCAATTTTTTCTTTTAAATAATGAGAAGTTGTCATGGAAAACCTCAGTTCTGCTATTTACTTAGCTGTATCAGGGGCTCACAGATAGAAAGTAAGGGATCTTTGGGGACATGAATAGATCTTAGGCACATTAAAGTAGCTATGTAAATAAACAAGGGTCTCAATGAGATCAGGCTGGACTTACATTTAATAACTTATCAGCACATAACTGGATCTTGTTATTCTCCTGCTCAAACACACATACATGTTTAGCTTTGCATGGATCTTGGCAAAGGTAGGTATTAAATACATGGTAGTAATTAATTATGAGGCAGAGGGGAAGAAGAGACCATTTTCCAGGCAGCCAGAGCATGCTTTCAGGGATAATGAAAGAATTTGTTAGTGGACATGTCTGTAAGGGGGAAAATGCTTGATTAGGGGGCATTTTCATGGGCCCTTAGCTATGTAGGACTTGAGGGGTGCATCTACCTAAATGCCTGGCCCTTCAGAGCAGGACAGCTGGTAGCTAGTATAGCCCAACAGCCCATCAAGTCTCAGTCCCATCCAGCTGCCTGGCTGGGTCTGTTATTGGTATTGCCAGTCACAAGATCCTGGTCCGAGAATCTCAGAGTTGGAAGGGGCTCTAGAAACCACTGCAACCAACATTCCACCCAGACATAATAACAGTACCACCACATAAGACTGTCATGAGAATTAAATGGATTGATATTTGCCAAGGATTTGGAACAGTGTCTGACACACAATAAGGCCTTTGTGAGTGTCAGTTAAACATCCTTCGTTGAGTGCCAACCAGTTAAGGGGCTGGACAGACATCATATCTTTAACCCTCTCACCCGCCCTCTCACCTGTCCTTACTCATTTCACACAGGAGCAAGCTCAGCAAGCTTGAGTGACTGGTCCAATGCACTGCGTTAGTAAGTAATGTTGCTGGGATTCAAACTCAGTTTGATCTGAAGCCTACATTCCTCTTACTGTTAACTTTGACGTTCAGTGTCCTTGACAAGAAGTTCTTGTTGGGCTTGAACAGTTCCACAGACGGAGAATGCATCCTTCTGAGAGTAGCCCATTCTACAGATAAAAACAAGCACAGCTGTTTTGAAAAAAGAAAAAAAAAAAGCTTTCTTCATAGTGAGTTGAAATTCACCTGCAGAGATTTCTTCTCCTTGGGCCACACAGAGTAAGTTTCCTGCGTTTCCACTCCACGGGCCTGAACAATACTTGAGAACAGCTAACACGAGAGGTAACAAACCTGGAGCCGGAAATCACTGATCAAACCAGTTTTCTGTGTGTCGGTGGCTAATCTGCATGTTGGGCCAAAACTGGAAGAGAAAGCTCTGACTGCCAGGCCACTGTGTCCCTTAGTTTTTCCTGTCTAGATTCTCGGGGACCGTTCTGCAGATGGGTAGACCTGCGAGTGGGGACTGGCAATTGCAGCTGGGGTGCAGTGGAGTGGGGGATGGGATGGAGGGAATCCCTGAGAAGATGGTTCCTGCCAGGTTTCATTTTGCCAGAGCCAGGAGCTATAATCACAGCAAGCCCTCAGGCTGCACCAAGGGACTGCCAGTGCTGTGATGCTGGTGTCCAGTGGGGGTCTGCAGAGAGAACGGCTGACTGTGAGGGAGGCGGCAGCCAGGAAGGAAGCATCAGCCACACTCAAAGACAGGACAGAGAACGCACCTGCGCAGCTGCCAATAAGACAGTGATTACAAACCCCCGAGCTCTGGAGTCTGACGGATTGACTCCCAGACTCAGCTCTGGCACTCCAATAACCATGTGACCTTGGGCAAGTTACTTACTGTCTCTACCTCCCCTCTCCCCACCTTTTCTTCCTCTATAAAAGGTATATTATACTATATATATATATCAGTATATTATATTATGTCAGTATTATACACTATCAGCATATTATACTGATAATATAGTATCTATGCTATAGAGTTGTTTTTAATGATTTACCGAAATGAACATGTATCAGGTATTTAGAAAAGTGCTTGGCATTCCAGAAGTGTTCAATAAATAATAGTTGTTATTGTTTGAAAGTTCTCCATATACATAATCTTCACAGAAACGTTTGAAGCAGATGTTACTAACCCCATTCTGTAACTGAAGAAACTGAGGTTTAGAAAATTAACTAAGTTGCCCAAGGTCACCAAGTTACAGACTGAGGAATGAAGATTCAGTGTCTCCAAGGTCCTCTTTTCACCTACCAGGGTAGCCAACAAGAAAGCTCCCAGCCTCGGGAAATCAGCCCCAGCAGGTCTGAGGGCCTGGTCTGGAGAAGACAGGGATGTCTTCTCCTGTCCAGGGATGAACTGGAGACAGACAGCATGACACCGGCATGGAGCCAGGGCGTTCAGTGAATAGAAGATGAGAAAACCATGATTAAAAGAAAAAGGCATCAAGTTCACTGACCTGGTTGAAACTATCACAAAAGAGTTACATGTAGACTATGCTGTGCAGATGACCAGTAACTTATTCCAGGAAGAAAGCCTTCCACAGCTTCCACCTTCCCAACTCCACATCCAGGTGGGGAAGTGGTCCACATTGATTCAGTCTCCATCCTCAAAATACCCCCACCCCCATCCCCACCTGCTGTGCCTGCTGTCCAAGAGATCTTTAATAAAGTAAAGAGCCTTTTATTCTGCAATCTGAGAAACTTTTAAAGTACATCTGCTTAAAAAGCAGATATCCTGTGGAAAGCAACAAATTGACTTTAAAACTATATACTTTTAGACTATAAGTGTATCTGCCTTGTTTATTGATTGGTAAAACACCAGCCTCTAGCCTTGCATATAAAAGAGAGTGTGTGTGTGTGTGTGTGTGTGTGTATGACAAATAAATGAATAAATGATAACAAAATATTGTCTGAGAACAGGTTTTCTAATGTTATTTATTGAGACAGATAGTGCTCAATAAATGTGGAAACTAAATGATGTTGTTACAAGAAGAGTACCTCATGAAAGGAGAGAAGATCGAATTAGTCAATTTTACAATTTGTGAACAGTTTTGTTATAATCACTCTTTGCTGTTTGTGTAAGACTTTGTATCTCTGGTTTGCAATTGTGTAGGAAAAGAAAAGAGAGTGATCAGAACGAAATAGTACACTTGATTAATGTTATTTAAAAGTAATGAAAACGTGTGTGCGTGCATGTGTGTATCCTGAAAGATTTTTGGAACTAATTAGTAAGGGACAGTATTAATAGATTGCATAGACCAAATAGGCCTGGGATATTGCGAAGCTCTATACATGTCTGACAAATTAGCTGAACAGTACTGAATATATATGTATATACAGAACTGAACTTTAAAAGAGAGTTTCCAGCAAAGGTAAACTTTGCTTGAAAGTAGAGACCGGTTCAGGCTGGTCTCTACACCATTGTGTTGGTGCATTATTTTGATGCAGTTGAAGAATTGAATTTAGCCAGAGCTGAGAAGTAGATTGGTAAATACTTGCATTGCTCTGTTTGGGGGCCTCATCCCTTGTTTTAATCTATCTTCTTCCTTTTCTTTCTTGTTTCCCGCTGTTCCCATTTCCTTTTATTCTCTGAAGTCTATAATATTGCCTCAATGATCTTTCTCTGTTTATATACACAAGATGTGTATTAATGACAAGGAGCATTCACTCACTCACAATTAAACTTTTCTCAAGGGAAATGCCTTGGGTTATGGTTCATTTCTCACGGACACTCCAAAGTTCTTCATTTCCCTTTCACCAGAGAAGCGTTTCCCCAGGTTGCTTTCTGATCCTGAGAATTGCTAGACTTGTCTAAGTGATTTAACATCAACTTGGAAATCAGGCATCTGAAACTATGATGTTTCCTTAATGTCTTAATATCATAACACCTCAGCTACATCAAGTGTTGTAGGATGGGTAACAATAATGAGCAAGTCAATGATTAAGGGAAGTAATGAATGAAATTTAAAAAAAAGAAAAATGCTTTTCTGGCTTTGCCACAAATGAAATATTCCTTATCAATAAAATTTAAAGGTAGTGGAAACTCTATCCCCAAAACATTTTAAGATTTTAAATGTTTTCCCACCTTAACATAAGTCCATTGAACATAACTTAATACTTGCTTGGTTGTTCAGAGTCATATTTTTATGTGTTAATAATACAGAAATATGCTTGGGGATTACTGAAGCACTTTATTCCCTACATCAAAGACTCTGGATTGGTAGGCATTGAGTTTGGATGTCGCTAGACCTAGTAGATTATATCTCCTCTTTCAGTATTGCATTACTAGCAATTACAGCCGCCACTACCAGCACAGGTTGTTTCTAATCACCAGCTGTAAGAAACCAGACATTCAGGTCAGTTAGAATTACATCCAATATAAGAGTAAATCCATTCTGAGTGAAGAGTCATGAAGTTCTATTACAAGAAAAGTGTACGAGTTTAATTTTGCTGATTTGAGGCCATCTGTTTTATTTGCTCAGTATTTG
The DNA here is from genome assembly GCA_028533085.1 of Varecia variegata. Classification (NCBI taxonomy): domain Eukaryota; kingdom Metazoa; phylum Chordata; class Mammalia; order Primates; family Lemuridae; genus Varecia; species Varecia variegata. Next base: position 123,301,832 of record CM052438.1, on the reverse strand, counting down.
ATTTTGCTACAGAGTTTTTTTGTTGTTTTGGGGAGTGGGGCAGGTTATATTTTATTTTTTGCTTTATTCTAGGTCATATACTTTGTTTTAGCTAGTTGAGGCTGCTACCTAAGTGACCCCTGATTAGTCTTTGATCCTTGATCAAAGACTAGGCTAGTCTCAATACTGTGTCTTTCAAGGGAGAATATTTTGGCATTTCAAGAATTAATTGAGTAGAAGATTAGATTATAAGAAACTCTGGACTGGGATTCAGAATTCCTGGCTTCTAATACAAAATCCCCTAATTCACTGTCTGGAACAAGGCATAAACTCAAAAAATATCAATTCATGTCTCTTAAGGCCATGCTCTTAACTCCATCCTCAGAATTTATATGACATTTGGACCCTATAACTTGTGTTTTATTTTTCTCCTTCCTTGGTTAAAAATAAACTGACTTAATACACACACAAATTCTCCTTAATCGAGTTCCCACTAAATTTGAACTCATGAAAGAGGAATGTGAAGTTTATTTCTGAAAGGTTACTAAGGTGAACAAAATTGCAAGAAGAATATTGAAGAGTGAAAACTTAAAAATGTGCTAAAGGACAGCACTTTAGAAGTATCAATTATACCTCGTCACTGTGCTCACTGTGCTAATTACAAGTCCTTGTCAGCTCTAGTCACAAAACTAGCCCTCCAAGAACACCCACCTGGCTAAATGTGTACCTGGTTGGAGTTACTATTTGTATTTAGACGTATTAAAATTGCATTTCTTTGAAAACAGTCCATAATTCAGACATTTCTTCTCCCCAGTTAGTCTCACTAAGCAAGGTTTGGCAGAGCAGCCTAGAGAAACGAATTGAACCAAAGCAATGCTGCCTCTGCACTTTATTCATTTTTCCCTTTCATCTTACAAAAGGAGAGGGATTCTAATCTTTTGATTTGCCTAATGTATTTTGACAGCATGTACTCCTAGCTGCTCTTACAAAGACGCTGAGTCCCAGGACAATCCTCCACTGGAGACATTATTCCTTTCCCCCTGTACCTTTTAAGCCTGGCATCCTCCACAGATAATTATTCTTAGATAGACGCGGCGGGCTATATTTTAAGAATTTCTTAGTTCAATCAGCATAATGGGTATACTTCAGGGGAGATGCATTTTAAAGCGTTATTACCAGGTGAGTATTTCTCAAATCCCTAAGTCATAAGGATAGAGACAGCAATTTAGAAAGAGTATAGCAAAAAGTGCATTTCATAAAATGGATTGTGCTTCATGAATTTCAATGTGGCAGGATATTCACTCTGCTGTCCTGCCATTACCAAACAAGATGCTTGTTATAAAAAAGAAATATGCATGACTGTTGAGGATGTTGCCTTATTAATGACTGTGTTCTGCACTCTGTAAAATACTTCACTGGAATGTTGTCACCTGCGCTGAAAGATATACACAAACTTTCTTACCTAAATTATCTTGCTGAAGACATTCGGAATATGCTAACTCCACAAAACCCCAAATAAAAAGCCAGTTTAACAAGCTCCCATGTCTTTAAATTTAATGTGGGAGTAAAATACCATAACCCTGACATCTATGGATGATCCTTTTCCAGTGAGTGGTAAGGTATTTTTCTTTATTTAATTGCTCCAGTGCAGTTAGTTCTAATAAGCAGAAGCTGTGTAAAAAGTCAAGTGACTTATACTTTTAATCTGGGAACATATGATTGGCTTATGGGGCGTTGTTAGAAGTAAAAATGCATGATACTTATCAGGGCTGAGATAATGGGCAGGACTTCTAAAGAAGGGGCCAAGATTTCCTCCATATGTGTGAAAAGAGTAGATGTGCCTCCTCTCTGAGACTAAGCATTCATTCCTTCCACTGACCTCTTCCCCAGAGTTCTACTTTTTCCAGGCTCTTTCAGGTTTTAGCTCTTTTTAATATATCATTAGTCTCTCCTTTTTCCACTAGCTCCTCCCTCTCAACCTAGAATTCTGCTCAAGTCTGCCTCAGCTTGAAGACCTTTCATTGATTCTTTCACAATAGTATAAGGTCTAATCCTAAAATATATCCCTGGCCCATAGTATTTATAGTGGGTCTGCTTCCCTCCTCCAGCCCTGTCTGATACCCCAAGGCTTACCACTGCCTTTATCTTCAACACTCAAACCACTGCCATCAGGGCCTAACTATTGATTCTCCCATCAATGCATCTTGACCATTGCTGCCAGACTCATCCTAATCATGAATTTCGAAGGATGAAGAGTATCTGTCCATCTCCAACAAAATAAAATCCAAAGCATGGTCAGGATCCTAACTTTTCAGATTTATCTCCCACATTCTCCCTCCATGAATCTTTCTTTTCCGCCAAATTGATCGACTCACCGTCGCCTGATACTCCTTGTTCTTATCCACTCTACGTATTCCTTGACTCCACTTACCATCTTTCTCCTTCCTTGATTAACTTTTAATTAGTTTATTCAAAACCAATACACCCTAGAGGAGCCAGTGCAAAACCCACCTCCTCCGCAAAGCCTTTTCTGTCCCAGTGAGAAATGATTGCTGTCTTTACTGAGCCACCTCCCAAAGTAATTAGGGCCTTTTCTTGACACATCTATCATATGTGCCAGAATGCTGATTCTGAAAACACTTTCTCCATTGGACACAAGATGAAACTGTAATACGGAATTTGACTTTTAGTAGACCTTAGTCACTAGTGAAAAGGAAACAAGCACTATATCACTTTGAAATGTATTTTCAAACCAAATAAAAGGTATTGTTTATAGGAAGTTTTATAACTCCCTATCTTGTAAAGTGAATCAGACACCCACTGCCTTTGCTCAGTGCTGAGGATTCAGCTAACACAGCTGGTGAGGTCAGCAGGGGGAAAGCCAGAGGTCAGGCCAGTGTGGTTAGACTGGTGGAGTTGGGATGAGGAGACATCCTGCGTGGCCAGGAGATTGCCTACACATGGGGAGGGAGGATATAATACGTTGATGATGATGAGAGAAGGGAAGACTAGAACATGTCCTGGTGATTGGTTGGAATTGGAAGTATCAGTGTGAACTCGCATACTGACAAATATAGCAATAGATGTGTGTGTGTGTGTGTGAGTGTGTGTGTTGCAGATTGGGTTCTCTGGAAGCAAATGCTGAGATGAAGTTTGGAGTGTAAGGTATTTATTAGGGATCAGAACCTGTGGAAGGAAGCAGATTGGGCCACAGGGGCACTTGAATTGCAATACAAGCGCAGGAGAGCCTTGGCCAACTCCACTCTGGAGCACGTAAGCCTGTCACAGTTGCTTCTCCTTGGGCTAAAATGACCAGTTTTATACCTGGTCCCTGATCAGCAATTAGGTATGAGCTGGCTGCCCCAAGGAAGGGTGACATTGGGCAAGGCAGTTCTCTGCAACAAGTGCTCCCTTGAAGGAGGATCTGAGAGGTGCATGTCCACGTCCACCACAATATGTGTGGCTGGGTGGGTATGTGTGTGTGTACATATATTCTCTAGCTCTGGGAAGGCCTAAAAGCAATGAAACCCCAATAGAATGAACATCTAGTTCCCAGGTCTTGGTTGCTAAATATTCTCCACAAAGTATCTCCCCATAAAATGCCTATTAATTACTTATTAAATAAGGTATAAAATATTATTTATGTTTACAGTGAAGAAAACTGATTAGACAGCATCTTACCAAGTGATAAAAGTTAATGTCTCTAGTAATGGGACCAGTCCGCATCCTATGCCTCCCGGGACGATGCACTAAGCAGAGCACAACATCGCTTCTGCGGGATTCCTGCCACCAGGGCATACACTGGATCTAAATATGGAGAAATGTCAGACTAACACAAACTGAAGGACTTTCTGCAAAGTTACTGTCCTGTACTTCAAAAAAAATCAGTCATAAAACACAAGAAAAGACAGAGGAACAGTCCGTGGTGCATTGGAGCCAGCTGCTTCTGGCTCAGCCCTGCTCTAGAAACCCAATTGTGAACATCTCTTCCCAACTCTGCGGTTCAGTGATACAAAGTTGGTAAATTGAATGTCAGAATGGGAATATGCATGCCAAAAATAAATTAATAAGCATTTTATGGGGAGATAATTTGAGACTATTTAAATACCCAGTTCCTCCTTAAACTTTTACCTACTAGTTTTAATATCCCATTGATGATTCTTGCCTGATCAATTATTTCTATTATGGTTGCCAAGTAGTGATTTTTTAACATTTCCTTAACCCTTCTACAATTATTAGTTGTCATCCTACTGTAAGATGGATGCTTCTCTTCAATTTCTTCATTTATATTAATATGATCTCATAGATTCCTATTTCATTCAATGGCAACTGCTACAAATCAGAGCCCCTGGCCCCCAACGTGAGCAGTTTAGCAGCACAGCACTGGAAGAGTTCCCAACTGAAGGAGAGTAAGGACACATGAGAGCTAAATGCAACACATCATCCTGGACTTATAAAGGACATTATTGGGGCTATCAGAGAAATTTGAATGGGCTCTGAGGATTAGATGGCAGTATTATGTCAGCGTTACTTTCCTGATTTTGGTGACTGTACTATGCTTGTGTAGGAGAGTGTCCTTGTTTTTAGGACATGCACACTTAAGTATTCAGGAGTAATGAGGCACCATGATCTCTGCAACTTATTCTCAAAGGTCTTTAAAAAACCTATGTGTATAAATGCATATGGAAAGAGAGAGAATGAAAGGCAAAGGCGGTAATATGTTACCATCACATTAGGGAAATAGGGGTTAAGGAATGGGGTAAAGGGCATATGAGAGTTCTTTTTACTATTCTTGCCACTTTTCTATAAATCTGAATTTTTTTCAAAAAAATTAGTAAGGAATTATATATTTATTTTTTTAATATGAAGAGGGGGGTGAGTAAGGTGGTTCAGTTTCCTTTCCTTTTCTTTTTTTTTTTTTTTTTTTGAGACAGTCTCACTCTGCCATCCTGGGAGTGCAATGGCATCATCGTAGCTTACAGCAACCTCAAACTCCTGGGCTCAAGCAATCTTACTGATCCTACTGCCTCAGCCTCCCAAGTAGCTGGGACTACAGGCCCCGCCACAGCACCCAGCTAATTTTTCTATTTTTAATAGAGACGGTGGTCTCACTCCTGCTTAGGCTGGTCTCAAACTCCTGAGCTCAAGCAATCCTCCAGCCTCCGCCTCCCAGAGTACTAGGATTACACTGGGGCAAGCCAGTATATTTTAATTATTTTATTTTATTTTATATATTTTAATGGAATGTTTTTAAGTCAGTTATATGGCCCCCTATCTTTTATGCTAGGAGCTCAGCTCCTTTCACATTCAGCAAAGTTAGAGAAGCACCAAAGAGGGAAACAGTGAATTTAGTAAGTATTCATTTACAGTCCTGTGTTACCAAATGCCATATCAGCTGGGCTGTTGTCCCCTTCCTCTTGGATCTTTAGAAATTCTGTTTTGTTTTCTTTTATTGAGTAAATATAGGTATTTTTTTTTTTTTTTTTTTTTTTTTTTT